>OY804597.1:34666475-35406038 GCA_963680895.1 Fragum sueziense
ATACATTTATACATATTACATGTATAACTGTGTACTAGTTTACACTTTGAGAGTGACATCACATTTTGATAAATATGATGTCATCATAATTTTTCATGATATTGTTCTATTTTAAACTCCTTATCTTGAAACTTCAAATTACATTTTTCAAGTTTTGAAGAATACAAAATTGGCATCTGTAGTTGAAAGTAAAGTAGGGGCAATCCGGGTAATTACGGACGATTTTTACAAGCCAAACTTTAGATGGCCATGGTTGATTCGCTTAATACGGCATTTTAATGAAGTAGAGTAGAGGAGGGTAATCCCGACACTTTAAGGGAAAAATCAATATATTTCTTTGTCTACTTATATGAGGCCACATTTCGTGTCGGGCTCACACGAACTAACCTTTATGCAACAAATTTGTATATTCTACGGCGTCTTCTGGCCATAAACAATGATGGTACAACCAAATTTCTACCACATATGAAACATCTTAAATCCGACACTTTTCTGTCAAACCCGATATATCAAACATATTATTGAAGCAAAATGAGCTATGTGATGCAATGTCACAGAGAAGTTAGGATTGAAAAGGGAAGAAAACCATACTTTCTTTTGTTAGACATATAATGTAAACCTTTCTCTCAATTAGAAATTGGGTTATAGACGGAATATAATTTCGCTCATAATTCACACTCCAAGGGTTCGGTCAAATCCGACACTGAGAAAAACATTGGGAACATATGGGAAAAAATATGCAAATCTGTATGTTAAGGTGTCACAATAAGCTCCAATAAGCTGGTTTTACACATTTCTTTAATGTACCATCGGTATAGTTAAGATTTAATTATAAAGCGAGAGTGCGAAATTTCTTCTCATTTTCACTTATGGTGTCGGAGTTAAACTCTCTGGCCAAAAAAGATGGTCAACCCCGACACCATGATTTATGAATAAATAACGCTCTGATACTGTTTTTAGCTCGACTTTTCGAAGAAAATGAGAGCTTATACTGTCACCCGGGCGTCGGCGTCGGCGTTGGCGTTGGCGTTGCAACCAAGGTTAAAGTTTTTTCAAACATCAATAACTTCCATACTATCAAAGGGATTCAACCCAAACTTGGTATACTTATTCACCATCACACTCTCTACCTTACTATCAGGGCCCATGACACTGGGACCACTCTATTTGGAGTTATGCCCCCTTTATACTAAGCAACTTAGAAAGTCGAGCGCGCTGTCTTCGGACAGCTCTTGTTAGACAACTAGGATAATAGAGAATTGTCTAAATGTTCATCTTATACAAAAATCTATCGAGGAAGATGACTTGTACATGAATTTATTTTTACTTTTTCAGGACACCCCTCTTACAGAAATCTATAAGACTGCATTTTTGAAAATTCCGGAGACAGGGTGGTCTATCTTTAACCTCGATTTTTTAAGAAAGGAAGCCTTTTCTGGATCTATAACTTCGGACAAATTTATGACGTAATGTTTAAAATAGAAAGTTGTTGATTTTTTCCAAAGATAATACAATACATTACATAGACCTTTTTTTCAAAAGGTGTCGGAATTGGGTGCATGTCGGGATTACCCTCCTCTACTCAATATCATTCGGTCATCCAATTCACACAGACTTTATCCTGAATTTCTTCAAGAAAATTTGTCCAAAATGTTGTAAATGCTTGATTTCTAAAGCAGTCTAGAACCGGGTAAGTACGGACATAGTTGAGAAAGTTCGGACACTATATTTGATATGGAAAGTAGACATAACTATAACAGACAGACACCAATGCCGATGGACAGCCAACGACACAGACAAACAGTGATTCAGATAGACCCAGCTAAAAGGACAGCAGCAACACAGACAGAGGAATAAATGATTCATTTATGTACCCCGATCTTTTTTCAGAGGTTGTGACCGTGTTAAATGTGATATTGCTACTGCTGATGTTCATAATGACATGTTTCTGATAGTGGAGATAATGAAAATAAAACGGAAAATAGAAATGCATAGTATCTATCTGTAATCACGTAAATCAATGATTAATTAACTTATCAAATTCATAGAATTTGTGGCCTTAATACTTTTGAATGTGAAGTGCCCATACTTTTATGACCCATATGTCTAGTGTGGAAAGAACGGACAATTTGTTTTCTTGAAAAAATTTTAATATCCTACAATTTTTAAGTATTACGTTCAATAAAAAAATAGATAATTAACATGTCATGCAACTTTTTAGCCAGTCACTAAGAGAGAAACAAATCAATGATACCCGATTTCTTAGTTTAATTTGAACCCTTCAAAAATTCCCGCTTTTAAAAGTTTGTTGTTTGCGGAAGAGGAAGAATGGGTTAGTTATTTGTACCCATGTCAGTTTCGTTATTCATGTTATATACTGAGCTACTGTTACTAAATACAAAGAATAATTTTAATGCTACGTATTTCAAATGAATGTACCACTGTATCAAACAAAGCTCCGATGAAATCCTTTTATATTCATGGAAAACCATTGCCATCCGCACTTACCCAGATTGCCCCTAAGTATTACAAATTTTTATCATAGTAATTTATAGTTGACATTATTAAGACTTTCTAAAAGATAAAGTTTTGTATAATAATGCCATAATAGTGTAAAACAAAGAAAATACAGTACACATATTATGCCGTTTGATCTTAGTCTACACTACCTGCTTTCTACTGAATTATTTTGGGAAATATTGAGCTGTAATTCTGGATGAAGCTTTTCCTGAAATATTCTAGTAGAAAAAAGGCCTTGTAGGCAAGGATCAGATTTAACATAAAATTATGCATTCTGAATTAAGTCTAAAATTCCTTTCAAATGTTTTTTGTATGTTTGGAAAATATCATGAACATTAGTAAAAGGTGTACCGGGGGTAATTTTTTAACACTTTCCCAAAAGAAGACCAGATTTTGATTTCCATGATTGAGAGGCTAAGAAAACATTTAATGAAATGAAGAAAATGCTGGTTATCAGCTTTTTCTTATTTCCTTTAATATTTTCTGTGATATCTTATACATATATTTCTTTTTTATTTATATTATTTTTGTGGTATGGCACAGGTTTAAATTTGGAACAGTCTATATTTTTTATGTTTGGGAAATGGTAAATACACTCCAAAAATCTATTTATGCTATAAAAAAGCTTAAAAGAGCTAAAAGAAATCTAAGTTCATGAACCTATGTGCCTTGAAAGATTGCTGTACTATTATTATAAGTGCAACAATTGATTGGTACTGATTTAGAATTCTGTGGGACTATGATTTTATTTAATTGCCCTATAGACATGGCAAATTTCCTCTTAAATTATTTAACTTTTTTAGAACTGAGGTACTATGCTGCAAGCATCAAGGCATCAGGGGGACCCATATTATTCTTGTAATGGACGGCAGTGTGTTGCAAATGCAGTTATAGCCCTAAAGCAATGTTACAAGATCCATCCAAGTGAATGGACTAGAGAAATGTTTGATGTGGTTCTTCAGGAAGGGAATGATTTACACCATTCTATCATCAAAAGATCTTTTACAAGTCTACAATACCTGAGCTTTGATGACATTCCCCACATTGTGGATGGTTATCATGTAGGAGTTTCTGCTCCAGTAAATGGAACGACTGATCGAGTGTTATCTGAAGATCCATTCTTTTCTTTAAAGGATGCTTTCAATCAAAATAGAGATATACCTACAGGGGGTTACATTTTGACTATAGGCAACTCTTATCCAAGCTACACATGTGCCCTGCGTTCAGTAAGACAAATCCTTAGCTCACAGAGTCACCGATACGTAACAGTTTTCTACTGAACGACCTGTTTACTTTTAACGTTCGCACCATTTAGCTCACAGATTTGAAGGTGGTTTGCCAAAGTTAACAAAAATGGCGGCTAGTTTGGTTCCCTACTTTCCATACTGCGAAAAGAAGGAGGGAACCCAGACTATGGGGGCGGCCATATTTATTCAGTTAACGTTAGCAGAGCGTTCAGTAAGACTATTTAGTGAAAAATCCGTTGTAAACGTTTTGTCTTACTGAACGCAGGGCTGCTGTTTTCAAATCAAAAGATGAAAAAATGTATTTCATAGATACACACAGCCGACAATATCGGGCATGGCCATGTCAAAGGGTCTTGCAACTATGACTGTTCATAATGGACTACAGGAGCTTTGTTTGTTTGTGCAAGATCTCTGTTATTCAATATTTGGGACAAAGTTAAATATCCCTTTTGAGCTAGTTGGCATCACCTTTGATGAAAATGCTGACTCAGAGTCAGGATTTTCAGGATTTGACATGAGTGAGGTTGAATATGACTGTAGGTCCCTCATAAACAATGAAATGATGAAGGATGCAGAAAAAATAGACAATAGAAAGCAATTTCTATTTTATTTTGATAAAGATGTCAATTTATTTTAAAATTGTTTAAGAGTTAAAGCTTTTCTTCTCAGTTTACATGTTAGTGAATATTGGAGGCTGTTGTATTGATCGAAATTGGCTTAATTGGACAATGAAGAAATTGCTTGTGCCAATTCCACAATGTTTTATAGCCTAAAGTACAATGAAAAGTCAAATTTCATCATTTTGAAAATGTCGTCTGCAACTCCTTTCAACTTGAACAGGTCAAAATTATTATTGTTTGGAAATTAGTTAAACTTTAGAATAAGAAAAATTTAGAAATGATCTGCAATACTATACTTAAAGTCAGATATGATAGTATTGCTCAAACTTTAAACTAAGAAAGATCTAGAAATGATTTGCAATACTGTAGTAAGTGCAGTTACTATAGTATTGCACAAAAGTATTGATAGGAAATAATCCATTTTGAATGACAATACTGTAGTAAGTGACAAAATCAACAAAATCATTTTTTTGGGAATAATTTTTCCAAAATTTTTTATACCTCCATTTAAAAATCAATATTCAAGAGAACATACCAAAAGGTTACCTAAATTTCATTGCAAATAAACACTTGCTGATGTTTTTTTAGCCTCCTGTAAAATTTTACAAAATGCAGATACTATAGTATTGCGCTAAACCCTCGGTATATAAAAAGCTATCTTTTCATGCAGAAAGAGCAGTTACTAAAGTAACTATAGTATTGCAAGTAAATATAAGAATTAGTTTACTGAAACTGAAACTGCAATACAATAGTAAGTGCAGTTACTATAGTATTGCAATTCAATATCAGCATTTCAGTATTGAAAATTAAACGCAATACTATAGTAAGTGCAGTTACTACAGTATTGCAATTACATCTTTCTTAACTTTGAGATACTATAAAATTGCACTAACCCTCTAATTTTTTTATTCATTGATCCTAAGCTATACTTTTTCTTTGGAAGATGCAAAATGAAAAAGTGAATATAATTATGCAAAAAAGTGGATTTCACAAAAAATGTCAGTTACTATAGTATTGCGCCAAACCCTCGAAGTGTCAGTCATTCGTTCTGACAAGGCCTAATTTTTGTCATTCCGAAAAAGAATCGGATAGACTGAAGGACCAAATCAATTAAAACAAAAACAAATGTTGCTACAAATAGTTAATTAACAATCAATTAACTGCTACATGTACACGTATCTTACAATTTCCCGAACTGATCAACAAAATCTAGATAGTTCAAAAGACCCCCCCCCCCCCCCCCCTGAAGCCTGATTATTTTATTTTCAGGCAGAAATTCAGTCAAAATTGTGTGAAACTAGTAAAACGAACCCCCTTTGTGTAAAAACGAACTCCCTTCATAGCAATAATGTCACAGATTTTACATGTATCATTCCACATTTATAAATTATAGACATGGCGAAATCCGTCAGACAATCAGACATATCTAATAAGATTACCCTCACTCTGATGATTTTTTTGCTACTGTCAGTCCAAATGTCTGACACTACTTTTGATCTGTCAAGACAGTGAATAAGAATTTTTGTCTGACAAAATTTTATACGGTCTGACAGATTATTTGGCACTGTCAGACCGAATGTCTGACAAAGATTTCTGGTGTTTCCCCAAGTCTGAAATTATCTATCTCTTCATACTGCAGCACCCTCTCACCAGTATTATGTGCAGTTGTGCTGTCTGTGCAAGTTAAAAGAAAGAAACAGTTAAAAAGTATAGTGATATAAAAGATCTGTGTTAGTGCAAGGTAAAAGATTTATAAAACAAGTTTAATTATCCACAATTGCCTTTGAAATGACGACTTGATTCAAACCACAAAGTTTCACAGCTTTAACAAACTTCAGCACCTTGTCATAAGAAATTTTACAATCTTATACAAATGAATGTGCAATGTGCATGTACCTGGCCGAATCATGGTATGAAACGGTTTGGGTACGAAACAATTTTTATCCCTATCCACTTTGGTCTTTGTGTCCTTGTACTTTAGCTTGAGAAATAGTATCAAACACACAGTCAAAGATATAAAAATGACAGTATATCGTATAAATGAGTCAATGTTACCGAAACTTACTTTTGCACAACTTTCTTCATACTTCCAGAGGCAAATTATTTACCTTGACACCGGATAAAGCAAAGTTCCAGTTACCGATGTTTTGATTGGCTTATCCAAATTGGCGCGCTCTGAATTTTGACCAATTAGCGAATTTACGTGCCACGTAAAATAATATTCGTCCCACGATAATTAATTTGCGTGGGACGTAGAGTCTATATTATTTTACTTCGTACACAAAATAATGTTCGTCAGACGCTAATTAATTTACGTGGGACGTAAATTATCTTACATTGTACACAAAATAATATACGTCCCACGCTAATTAATTTACGTGGTACGCAAATTATTTTACGTGGTACACAAACTAATATTCGTCCCACGCTAATTAATTTACGTGGGACGTAAAATGAGTTACATTGTACACAAATTAATATTCGTCCCACGCTAATTAATTTACGTGGGACGTAAATTATTTTACGTGGTATGCAAAGTAATATTCGTCCCACGCTAATTAATTTACGTGGGACGTAAAATGGTTTACATTGTACACAAACTAATATTCGTCCAAAGCTAATTAATTTACGTGGAAAGCAAATTATTTTACGTGGTACACAAACTGATATTCGTCCCACGCTTATTAGTTTACGTGGGACGTAAAATGAGTTACATTGTACACAAACTAATATTCGTCCCACGTTAATTGATTTACGTGGGACGTAAATTATTTTGCGTGGTACACAAACTAATATTCGTCCCACGCTTATTAATTTACGTGGGACGTAAAATGAGTTACATTGTACACAAACTAATATTCGTCCCACGCTAATTAATTTACGTGGGACGTTAATTATTTTACGTCGGACGCAAATGATATATCGTCCTACGCTTATTAATTCACGTTGGACGTATGTTATTTTACGTTGTATACTTTCGACCCTATCGGTACACCATATAGGAGTACTTAAACAGGTCGTTCAGTAGAAAACTGAACTACGTATCGGTAGCTCAATGAGCTAACGTTTTGTCTTACTGAACGCAGGGCTGCCCTGCGTTCAGTAAGACAAAACGTTAGAAGCTACCGATTTTTTCACTTAAAAGTCTTACTGAACGCTCTGCTATCGTTAGCTGAATAAATATGGCCGCCCCATAGTCTGGGTTCCTTCCTTCTTTTCGCAGTATGGAAAGTAGGGAACCAAATTAGCCGCCATTATTGTTAGCTTTGGCACACCACCTTCAAATCTATGAGCCAAATGGTGCGAACGATAGGAGTAAACAGGTCGTTCAGTAGAAAACTGTTAGGCCTACGTATCGGTAGCTCAATGAGCTAACGTTTTGTCTTACTGAACGCAGGGCAAGTCTAGAGTCATTAATAAGGAACAATTTTCGCGGGATCGTGTGCTATAAATAGATTTTTGATGGGAAATCGATCAACAACGTTAGCCGGGTACCAGTCTAATATTTTGTTTATCGGTCATGAATCGGACATTTTTTTCGTAATAGTGTTGGCGAAAAATTATTATTTTCAAGCGAGATATTCGTCGATCATAGATAAAGCAGGCGGGAACTAAAACTACGAAACATTGCGCATATTCAACATGCAACATTGATTCCAGATACGGAGACAGACCAGAAATGACAAACGTTTTTTCTTGAGATTCCTCAGCAGCTTAACCAGAAAAAAACATCGAAAAGTCTGAAAGTAAAGTAGCTATGATCATGAAACTTCTCGGGTAGATAGATCTCACCAGGGAGAAGTGTAACGTACAAGGATCATAACTCTACCGTGCTTAGGCTATTTTGTGAGTTATTGCCCTTTGTTGTAGTGAAAGCCTGTCAAATATCAAATCACATTCAGCGACAAATTCTAGATTTTTTTAGATTAATCCTTTCCCAAACAAGACCGGTTTAGACGTCCCCAACAGAAAATTATTGGGAAAACAGTGAGGCAAAAGAAGAAAATGATGATCGACCAAATTGAAAAGACCTGCCCAGCAGACAAAATAAGTGTGGATAACTTCTTTGGATATTGATGATCATTCTTCTTTTGTCTCGATATTTTCTCTGACATAAAACACTTAAAGGGACATTTCATTCCAATTTCAATTTTTTAAAGTATGTCTTGATGCCAAGATTGGTTATTCTTATGAGTATTAATACTATTAGTTTTTTGAAGTTGTTGCCAATAAGCGAGAAACACGCATTTAAAGTTGAGACATAATCGATAAATTGCATATAAATCCGAACTGTTGTCCACAACAATTTGTTCAATTTTAACACAAAAATATAAATTTCTCGTAAACGGCGCAATATTTTGGCTTGAAATTTTCAGAACTTTCATATGGAAATATGCTCTTTCAGATAAAAATAAAAGTGAAATTTATGACAAAAATTTATGAAATGTCACTTTAAAGTATTCACATCCGTTTTGTCATCTGCAGACTTTTCAATTTGGCCCAACATGACATTTTGTCGTTTTGGAAAGGGTAAGCGAGTACGCACGAGCGGCACGACGAAGCCAAGGCAGGACCGTATGTGTTAACATTACTTGTCAACTGGTTATTTCATAGATCTATACCGATCTTAAAAAGTACACGACAGTGCAGCAACCTTCTCAACTCTGAATTATAATGTTTCTCAACAAATTATTACGGCAATCCAGCTCTTAGAACGTCATCTTCGGCAAGTTGAACGTGGAAAAACTTCGCGAGATTCATAGCCATATTTGTACGATAGAGGATTCCCAATCTATTTTTAGACCAGTGAGGCGTGACGATGACGTATTTGTTTACACGAGAAAACCGAGCCCTATAATAGATTCACAATTAAACGAGAATAGATACGGCTGTTTTGCTTTAATTTTACGTAGGTAAAGGTAGTAGTTCTACCTAAAAATAAACCAAAACAACCGTAAATTATTCTCGTTTAACTTTGAATGTATTATATTGTTCACACATTGTATATACTCCGTAAATATTGACATGAGCCAGTGTAATATGCAATGAGTAGATCTAATTGTAATGCGAAATTATCACTCTACAACATTATTATGTTGACACGAGAAGCATGTGCAGAATACAAAGTCATAATGCATAAGGAAACTATCGACTCTGCTCGACAGTGAGGATTGATGGCGAGTATCGATTATTCCGTGTTACAATTACTCATTTCATATTCACCGGGTTCAGGTCAATATTTACGGAGTATACCTGCTATTTTTAAAACTGTAGGCCTACACGCTTGTGTGCGTACAGTTCAACAGCTATACATGTATGAATACTAAGTGGTAATATGTGACAATGATTTTCCTGCAATGGAACAGAATTGTGCACAGATGGTGATAAATATGTAGGCCTATTGCTCTTTCTTTAGAAGAAGAGAGAAAAAGAAAAAAAAGAATAGAAGTCTTTCTTGTCAGCTGAGAGATTAGAAGGGTTTACTAAACGTTGATCATGAGACTGCAAACGGAATTATCCAAATCTATTTGTTTCCTTTAGGCCTATATAATTTTGAACTGTTTTAAAGATGAAAGAGTTGTCGTCAAGTGTGAGAGTTTCGGACCCAAAAAGTAATAATTTTTCGTTCAAAGGATGGAATCTGTACAGCGAATGTGAAAAAGTCGTAGTCTCGAATTAATATACAAAGGACAGTGAAATAAGAAATGTTTGACAGCGTCTTCAATAGTGTATCCACACTTGCAATTTTGCAACTCGCCCTGCCGCTGGCCGGGTGCATTTCGAAGTCGCGCGGTGGCTGTCAAGTGGCAGGCGTGCCGCAGCGCGATTTTTACTCGGTCTTGGTGCTTGAAGGCCTTCGAGAATCGTAACTGCCACTTTCCTTCACCCGGCCTGCTGCCGTCATGCCATTGACATGCCACCGTCCTATTTCTAGATATCTGCTGGTGGCAGGGTGGAGATTGAAAGGCAGCAGGGCGGCGGCCGTTAGTGGGTGCTGGTAGGTGGCAGGACGACGATCTACAGAGTGCAGACTGGGGCCCTGAATATAAATCAGGAAACATTCATCCGCTATATACAATTATGGTCATGGCGATTGTAGCAGTTCCTGGGGATCGGGTTGTTGTCTAAGGCGCTTTTGGACTGGTGCCTTGCTTTTGCCATTTTCGTTGCATTTAGGGGCCATATTCACAGTTCAACCTACTGGAAGCTTTAGATATTTTGAGAACAATGTTAAGTTTTCAGAGCAGTCTAGATTTTAAATTCCTCGGAAACTAGCCTGCCGCCGTCAGATTATCGGGCGGACGCCGGGCGGTGGCAGTTAGAACGCCCGATTGCCGGCCGGTGGCAGATGAAATATTGCAGGTCGCCGAGCGGTGGCAGTTTGAAGCTGACGGTGGCAGGCCTGCCACCTGACTGCCACCGGCCGACATCCTTGTGACGACACCACCTCGGGACCTTTGAAACCGCCTGCCGCCGCCCGGGCCTAGTCATGCGGCATTTTACTGGCAGTTATTTGTGACCACTCGCAGCGTTTCATAAAAAATCGCCCGGTGGCATTCGAGTTTAGGAATTCGCCGATGTTAAAAAAAATCGCTTGGTGGCAGTTTCACATTGTGACCGTAGCATTACTTTTGGCTGTATGAATGTTCTTTGGGACATTATGGCCCTTTTGTTTGGTATGTTAAGAAAAAAATAAATAAACAAAAAACTGTGACTCAATCGTGTCTGGAGATAGAATGTGATCGGGTTGATCTTTCACCCTACCCAAACACATTATGCACTCGATCACCTCGACTTGTATGCCTACTCGATGGATTCCCGACCGCAACTTGACCAACTCAGCCTCTGCTCTATCTGTTCATCTGATCAAATCGTCTGACAACGCCGGATCTGATCGACATGAGCTGGAGAAAAAGTATACTCAGGTCCAAAAGAAAGTTTGCACTTTTAAAGGTTGAATATCTTGAAAGGTATGCCACCTACCGTCGGGAAATTTTGTAGGCCCTACGACACACACCCAAGAGTATTGGCAAACGATCTATTGATGCAGAAATCACATAGCACACATGAAATTTCAGCTTGATTGCAACTTTTCATTTTTAATATTTTACTTCGGCCTCACGTGCTGGATGAGTTATTGATCTCAAATTACATTCACTTCAATCTTTTCGGCATTACTTAGCACAAATTTCATTACATAACGCATTCATAAGCGTGAAACGCATTAAAACTAACGTAGGTGAACGGGACCGAACTTGGTGAAAATAAAACCCCTTAACAAATTTGAATTAGTATGGCAGGCCATTAATGTTCTAATAGCAATGGTCTATTTTCATGGCCCCTTAATGGCATAAAACTTTTTTTGTAGAACGTTGAACATTGCGCCGTTCGACGACAATTTACTAGACTACTAACGTATCGATTACTAACGTTGACGCACACGTAACGTCTACATGAAAATTCAAACTTTTGCTTGGAAATGACTTTTAAGGCCTGGTCAAAACTTACAATGGTATATAAGCGTAAAGCTCGTTCGAGGGAAGAAGCTGTAAGGAGTGAAAATCTCAACACCAAGACCATAGTGATCTGACTAAGCGTATGTAGTAAGAGCAATTCTATCGGCATCTGTTTCAAGATGCGCATTTTCTTTATGGTATCCCTAGAATGTCATAAAGATCGTAAAAATTAAGGTAAAAGCAACAAGTGAAAGTGGACACTTTCTTTTGGAACTGAGTACCGGTATATTTTGCAAGCGCGGATCCAGGTATTTTTCCCAGGGGGGGGGGGAGGGGGGTCAACCAATCTTTAACCCCTTTTTGCCAAATTCCAGGGGGGGGGGGGGGTCAGGGGTTTGCTATGGATCCTCGCATACAGATACCATGAATGACTAAATGTAACAACATTTTGTGGTGGCACACAGCTACGAATGACACAGCTATTTTGGGACATAACCAGTAATCTTTTTGATAACCGCTTTTTTCGCCAAATTCCAGGGGGGTCATGACCCCCTGACCCCCCCCCCCTCTGGATCCGCGCATGTTTTGGTTGGGTTTGATTTATAATTCATTTGTAATTTATAATTCATAAACAACACAAAGTATTTCGATGTTACATGCTTTGCTACAATACACAAAAGGTCTAAGGGAAGTAAATAGTTTTACATAGGCGACCATTATAACATTTTGGCTTATAGCTCAGTCCATGAGTTTGCACCAATGATCTGACCTACCTTAAATTCTAGAACATCCATTCATACACCCGAAAAAATGAATTTTAGTATGGCATGAATCCTTTTCTCTATGACCTTTGACCCCATTTTTGAGATCACCCTAACTGCGGAGCTAGTCTCAGAAGCATTTCAGAGTATAATACCCATCTTTTAAAATGGCCCAGAAATTGCCAAAATGATTCAAAATCATTGATTTTTTGCTTTTAACTTGAAAATAGAATATAATCAGTCACAAATGAATAAATCATGTTCAATTCCAGTAAAAAATATTGTCCAATCACAGGTCACCTTGATCATAATAATTCACCGTAGCTTCCCTATAGATTTGTCACGTGTCACGACAAATGTATTTACTTCCCTTAGACCTAAAGAAAAGATTATGTTGTGGCATAATACAAAATTTAAGTGTCTTTGTGACCAAATGCCAATTCTGAACAGAATTTTAAAAAAATGGGTTCATTCTTTCCCTTGCATCTTGAAAGAAACATGTTTTCCTTTACCCTATCACAATAAAATCAAGCCAAAAATTTGCTATGTCAGAAATTTGTTCTTCATCAAAACATGTACTTTCAATGTTCAAAAGGCAGGTTGTAAATTAATATTTTACACATTCTTTTGATTTAGTATTGTGCAACAATTACTTCTGAGCATATTAGCCACCATTTCAGGTGAAAATAATTCAAATTCATATTTTTCATTATTTTTCTAAAGATGTAACCCTTAACCTTTAGAAATAAATCTGTATTTTCTTATCATTTTTAAGTGCCAACAACACATTTTTTTAAGAATGTCCTTTTAATGTTATTACATGAATAGTACAACATTGTTTTAGCATCTATGTTGAATTTCAAAACATTTGGTACAAAAATAATGGAGAAATTGGCATTTCCCTTTACACCATTGACACAAAAAACAAGAAGCCATTTAGTAGTGAAATAGTCTCTCTTTGTTCATAAATCTATTTCTTGATGAGGAAAATGTTAAACTCTGTTTGTTATAGCACATCTTAATAAAATAAACCAAATCCCAGTGAAAAATGTTTAGAAAAGTTATATTAAAATGATTAAGATTGCATAATAGTTAAAAATGATGACTCAGCAGAAATTTCTCACTTACAAAATGGCCAAAATGCTGTCCAATCTTGTTTTTTTCCTTCAACATTGTATAAAGACATATTCAAAAAGCATAATTTACCATTTCTGGTATTATATTTTGAGTTTCACATGTTTCATGTACATTAAAATTTACAATCACACCTTAATAGGACACAGGAAGAGGGTTCTGTCATCATTATTGCCCTAAAATTGCAATATCTATAAGTGAAAAGTAAGCAAAAATTCACAGAAAACAGGTTTTCATCAGTCCTTTTGTATTTACTCTAAACAAACAGGCCAAGATCAGACACTTTAACCCATTATTGCACTGATCTTATAATCCAATACATAGTTAAAAGCATTAGCTAACTGCATTATATACTTTACTTTGCTGCTAAACTAATTTCAAACTAACAGAACTCAAAACTAATGAATCAAGCTATCCAAACTTCACTCCCAAAAGGCAGAATTACCCGGTAGATAATTGATTTCAAAGCTCAGAGTGTGAATCAATGATCAGGATTGGTCAAAATATGAGCTATCAGATATATCGGGCTGATCTTTGTAGTATGAAAATCATGCGGGCTGATGACTACAACATAATGAAACTATACACTGAATTTCTGAAATAAATAGAAAACCTTTGTTCAAGACCAGCCTGTTGCCTTCAAAATAAGAAGGAAAATTATAAAAGGGCCCTTTAAAGGCTTTTAAACACACCCATGAGTCAAATAAAGTACATCAACAGTATGTAATTGATAATGAGGAACAAACAAATCACCCCCCCCCCCCTCAAAATGGCAACTTTTATTGAAAACTTGACCTTGAACTTGGCATTGACCTTCTTGGATGACCTTGACCTTGGTACCAATAGAAACACACTGACAAGATGTAGATATATTACAAAAAGATACTACTTACAGCTTTCAGGAGTGTGTAGTATGGGCAGAAATGAAAAAATCACACCATTTTTTCTTAAAGGTTGACCTTCAGATTTGACCTTGACCTTGATGAATGACCTTGACCTTAATAATAAAAGATACATGTTGTACTGGTGTGCATGCCTACCAAATTTGGGCTTTGTAAGTCAAATAATGTGAGAGTTATTTAGAGAAATATTGAATATTCATGTTAATTTGGCTGCAGACACACACACACAGATGGGCAGACAAGTGGATAGTGGTGCAGTGATGCCAAAATGTTCTGATATGGTCAGAAAAACATGTAAATTGCTTACCCAGATTGATCGTCTGCAACAAAAATCAAACCGGAAGTTTTAAATCTGTCAAACTTTCTAGAACAACAACAACCTGGGTTGGTCTACTATTTGTATTAGGGTCCACATTTAGGTCTAAGGGAAGTAAATAGTTTTACATAGGCGACCATTATAACATTTTGGCTTATAGCTCAGTCCATGAGTTTGCACCAATGATCTGACCTACCTTAAATTCTAGAACATCCATTCATACACCCGAAAAAATGAATTTTAGTATGGCATGAATCCTTTTCTCTATGACCTTTGACCCCATTTTTGAGATCACCCTAACTGCGGAGCTAGTCTCAGAAGCATTTCAGAGTATAATACCCATCTTTTAAAATGGCCCAGAAATTGCCAAAATGATTCAAAATCATTGATTTTTTGCTTTTAACTTGAAAATAGAATATAATCAGTCACAAATGAATAAATCATGTTCAATTCCAGTAAAAAATATTGTCCAATCACAGGTCACCTTGATCATAATAATTCACCGTAGCTTCCCTATAGATTTGTCACGTGTCACGACAAATGTATTTACTTCCCTTAGACCTAAAGAAAAGATTATGTTGTGGCATAATACAAAATTTAAGTGTCTTTGTGACCAAATGCCAATTCTGAACAGAATTTTAAAAAAATGGGTTCATTCTTTCCCTTGCATCTTGAAAGAAACATGTTTTCCTTTACCCTATCACAATAAAATCAAGCCAAAAATTTGCTATGTCAGAAATTTGTTCTTCATCAAAACATGTACTTTCAATGTTCAAAAGGCAGGTTGTAAATTAATATTTTACACATTCTTTTGATTTAGTATTGTGCAACAATTACTTCTGAGCATATTAGCCACCATTTCAGGTGAAAATAATTCAAATTCATATTTTTCATTATTTTTCTAAAGATGTAACCCTTAACCTTTAGAAATAAATCTGTATTTTCTTATCATTTTTAAGTGCCAACAACACATTTTTTTAAGAATGTCCTTTTAATGTTATTACATGAATAGTACAACATTGTTTTAGCATCTATGTTGAATTTCAAAACATTTGGTACAAAAATAATGGAGAAATTGGCATTTCCCTTTACACCATTGACACAAAAAACAAGAAGCCATTTAGTAGTGAAATAGTCTCTCTTTGTTCATAAATCTATTTCTTGATGAGGAAAATGTTAAACTCTGTTTGTTATAGCACATCTTAATAAAATAAACCAAATCCCAGTGAAAAATGTTTAGAAAAGTTATATTAAAATGATTAAGATTGCATAATAGTTAAAAATGATGACTCAGCAGAAATTTCTCACTTACAAAATGGCCAAAATGCTGTCCAATCTTGTTTTTTTCCTTCAACATTGTATAAAGACATATTCAAAAAGCATAATTTACCATTTCTGGTATTATATTTTGAGTTTCACATGTTTCATGTACATTAAAATTTACAATCACACCTTAATGGGACACAGGAAGAGGGTTCTGTCATCATTATTGCCCTAAAATTGCAATATCTATAAGTGAAAAGTAAGCAAAAATTCACAGAAAACAGGTTTTCATCAGTCCTTTTGTATTTACTCTAAACAAACAGGCCAAGATCAGACACTTTAACCCATTATTGCACTGATCTTATAATCCAATACATAGTTAAAAGCATTAGCTAACTGCATTATATACTTTACTTTGCTGCTAAACTAATTTCAAACTAACAGAACTCAAAACTAATGAATCAAGCTATCCAAACTTCACTCCCAAAAGGCAGAATTACCCGGTAGATAATTGATTTCAAAGCTCAGAGTGTGAATCAATGATCAGGATTGGTCAAAATATGAGCTATCAGATATATCGGGCTGATCTTTGTAGTATGAAAATCATGCGGGCTGATGACTACAACATAATGAAACTATACACTGAATTTCTGAAATAAATAGAAAACCTTTGTTCAAGACCAGCCTGTTGCCTTCAAAATAAGAAGGAAAATTATAAAAGGGCCCTTTAAAGGCTTTTAAACACACCCATGAGTCAAATAAAGTACATCAACAGTATGTAATTGATAATGAGGAACAAACAAATCACCCCCCCCCCCCTCAAAATGGCAACTTTTATTGAAAACTTGACCTTGAACTTGGCATTGACCTTCTTGGATGACCTTGACCTTGGTACCAATAGAAACACACTGACAAGATGTAGATATATTACAAAAAGATACTACTTACAGCTTTCAGGAGTGTGTAGTATGGGCAGAAATGAAAAAATCACACCATTTTTTCTTAAAGGTTGACCTTCAGATTTGACCTTGACCTTGATGAATGACCTTGACCTTAATAATAAAAGATACATGTTGTACTGGTGTGCATGCCTACCAAATTTGGGCTTTGTAAGTCAAATAATGTGAGAGTTATTTAGAGAAATATTGAATATTCATGTTAATTTGGCTGCAGACACACACACACAGATGGGCAGACAAGTGGATAGTGGTGCAGTGATGCCAAAATGTTCTGATATGGTCAGAAAAACATGTAAATTGCTTACCCAGATTGATCGTCTGCAACAAAAATCAAACCGGAAGTTTTAAATCTGTCAAACTTTCTAGAACAACAACAACCTGGGTTGGTCTACTATTTGTATTAGGGTCCACATTTAGGTCTAAGGGAAGTAAATAGTTTTACATAGGCGACCATTATAACATTTTGGCTTATAGCTCAGTCCATGAGTTTGCACCAATGATCTGACCTACCTTAAATTCTAGAACATCCATTCATACACCCGAAAAAATGAATTTTAGTATGGCATGAATCCTTTTCTCTATGACCTTTGACCCCATTTTTGAGATCACCCTAACTGCGGAGCTAGTCTCAGAAGCATTTCAGAGTATAATACCCATCTTTTAAAATGGCCCAGAAATTGCCAAAATGATTCAAAATCATTGATTTTTTGCTTTTAACTTGAAAATAGAATATAATCAGTCACAAATGAATAAATCATGTTCAATTCCAGTAAAAAATATTGTCCAATCACAGGTCACCTTGATCATAATAATTCACCGTAGCTTCCCTATAGATTTGTCACGTGTCACGACAAATGTATTTACTTCCCTTAGACCTAAAGAAAAGATTATGTTGTGGCATAATACAAAATTTAAGTGTCTTTGTGACCAAATGCCAATTCTGAACAGAATTTTAAAAAAATGGGTTCATTCTTTCCCTTGCATCTTGAAAGAAACATGTTTTCCTTTACCCTATCACAATAAAATCAAGCCAAAAATTTGCTATGTCAGAAATTTGTTCTTCATCAAAACATGTACTTTCAATGTTCAAAAGGCAGGTTGTAAATTAATATTTTACACATTCTTTTGATTTAGTATTGTGCAACAATTACTTCTGAGCATATTAGCCACCATTTCAGGTGAAAATAATTCAAATTCATATTTTTCATTATTTTTCTAAAGATGTAACCCTTAACCTTTAGAAATAAATCTGTATTTTCTTATCATTTTTAAGTGCCAACAACACATTTTTTTAAGAATGTCCTTTTAATGTTATTACATGAATAGTACAACATTGTTTTAGCATCTATGTTGAATTTCAAAACATTTGGTACAAAAATAATGGAGAAATTGGCATTTCCCTTTACACCATTGACACAAAAAACAAGAAGCCATTTAGTAGTGAAATAGTCTCTCTTTGTTCATAAATCTATTTCTTGATGAGGAAAATGTTAAACTCTGTTTGTTATAGCACATCTTAATAAAATAAACCAAATCCCAGTGAAAAATGTTTAGAAAAGTTATATTAAAATGATTAAGATTGCATAATAGTTAAAAATGATGACTCAGCAGAAATTTCTCACTTACAAAATGGCCAAAATGCTGTCCAATCTTGTTTTTTTCCTTCAACATTGTATAAAGACATATTCAAAAAGCATAATTTACCATTTCTGGTATTATATTTTGAGTTTCACATGTTTCATGTACATTAAAATTTACAATCACACCTTAATGGGACACAGGAAGAGGGTTCTGTCATCATTATTGCCCTAAAATTGCAATATCTATAAGTGAAAAGTAAGCAAAAATTCACAGAAAACAGGTTTTCATCAGTCCTTTTGTATTTACTCTAAACAAACAGGCCAAGATCAGACACTTTAACCCATTATTGCACTGATCTTATAATCCAATACATAGTTAAAAGCATTAGCTAACTGCATTATATACTTTACTTTGCTGCTAAACTAATTTCAAACTAACAGAACTCAAAACTAATGAATCAAGCTATCCAAACTTCACTCCCAAAAGGCAGAATTACCCGGTAGATAATTGATTTCAAAGCTCAGAGTGTGAATCAATGATCAGGATTGGTCAAAATATGAGCTATCAGATATATCGGGCTGATCTTTGTAGTATGAAAATCATGCGGGCTGATGACTACAACATAATGAAACTATACACTGAATTTCTGAAATAAATAGAAAACCTTTGTTCAAGACCAGCCTGTTGCCTTCAAAATAAGAAGGAAAATTATAAAAGGGCCCTTTAAAGGCTTTTAAACACACCCATGAGTCAAATAAAGTACATCAACAGTATGTAATTGATAATGAGGAACAAACAAATCACCCCCCCCCCCCTCAAAATGGCAACTTTTATTGAAAACTTGACCTTGAACTTGGCATTGACCTTCTTGGATGACCTTGACCTTGGTACCAATAGAAACACACTGACAAGATGTAGATATATTACAAAAAGATACTACTTACAGCTTTCAGGAGTGTGTAGTATGGGCAGAAATGAAAAAATCACACCATTTTTTCTTAAAGGTTGACCTTCAGATTTGACCTTGACCTTGATGAATGACCTTGACCTTAATAATAAAAGATACATGTTGTACTGGTGTGCATGCCTACCAAATTTGGGCTTTGTAAGTCAAATAATGTGAGAGTTATTTAGAGAAATATTGAATATTCATGTTAATTTGGCTGCAGACACACACACACAGATGGGCAGACAAGTGGATAGTGGTGCAGTGATGCCAAAATGTTCTGATATGGTCAGAAAAACATGTAAATTGCTTACCCAGATTGATCGTCTGCAACAAAAATCAAACCGGAAGTTTTAAATCTGTCAAACTTTCTAGAACAACAACAACCTGGGTTGGTCTACTATTTGTATTAGGGTCCACATTTAGGTCTAAGGGAAGTAAATAGTTTTACATAGGCGACCATTATAACATTTTGGCTTATAGCTCAGTCCATGAGTTTGCACCAATGATCTGACCTACCTTAAATTCTAGAACATCCATTCATACACCCGAAAAAATGAATTTTAGTATGGCATGAATCCTTTTCTCTATGACCTTTGACCCCATTTTTGAGATCACCCTAACTGCGGAGCTAGTCTCAGAAGCATTTCAGAGTATAATACCCATCTTTTAAAATGGCCCAGAAATTGCCAAAATGATTCAAAATCATTGATTTTTTGCTTTTAACTTGAAAATAGAATATAATCAGTCACAAATGAATAAATCATGTTCAATTCCAGTAAAAAATATTGTCCAATCACAGGTCACCTTGATCATAATAATTCACCGTAGCTTCCCTATAGATTTGTCACGTGTCACGACAAATGTATTTACTTCCCTTAGACCTAAAGAAAAGATTATGTTGTGGCATAATACAAAATTTAAGTGTCTTTGTGACCAAATGCCAATTCTGAACAGAATTTTAAAAAAATGGGTTCATTCTTTCCCTTGCATCTTGAAAGAAACATGTTTTCCTTTACCCTATCACAATAAAATCAAGCCAAAAATTTGCTATGTCAGAAATTTGTTCTTCATCAAAACATGTACTTTCAATGTTCAAAAGGCAGGTTGTAAATTAATATTTTACACATTCTTTTGATTTAGTATTGTGCAACAATTACTTCTGAGCATATTAGCCACCATTTCAGGTGAAAATAATTCAAATTCATATTTTTCATTATTTTTCTAAAGATGTAACCCTTAACCTTTAGAAATAAATCTGTATTTTCTTATCATTTTTAAGTGCCAACAACACATTTTTTTAAGAATGTCCTTTTAATGTTATTACATGAATAGTACAACATTGTTTTAGCATCTATGTTGAATTTCAAAACATTTGGTACAAAAATAATGGAGAAATTGGCATTTCCCTTTACACCATTGACACAAAAAACAAGAAGCCATTTAGTAGTGAAATAGTCTCTCTTTGTTCATAAATCTATTTCTTGATGAGGAAAATGTTAAACTCTGTTTGTTATAGCACATCTTAATAAAATAAACCAAATCCCAGTGAAAAATGTTTAGAAAAGTTATATTAAAATGATTAAGATTGCATAATAGTTAAAAATGATGACTCAGCAGAAATTTCTCACTTACAAAATGGCCAAAATGCTGTCCAATCTTGTTTTTTTCCTTCAACATTGTATAAAGACATATTCAAAAAGCATAATTTACCATTTCTGGTATTATATTTTGAGTTTCACATGTTTCATGTACATTAAAATTTACAATCACACCTTAATGGGACACAGGAAGAGGGTTCTGTCATCATTATTGCCCTAAAATTGCAATATCTATAAGTGAAAAGTAAGCAAAAATTCACAGAAAACAGGTTTTCATCAGTCCTTTTGTATTTACTCTAAACAAACAGGCCAAGATCAGACACTTTAACCCATTATTGCACTGATCTTATAATCCAATACATAGTTAAAAGCATTAGCTAACTGCATTATATACTTTACTTTGCTGCTAAACTAATTTCAAACTAACAGAACTCAAAACTAATGAATCAAGCTATCCAAACTTCACTCCCAAAAGGCAGAATTACCCGGTAGATAATTGATTTCAAAGCTCAGAGTGTGAATCAATGATCAGGATTGGTCAAAATATGAGCTATCAGATATATCGGGCTGATCTTTGTAGTATGAAAATCATGCGGGCTGATGACTACAACATAATGAAACTATACACTGAATTTCTGAAATAAATAGAAAACCTTTGTTCAAGACCAGCCTGTTGCCTTCAAAATAAGAAGGAAAATTATAAAAGGGCCCTTTAAAGGCTTTTAAACACACCCATGAGTCAAATAAAGTACATCAACAGTATGTAATTGATAATGAGGAACAAACAAATCACCCCCCCCCCCCTCAAAATGGCAACTTTTATTGAAAACTTGACCTTGAACTTGGCATTGACCTTCTTGGATGACCTTGACCTTGGTACCAATAGAAACACACTGACAAGATGTAGATATATTACAAAAAGATACTACTTACAGCTTTCAGGAGTGTGTAGTATGGGCAGAAATGAAAAAATCACACCATTTTTTCTTAAAGGTTGACCTTCAGATTTGACCTTGACCTTGATGAATGACCTTGACCTTAATAATAAAAGATACATGTTGTACTGGTGTGCATGCCTACCAAATTTGGGCTTTGTAAGTCAAATAATGTGAGAGTTATTTAGAGAAATATTGAATATTCATGTTAATTTGGCTGCAGACACACACACACAGATGGGCAGACAAGTGGATAGTGGTGCAGTGATGCCAAAATGTTCTGATATGGTCAGAAAAACATGTAAATTGCTTACCCAGATTGATCGTCTGCAACAAAAATCAAACCGGAAGTTTTAAATCTGTCAAACTTTCTAGAACAACAACAACCTGGGTTGGTCTACTATTTGTATTAGGGTCCACATTTAGGTCTAAGGGAAGTAAATAGTTTTACATAGGCGACCATTATAACATTTTGGCTTATAGCTCAGTCCATGAGTTTGCACCAATGATCTGACCTACCTTAAATTCTAGAACATCCATTCATACACCCGAAAAAATGAATTTTAGTATGGCATGAATCCTTTTCTCTATGACCTTTGACCCCATTTTTGAGATCACCCTAACTGCGGAGCTAGTCTCAGAAGCATTTCAGAGTATAATACCCATCTTTTAAAATGGCCCAGAAATTGCCAAAATGATTCAAAATCATTGATTTTTTGCTTTTAACTTGAAAATAGAATATAATCAGTCACAAATGAATAAATCATGTTCAATTCCAGTAAAAAATATTGTCCAATCACAGGTCACCTTGATCATAATAATTCACCGTAGCTTCCCTATAGATTTGTCACGTGTCACGACAAATGTATTTACTTCCCTTAGACCTAAAGAAAAGATTATGTTGTGGCATAATACAAAATTTAAGTGTCTTTGTGACCAAATGCCAATTCTGAACAGAATTTTAAAAAAATGGGTTCATTCTTTCCCTTGCATCTTGAAAGAAACATGTTTTCCTTTACCCTATCACAATAAAATCAAGCCAAAAATTTGCTATGTCAGAAATTTGTTCTTCATCAAAACATGTACTTTCAATGTTCAAAAGGCAGGTTGTAAATTAATATTTTACACATTCTTTTGATTTAGTATTGTGCAACAATTACTTCTGAGCATATTAGCCACCATTTCAGGTGAAAATAATTCAAATTCATATTTTTCATTATTTTTCTAAAGATGTAACCCTTAACCTTTAGAAATAAATCTGTATTTTCTTATCATTTTTAAGTGCCAACAACACATTTTTTTAAGAATGTCCTTTTAATGTTATTACATGAATAGTACAACATTGTTTTAGCATCTATGTTGAATTTCAAAACATTTGGTACAAAAATAATGGAGAAATTGGCATTTCCCTTTACACCATTGACACAAAAAACAAGAAGCCATTTAGTAGTGAAATAGTCTCTCTTTGTTCATAAATCTATTTCTTGATGAGGAAAATGTTAAACTCTGTTTGTTATAGCACATCTTAATAAAATAAACCAAATCCCAGTGAAAAATGTTTAGAAAAGTTATATTAAAATGATTAAGATTGCATAATAGTTAAAAATGATGACTCAGCAGAAATTTCTCACTTACAAAATGGCCAAAATGCTGTCCAATCTTGTTTTTTTCCTTCAACATTGTATAAAGACATATTCAAAAAGCATAATTTACCATTTCTGGTATTATATTTTGAGTTTCACATGTTTCATGTACATTAAAATTTACAATCACACCTTAATGGGACACAGGAAGAGGGTTCTGTCATCATTATTGCCCTAAAATTGCAATATCTATAAGTGAAAAGTAAGCAAAAATTCACAGAAAACAGGTTTTCATCAGTCCTTTTGTATTTACTCTAAACAAACAGGCCAAGATCAGACACTTTAACCCATTATTGCACTGATCTTATAATCCAATACATAGTTAAAAGCATTAGCTAACTGCATTATATACTTTACTTTGCTGCTAAACTAATTTCAAACTAACAGAACTCAAAACTAATGAATCAAGCTATCCAAACTTCACTCCCAAAAGGCAGAATTACCCGGTAGATAATTGATTTCAAAGCTCAGAGTGTGAATCAATGATCAGGATTGGTCAAAATATGAGCTATCAGATATATCGGGCTGATCTTTGTAGTATGAAAATCATGCGGGCTGATGACTACAACATAATGAAACTATACACTGAATTTCTGAAATAAATAGAAAACCTTTGTTCAAGACCAGCCTGTTGCCTTCAAAATAAGAAGGAAAATTATAAAAGGGCCCTTTAAAGGCTTTTAAACACACCCATGAGTCAAATAAAGTACATCAACAGTATGTAATTGATAATGAGGAACAAACAAATCACCCCCCCCCCCCTCAAAATGGCAACTTTTATTGAAAACTTGACCTTGAACTTGGCATTGACCTTCTTGGATGACCTTGACCTTGGTACCAATAGAAACACACTGACAAGATGTAGATATATTACAAAAAGATACTACTTACAGCTTTCAGGAGTGTGTAGTATGGGCAGAAATGAAAAAATCACACCATTTTTTCTTAAAGGTTGACCTTCAGATTTGACCTTGACCTTGATGAATGACCTTGACCTTAATAATAAAAGATACATGTTGTACTGGTGTGCATGCCTACCAAATTTGGGCTTTGTAAGTCAAATAATGTGAGAGTTATTTAGAGAAATATTGAATATTCATGTTAATTTGGCTGCAGACACACACACACAGATGGGCAGACAAGTGGATAGTGGTGCAGTGATGCCAAAATGTTCTGATATGGTCAGAAAAACATGTAAATTGCTTACCCAGATTGATCGTCTGCAACAAAAATCAAACCGGAAGTTTTAAATCTGTCAAACTTTCTAGAACAACAACAACCTGGGTTGGTCTACTATTTGTATTAGGGTCCACATTTAGGTCTAAGGGAAGTAAATAGTTTTACATAGGCGACCATTATAACATTTTGGCTTATAGCTCAGTCCATGAGTTTGCACCAATGATCTGACCTACCTTAAATTCTAGAACATCCATTCATACACCCGAAAAAATGAATTTTAGTATGGCATGAATCCTTTTCTCTATGACCTTTGACCCCATTTTTGAGATCACCCTAACTGCGGAGCTAGTCTCAGAAGCATTTCAGAGTATAATACCCATCTTTTAAAATGGCCCAGAAATTGCCAAAATGATTCAAAATCATTGATTTTTTGCTTTTAACTTGAAAATAGAATATAATCAGTCACAAATGAATAAATCATGTTCAATTCCAGTAAAAAATATTGTCCAATCACAGGTCACCTTGATCATAATAATTCACCGTAGCTTCCCTATAGATTTGTCACGTGTCACGACAAATGTATTTACTTCCCTTAGACCTAAAGAAAAGATTATGTTGTGGCATAATACAAAATTTAAGTGTCTTTGTGACCAAATGCCAATTCTGAACAGAATTTTAAAAAAATGGGTTCATTCTTTCCCTTGCATCTTGAAAGAAACATGTTTTCCTTTACCCTATCACAATAAAATCAAGCCAAAAATTTGCTATGTCAGAAATTTGTTCTTCATCAAAACATGTACTTTCAATGTTCAAAAGGCAGGTTGTAAATTAATATTTTACACATTCTTTTGATTTAGTATTGTGCAACAATTACTTCTGAGCATATTAGCCACCATTTCAGGTGAAAATAATTCAAATTCATATTTTTCATTATTTTTCTAAAGATGTAACCCTTAACCTTTAGAAATAAATCTGTATTTTCTTATCATTTTTAAGTGCCAACAACACATTTTTTTAAGAATGTCCTTTTAATGTTATTACATGAATAGTACAACATTGTTTTAGCATCTATGTTGAATTTCAAAACATTTGGTACAAAAATAATGGAGAAATTGGCATTTCCCTTTACACCATTGACACAAAAAACAAGAAGCCATTTAGTAGTGAAATAGTCTCTCTTTGTTCATAAATCTATTTCTTGATGAGGAAAATGTTAAACTCTGTTTGTTATAGCACATCTTAATAAAATAAACCAAATCCCAGTGAAAAATGTTTAGAAAAGTTATATTAAAATGATTAAGATTGCATAATAGTTAAAAATGATGACTCAGCAGAAATTTCTCACTTACAAAATGGCCAAAATGCTGTCCAATCTTGTTTTTTTCCTTCAACATTGTATAAAGACATATTCAAAAAGCATAATTTACCATTTCTGGTATTATATTTTGAGTTTCACATGTTTCATGTACATTAAAATTTACAATCACACCTTAATGGGACACAGGAAGAGGGTTCTGTCATCATTATTGCCCTAAAATTGCAATATCTATAAGTGAAAAGTAAGCAAAAATTCACAGAAAACAGGTTTTCATCAGTCCTTTTGTATTTGACGCAATCCCAGTTAAAGTGGACAATTGACTAAAATTTTTTCGAAATTTTTCATTTTACCATTCACTCATTCTGGACAAATTTTCTTCATGGATCACATCTTCTGCGCAAATTTCTCTTGTTTTGTCAAGTGGGCTTGCCTAGTTTTGGAGTTATAGAATGTTAAATGATCGAATGTGTGCATAAAAAAATGCGTATTTTAAATAGACCCCTTTGTGAAATGTGTGTCTAATTTCCCATTAAGTAATGCCTAAAGAATAATAAATCCGATACATTTTGATGAGTATTTGTTTGTAAAATGTGAATCAATTGACAATATGGGTGAAAATGGTGAATTGTACCTATGCGAATGAAAATACAAAACAGCTATCCTTATACAATTCCTTTATTTTAGAACGTTGACTACTTCCAACTCTTCTAAAATACACCAAACAACCTTTAATTTTCTCTTGTTTTATTAAACAAAAGCAATGAGTTATTCCCTTAATCGATATGCAGAAATGGAAAGTCAATGATTTATTACAAATCAACAATAGTTTAAAACTGGTCTGTCCCGAACGTAACTACAGATTGTCCCGTACGTAATGTGCTTTCTTTTCTTTAATACCACAGCCTCTGTGTTATTACCTTTTCAATCAAATCATAATATTATCAGGCAATATCCATTTGCCAGACACTTTGTCAAAAAAATTATAATGAAATGAATAAATGAAAATAAATACAACTCTATAAGCCATCTGGGTGTGTTGTTTGACAAATTAAAACTTCCTAGCCAAATTAATTTCAATTTATAAAAGTTGAGATGTTCGTATTGTTTTGACACATGAGGTATGTGTAATAACTGCTTAATTAAGTGAAATGTTATCCATAATTTGCTAGACATCCTTAAATCTGATGGATCCAATATACGAAAACGTACGGGACACTTTTTATAAAGGTAAGAAACGCTGAAATAATCTATTTTAATGCATTAATCTAGTGTAATGTATATGGATATGAATATATTCCTATATATATATCAACAAAAACCGGACTATTTTGAGGAACTTTCCTCAATATTGTAAAGATAGTTTCAATTAAGCGTAATTATAATACCATTACGTACGAGACTAGTACGAGTACGTGTACAGTCTATTATGTGCATTAAAAGTCTATTTTGCTTAAACTGGAGCCATTAAGGAACCCAAAGTACATAAATAAAGCACAGGAAACGTTCCATTTCAGCAATTAAAAAACTGAAAACTAAAATTTGTCTCGAACGTTATGGACTCGTACGTCACTTTTTAATGTGTACCAAACTTTATTTGGCCTACTGTATCAATGCTATTATAGTAATCGGTATAATTCTTTTTATCATATTTGAAGAGACTTCGAATGGTGATGTTACTTGAAGAATTAAACTATTTATAACTAAACATTTTTAACTACGGTTACTTTAGTTCTTGCCTCGTACGTTACGGGGTTAAAATTACGGTAAATTGTTTAAGAATCATGTTGATTTTGTAAAAATACTGACAAAGGTATATCAAAATACGACTTTATTTTGATATTATATATTTATACTGAAGTAGATTACGCTTGATTGATGCATTAGATGTATATTTATGTCAGTGTTTCTTAGCTTTAAAGAAAGTGTCCCGTACGTTTTTGAATTTTTGAGACAACGACTCGAGTCTTTTCTACAAATTTTGGATTACATTTTTTATATAAATCTTGGTATCGTTTTGGAGCTCTATGTGTTCTGTACAGGATTGGGACAGTTCTGTTAAGATAATTAATTGTTGAAATTGACATTTTTGGTTTGAAAGTTAGAATTTATACCCGGAGACATCGGTTTTTCGTACCCCCTTGTTTGATTGTCACAAGATTTTCATAAGAAATGGGGTTCTTACGAACGTTAATTATAGATTATTTTTTTAGTTATAGGTGTTGGATGAAAATAAATGTGGTGGGCATTTATATAATGTTGACTATTTGCAACTAGAACATATTAAAGGCCGGAGACATCAATTGTCCCCTTTAACTGGGATTGCGTCATTTACTCTAAACAAACAGGCCAAGATCAGACACTTTAACCCATTATTGCACTGATCTTATAATCCAATACATAGTTAAAAGCATTAGCTAACTGCATTATATACTTTACTTTGCTGCTAAACTAATTTCAAACTAACAGAACTCAAAACTAATGAATCAAGCTATCCAAACTTCACTCCCAAAAGGCAGAATTACCCGGTAGATAATTGATTTCAAAGCTCAGAGTGTGAATCAATGATCAGGATTGGTCAAAATATGAGCTATCAGATATATCGGGCTGATCTTTGTAGTATGAAAATCATGCGGGCTGATGACTACAACATAATGAAACTATACACTGAATTTCTGAAATAAATAGAAAACCTTTGTTCAAGACCAGCCTGTTGCCTTCAAAATAAGAAGGAAAATTATAAAAGGGCCCTTTAAAGGCTTTTAAACACACCCATGAGTCAAATAAAGTACATCAACAGTATGTAATTGATAATGAGGAACAAACAAATCACCCCCCCCCCCCTCAAAATGGCAACTTTTATTGAAAACTTGACCTTGAACTTGGCATTGACCTTCTTGGATGACCTTGACCTTGGTACCAATAGAAACACACTGACAAGATGTAGATATATTACAAAAAGATACTACTTACAGCTTTCAGGAGTGTGTAGTATGGGCAGAAATGAAAAAATCACACCATTTTTTCTTAAAGGTTGACCTTCAGATTTGACCTTGACCTTGATGAATGACCTTGACCTTAATAATAAAAGATACATGTTGTACTGGTGTGCATGCCTACCAAATTTGGGCTTTGTAAGTCAAATAATGTGAGAGTTATTTAGAGAAATATTGAATATTCATGTTAATTTGGCTGCAGACACACACACACAGATGGGCAGACAAGTGGATAGTGGTGCAGTGATGCCAAAATGTTCTGATATGGTCAGAAAAACATGTAAATTGCTTACCCAGATTGATCGTCTGCAACAAAAATCAAACCGGAAGTTTTAAATCTGTCAAACTTTCTAGAACAACAACAACCTGGGTTGGTCTACTATTTGTATTAGGGTCCACATTTAGGTCTAAGGGAAGTAAATAGTTTTACATAGGCGACCATTATAACATTTTGGCTTATAGCTCAGTCCATGAGTTTGCACCAATGATCTGACCTACCTTAAATTCTAGAACATCCATTCATACACCCGAAAAAATGAATTTTAGTATGGCATGAATCCTTTTCTCTATGACCTTTGACCCCATTTTTGAGATCACCCTAACTGCGGAGCTAGTCTCAGAAGCATTTCAGAGTATAATACCCATCTTTTAAAATGGCCCAGAAATTGCCAAAATGATTCAAAATCATTGATTTTTTGCTTTTAACTTGAAAATAGAATATAATCAGTCACAAATGAATAAATCATGTTCAATTCCAGTAAAAAATATTGTCCAATCACAGGTCACCTTGATCATAATAATTCACCGTAGCTTCCCTATAGATTTGTCACGTGTCACGACAAATGTATTTACTTCCCTTAGACCTAAAGAAAAGATTATGTTGTGGCATAATACAAAATTTAAGTGTCTTTGTGACCAAATGCCAATTCTGAACAGAATTTTAAAAAAATGGGTTCATTCTTTCCCTTGCATCTTGAAAGAAACATGTTTTCCTTTACCCTATCACAATAAAATCAAGCCAAAAATTTGCTATGTCAGAAATTTGTTCTTCATCAAAACATGTACTTTCAATGTTCAAAAGGCAGGTTGTAAATTAATATTTTACACATTCTTTTGATTTAGTATTGTGCAACAATTACTTCTGAGCATATTAGCCACCATTTCAGGTGAAAATAATTCAAATTCATATTTTTCATTATTTTTCTAAAGATGTAACCCTTAACCTTTAGAAATAAATCTGTATTTTCTTATCATTTTTAAGTGCCAACAACACATTTTTTTAAGAATGTCCTTTTAATGTTATTACATGAATAGTACAACATTGTTTTAGCATCTATGTTGAATTTCAAAACATTTGGTACAAAAATAATGGAGAAATTGGCATTTCCCTTTACACCATTGACACAAAAAACAAGAAGCCATTTAGTAGTGAAATAGTCTCTCTTTGTTCATAAATCTATTTCTTGATGAGGAAAATGTTAAACTCTGTTTGTTATAGCACATCTTAATAAAATAAACCAAATCCCAGTGAAAAATGTTTAGAAAAGTTATATTAAAATGATTAAGATTGCATAATAGTTAAAAATGATGACTCAGCAGAAATTTCTCACTTACAAAATGGCCAAAATGCTGTCCAATCTTGTTTTTTTCCTTCAACATTGTATAAAGACATATTCAAAAAGCATAATTTACCATTTCTGGTATTATATTTTGAGTTTCACATGTTTCATGTACATTAAAATTTACAATCACACCTTAATGGGACACAGGAAGAGGGTTCTGTCATCATTATTGCCCTAAAATTGCAATATCTATAAGTGAAAAGTAAGCAAAAATTCACAGAAAACAGGTTTTCATCAGTCCTTTTGTATTTACTCTAAACAAACAGGCCAAGATCAGACACTTTAACCCATTATTGCACTGATCTTATAATCCAATACATAGTTAAAAGCATTAGCTAACTGCATTATATACTTTACTTTGCTGCTAAACTAATTTCAAACTAACAGAACTCAAAACTAATGAATCAAGCTATCCAAACTTCACTCCCAAAAGGCAGAATTACCCGGTAGATAATTGATTTCAAAGCTCAGAGTGTGAATCAATGATCAGGATTGGTCAAAATATGAGCTATCAGATATATCGGGCTGATCTTTGTAGTATGAAAATCATGCGGGCTGATGACTACAACATAATGAAACTATACACTGAATTTCTGAAATAAATAGAAAACCTTTGTTCAAGACCAGCCTGTTGCCTTCAAAATAAGAAGGAAAATTATAAAAGGGCCCTTTAAAGGCTTTTAAACACACCCATGAGTCAAATAAAGTACATCAACAGTATGTAATTGATAATGAGGAACAAACAAATCACCCCCCCCCCCCTCAAAATGGCAACTTTTATTGAAAACTTGACCTTGAACTTGGCATTGACCTTCTTGGATGACCTTGACCTTGGTACCAATAGAAACACACTGACAAGATGTAGATATATTACAAAAAGATACTACTTACAGCTTTCAGGAGTGTGTAGTATGGGCAGAAATGAAAAAATCACACCATTTTTTCTTAAAGGTTGACCTTCAGATTTGACCTTGACCTTGATGAATGACCTTGACCTTAATAATAAAAGATACATGTTGTACTGGTGTGCATGCCTACCAAATTTGGGCTTTGTAAGTCAAATAATGTGAGAGTTATTTAGAGAAATATTGAATATTCATGTTAATTTGGCTGCAGACACACACACACAGATGGGCAGACAAGTGGATAGTGGTGCAGTGATGCCAAAATGTTCTGATATGGTCAGAAAAACATGTAAATTGCTTACCCAGATTGATCGTCTGCAACAAAAATCAAACCGGAAGTTTTAAATCTGTCAAACTTTCTAGAACAACAACAACCTGGGTTGGTCTACTATTTGTATTAGGGTCCACATTTAGGTCTAAGGGAAGTAAATAGTTTTACATAGGCGACCATTATAACATTTTGGCTTATAGCTCAGTCCATGAGTTTGCACCAATGATCTGACCTACCTTAAATTCTAGAACATCCATTCATACACCCGAAAAAATGAATTTTAGTATGGCATGAATCCTTTTCTCTATGACCTTTGACCCCATTTTTGAGATCACCCTAACTGCGGAGCTAGTCTCAGAAGCATTTCAGAGTATAATACCCATCTTTTAAAATGGCCCAGAAATTGCCAAAATGATTCAAAATCATTGATTTTTTGCTTTTAACTTGAAAATAGAATATAATCAGTCACAAATGAATAAATCATGTTCAATTCCAGTAAAAAATATTGTCCAATCACAGGTCACCTTGATCATAATAATTCACCGTAGCTTCCCTATAGATTTGTCACGTGTCACGACAAATGTATTTACTTCCCTTAGACCTAAAGAAAAGATTATGTTGTGGCATAATACAAAATTTAAGTGTCTTTGTGACCAAATGCCAATTCTGAACAGAATTTTAAAAAAATGGGTTCATTCTTTCCCTTGCATCTTGAAAGAAACATGTTTTCCTTTACCCTATCACAATAAAATCAAGCCAAAAATTTGCTATGTCAGAAATTTGTTCTTCATCAAAACATGTACTTTCAATGTTCAAAAGGCAGGTTGTAAATTAATATTTTACACATTCTTTTGATTTAGTATTGTGCAACAATTACTTCTGAGCATATTAGCCACCATTTCAGGTGAAAATAATTCAAATTCATATTTTTCATTATTTTTCTAAAGATGTAACCCTTAACCTTTAGAAATAAATCTGTATTTTCTTATCATTTTTAAGTGCCAACAACACATTTTTTTAAGAATGTCCTTTTAATGTTATTACATGAATAGTACAACATTGTTTTAGCATCTATGTTGAATTTCAAAACATTTGGTACAAAAATAATGGAGAAATTGGCATTTCCCTTTACACCATTGACACAAAAAACAAGAAGCCATTTAGTAGTGAAATAGTCTCTCTTTGTTCATAAATCTATTTCTTGATGAGGAAAATGTTAAACTCTGTTTGTTATAGCACATCTTAATAAAATAAACCAAATCCCAGTGAAAAATGTTTAGAAAAGTTATATTAAAATGATTAAGATTGCATAATAGTTAAAAATGATGACTCAGCAGAAATTTCTCACTTACAAAATGGCCAAAATGCTGTCCAATCTTGTTTTTTTCCTTCAACATTGTATAAAGACATATTCAAAAAGCATAATTTACCATTTCTGGTATTATATTTTGAGTTTCACATGTTTCATGTACATTAAAATTTACAATCACACCTTAATGGGACACAGGAAGAGGGTTCTGTCATCATTATTGCCCTAAAATTGCAATATCTATAAGTGAAAAGTAAGCAAAAATTCACAGAAAACAGGTTTTCATCAGTCCTTTTGTATTTGACGCAATCCCAGTTAAAGTGGACAATTGACTAAAATTTTTTCGAAATTTTTCATTTTACCATTCACTCATTCTGGACAAATTTTCTTCATGGATCACATCTTCTGCGCAAATTTCTCTTGTTTTGTCAAGTGGGCTTGCCTAGTTTTGGAGTTATAGAATGTTAAATGATCGAATGTGTGCATAAAAAAATGCGTATTTTAAATAGACCCCTTTGTGAAATGTGTGTCTAATTTCCCATTAAGTAATGCCTAAAGAATAATAAATCCGATACATTTTGATGAGTATTTGTTTGTAAAATGTGAATCAATTGACAATATGGGTGAAAATGGTGAATTGTACCTATGCGAATGAAAATACAAAACAGCTATCCTTATACAATTCCTTTATTTTAGAACGTTGACTACTTCCAACTCTTCTAAAATACACCAAACAACCTTTAATTTTCTCTTGTTTTATTAAACAAAAGCAATGAGTTATTCCCTTAATCGATATGCAGAAATGGAAAGTCAATGATTTATTACAAATCAACAATAGTTTAAAACTGGTCTGTCCCGAACGTAACTACAGATTGTCCCGTACGTAATGTGCTTTCTTTTCTTTAATACCACAGCCTCTGTGTTATTACCTTTTCAATCAAATCATAATATTATCAGGCAATATCCATTTGCCAGACACTTTGTCAAAAAAATTATAATGAAATGAATAAATGAAAATAAATACAACTCTATAAGCCATCTGGGTGTGTTGTTTGACAAATTAAAACTTCCTAGCCAAATTAATTTCAATTTATAAAAGTTGAGATGTTCGTATTGTTTTGACACATGAGGTATGTGTAATAACTGCTTAATTAAGTGAAATGTTATCCATAATTTGCTAGACATCCTTAAATCTGATGGATCCAATATACGAAAACGTACGGGACACTTTTTATAAAGGTAAGAAACGCTGAAATAATCTATTTTAATGCATTAATCTAGTGTAATGTATATGGATATGAATATATTCCTATATATATATCAACAAAAACCGGACTATTTTGAGGAACTTTCCTCAATATTGTAAAGATAGTTTCAATTAAGCGTAATTATAATACCATTACGTACGAGACTAGTACGAGTACGTGTACAGTCTATTATGTGCATTAAAAGTCTATTTTGCTTAAACTGGAGCCATTAAGGAACCCAAAGTACATAAATAAAGCACAGGAAACGTTCCATTTCAGCAATTAAAAAACTGAAAACTAAAATTTGTCTCGAACGTTATGGACTCGTACGTCACTTTTTAATGTGTACCAAACTTTATTTGGCCTACTGTATCAATGCTATTATAGTAATCGGTATAATTCTTTTTATCATATTTGAAGAGACTTCGAATGGTGATGTTACTTGAAGAATTAAACTATTTATAACTAAACATTTTTAACTACGGTTACTTTAGTTCTTGCCTCGTACGTTACGGGGTTAAAATTACGGTAAATTGTTTAAGAATCATGTTGATTTTGTAAAAATACTGACAAAGGTATATCAAAATACGACTTTATTTTGATATTATATATTTATACTGAAGTAGATTACGCTTGATTGATGCATTAGATGTATATTTATGTCAGTGTTTCTTAGCTTTAAAGAAAGTGTCCCGTACGTTTTTGAATTTTTGAGACAACGACTCGAGTCTTTTCTACAAATTTTGGATTACATTTTTTATATAAATCTTGGTATCGTTTTGGAGCTCTATGTGTTCTGTACAGGATTGGGACAGTTCTGGAAATTTCTCACTTACAAAATGGCCAAAATGCTGTCCAATCTTGTTTTTTTCCTTCAACATTGTATAAAGACATATTCAAAAAGCATAATTTACCATTTCTGGTATTATATTTTGAGTTTCACATGTTTCATGTACATTAAAATTTACAATCACACCTTAATGGGACACAGGAAGAGGGTTCTGTCATCATTATTGCCCTAAAATTGCAATATCTATAAGTGAAAAGTAAGCAAAAATTCACAGAAAACAGGTTTTCATCAGTCCTTTTGTATTTACTCTAAACAAACAGGCCAAGATCAGACACTTTAACCCATTATTGCACTGATCTTATAATCCAATACATAGTTAAAAGCATTAGCTAACTGCATTATATACTTTACTTTGCTGCTAAACTAATTTCAAACTAACAGAACTCAAAACTAATGAATCAAGCTATCCAAACTTCACTCCCAAAAGGCAGAATTACCCGGTAGATAATTGATTTCAAAGCTCAGAGTGTGAATCAATGATCAGGATTGGTCAAAATATGAGCTATCAGATATATCGGGCTGATCTTTGTAGTATGAAAATCATGCGGGCTGATGACTACAACATAATGAAACTATACACTGAATTTCTGAAATAAATAGAAAACCTTTGTTCAAGACCAGCCTGTTGCCTTCAAAATAAGAAGGAAAATTATAAAAGGGCCCTTTAAAGGCTTTTAAACACACCCATGAGTCAAATAAAGTACATCAACAGTATGTAATTGATAATGAGGAACAAACAAATCACCCCCCCCCCCCTCAAAATGGCAACTTTTATTGAAAACTTGACCTTGAACTTGGCATTGACCTTCTTGGATGACCTTGACCTTGGTACCAATAGAAACACACTGACAAGATGTAGATATATTACAAAAAGATACTACTTACAGCTTTCAGGAGTGTGTAGTATGGGCAGAAATGAAAAAATCACACCATTTTTTCTTAAAGGTTGACCTTCAGATTTGACCTTGACCTTGATGAATGACCTTGACCTTAATAATAAAAGATACATGTTGTACTGGTGTGCATGCCTACCAAATTTGGGCTTTGTAAGTCAAATAATGTGAGAGTTATTTAGAGAAATATTGAATATTCATGTTAATTTGGCTGCAGACACACACACACAGATGGGCAGACAAGTGGATAGTGGTGCAGTGATGCCAAAATGTTCTGATATGGTCAGAAAAACATGTAAATTGCTTACCCAGATTGATCGTCTGCAACAAAAATCAAACCGGAAGTTTTAAATCTGTCAAACTTTCTAGAACAACAACAACCTGGGTTGGTCTACTATTTGTATTAGGGTCCACATTTAGGTCTAAGGGAAGTAAATAGTTTTACATAGGCGACCATTATAACATTTTGGCTTATAGCTCAGTCCATGAGTTTGCACCAATGATCTGACCTACCTTAAATTCTAGAACATCCATTCATACACCCGAAAAAATGAATTTTAGTATGGCATGAATCCTTTTCTCTATGACCTTTGACCCCATTTTTGAGATCACCCTAACTGCGGAGCTAGTCTCAGAAGCATTTCAGAGTATAATACCCATCTTTTAAAATGGCCCAGAAATTGCCAAAATGATTCAAAATCATTGATTTTTTGCTTTTAACTTGAAAATAGAATATAATCAGTCACAAATGAATAAATCATGTTCAATTCCAGTAAAAAATATTGTCCAATCACAGGTCACCTTGATCATAATAATTCACCGTAGCTTCCCTATAGATTTGTCACGTGTCACGACAAATGTATTTACTTCCCTTAGACCTAAAGAAAAGATTATGTTGTGGCATAATACAAAATTTAAGTGTCTTTGTGACCAAATGCCAATTCTGAACAGAATTTTAAAAAAATGGGTTCATTCTTTCCCTTGCATCTTGAAAGAAACATGTTTTCCTTTACCCTATCACAATAAAATCAAGCCAAAAATTTGCTATGTCAGAAATTTGTTCTTCATCAAAACATGTACTTTCAATGTTCAAAAGGCAGGTTGTAAATTAATATTTTACACATTCTTTTGATTTAGTATTGTGCAACAATTACTTCTGAGCATATTAGCCACCATTTCAGGTGAAAATAATTCAAATTCATATTTTTCATTATTTTTCTAAAGATGTAACCCTTAACCTTTAGAAATAAATCTGTATTTTCTTATCATTTTTAAGTGCCAACAACACATTTTTTTAAGAATGTCCTTTTAATGTTATTACATGAATAGTACAACATTGTTTTAGCATCTATGTTGAATTTCAAAACATTTGGTACAAAAATAATGGAGAAATTGGCATTTCCCTTTACACCATTGACACAAAAAACAAGAAGCCATTTAGTAGTGAAATAGTCTCTCTTTGTTCATAAATCTATTTCTTGATGAGGAAAATGTTAAACTCTGTTTGTTATAGCACATCTTAATAAAATAAACCAAATCCCAGTGAAAAATGTTTAGAAAAGTTATATTAAAATGATTAAGATTGCATAATAGTTAAAAATGATGACTCAGCAGAAATTTCTCACTTACAAAATGGCCAAAATGCTGTCCAATCTTGTTTTTTTCCTTCAACATTGTATAAAGACATATTCAAAAAGCATAATTTACCATTTCTGGTATTATATTTTGAGTTTCACATGTTTCATGTACATTAAAATTTACAATCACACCTTAATGGGACACAGGAAGAGGGTTCTGTCATCATTATTGCCCTAAAATTGCAATATCTATAAGTGAAAAGTAAGCAAAAATTCACAGAAAACAGGTTTTCATCAGTCCTTTTGTATTTACTCTAAACAAACAGGCCAAGATCAGACACTTTAACCCATTATTGCACTGATCTTATAATCCAATACATAGTTAAAAGCATTAGCTAACTGCATTATATACTTTACTTTGCTGCTAAACTAATTTCAAACTAACAGAACTCAAAACTAATGAATCAAGCTATCCAAACTTCACTCCCAAAAGGCAGAATTACCCGGTAGATAATTGATTTCAAAGCTCAGAGTGTGAATCAATGATCAGGATTGGTCAAAATATGAGCTATCAGATATATCGGGCTGATCTTTGTAGTATGAAAATCATGCGGGCTGATGACTACAACATAATGAAACTATACACTGAATTTCTGAAATAAATAGAAAACCTTTGTTCAAGACCAGCCTGTTGCCTTCAAAATAAGAAGGAAAATTATAAAAGGGCCCTTTAAAGGCTTTTAAACACACCCATGAGTCAAATAAAGTACATCAACAGTATGTAATTGATAATGAGGAACAAACAAATCACCCCCCCCCCCCTCAAAATGGCAACTTTTATTGAAAACTTGACCTTGAACTTGGCATTGACCTTCTTGGATGACCTTGACCTTGGTACCAATAGAAACACACTGACAAGATGTAGATATATTACAAAAAGATACTACTTACAGCTTTCAGGAGTGTGTAGTATGGGCAGAAATGAAAAAATCACACCATTTTTTCTTAAAGGTTGACCTTCAGATTTGACCTTGACCTTGATGAATGACCTTGACCTTAATAATAAAAGATACATGTTGTACTGGTGTGCATGCCTACCAAATTTGGGCTTTGTAAGTCAAATAATGTGAGAGTTATTTAGAGAAATATTGAATATTCATGTTAATTTGGCTGCAGACACACACACACAGATGGGCAGACAAGTGGATAGTGGTGCAGTGATGCCAAAATGTTCTGATATGGTCAGAAAAACATGTAAATTGCTTACCCAGATTGATCGTCTGCAACAAAAATCAAACCGGAAGTTTTAAATCTGTCAAACTTTCTAGAACAACAACAACCTGGGTTGGTCTACTATTTGTATTAGGGTCCACATTTAGGTCTAAGGGAAGTAAATAGTTTTACATAGGCGACCATTATAACATTTTGGCTTATAGCTCAGTCCATGAGTTTGCACCAATGATCTGACCTACCTTAAATTCTAGAACATCCATTCATACACCCGAAAAAATGAATTTTAGTATGGCATGAATCCTTTTCTCTATGACCTTTGACCCCATTTTTGAGATCACCCTAACTGCGGAGCTAGTCTCAGAAGCATTTCAGAGTATAATACCCATCTTTTAAAATGGCCCAGAAATTGCCAAAATGATTCAAAATCATTGATTTTTTGCTTTTAACTTGAAAATAGAATATAATCAGTCACAAATGAATAAATCATGTTCAATTCCAGTAAAAAATATTGTCCAATCACAGGTCACCTTGATCATAATAATTCACCGTAGCTTCCCTATAGATTTGTCACGTGTCACGACAAATGTATTTACTTCCCTTAGACCTAAAGAAAAGATTATGTTGTGGCATAATACAAAATTTAAGTGTCTTTGTGACCAAATGCCAATTCTGAACAGAATTTTAAAAAAATGGGTTCATTCTTTCCCTTGCATCTTGAAAGAAACATGTTTTCCTTTACCCTATCACAATAAAATCAAGCCAAAAATTTGCTATGTCAGAAATTTGTTCTTCATCAAAACATGTACTTTCAATGTTCAAAAGGCAGGTTGTAAATTAATATTTTACACATTCTTTTGATTTAGTATTGTGCAACAATTACTTCTGAGCATATTAGCCACCATTTCAGGTGAAAATAATTCAAATTCATATTTTTCATTATTTTTCTAAAGATGTAACCCTTAACCTTTAGAAATAAATCTGTATTTTCTTATCATTTTTAAGTGCCAACAACACATTTTTTTAAGAATGTCCTTTTAATGTTATTACATGAATAGTACAACATTGTTTTAGCATCTATGTTGAATTTCAAAACATTTGGTACAAAAATAATGGAGAAATTGGCATTTCCCTTTACACCATTGACACAAAAAACAAGAAGCCATTTAGTAGTGAAATAGTCTCTCTTTGTTCATAAATCTATTTCTTGATGAGGAAAATGTTAAACTCTGTTTGTTATAGCACATCTTAATAAAATAAACCAAATCCCAGTGAAAAATGTTTAGAAAAGTTATATTAAAATGATTAAGATTGCATAATAGTTAAAAATGATGACTCAGCAGAAATTTCTCACTTACAAAATGGCCAAAATGCTGTCCAATCTTGTTTTTTTCCTTCAACATTGTATAAAGACATATTCAAAAAGCATAATTTACCATTTCTGGTATTATATTTTGAGTTTCACATGTTTCATGTACATTAAAATTTACAATCACACCTTAATGGGACACAGGAAGAGGGTTCTGTCATCATTATTGCCCTAAAATTGCAATATCTATAAGTGAAAAGTAAGCAAAAATTCACAGAAAACAGGTTTTCATCAGTCCTTTTGTATTTACTCTAAACAAACAGGCCAAGATCAGACACTTTAACCCATTATTGCACTGATCTTATAATCCAATACATAGTTAAAAGCATTAGCTAACTGCATTATATACTTTACTTTGCTGCTAAACTAATTTCAAACTAACAGAACTCAAAACTAATGAATCAAGCTATCCAAACTTCACTCCCAAAAGGCAGAATTACCCGGTAGATAATTGATTTCAAAGCTCAGAGTGTGAATCAATGATCAGGATTGGTCAAAATATGAGCTATCAGATATATCGGGCTGATCTTTGTAGTATGAAAATCATGCGGGCTGATGACTACAACATAATGAAACTATACACTGAATTTCTGAAATAAATAGAAAACCTTTGTTCAAGACCAGCCTGTTGCCTTCAAAATAAGAAGGAAAATTATAAAAGGGCCCTTTAAAGGCTTTTAAACACACCCATGAGTCAAATAAAGTACATCAACAGTATGTAATTGATAATGAGGAACAAACAAATCACCCCCCCCCCCCTCAAAATGGCAACTTTTATTGAAAACTTGACCTTGAACTTGGCATTGACCTTCTTGGATGACCTTGACCTTGGTACCAATAGAAACACACTGACAAGATGTAGATATATTACAAAAAGATACTACTTACAGCTTTCAGGAGTGTGTAGTATGGGCAGAAATGAAAAAATCACACCATTTTTTCTTAAAGGTTGACCTTCAGATTTGACCTTGACCTTGATGAATGACCTTGACCTTAATAATAAAAGATACATGTTGTACTGGTGTGCATGCCTACCAAATTTGGGCTTTGTAAGTCAAATAATGTGAGAGTTATTTAGAGAAATATTGAATATTCATGTTAATTTGGCTGCAGACACACACACACAGATGGGCAGACAAGTGGATAGTGGTGCAGTGATGCCAAAATGTTCTGATATGGTCAGAAAAACATGTAAATTGCTTACCCAGATTGATCGTCTGCAACAAAAATCAAACCGGAAGTTTTAAATCTGTCAAACTTTCTAGAACAACAACAACCTGGGTTGGTCTACTATTTGTATTAGGGTCCACATTTAGGTCTAAGGGAAGTAAATAGTTTTACATAGGCGACCATTATAACATTTTGGCTTATAGCTCAGTCCATGAGTTTGCACCAATGATCTGACCTACCTTAAATTCTAGAACATCCATTCATACACCCGAAAAAATGAATTTTAGTATGGCATGAATCCTTTTCTCTATGACCTTTGACCCCATTTTTGAGATCACCCTAACTGCGGAGCTAGTCTCAGAAGCATTTCAGAGTATAATACCCATCTTTTAAAATGGCCCAGAAATTGCCAAAATGATTCAAAATCATTGATTTTTTGCTTTTAACTTGAAAATAGAATATAATCAGTCACAAATGAATAAATCATGTTCAATTCCAGTAAAAAATATTGTCCAATCACAGGTCACCTTGATCATAATAATTCACCGTAGCTTCCCTATAGATTTGTCACGTGTCACGACAAATGTATTTACTTCCCTTAGACCTAAAGAAAAGATTATGTTGTGGCATAATACAAAATTTAAGTGTCTTTGTGACCAAATGCCAATTCTGAACAGAATTTTAAAAAAATGGGTTCATTCTTTCCCTTGCATCTTGAAAGAAACATGTTTTCCTTTACCCTATCACAATAAAATCAAGCCAAAAATTTGCTATGTCAGAAATTTGTTCTTCATCAAAACATGTACTTTCAATGTTCAAAAGGCAGGTTGTAAATTAATATTTTACACATTCTTTTGATTTAGTATTGTGCAACAATTACTTCTGAGCATATTAGCCACCATTTCAGGTGAAAATAATTCAAATTCATATTTTTCATTATTTTTCTAAAGATGTAACCCTTAACCTTTAGAAATAAATCTGTATTTTCTTATCATTTTTAAGTGCCAACAACACATTTTTTTAAGAATGTCCTTTTAATGTTATTACATGAATAGTACAACATTGTTTTAGCATCTATGTTGAATTTCAAAACATTTGGTACAAAAATAATGGAGAAATTGGCATTTCCCTTTACACCATTGACACAAAAAACAAGAAGCCATTTAGTAGTGAAATAGTCTCTCTTTGTTCATAAATCTATTTCTTGATGAGGAAAATGTTAAACTCTGTTTGTTATAGCACATCTTAATAAAATAAACCAAATCCCAGTGAAAAATGTTTAGAAAAGTTATATTAAAATGATTAAGATTGCATAATAGTTAAAAATGATGACTCAGCAGAAATTTCTCACTTACAAAATGGCCAAAATGCTGTCCAATCTTGTTTTTTTCCTTCAACATTGTATAAAGACATATTCAAAAAGCATAATTTACCATTTCTGGTATTATATTTTGAGTTTCACATGTTTCATGTACATTAAAATTTACAATCACACCTTAATGGGACACAGGAAGAGGGTTCTGTCATCATTATTGCCCTAAAATTGCAATATCTATAAGTGAAAAGTAAGCAAAAATTCACAGAAAACAGGTTTTCATCAGTCCTTTTGTATTTACTCTAAACAAACAGGCCAAGATCAGACACTTTAACCCATTATTGCACTGATCTTATAATCCAATACATAGTTAAAAGCATTAGCTAACTGCATTATATACTTTACTTTGCTGCTAAACTAATTTCAAACTAACAGAACTCAAAACTAATGAATCAAGCTATCCAAACTTCACTCCCAAAAGGCAGAATTACCCGGTAGATAATTGATTTCAAAGCTCAGAGTGTGAATCAATGATCAGGATTGGTCAAAATATGAGCTATCAGATATATCGGGCTGATCTTTGTAGTATGAAAATCATGCGGGCTGATGACTACAACATAATGAAACTATACACTGAATTTCTGAAATAAATAGAAAACCTTTGTTCAAGACCAGCCTGTTGCCTTCAAAATAAGAAGGAAAATTATAAAAGGGCCCTTTAAAGGCTTTTAAACACACCCATGAGTCAAATAAAGTACATCAACAGTATGTAATTGATAATGAGGAACAAACAAATCACCCCCCCCCCCCTCAAAATGGCAACTTTTATTGAAAACTTGACCTTGAACTTGGCATTGACCTTCTTGGATGACCTTGACCTTGGTACCAATAGAAACACACTGACAAGATGTAGATATATTACAAAAAGATACTACTTACAGCTTTCAGGAGTGTGTAGTATGGGCAGAAATGAAAAAATCACACCATTTTTTCTTAAAGGTTGACCTTCAGATTTGACCTTGACCTTGATGAATGACCTTGACCTTAATAATAAAAGATACATGTTGTACTGGTGTGCATGCCTACCAAATTTGGGCTTTGTAAGTCAAATAATGTGAGAGTTATTTAGAGAAATATTGAATATTCATGTTAATTTGGCTGCAGACACACACACACAGATGGGCAGACAAGTGGATAGTGGTGCAGTGATGCCAAAATGTTCTGATATGGTCAGAAAAACATGTAAATTGCTTACCCAGATTGATCGTCTGCAACAAAAATCAAACCGGAAGTTTTAAATCTGTCAAACTTTCTAGAACAACAACAACCTGGGTTGGTCTACTATTTGTATTAGGGTCCACATTTAGGTCTAAGGGAAGTAAATAGTTTTACATAGGCGACCATTATAACATTTTGGCTTATAGCTCAGTCCATGAGTTTGCACCAATGATCTGACCTACCTTAAATTCTAGAACATCCATTCATACACCCGAAAAAATGAATTTTAGTATGGCATGAATCCTTTTCTCTATGACCTTTGACCCCATTTTTGAGATCACCCTAACTGCGGAGCTAGTCTCAGAAGCATTTCAGAGTATAATACCCATCTTTTAAAATGGCCCAGAAATTGCCAAAATGATTCAAAATCATTGATTTTTTGCTTTTAACTTGAAAATAGAATATAATCAGTCACAAATGAATAAATCATGTTCAATTCCAGTAAAAAATATTGTCCAATCACAGGTCACCTTGATCATAATAATTCACCGTAGCTTCCCTATAGATTTGTCACGTGTCACGACAAATGTATTTACTTCCCTTAGACCTAAAGAAAAGATTATGTTGTGGCATAATACAAAATTTAAGTGTCTTTGTGACCAAATGCCAATTCTGAACAGAATTTTAAAAAAATGGGTTCATTCTTTCCCTTGCATCTTGAAAGAAACATGTTTTCCTTTACCCTATCACAATAAAATCAAGCCAAAAATTTGCTATGTCAGAAATTTGTTCTTCATCAAAACATGTACTTTCAATGTTCAAAAGGCAGGTTGTAAATTAATATTTTACACATTCTTTTGATTTAGTATTGTGCAACAATTACTTCTGAGCATATTAGCCACCATTTCAGGTGAAAATAATTCAAATTCATATTTTTCATTATTTTTCTAAAGATGTAACCCTTAACCTTTAGAAATAAATCTGTATTTTCTTATCATTTTTAAGTGCCAACAACACATTTTTTTAAGAATGTCCTTTTAATGTTATTACATGAATAGTACAACATTGTTTTAGCATCTATGTTGAATTTCAAAACATTTGGTACAAAAATAATGGAGAAATTGGCATTTCCCTTTACACCATTGACACAAAAAACAAGAAGCCATTTAGTAGTGAAATAGTCTCTCTTTGTTCATAAATCTATTTCTTGATGAGGAAAATGTTAAACTCTGTTTGTTATAGCACATCTTAATAAAATAAACCAAATCCCAGTGAAAAATGTTTAGAAAAGTTATATTAAAATGATTAAGATTGCATAATAGTTAAAAATGATGACTCAGCAGAAATTTCTCACTTACAAAATGGCCAAAATGCTGTCCAATCTTGTTTTTTTCCTTCAACATTGTATAAAGACATATTCAAAAAGCATAATTTACCATTTCTGGTATTATATTTTGAGTTTCACATGTTTCATGTACATTAAAATTTACAATCACACCTTAATGGGACACAGGAAGAGGGTTCTGTCATCATTATTGCCCTAAAATTGCAATATCTATAAGTGAAAAGTAAGCAAAAATTCACAGAAAACAGGTTTTCATCAGTCCTTTTGTATTTACTCTAAACAAACAGGCCAAGATCAGACACTTTAACCCATTATTGCACTGATCTTATAATCCAATACATAGTTAAAAGCATTAGCTAACTGCATTATATACTTTACTTTGCTGCTAAACTAATTTCAAACTAACAGAACTCAAAACTAATGAATCAAGCTATCCAAACTTCACTCCCAAAAGGCAGAATTACCCGGTAGATAATTGATTTCAAAGCTCAGAGTGTGAATCAATGATCAGGATTGGTCAAAATATGAGCTATCAGATATATCGGGCTGATCTTTGTAGTATGAAAATCATGCGGGCTGATGACTACAACATAATGAAACTATACACTGAATTTCTGAAATAAATAGAAAACCTTTGTTCAAGACCAGCCTGTTGCCTTCAAAATAAGAAGGAAAATTATAAAAGGGCCCTTTAAAGGCTTTTAAACACACCCATGAGTCAAATAAAGTACATCAACAGTATGTAATTGATAATGAGGAACAAACAAATCACCCCCCCCCCCCTCAAAATGGCAACTTTTATTGAAAACTTGACCTTGAACTTGGCATTGACCTTCTTGGATGACCTTGACCTTGGTACCAATAGAAACACACTGACAAGATGTAGATATATTACAAAAAGATACTACTTACAGCTTTCAGGAGTGTGTAGTATGGGCAGAAATGAAAAAATCACACCATTTTTTCTTAAAGGTTGACCTTCAGATTTGACCTTGACCTTGATGAATGACCTTGACCTTAATAATAAAAGATACATGTTGTACTGGTGTGCATGCCTACCAAATTTGGGCTTTGTAAGTCAAATAATGTGAGAGTTATTTAGAGAAATATTGAATATTCATGTTAATTTGGCTGCAGACACACACACACAGATGGGCAGACAAGTGGATAGTGGTGCAGTGATGCCAAAATGTTCTGATATGGTCAGAAAAACATGTAAATTGCTTACCCAGATTGATCGTCTGCAACAAAAATCAAACCGGAAGTTTTAAATCTGTCAAACTTTCTAGAACAACAACAACCTGGGTTGGTCTACTATTTGTATTAGGGTCCACATTTAGGTCTAAGGGAAGTAAATAGTTTTACATAGGCGACCATTATAACATTTTGGCTTATAGCTCAGTCCATGAGTTTGCACCAATGATCTGACCTACCTTAAATTCTAGAACATCCATTCATACACCCGAAAAAATGAATTTTAGTATGGCATGAATCCTTTTCTCTATGACCTTTGACCCCATTTTTGAGATCACCCTAACTGCGGAGCTAGTCTCAGAAGCATTTCAGAGTATAATACCCATCTTTTAAAATGGCCCAGAAATTGCCAAAATGATTCAAAATCATTGATTTTTTGCTTTTAACTTGAAAATAGAATATAATCAGTCACAAATGAATAAATCATGTTCAATTCCAGTAAAAAATATTGTCCAATCACAGGTCACCTTGATCATAATAATTCACCGTAGCTTCCCTATAGATTTGTCACGTGTCACGACAAATGTATTTACTTCCCTTAGACCAAAAAACGCATTAATTAATTAGAGAATGTCTTCATCTATCTAGCTAACAACTCAACCGACATCTGTTCCACTAAAAAATCCACCCGTCATTAGATGCTAAACACTTCGTGCAACTTCGGGCGTCATCCGTGGCAACGGAAATTGACGAGGGGACGTACATCGTCAAGGACCTCTATGGATAAGGCGAGAAATCTCCCTAAAAGGCTAAAATGGAAAAGTCAATTTTCAAAATATGTAAATTGATAATCATTTCGTGCTGTATTGTTAGATTTATACCGAAATCGTATGAAAAATTATTTTGTACAATCAAAACGATTCGACATGTACAGATAACTCTTGGTTTCTGCACCTACCCCCAAAATCACATTTTTTTTACCCCGCCGGTATTCATTTAACCAGAATTAAGTTTTCTTTGATTTTATTTGCAAGAATTTTCTGTAAATGATAAGGACAATTGGTGTTGAACTTACAAACCATTTTTCGTTTTGTCCTTAATGCGCATGCGCATCACTGAAACGAGTTTAAATGCGAAATCTTCCCGCCAAAAATATGGCAATTATTATACGAGCACTATTTTTAATATAAAAGTATGTTCCCCCCGTGACCCAGGAAATCCTTTTTGTCAGAGAAGCCTATGGTCAAGTGACACAACATTGTTATGTCAATGGGAAGCTGGGTCATGGGAGGGGGGGACGATGTTCGCCAGCCAAGAGAAGGAAGGTATTCCTCGATTTTTTGCGGGAAGGTGCGATTTTAAAGTTGTTTCAATGATGCTCATGCGCAATTTGGACAAAACTATAGCTGCCATATGATGTCAAAACTATTTATCCTTGTATCTGTAGAAAATGAATTGGAAATAAACAAAAAGAAACTCCATTTTACGTCTATGAATACCGGTAGTTAAAGGAAATAAAACCATTTAGATGGGTACAAAAATCAAGAGTTATCTGCACCTATAGAACTTTTTAACTGGCATTAAATCATTATTCATTTCATTTATTTATCTACCTAACCATAAAGCTTTATTTTGTTTCTCAATTTGTAACTTTTGAAAATTGATTCATCGAGCTGAGCCTTTTAAGGAGATTTTTCGCCTTATCAATAGAGGTCCTTTCCAATGCCACGGAAGACACAATAAAATGCACGAAGTCAAGCGCGGATCCAGGTATTTAATCCCAGGGGGGGGGGTCCGATTTTAAGTCCCTTTTTTGCCAAATTCCGGGGGGGGGGGGGAGGTTAGGTCCCCTGACCCGCTCTGGATCCATGCAGATACATGTCATATCATGAAGGACTAAATATAACAACGGTTTGTCGTGGCACACCGGGACAAATGACGCAGCTTATGTGGACATAACCAGTGATCTTTTTGATAACCCCCTTTTTCGCCAAATTCAAGGGGGGGTGTCATGACCCCCTGACCCCCCCCCCCCTCTGGATCCGCGCATGGAAGTGTATCTTCTATATAATGATGGATGGATTACCTTGATCAGATTATGACCTTTCTAGCAAAAAGGGGCCATCTATAAAGGAAGTGTGAAAATCGACCATAGATTCTAGTAAGTTTGCGCGGACAGCAAATAGGCAACAGTTTTTCGCTCTTATGGGCCTTTATGATTTTCTTATTATTTTTTTTATCTAGATCTAGTTTTAATAATACATATACTCGGCAAAACTGCTAACGCATCACTCAGATCTTTGTTAATATTTCTTTAACGAATCTACAGAATACATTGAAAATTTGCACATGTCGACTACAACCATTCGATAAGAAGCCTATGAAATTTCATAGTAAATGCTACAGTTTGTTTAGAAATATTGAAATTGTAATAAGGACACCCTTAATTCTAAAATTCATAAAGTCTGAAATTTGATTAGAATTGGAAATTCATGCATAACTTTCAAACCGTTTGTGTTGGCTGAAAGAGTTCCTGTATAGAAAAGTTACCCTTCCTTAAACAAACCGACGGCTTTAACACTTTTGTGGGCGCGCAATTTATTCCCGCAGAGGTAATGTTACGTCAATAGTGTCGTTAGTGTCATTGTTGGCGTCGACGGCGACGTCGGTTACGTAGACAAAAACGTATCGTTCTATATCTTATGAACTGTATGAGACGCAGTCTTGATATTTCACACATAGACAGGTCCCACCAAGACCTTTCACTTGAGAGCATAAAATTTGACCTTGTGACCTTGACCTTGAAAATTTGACCTTTTCTTTTAAAAAGGTGCGTTTATGCGAGCTACGTTGTCCGTGAATAGCCCTTGCTACGTTAGATAAGGAATTGATTTTTTCAGACTTCAATCCAACAATAAACCAGCTTTCAAAATCAATTCAAACAAAAATTATTGAAACAGATCTCAAGTTCCACGAGCCGAAAAACTGTTTTGCCCCCTTTTCATATGACGCGGTCACCTCAGAAGAAAACTTTGAAATAAATTTATGAATGAGTGCAGAAACTTGTGCGATAAACATATGCCAAATTATGGATCTAAATCTTTGACAATAAATAAGTTATGCAATTTTAAAAAGTGATGCGTTAGCTCTTTTGCTGAGTATATATTCATTTTCAAAATAGTTCCGATCGATGTTTGGTTTAATCAATTCCCACACAGCCCTTGAAACTTAATTTTTGACGACCAACATGATAAGGGCTTTAAAAAAATTGTGTAAAAAAAAAGCTTAGAAATTGCTTGAGAAACAAGCATTTCTTCATTTCCCGCAATGTTTTCTACCCCAAAATGACAAAAACGTTTCATTCATTTAGAATGGTCGTCTGCACCACCTTACAAATTAGAACAGTCGAAAATTTTGCCGTCTGATAATGGGTTTACGGACTTCACAGAAGAACCCTTTTCGCTAATCCGAGTCTTCTCTGATGTAAATACGCTCTTTGATATTTTGATTTTTCGCTATTTTAAAAATAGCGGAAAATCTAAATATCAAAGAGCGTATTTACATCAGAGAAGACTCGGATTACCTTTTCGCGTGACAAATCACATTTCATTATCTTATTAAGGATTAAAAGCCATCGTTGTAGATCTACAAAATACTTCGTACATCTTCGGGTGTCATCCGTGACAACGAAAATTGACGAGAATGTTCCTCGTCAATTTTCGTCACCACGGATGGTCACCCGGAAATTGACGAGTTTGTCGTTCGTTAATTTCCGTTGCCATAGATGACACCCGAAGATGCACGAAGTATTTGGATCTATTCTAATAACGCGTTGTAATATCCTTGAAAAAAATCTCATTTTTGTCTGAGATGCCGATTGGTCATCATCAGAACTTTGTATCTCATCTGCTTAACACAACGTTCAACGTTACGCAATAGCAACGCATGATAACGTCGCCAGACCGGAACCAATAACCGATTGATGTCATCGTCGTCATTTGACGGCATTTCTACGTTTGGATTGACGACGTCGTTGTATACGTAAGATTCCGTGTCCGACTCCTGATGACGTCGCACCTGCCGCGTGACGGTGAGGTAGAGTTGTTTAATGGCGTTCTGGAGTTGTTGACGTATTTTTCTCTGGCTTTGTCTCATGGACCTCGCCAACTGCTTGAAGTACACACGATCATAGACGCTGAATCCTTGACCTGAAAAGAAATGAGGCGACATTGATCAAGGATCGTATCCACCAATAATTCTAAATCTAATTTTAAATATTAATATCACAAGCGATCTGATTGTACGGGGCATACCGTATGTTTCGGCCAATCGTCTAACTGACTACATCCGTACAAGGGAGCCTTATAGCATATGAGCCCAGTTACCATGAACAATGATCTGTCTGTGCCTTAGTGCATCTTTAATAACCAGGCCCCGGTTTCTCGAAAAAACTTAAGTATATTCTCATGAGAACATGCTCAACTTCAAAGGGATACTCTCCAACGTTGAAGGGTATTCGATTGAAGTTCACGTGGATTTGAGCACGGTGCTCAGATTTGAGCATGAGAACATACTTAAGTTTTTTCGAGAAACCGGGGCCAGGAGTAATATGTTGGTCTCTAATAGCATATACCACGAGGGCCCTTTTACTAGTTTCCTACAAAGAGTTACGGTATATTCATTATTTAATCCTAGATAAATAAACGAATAAAATGATGCAAAGTCTGCAAAATACAATGCCACGCAAACACCATTTGTGTGGACAACTTAGCCGAAAGTTGATTTGAGCGTCACTCTGAGATTTCCACCGAAGGCATTTATAAACGTTGCCAGAATCCCGCATTTTTAACATCAATGGCTTTTACTGTGCATGTGTTTTTCAAATGAATGAATAAATATTTAAAATACGAAATTGCATGTTTTCGATGTAAATACGGCGTTTTCAAGACAAAATACGCTGAATTTATAAGTAAAAGTATGTATTATAGAAATGTCAATGGAGATAGTCTTATTTATTTTGATGCTGTGGCTGGAAAGCCCACAATAGGGCCCATTTTCCAAAGTACTAAATGACAAAATAAGCTTACCTGACGTGCTTGGCCGCTGATCAACTTTGCTACAAGATTTAGCACAACCCTGAATACCTTGATTAGTAAGAGTGGAATGCACATCGGCTCCCTTTTCTACAAAATTGTCAGGCTTCGGATTTTCACGCGCCGCTGTTTTCGTAACAACAGCACGGTTTGGTTGTACAGTTGTCGCTTGTGCGGGACCTTCAATATGCGTTTTGTCTGCACATATCGTGTTCTTAGTTGGTGATACATCATCATTACCAAGAGGTGTTGGTTCTACAGGCAATTCAGATGGCGCGTTGGTTGGAACAACAACTGATGTCGTTGTTAGGATGCTAGTTGTTTTTGCATTCGTGCGTCCTTCGATTTCTGGATTCATTGACGAGACAGGTATATGTACTTGTTTCGTAGTTTGCTTTACTGGTTCCACAGAGGTAATTTCGGCTGTGGGTGTTGTAATTGTAGTGAAGATAGATTCAGAATCAGACGTTGTTTGTTGTACTGGCGTTGATTCAGTAGTCGTCAATGACGACTGAGTTGTTTCGGTTACTGTTGTAGATGAAAGTTCAGGTTTCAGTGAACTTGTTACAAGCTCACTGAAACCTGGACCGGCATCTACTGTTGAAGATTGTTCTGTAACAAGCGATTCTGTTGCTGATGTAGTAAGTGTTTCTGTTGCAGTTGTCGTAATTTCAGCAGTACTTATAGGAGACGAAGTGGTTGTATCTTCAACAATGCCGCTTATGGTTGGTTCTGTTGTCGGTTCGGTAATGATCTGGGTGGTACCCAAATCAACCGTTGAGGTTGCATCAAATAGGTCATCAATAGATGGCAAAGTCGGAACCGGTCCATCTGCGCAAGTTAAACAACAGAATGACAGAATATCTTCAGCATCGCTTGTGCATGAGTCTATAGTACATGACGTGTTCTTGTCTCCGTATTCACAACCCGGCATACCTATTTCAACCTTAGCACACGAGGCACAACAAGAGTATCTTACAGATTCCGTGTAACACAGGTACGGCTCATCGCTGATGTTCAATCTACATTGCTGGTCTGGATCGTCACCAAATACACAATTATCCAAGCTTTTCTCTCCGTCATCAAATTCAAGACATTGACCTTCAAAACAGTACTTCATATTCCCGCATTTAGTACCATCTGCAGGTAATATGTAACCACATTGATCCGAGTCTGGGATGGTGCACAGCAGTCCGGTACATAGCTTGCCGTAATCTGACGGCTTCATGCCAGACCTACATATATCAGACGAGGCACCGTAAACATTCTCGCATTGCGTCTTTGCTGTGTAGACTGTTCCCGGTAACTCTTGAATGAGGACAATGGTTTCCGCTGGATATCTTTCTATTAGGCTTGTTTCTTGTAGACAATTCAAACCATCTTCTAGTATTTTCGCAAGGTAATCGGTGAAATATTGAACGGTGCAAGTTGAAAACTTCCAGCGATTTGTTGGGAATGATTTTACTGGAAGTTTGAACTTCGGCGCCATGATGAAGTTGAAGAATTCCAGACAATCGTTGTTGTCCATATCGTCTCGTGCACCCAGGCTTCTAGCAATCTGACGAGTTGCATATGTCACTGTCCTGAAATCGAAAGCTTCTTCAACAATGGATGAGTTGGAAATGTTACGACACATGGATTCCGCGAAAGCTAGTCCCGTATTTCCGACATTTCCCGCGTAAATCAGGTCACCGCCTGTAAACAAAATGGCGTGGTCGTACTGCGGTAAGCTTGCAAACTCGTCGTCCAACCAGACTTGAAACTTCTCGAGAGCTTCAGACGCGTTAATCATCAGCCTCGGACTGGTGATAGTATCGTCTTCTATGATACTGGTGGACGTCCAGAAGGATTCTTCCTCTGTCATGGCTACTATAAAACCCGCGAACGCCATGTTGATCTCAAACGGCTGTTTCTCGATGGACCCAAAGCGTAGATCAATCCCGTTAAATATGTAACTGTAATATTGTTTTATACTCTCTAATAGCGTTGTATTGTCTCCTTCACCAAATATCTCCTGCCATTTTGCATAGGCTTCGTAGTCTACGACGATTAAAAGTTCTACTGTATAAGTCTCCACCGGGGTTCGTTTAATTCTCGTTTTCGGATGACGCCCTCTGTCTCGTTTGTTTCGTTGATTGACATGAACATGGTTTCGCTGTGGGAATTTGTTATCGCACCTTGTTACCTTAATACGACTAACATCAAACGGAGAGTTTTGTATTTCATCCAATGTAAAATAGTCATTATCAAAAGTGATCAATGCTGTTCCTAAACAAAACTGGCCGTTCAGAGCATAACCTCGGTTTGTTACTTTTGTAACTGACAGAACTCCTTGGCCATTCTTCGTCCTATACAAAGCGCCAGTGTTGACTGTGGGCACGGGCGTTGTCGAATTGTCCTCAAACACATAAACAGATAGCTGGTCATTGCCGGAGTATGATCGTTCAAATTGAATACTGTTTACGGGAAGGTCACTACCATTAATGTCTAATGTTGATAAGTCAAACGTAAAATTCATGTAGGTAGGGTAGTTTTCTAGATCCAAGTCTTGGATATAGTAATCTTCTCTAGAGGCAGTGTAACCTGCAAATACAACCATTTCTATACTAATGTCTTGTCAGGATGATTAACTCATTCCCAAACAACGATCTTTCTGACAATTTTAATAAAAGAAAGATGAAAAATTCTACAGGCAACAAAATAGATGTTGAAAAAGGAAAATGCAACATAAAGAATTGAGGCAATAGATCTAGAAAAAATGCTGAAGATCCACAATTTCATCATTTATGATTATGTGTTCTAAAGCCTTTTCTATTAGGGTCGCCAAAAGAAGATCTTAGGGAAAAAGTCCCACGGATAGGCTATCACTTATATTGACAACAAACAGTGCGAGTCGTTAGACTTTATTATAAGAAGCAGCTTAAAACGTCATTCAACCGATTTTAGAAATGTACTCTGTCTTTGTGCACAAATATACTAGTCAAAACTTCTAACCGGCCACTTAGTTTCTGCCATTTATGACATATTTATAGACGGGATAACCACAATCGTTGTTAGTGATTGTATAGAATAATCATTTTCGAACTAAAAAAGATGAAAATGTTACCAATATTCCGTCTTGAACGTTTTCAAATTGACACAAGGTTCACTATACCCCTAATTTTGATTTTCATCGATTTTAACATTGGTGGGTGGGGTATTTTGTTGAAAATCGCTTCATATCTGGGTAATATTGAATAGAATTAAATTATTTCTTCGAAAATTATGTTTCTTTGTCAATTTACTAGCAATCTTAATAGGGGAAAAATGACAATATCAAGATTTTATTTCGTCCTAAATCTGAATTTCTGTCGAATTTCTCAGTTTTTATGATTTTCAAAAATAGGGGTCCTAGTCTTTCATGTAATGTCAAAGAGTCACATTAACATTTCAACACGCGACGTTTGTGCGAAATGATCTTCAAATGACTATCCTTTCCATAAAAGAAAACTTCTTTCCGATCAGATTTTTGTTAACATTTCAAAAATTCGAAAAACAATGTGGCCGGTTAGGAGTTTTGACTAGTATATATTTTTCTTAAATTCGAAATCAATTTAGTAGACCTTTAGTAGACCTTAAAATGTAAAATGGGAGAACGTACTCGTTTACAAGAGTATATGTCTATTAAAGTTCATGACAAAGTTGAACTTACCCAGAGTATTGTCCGTATGCAGCAAAGTCCCGATAAAGCATAAACATAAAAAATAAAACTGCAATTTCGCCATATTTCTTTTTCTCTTTCAATCTCAATCAGTCTGAACGAAAATCCACATGGTGTGGGAAGCAAGTTCTTTCTGGATTTGACAAGCTACTAAGGCCAAGGAAATTCAATATCATGTAGGCCTACAAAGGAATAAGTTTGCTATACGAAATTAATGATTTTCCTTCTTTACCTTTGTTTTTCTGTTTTCGAAAACGACAACGGCAATGGATTTTGCATTAATGAAAAAAAGGTATCCATGAATATACCAGCATACTACCATACATTTTTTTTAAATATGAGGATTGCTTCATAACTTTTAAATAATTCGGGTTTTGTATGCTAGCAGACAGAGACAACACACGGAGACTAAACTGTTTGACCAATTCTATTTTTATTCATATGATGTATTCTTTTTACTAATTATCCGCAGCGCCATCATAGACTTGGGAAAATCGTTATATCGATACGGATACCAATTATCACGAATACTTTCACAAACAACAAAATTCATGACCATGTCCAAATTGACAGGAGTTGCAGACATAATTTGAAACGGGTGTTACTGAATACTTATGCATGAAATTTGCATCCCAATATGGAAATAATTCAGAAAGAAGACAAAGTACATTTTCAGTACTAGTATTTTCCTCTTTTCACTATTTAAAACATTTAAAGTCTTTTAACGTATCATGACAAAACAGTCCCGAAACAAACAATAAATTTCATTTGGCCTTTTTTGATTGACAATTTACAGTATCTTGAAATCGAACAACATTGACATAGACAAATTTTCCCACACAACCCGAACGAGCAGACAGAGAAGAAAACTCGATTTTTGTCATTAATAGGTTTAACCTTTTCCCAAATAAGATCTGGCTTTGTACCTTTGACATCCCAAATAGAAAACATTGAGACAAAAGAAGATAGTGCTGATAATCAGCATTTTCTTCTTTTGCCATATTATTTTGCAATATAGGCTATCGTTCACAAATCCAATCCTTATCATTACCCATTTTGTTTTCTGCAGCATCTTTTAAATAGGAGCATGTTTTGGAAAGGTGGCTCAAATGTTTAAAGGATCCTTATTTCACATCCCAGTTCATACATGTATGAACTGTAAACAAAAATCAAGAAGAAAAACAATGTAAAGATTACTTCATAATTTATTACAAAAATATTAGCAAAAATTAAGAAAAACCGACCAGCAGTTTTCAGCAAGCGCATAATTAACATACATTCAATGACATTCATTATGATAACCATTCCCCAAACAAAACTTAGTTTTGGCGTCTGTGATTAAAATGATTTGGAAAACATTAAGGCAAAAGAAGACAAGGATGATAACCATACTCTCTCCTTTTGCCTCTTTTTCAGAGCTATATTGTGCTCAAATTCTATTTTTATCAACACACATTTTGCCATCTGCAGCAGCTGTCAAATTGGGCCAATTTGGAAGAATCTTGTTTTGGGAAAGGGTTTATCATTCTTCAAACTAGAAGACATTACTTTGACACAGTAAATCTTTTCAAGATGGCATTTACAATAAGTTTATGCTGAAGGAAATTTGTAGCTTTAATTTATTGAGAAAGAAGTTACGGCATGTGCAAATAACAAGAAAATACTGATTGACATAACTTTCTTTTATCAATACTTTTTCAGGGTGGTCTCTAGATACAGTGATTAAGACAGAAAAGATATCTTGACTGGTATCAAAGTAACTCTATTAGCTTAAAAAACCAAAATGTGAATTCTTAAAATATGAGTAAAGTAATACATATTAGAATTATTGAAGTAGAGATTTGAATATGAACAAGAATGAATTTACTGCTACACATATATTGAGACTTAAGTTGAACAAAATCACCTTTGTAGTTGCAACAATACTGGCATTTTGAATACTCATCAACCATTGGCTACCTAATTTTTCAATTGATCCTTTTATAAACGCCTTTTATAAAAGCATGCCTTTTGTCAACTATTTAGACAAGGATTGGAAAAATATGATACAAAAGAAGAAAATGATGTCAATCTCTCATTTTCTCCTTTTGCCTCAATATGTTCTTTATGCATGACACATAATGAGTAATATGATGAATTCAAATAAAGAATTTATTTTCAAACTCATCGCTGCATTGAGCAATATTTTGCAATATTAAAGCCAAAGTAATTTATGAGCTAATATCAGCTATGGGACGACAAATTTTTGTCATGGATATTATGATTTTTTTTTGACCAGTAAGATGTTAACTTGAGAACTTTTAAATCTAAAACTGAATCCAACAACTCCAAAGATGTTAAGGTAGATAAGATAAAAAATGCTCTAATGCCCCCATTTTATCACAGTATATATCAACTCACCAACTATTCAAACATTTTTGAAGTATGTCAAAGTTCATATTTGCGTCTTCAAAATTTCAGGGACAAACAAACATAATAATATCATCTTACATTAAATACAAACAAGCAACAGGCATGGCACAAAACAACAACAGTATAGTCCGCCAAAATTAACCCTGAACAACATAATTTTCGTGTGCAAATTTGCAAACCCATTAGTTGGGCCTATTAAAAAGACATTGCCATATCAGCGGCGGATCCAGGATTTCTGTGAGGGGGGTTCGAATATACAAATATGGGGGTTCGTTTTCCTAGTATTTCACAATCATGACTGAATTTCTGCGTGAAAATCAAATAATCTGGCTATAGAGGGGGGTTCGTTTGAACCCCCCCAAACCACCTCGGGATCCGCCACTGCATATTGGGGTCATTACATTTGCAGATGTCTGGGTTAATGTTGGTGGACTATACCAATAACAAGAGTTGTCCGCGGACAACGTAGCTCGCCTATACAGAAGCTTGTCACAAAAACAGCAATTTTTTCAAAAGGTCAAACTCCAAGGTCAAGGTCACAAGGTCAAGGGTAATGGTCCCAAATGAAAGGTGTTGTCGAGATGTATCTATCTATGTAATATCAAGGCTGTATCTCTAATAGTGCCTGAGATATAGGCCAGGTTAAAGTTTTTCAAAAGTAGGTCAAACTCCAAGGTCAAGGTCACTAGGTCAAAGGTCATGGTCCCAAATGAAAGGTCTTGTCGAGATGTATCTATGTATGAAATATCAAGGCTGTATCTCTAATAGTGCCTGAGATATAGACCAGGTTAAAGTTTTTCAAGTGAAGACGCGACAGGACGCGACGCCGACACTAGGGCTGTGACATTAGCTCCCCGGACATAAAGTCCCGGCTCGCTAAAAAGTAAATGTTAACAATAAGAAACATAAGTAACACAAATAAATATGCAACAATTATAACTTATTTGGTTGATACTGGTCATCTAATACTGTATAATATCAATTCAACCCTTTCCCAAACAAGACCAAGTTATGGTGTCCCTGAAGGAGAGAAGGTCCGAAAACAATGAAGAAAAGAAGAAAATGCTGATGATCAGCATTTTCTCCTTTTCCTTCGACATTTTCTGTACTGTAACATGCCTAAGTTCCATATGATTTTACACCCATTCTATTATCTGCAGCAATTTTCAAATTGCAGAGGTCAAAAATTTGTCGTTTGGGAAAGGCTTGATAGGTACCACACCGATCTTGAAACAATGTATAACATGTTGACTCCTTATTACCTAATTGCGGAGAACAAGTGATGATGCTATGTATCAGCACACCATGTGAGTTTACATTGAAATTCATATATTGTTTTACTCTTTCCAAATTGACATTTTAACCCTTTCCCAAACAAGACCTGGTTTTAACGTCCCTTATCGAAATGGATTAGGAAAACATTGAAACAAAAGAAGAAACTGCTGATAATCAGCAGTTTCTCCTTTTGTCTCAATATTTTCTATGCCAGTTTTCACACAAATTCTATCTTTAATAACATCCATTATATCATTTGTGGCACTTTTTGAAGTGGATCGCCATAAAATTTTGCCGTTTGGGAAAGGGTTAAGTCTTGTCTATGATGAAAACTGTTACGGATGACATGATATAATGGTACTACATGCATTTCTATTTGCAAGTTAAATTCTGAAAACATTGAAAGTAAAGGAGAAAATGTTGGTAATCAGTTATTTCTGCTTTTTCTTCAATACTTACTGAAGCTAAAATCTATGTGAGGGTGTGAAAATCGTAGATTGTTTAGAAGGGTTTAAAGAACTTGAATTCTGAAAGGATATTGAGACATACTAATGGCACTTCATAGTCATTTATATAGAAAATAATAAAAATTTATACATTTCATGAGTATTATTACAAAAATCTCTTAGAGTGTTTCTCACTGATGGAAATGGCACATAACTTGGGACTGCCTTTTTACTGCTATATGCCATTCATTATTGTTAAACCTTTTCAAACAATACATTTTAGAATGTTCAAATTCGAAAGATATGCAGAGGATGAAATGATTTTCATAAGCTACTGATTTTTGTATGTAAAACAGTCTACAAATATGCAATACGAAACTTTGGTACAACAATTAACAAACAACAATACAAAAAGGCACATACTAAAGTATCAAAATTCATATTGTTGTAAATACCCATTTTCAGAAAATATTTTGAATGGTTGAAGTCATTGTGAGCAAGATAACATGATCAAAATCAATTGTGCAAACCTGTGTAAGGTATGTTACATGCAGCCTTTAAAATGAAAATTGAATTTCCATCCTTTAAAAATAATATTTATATGTACGCTTTTATTAGGATTATAATCATTTAAACAAATTTTGATTGGAGCAGGACTGGTGTAATCAAAATGGTACTTAGTTTTTCATTGCATATTTGAATGTCAAGATATGTATAATGAGAAATCTTAATATCAGGACATAGTATTGGCAAGATAATGCTGTCTTATTTAGTAGTAGACTATTCTTTACATGAATTTATGCAATTTAATCACATTTATCCTCCAGGAGTCACTTTTTCCCCAAACAATACCTTGTTTTGAAGAAACAAGCTTCAAACATTTAGAGAAAAGATGAGAATGATAATATTCAAAATTTTCTCCTTTTCCCTAGATGTTTTGACCATCTGAGATCATATTGTTTGGGAAAAGTTTAAGTACAAACATTTGTAGCAATGTTTCTTGTAATATCTGTATCTTTTTATTTTTTTATTTTCACTTGAATTTAAAACTTTGTTTACACTTTATCTTTAAAATTATCAGAAAATTTTGAAGCATTGGTTTTGAGTCGCTGCCATTTTGAGGGGTTTCTTTTGAAGTAAAATATGGTACCACCAACAATTAATGCTAAAACCAATATGGCAATAACTAACGAAACGATGAGTACTGTATAATTATGCGACATTGCGACATAAACACCGCCAGACGACGCTTCAAACTTTGCCATATCACCGTCGACCTCCGTGTCCATTTTTGTCCACAAAGCAAAGTTACTTTCACTCGAAGATCTGTATACCTCGATATTGCTTGCATCTGGGTCACTAAGTTTGAGAGAAATGGCCATTTTCTTGCCTGGTGCGGCTAAACCTGTCTCTGGATACACCACCAGGAAGTCACTGGCATATGATTCTCCTTGCTGTAAAATGGAATAAATGGACTTATGAATGTAATGCATGTATTTCTTCTTATCGACTTACACAAGTTGCAATTATCTTTTTAAAATGAGAATATCCCTGGTGAAAAAATAATATTTTTAATTGATAAAAAAAGTAAAGTTCTACGAAATTAAGTTGAACATTTTTTTTTCAATCTTCCAGTATTACAAAGAATATTATGTATTCTTCAAGTATGACAACAATCCATATGTATGACGAGAACTACTCACTGTCATTTTGGATCCCGCAGCCTCTATTTTCTGTACTCCAGCGGCTTGTGGCCACACCTCCATTCTGATATGTTTTAGTGACTCAAATGTGCCTGGGCCTGCCTGCACTGCTCCAGCTCTGTAAAACAGACATAAAAGATACAAAATATGTGGAACAAAATGTATTTGTGAAACATGAATATTCTGTAAAGGTATTTATTATAACACAACCATGACTATGTTATTACAGGAAAAATCTTGAAGCAATGAATATACATGTGGGATTGTCAGATATGAAAGCCATATCATTTATGGTTCAAAAGTATTGGCCAATGGAAAAGGGGGCAATGGTGTAGGAGAAACAGGGCTAAAATAACATTCTTACTATCATATGATGTACAAGTGATGAAAAGTACATATTTCATGTTGAATATTTTTGCACTATTTTGTTAGATGATGTTAAAACTGGTTATTGAGTGGTAATGATTTAAACCAATTTTTCAATTAATTGATTGTAGGAACATATAGCATTGTTATATAATTCTTACCCATTTTGTAGGTTAATAACACCACCCTGGGGGTCAATCACAGACTCTTGAAACATCATGTTGGTCACCATAACTCTGGCTTTCTGGTCTCTGTTTGAAAAATCATTGTTTCTTGTACACACAAAGTTGTAGGTACCCAGCTTACTGACTTGGCGAAGTCCGAGGTCAAAATGTGGGGACACTTCATTGAGATTCTCATCTGCTTTTTCTGAAATGTAGGAAGAGAAATATGATATTATTAATTAGAATAACAAAATTTTGAAACATCAACGCATAGAGAAGGATTACAAATAAACAAACATCATGGATATTCTAACAAGAACTGTCACTGACCCCTTTTAAGGTAAGAACTCTGTTACCTCTAATCTAAGGAATAAAGTTTCACCAAGAGTAAATAAGCTTTTATTTGTGAAAGTTTACAGCTATCCAAACTTTGCAAGGACATTAATTTTCAGCTAATTACACATTATTTACACAAACATACCTGGTTCAACAAAAGCTAACTTTAGAGCATCCTGCTTTGGCAGGCCAAGAAAAGTTGATTTGTTAGATGTTGCAGATAGTTTGTACCAATATCCCCTGTCATAGGCTCTGGACCCCATGGGTACCTAGCCCCTCTGTCAAAAGTTTCAATCCTAATCAGACTGTGCGCAAAGCACAGGCTGATTAGGGTTGATACTTTTGCACATATAAGAAGCCTTTTAATCATAAAGCATGACATTGATTCCGTAATGAATCATTTCAATTTTCGTCTCATTTACAAATTTGTTTTAAGCCATTCTTATCTTAAGCAATATAAAACTTACCAGGATCAACAAAGGCCAACTTCAGAGCATCCTCCTTTGACAGGCCAAGGAATGTCGACTTGTTCAAATGTTCCGGATAATTTGTTCCAATATCCCCTATTGTAGGCCCTGGACCCCATTGGGTACCTAGTCCCTCTGGAAATGGTTGTTCTTTCAGCATTATAATGTTGTTTCTGTCAGTTGCAGCTTTTCCTTGTCCATCATTGTTTCCTGGGTTGGTATCTGAGCCGGTCCATCTAAAATTAGAGGTGACAATTTTTATCATAGATTACCTTGTTCAAGTTGAATTTTAGAAAATGAAGAAATGCAAACATAAACATGACCTATCAAAGTTTCTAAGAAGCAAGCATTTATGAAAGGATTGACGATATATTGAAGTTGGAATTTTGAAAAGGAGTCCTAAGGTATCAAAGACCTCAATGGATCAAAATCATTATTTACATGCAGCCCGATACTGATATATCGCTGCTTTTCAACAAAAGCCTTGTAACTGCAGCTTAAATCAAGCTGCAGTTAAGAGGTTATAGTTGAAAAACGATGATAGGTTAATCAGCAAAAGTCACTGTGAACAAGAGTTGTCCGCGGACAACGTAGCTCGCCTATACGGAAGCTTGTCACAAAAACAGCTATTTTTTTAAAAGTAGGTCAAACTCCAAGGTCAAGGTCACAAGGTCAAGGGTCATGGTCCCAAATGAAAGGTCTTGGCAGGAGGTATCCATGTGTGAAATATCAAGGCTCTATCAGTAATAGTGCATGAGATATAGGCCAGGTTAAAGTTTTTCAAAAGTAGGTCAAACTCCAAGGTCAAGGTCACTAGGTCAAAGGTCATGGTCCCAAATGAAAGGTCTTGTCGATATGTATCCATGTATGAAATATGAAGGCTGTATCTCTAATAGTGCCTAAGATATAGACCAGGTTAAAGTTTTTCAAGTGAAGACGCGACGGGACGGGACGGGACGGTACGCGACGCCGACACTAGGGCTGTGACATTAGCTCCCCGGACATAAAGTCCCGGCTCGCTAAAAATAAAGAAGACATGGATCTTAAACAGGTTATCTCTATGCAGAGACTGATCTTGATCAATGTTGTTTTCATAGATTCAAGCTCATTTGAATTTCTTTGTTACTGTCTGAACAATTTTGCTAATTCACTTACTGTATATGTACATAATCTCCGGCCCTCATTTCTAGGTTGTTTGGGACAAAATCATACTCCAAAGCTGGGTACACTTGTACAATGTTTCCTCGTTTACCTCGTACATTCAGATTGTGAATTTCTCCCGACACTCCATTTGGTCGCTTCTTGATACTAAATGCATGAGATCTGAAATTCAAATGATGAAATAGGAACCTATGTACATGAATGTATCATTTTTTATTATACGCCGCCGGAGGCGGACGTATATTGGCGTCATCTTCTCCGTCTGTCCGTCCGTCCATCCGTCCGTCCAATTTTCTTGTCAACGCAACTCCTCCTAAGTTTCTGGCTGGATCTTCTTGAAACTTGGTCAATGTTATCACCTCAATTGGTAGATGTGCATGAAGGAAGGATTTTACGGTTCATTGATTTTTGCCTGAGTTATGCCCCCTTAAAACTTAGTCTCTGGGGCGGCGTATATTGTGACCATGGCACACTTGTTTGACAATGATATTATGACATTACAAATCGATTTTGTTAGTTTAGATTACAATTATATTACAATGGGTGGCATGTGTATTGCTTTACAATGCTAGTGTTGAAAGAAGTATCTAAATTATGTCTTTTATCTATCTCCTTGTTTATGTTCAGGGTCAAAAACTTAACTCCAATACAACATGAATAAAGTTATATGGGTTACCTGTCTTGGAATGTTCTAGCAAACTGTGAGGTATCTACAGCAAGTCTAAAATCAAATGGAGCATCTTCGAAAATCTTGACTTCAGGGTCATTCTCGAACACATAGCCTCTCTCTTTGGCAGCTTCATAATCAGCAAACCCGTAGTGATTGGACAAGTCTAATTTTGTTGGCTGGTTGTTGTTTATGGCATTGGCAGAGGCGTTTGTGTTCCACCCGTCATAGTCATTTGTAGAAATGTTGTATCTGAAAGTCAAATTACAGAGGTACATAAATACAAAGGGGGTCATATCATTTTTTGATTTTCAAACCATATATTATGGAGACAATTCAAAGGAGTACCCAAAATTAAGGGTCTGGAATAAAAACCACTATTTTAGAATCTACCGTACTTTAAACCCTCGTATCTACATTATTTCTCTAAGTAATCAAATGAAACAGACAAATAACAGATGAAATACTATTATTATTCAATTCATCTAGTTTTGTTACTGAAATTCTATAAAAAGAGCTGATACATTGTATTGAAAGAGGCATGATATCATCATTTGCCTACATATCAATATAAAGAGTATTTGCAGCACTCTTGTTGTGATCTGATGTAATATGGAATGATTTTATCCAGTTAACTGTGACGTAATGTCTGACAAACAATGAAAATTTCTTAGGTGTTGATATAAAATCTTGTAACTACGGCTTGAATCAAGCTGTAGTTACAAGATTTCATTACAACACCGACGGCTTATCAAAACATAGCAGGAAACGGAATCTATTTTTAGCACAAAAATTCAATGCTATTATGTTTCATCAAATTTCAATAAACCAGCCAAATATTTATCAATACTATACCTTATTCTAAAGGCACATCTATCTTCATTTAACTCGGGAAGGGTCCAGTTGTATCTGTTTGAATGTCCATCTATTCCGTTACCGAGGTGATTGTCTCGTGAAAACTGTGTCTGTCTACATTCAGGGGCTGGAATGCCATGGGCAGGGAACTCTTTCCATTCACCTTTAACACCATTGTCATTATTAGCGGGAAACTTAAATTTCTGGAGAATACAAAATCTGTTTGAGAAAGACAAATCTACATGAAGAGACAAATTTTCTACAATATAACCATGTTACTTGAGCAAGACATTGAAGGATGACCTTGACTTTGATATTAAAAGATGTGTCTCAATGACATGTACCTACATAATACATGTAAATTGTGTATTTTGACTTGAATAGGGTTAACACCTTTTTGCATTAAGCCTCCTATTAATGTGATCAAGAGTACTATGACACAATGTGAGGGATCAGGACAAACAGACAGACAGAGATGATGCCAATATTATAGAACCACATTCTGCTGCATATAAAATTTTCATGTTAAACTATGCAGACAGACCCATAGATGACAAATAACATGCCAAAATCTCTAGATATGAGGGAATGAAAATTGCAATCATATCATTTACAGCAAAAGTAAGAGAAAGATTACCTCGCAATCTTCTTTATTATTTGGAATACTGTTGACTTTATCGATCATCTGACTAATTACATTGGGTGGAAAGTAGCACTCCCATCTTGACTTTACGTTGGCACTCTCTGTCTTGTAATACTCACACCTTTCTGGGTCATTGGTCAATACTGCTACATCCTGTGGTAATTAACATAATAAAGATATGGTAATGATTATGTGCTATAGCATGTAATTACCTTTTACAAATCAAATCTAGCTAATAAATCTTATTTTGAAGGAATCATTACAAGTACTGTTAATGGTATTTAAGCTTTAACCCTTTTCCAAAACAGCAAAATTACACTTCAAAAACTGCCATAAATGACAAAATGGAAGTTATTTAAGATAGAATTTGTGTAAAATATGGCATAGAAAATATTGAGACAAAAGAAGAAACTGCTGGTTATCAGCAGTTTCTTCTTTTGTTTCAATGTTTTCCCAAGCCTTTTCTAATAGGGATGTCAAAACCAGGTCTTGTTTGGGAAAGGGTTAAAAGGAAAATATTTGGTAAAACCAGGGTTAGTATTGGTTGCTATAGCTACTGCTGAATAACTTACTTTCCAAGGTGAATAATGCCAGTATGGGTAATAGTCTCTCTCTTCTGGACACTCGTAACCATAGCGATTGTTTTTACCATTGTTGTCTTGACGGGTGTATACTGCTGTGTTACGATTCTTCATATTCTGCAGAGGAAAGTATTTATACATGTACCTTATTACAAAGGTAAAAGAATTTCTACGTGTATTACATTAGGTGATTTCTTTTTCTTTTCATTATAATTTAAGTATTCCAATTTATTATTTCATTTATACATGTATATATTTCATACATCAAGTGTGTCAAAGGTTCCATCCATAAACATACAAGAATGAAGAGGACGCTGCAGACCCAAACTAACATGGGAAGAGTTGGTAAATAGAGATCGGGAAGCCGTAGGACTGACCAACATCAACCTTTTCCACCGCCAGATGTGAGAGGGAGACTCCGATCTCGTCTGAGCAGCCAGGCCCGACCCATCTTCGCTAGCCAAGGTTGAACCCACCTATGTTTGTATTCACCCTTGGCGGATTTAGTCCGATTTTCTTGAAATCGCGAAGCGCCGCCTAGCGGATGTTCTGCTGGTTGTTTACGTCCATTATTGATGACGTCATTAACGCGCGTTGTCTTTCGCGTCATACGTCGTGCGGATTATGTACAAGTTAGCTGTTTTTGGTCGAATTGTCGAAAGTATAATAATTCGTCGATTAAAGTTAGGGAATTCCTGTCTATTGCAGTGAAATTCTTAGTAAAATCGCCCATCTTCGCGTTTTTGAGTTGCAAATGCAATGCTTTTTCCCGCCCGTTGTCATGATTTGGTTACTCATAACAAATGTATCAGTCGACAATCTGATTGGTTCCAGCGAGGTCTCGCTGGAACCAATGAAAACGCTTTCCAGGAGACCAAGAAAATCGGACTAAATACGCCAAGGGTGAATACAGAAACGACGTTACGTCGTAGATGTCACCCTTGGCTTGCGAAGATGGGCCCGACCCTCCGTAGAGGACTAATAAATGGCCTGGATAATCAAAACAGGATAGTGAGTGAGTGGAGTCTAAGCAAATTCACATATCCTTTATTCAAACTTTCAACAAAAAGCATTGAAAATGTTGTTGGCAAAGAAAATGTTGGAAAGCAGTATTTTTTTTCCCATTGATCATACATTACCGGAAAGAAAAATTAACAATTTCAGGTTACCAGATTTGTTTTGCAGCTTCTTTCCTGCTGGAAAAGTTAAAATTTTTGTTACAAAGAGATGTTACCATAATTTATATATAGCAGTAAAGATGGGGTATCAAAAATCTACCTGATCTGCAGTAAAAAGTCCCTTATTTCTCTCCCTTAGTCGACAGTTATGGTAAAACAGGTTGTTTTCATGCATGCCATATTGCTGGTCTGTGTCACAATTTTTATTGGCACAGTCGTTATTCTTTAGTGGAATTGTGCTGAAAGCAGAAAAACATAATAAATATATCAATTTTGGTCATAAATACAGACCATTTACTAAACGTGAAAAGTATCAAGCCTAGTCAGTTTGGACTTTGCAGGTTAACTTGGGTAGAACTTTTCACCCTAATTAGTACAGATAATTTGCAGAATCTAGATGACTTTTATGCATGCGGTATTGATGGTCTTTATTAAAACTTTGTTGTTGGCAAAATTGTTGCTCTTCAATGGAATTGTGTTGCTCTTCAATGGAATTGTGAAGATAGTTAAAGCATCAAAAAAATTCATCCATGCTCTATGGGTTTCATTGCTTCCAATATTGGGTTATAGATGAGATGTATCTAAATGACCCTAGATCTATAAAGCTCTACAAAGACATTATTTCATTTCTAACAATGATTTCAAAGAACTTGATTAAGTGTCAGCTAAAACCTACAGTGTGTCACACAATTTCACCTTGGTAATTAAGATCATCCTTACACAGGAAACTGTGCATCCTGTCATTCAATGAGTTTAATTAGATATAAGTATGTGAATCCTCATAACACTACACACTTTCTTGACCACAAATTGTGCTTGAATAAGTAAAAGTCATTATATTAACCTTTCCCAAATGACACAATTTGTATTTGATATATTTCAAGTTTACTAATACCATATACTATTATAATATATATAGATCTACTCAACTTACTTTGTTTTAGTTCCATCTCTAATATTGTCATGGCACATATACTGTATGATCAATTCACAATGATTATTCTTGTCACTGCAGGAATGCTGATTGGTCCTTCAAATGAAAATAAGAACAACCATTGGATGACAATGCACACAACAACTTTTAAATGCATAGATGTGAAAAAAATGTCCACAAAGGTACATATTTCTGCCAAAATGCTTGTCAGAGTTATACAACTATTATGTTGTGGTTCCCCACACATACACTAACTTTCAAATCAATAACGGGATATGAAAGTTACTGTTACATTTAAAACCTTGAACTGAAGTATTATACTGACACCAAAGCCTGTTACGCATGGTTCAATGTACAAGCTATCAATAATGAAAAGGAAGCATTGTAGGTATATTAGTTTATGCCAAGATTTTGTAGGAAGGAAGAAAATATCACACAAAGATGCCCATGCTCTAGCCCTATATAAAATAAACTATACTTTACCATTCAACTTGTAACTTTGAACCAGAGTAGTAATACATAGGTGTTGGGCCAACATTGTAACCTCCCCTGTTGTTATTCTGCGAGTCAAACATTCTGTAATGGAAGAGAAATGTGTACCAGAAATGTGTTTGACACAAGCTGATTCAAGACATGCCTGCAATATCAGGGTAACTGAAAGGTTGAGTACAAACTTATTGCAAGTGCTTATAATCTCAACATTTACATTTTTTGCTTAACCTTCTATTCTTTGCACACTTGCAATACTACTTAGTTTTGCATGATCATGCTAAAAATACTTTTAAAATTATGTTTTTGGTACTTGACCATGGTCTAAATGGATGACCTTTGTACAAGAAGATTGACAATGATAAGATGTTGTATAAGTAACATTACTTTATCGTACACCAAAGACTTACAAAATGGTTAAGTGTATAATCAGAACAAGAGCTGTCCGAAGACAGCGCGCTCGACTTTCTAAGTTGCTTAGTATAAAGGGGCATAACTCCAAATATAGTGGAGCAAGGGTCATGGGCCCTGGTAGTAAGGTAGAGAGTGTGATGGTAAATAAGTATTCCAAGTTTGGGTTGAATCCCTTAAGTTTGGGTTGAATCCCTTTGATAGTATAGAAGTAATTGATGTTTGAAAAAACTTTAACCTTGGTTGCAACGCCGACGCTGACGCCAACGCCAACGCCGACGCCCGGGTGTCAGTATAAGCTCTCATTTTCTTCGAAAAGTCGAGCTAAAAATTATACAATCCTTATTGTTGATAATATTATCATCACCATCATTCTTAAAATTATTATTCAAAAGGAATAAGAAGTATGGGTTAACAAGATACCAAGGTATTACCCTACATGTCAAAAACGTAAGGTATGAGAAGAAATCAGGATTTTTCTACACTGTATTACACTAAAGATTTAAATGGCTCATGCATATTCAGATGATTCACATCATCACATGCTTTAAAGTACTGGGGGGGGGGGACCCATATTTTTGCAATGTTTTTAATTTATCTAAATCAAGATTGTATTTTAATGCATACCAACATAATAATATGACTCACTTAAGAAATCATGACTTTTTTTTTTTACACCATTTTACGTTAAACGGGTCATCGATCCTCAACATCACATGGTGTAAAATTACCGGGGGAAATACCCACAATCTCTGGTTACATTTGCAAAGTCACGATCATCAAGTAATAGCTTAACCCATTCCCAAACAGAGATGCTTTTTGACAGCCCTCAAAAAGGGGCTTGGGAAATCATTGTGGAAAATGAAGAAATTTCTTGTGACAAGCAATTTCTTCATTTTCTACAATGTTTTCTTCCAAGAATGACAAAAAACTGTAAAATTTTATGCACTTGAAACTGTCGTCTGCAGCATCTTTGAACTAAGACAAGTCTAAAAACTTATCGTCTGGTAATTGGTTAATTATATGAAATATCTAACTGTTATTAGATTTCACTCATGTAGTTGATACTTCATCTGTTACATTCGCAAATGCAGTAACTACAGCTTATTCAAGCTGTAGTTACAACATTTTACTACACAATGACTCTTTTCGACTCCCTGTAAGATATTTACTTTTGAATTTTTTTTGGAAAATGAAGAAGTTGGTTGTGACAAGCAATTTCTTCATTTCCCACAATGTTTTCTACCCCAAAAGACCAACAGATTTTAAATTTCATGCACTTGATATTGTCGTCTGCAACACCTTTGAATTTTAATCATACTGAAATTTTGTCGTTCCGCAACGGGTCAATCCTATAATTATATATTAGGATGAAATTTCTTAGACTTCTCCAAATTCAAAGATGTTGCGAAGAACAAAATAAATGCCATTAAAACCATTAAAATACAAGAGCCGTCAGAGACGGACAATGCTCCCCAATAAGGCATTGTCACAATAAATGTATGCCATGCAGAGCTAACATAAAGCTAGCAAATGTTAAGCCCCCTTTTTGCATGACATAATTTTTATAACCATATTTCACATAGTTTATTGTCAAGGGCATCTGATTTACTACTCAAATATGAAATTTCATCAAATTCTGACCATTAGACTTGGAGAAATTAGAGAAAAACTATATTTTACCTTAAGTCCACTTTTCCCATGACGAGGCCTCAAATCCAAAAACCGGGAAAAGTACATCGGCTTATTGTCATAGGGAGTTCACATGGTAAGTTTCAATTGATTTGGCCCAAGGGTTATGGAGAAATCACTTGGGACGGACGGACGGACGGACGGACGGACAGACAAAGCGGCGACTATATGCTCTCCCTTCGGGGAGCATAATAAAATAAGGTAGAAAATATTGAATTAAAGGTACATTATTATATTGAAATCAGCATTTCTTTTCCCTCTCAGTTCTCAAAGTCTTTAGCTCCTCTAGGTAATGAATAATCTCCTGGAAGGTGGGGAAAATATACAGATGAACTAAATGTTCTAAAGTCATGCAGTAATTTCATAGTCTATTGAATCTAAAATTGACTCATAATATTTATAGGTAAATTACCTTTATTATATCAAATATATATGTTAAAAAATTTAAACACGAAATATCGAGGGAAGTAAAATAAACTTAAAATTTCGGAAGGAAGTATTTCTGATTCATGCAGAAATTAAATTTCTATACCAAAATTAAGAAAATATAACAGTTTATCAAGCTATAACAGTGCAAAAACTTTCAAGTAGGCGCTGTCTTTCAAAGCCTTTTCCAAACAAGACCTGGTTTTGAAATATCTTTCAGCAATAATATAAGTTTGGAAAACAATGACAGGATAGGAAATGCTAATAATCAGGGTTTTTTCACAGTACTTATCATTCTATGACATGCATATGTCAGCTGTGTCACCCTTCAATTTGGACCAGTACAAATTGGCGGAATAAGAAAGAGTTAAAGAATTCCCTTAGAAAGAATATCAAACTTATTCAAACCATGGCTAGGAATCGCATGACACACAATAAAACTTTTGCATAATATCTTCAATAATTTTATTACTATTGTGACCTATTTGAATTTGGTTTGAAGCAGAGAATGAGTAAAAACTGTCAGATATTTTGTTGGATGTGATGGATCTTTTAAAAATGATAAGAAAAAAGTTATTGAAGACCAAGTTAAGTTTTACTTGGTCATCAATACCTTTTATATCAGCAAGTTTTTAAAAGATCTATCATATCCATCAAATCTCTGGCATATTTTCACCTTCTCTGCTTCAAACCATTTCAAATCAGTCTCATTATACAATATAATTGAATATTTTCTGCAATTGTTGTGTCTTCTGATTCCCCGCTGAGCTAACTGTAATATAAATTACCTTTTAGCATTCTTTCTGGCTCTACCATTTCCATTGAGTCTGTTATTACTTCCCCTGAAAACAAAAAGATAAAAACAAATAAATGTCAAGAATGTATCATTCAAACTACCGGTACTCAAGGTTGAAGGCGCAGTTAGGGCATGGTCACACACACGTAAGGTATCTGAATGTAAACTCTATATGATAGGCTGAAAAATGGTGAAAATATCATCATTTTTGTCCATTTATTCATTATTTTTCGGAGCCGTAACACATTCATGAACATTGACACATTTTGACACCTCTCAAGTGAAAGGCATTTTAAACATTGTGGGAAATGAAGAAATTGCTTGAGACAAGTAATTTCTTCATTTCCCACAATGTTTTCTACCCTGAAAGACCAAAAAGTGTAAAAGTTCATTCATTTGAAAGTGTTGTCTGCAACATCTTTGAATTTGAACTAGTCTAAAATTTTATCATTTGGTAATGGGTTATGGTAACCTTAAAGGACAGGTATTTACAGCATAATTTATGCAATTTATATGTAGGTGATAAACAGGCAAAAAGTTTAAAATACAGTCCACAATTTATCATAATTTGTCAACATGTATACAATTTTCAACATTTTCATACAAAGAAAATTACACCTGTAAAGCTGCATTCTCATTCTCGACCAAATCAACTTGATCACCTAAATTCCCCGATCACACTCGATTAAAGTATTTACACATCTTCTTCTTTATTTCTTGTTGATAAATTCCCTATCATTTTTGCCGACCACGCTTGATCGTCCCGATCACTCTTGTCAACCAAGCTCGATCAGTACTCGATCCCCTGATCGAGTTGATTTGGTCGGCAATTGGAACGCGCCTCAAGGGTGTAACTGTTGCAAGGTTTGTCTCTGGATGAAACCCTTTCACTGTATAAAACAATAGCCCGCTGGCCTGATGGCCAGTGGAGCTAATGACAAAATATTAAATCTGTCAAAATTCAAAAGTGTTGCAGATCTAGTAATTTGTCAACTAGATCTAGTTTCTGATCCTTGTTGAAATCAAAGACTATAAGTTTACACTTATTTATATTACATTGATTGGGACAATAGCTAGACACTTGTTTAATTTCCTCTCGATTCTGCTTCCTGGAAAATACACCAGTACTCGCGCCAAATGTGTGGGCCAATGAGGAGGCAAGAACATTTTCCGCTACTCAGAATCCCATGATCATGTAGCAACGCTCTAGACTACCTCTCGACCATGAACACCACACAAAGCAAAGACTATTCAAATTATCAGATAAAGAAGGTTATTCAGTTTGATGATATTTAGGTTATCTAAAAAATTTCACTTGGTTAATCATAATGATTCATAAAGATACTGATAACAAGAGCCATCATAGAAAGATAATGCTCCCCGAATAAGTGTTTTTCACAAAAAAATACTATCATACATTAAGCCCCCTTTTCACATGACGGATTTTTGTACACGCATTATTTATAGAATATATACTAGAACATCTCATTCCTCACATAAGAAGAAAATTTCATTCAATTCTGCCCATTAGATAAAGAGAAATTGAAGAAAAACTAATTTTTACATTAAGACACCTTTTTCCATGACGCAGCCTCAAATTAAGAAACGAAAAAAAAGGTCTGTAGGTATTGATCCCACGAGTTCACATGTGAAGTTTCATTGAATTTGGTCCAAGGGTTGCTGAGATCTGGCTGTGGACGGACGGACGGAAGGACGGACGGACGGAAGGACAGCGTGGCGACTATATGCTCCCCCGAAATTTTTTCGGGGAGCATAAAAATGAATTATAACTTTAAAGAATGTACCTGGGATAGATATCAAGAATCTCTTCATTATGTAATATATTCTTTATCTTGAAATCCAACAATTCATTGTTTAACCAATTTTCAAATACGGGTGTCCTAAGTAAGTCGACAGACAAATTGCAGCTTTTCTTAAAATTGTAATAACAGCTTAATCAAGTTGTAGTTAAGATTTTAATTTTTTAAGAGACTTTTGTAAGATGAAAGCGATAAAATGTAACATTACATTTTCTGCTTTTTTAATGATATATAACAAGTGAAAATTGTTTTTATTCTTTAACAGCGCCCCCCTGCTAACAAAAGCTACCCTTGTATACCCAGGTATGACGTAGGTAAAATGTCTGACAATTGATCTGTAAATAAGTGTTAACAGATATGACGAAAAATGAAGTAACTATGATGTCATTTTTACAATATGACATAAACTATTGAAAAGTCAGCACGATTTAAGGTTTATTATGAATGAATGACCAATATCATAATTATCTAGGTCAGTGTTTGCCATTGAAAATAACCCTTTCACAGACAATCATGGCATGATTTGATGCACTTTTAACCCTTTCCCAAACAAGACCTGGTTTTGACGTCCCTAATAGAAATACTTGGGGAAAATATTGAAACAAAAGAAGAAACTGGTGATAACCAGCAGTTTCTCCTTTTGTCTCAATACTTTCTGTGTTATATTGTACACAAATCCCTTCTTTTTTAACATTAATTTTGTCATCTGCAGCATTTTTTGAACAGGAGGGTTACAGGACCACCCTAAAATTTTGTTGTTTGGGAAAGGATTAAAACAGTCTGAGTCCAGACATTTGGGAAAGAGATTAGCAAAAATTTAATCCAATGGTCATGATCTTGTTAAATTGTATTCAATAAATATTTCATAAGACTTTTTTTGAAGTCCCTTACAGATTTATATTTTGAAATCATTGTAGATCTATGACAGAAAAGGAGAAAATGCCAAAAATTGACATTTCCATCATTTCCGTTAAAATGTTTTCTATTTCTGTTAAAATGTTTTCTATGTTGTAGAACAACAGACTGGTATACAAAATTTCTGCTTTCGGCAACATTAATTTTTTTCATGTCTGCAACACACACTACAAGATGGAAAGATCTTGCTGACAACAATTTCAAGTTAATAAATTTTACATGTTTTCATCTGTTACAGAAAAAAACAAAGTGGGATTAAAAAGAAATTGCTTGTGCCAAAGCCATTATGTTGCATGTCAAAAAGTGCCATTGCCTGGGCGTATGTTAATTTGAAGTAGTATGAAATTATTAATGTTTTAGAAAAGGTCTATTTCAACCATATTCCTATTTGTGGTTGAATTACCAATTACAGATTCAAAGAGAAAATCAATAGAATCTAGCCAAGTATTTGAAATGCCATACAAACCATGAATATTCAATGAATGTAACAGGTAATCCTCAAGTGCACAGCTTGAAGAAGAAACACCAATCCTATTTTGTGGTTGTTTTTTCTTTTTCTTTTTTTTTTCTTTTTTCTTTTTTTTTTTTTTGATTTAAAAACCTTTAACAAAGAAGATCAGGTTTTGATGTCCCTATCAGAAAAGGCTAGGAAAAAGTATTTGAAACGCCATAGAGGCAAAAGACAATGCTGATAATCAACATTTTCTCCTTTTGCCTCAATATTTTCTATCCTTAAAAGCTTTATTATAAACTAATTAATCCAATCTTTGTCAACACCAATTCTGTTGTCTGCAGCAGCTTTCAAATTGGAGCGGTCTTCCCAAGTTCTAAAATGTGCTGTATGGCAAAAGTGCAGAACTTGGGAGAAGAAAAAAAATATAACTGCAATTCTGCTTTGTGGTTGCTTTGCTTATAACCCCATCACAAAGACCAGGTATTGATGTCTTTAATTGAGACCTGGCCCCGGTTTCTCGATAAAACTTCAGTACGTTCTCATGCTCAAAGCTTGCAGATAGGGGTTGGCAGTATATCAGCGTTTTTTCTCGCCAATTGGGAAAGGTACCTATACCCCTACAATTGGGAATTTTTCGCGTCGTGAAATCTTCAAATTGGGAAAAGATTAATTCGCAAAATTGATGAATTGGGAATCTTAAAGGTGCATCTTAATCTATCATTAGCGGCTAAATTTTGCACCACATATCATTGTAAGGTCTTGGTTTAAACAGGAGCATACTTGTGACCATATATTTTGACCATTTATTATATCTCTATATATTTAGAAATTGTTGAAAGGTAGATAATGCTGAAATCCAGCATTCACTCCAATTCTATATCAATACTTTCCAGTTTCCAGGCATTTAAAGTGACATTAATTGTGTTGTATGCATAAAAAATTCCTGTTATTTTCACAGTGACACCATTCCAAGACATTGTGGAAAGGGTTAACAAAGCATTGGAGCTAAACACAAAATGTTTGTAGATGTAAATTCTTCTATATGTTCTAATCTAAATCTTTGCTACTTTGGAAGTGTTTCTATTTTGGGAAATGATGCTTTGGTCTGTTGAAAGCTTAGAGCTTTGAATTTGGGTCTGTCTAAAAAGAATTCAACTTCTCAGTAACCCATATAAACTGTTTGGATGAGATATTTCTAGTCAAACTAAAATGTATGGCATGATTGGCCATTGGGAACGGCACAAAAGATCATTGGGAACGGTAGCTATGGAGATTGGGAAACGGCCTGTACTAAAATTGGGAAAGAGCCTGTAGTCATTGGGAAAGGTTCCTTTTACAGGTACTGATTATAGTAGGGGAAAAAACCCTGTATATACAGAGATAGATAGATAGCTTTGAATTTGGACCACCCTAAAATTTTGTCATTTGGGAAAGGGTTAAAAGAAATTTTGATGTGCCAATGCAGTTTCTCCTATTCCCCCTCTCCCTGGAAAACCTGGTTTTCCTCTGGGAAAATGTCTTGATCTGTGTTTGAATGTTATCTGATGAAAATGCTAAAAATGCTACAAAGAAAGAAAACTATTGTAAAAAGATTGAATCTTATCATTGAAATCTGTTATCATGTTAGCAGTGCCCCCAAGTTCTAACCCCCACTCAGAGCTCCAGATAAGAGGGGTGATGAATTTTCAAACATCAATAATTATGTTATTGTTCATCAAACCCTATGTTGTGGGTACTCATTTGAATTGTCTCGTTGAGACGATTCAAATGAGTACCACAATATAGGGTTTGGAATTCAAATAAAAAAGTTAGAATGTCTTCACCCCCACTTATCTGTTGCTCTGCCCACTCTTGGCACTTAACCCTTTCCCAAACAATGTCCGATTCTCATGCAACAGAAAAATCAATAAAATGCTGACAAATGAAGAAATCAGTGACATGTTGCTGCATTTCCTCTTATTCCCACAATATTTTCAATGCTAACACATATAATTTCTTAGATTCACTACTTAACCCAATACCCATTACCAAACTGCAAAATTTTAGGGCGGTCCAAATTGAGAGATCCTGCAGACGACAATGTCAAGTGAATTGAGTTTTTAATTTTTAGGTCTTTTTGGATGGTAAACATTGCGGGAAATAAAGAAATTGCATGTGACAAGCAATTTCTTCATTTTCCATGATGATTTCCATGGCCATTATTTTGTGGGGAGTCAAAAAGAGTCATTGTGTGGTAAAAGGTTAAGAGTCAAACATTATTTTCTACTTTCATTTTTGAAGTGTATAGATTGAAAACAACCAAAACAGAAAAAAATAATGTACATAAGCTAAGTAACTATACATAACTAGATCTACAAAGGATCAATTCCAAAAACGAAAGTAACACACAGTAACAAAGCTTACCTGGGATTCTGAAGGTAAATATCTCCCCTGGTCTCGAAAACTGTCAGGGCGAACAAAACGGTAACGAAAATTGTGTTTGTGATTTTCTGAGCCATTGTCGTCTTTAGTTTCTGTGTAATACTGTACTGATTAAATTTATAAGATGAACGTAACAATAATTAGGTCCTGCTCTAATTACTCTCCATATATGGCTACAAGCGTCAGATCGTCCAATCACAATACAATAACCGTGATAAAATACTATCGATCACGTCGTTCTGAATCATCCTACCAATTTGTTTACATCAACTGTGTACTGCGGTCCAATTAGTACAAAATATAGTTCTCTCTTTAAAACAAAGTTTCTTTCGTTCAAATGGTCCCATAACAATCGTATTGTATAATTTAGTCGAAAACCACTAATCATATAGAATTCAAGATAAGATTGATTTGTTTTTCGGTGAATTCTACCCAAGTCCAGTAAATTCGCGCAATGATACAAGCGCCATTAATTAGTAGTTAGGCAGACGACAAATGTTTTCAGTTAGAGAGAAAAAGAGAAAGTAAGAGACACACACTTTACAAAGGTGAGTTGTTTGATTGAAATGTTTGAAACAGAAATTAATAATTCATTGCAACTTTTAAGAATAATTTAAAGACTTGAATTGTAACATACAGGTTGTCCTAGATCAGAAACCTATGTAAGATTTTCAACATCCTTTCTCACAATGTTTTGTCATAGATCTATATTCTGTTACTGCTTTGTTCCATTTTGATAATCATTATTCATCAAAGAACGAAATACTATTATTGTGTGATACCAAAGAAAATTAGTGTTAAGTTAACAGTTGGCAGGCACACACTGTATTTCTGAATTTGTTGGCAATAGGTTGTGGTAAAAGTACTTGTGGTCTGGAATTTGTGTATTTCAGTGTTTTATCATTTCATGTATAGATCTGCATTTTGGAATTCTTTGCTAATTAATACTTTGTTCGAAAAGGTCAACATGCATGGGCGGATCTAGAGGGGGGGTCGGGAGGGTCCGGACCCCCCCCTGGCATTGGCCGAAAATTGAAATTTGACTATATAAATTTAGTGTAACATTACATATTTACTACATTTTAAGCCATAACTTGGGCTTGGACCCCCCTGGAAAATTTTTTGGCCTTGGACCCCCCCTGGAAAAAAATCCTGGATCCGCCCTTGCCATGTATCATGGGCGGATCTAGAGGGGGGGGGTCAGGGGGGTCCGGACTCCCCTGGCATTGGCCGATTATTAAATTTTGACTATAAATTTAGTGTAAAGTTACATATTTTAAAATTACTTTTTAAGCCATAATTTGAGCTTGGACACCCCCTGGAAAAAATCTTGCAAGGGCGGATCCAGGATTTTTTTCCAGGGGGGGAGGGGGGGGGGGGGGTTCCAAGCCCAAGATTTTTTTCCAGGGGGGGTCCAAGCTCAAATTATGGCTTAAAATGTAAAAAAAAAAAAAAAAAGTAACGTTACGCTAAATTCATATAGATCTACGTCATGTAGTCAAAATTTAATTTTCGGCCAATGCCAGGGGGGTCCGGACCCGTGACCCCCCTCTAGATCTGCCCATGGCTTGGGCTTGGACCCCCCCTGGAAAAAAAATCCTGGATCCGCCCTTGTGTATAGATCTAGATTCTACTTCCCTGTCCTTTTCATGTCTTTGAGGTGGGATAGGTTTTATGAATTGCTGTGACAAGCAATTTCTTTCACCAAGAAAGACTAAAGAACGTAAAACTTTATTCACTTGAAATTGTCGTTTAGAGCAGGTTCATATTTGACCAGTCTAAAACTTTGTTATTTGAGGAAGGATTAACACTGCCAGACAATACCTGTTTTTGACGTCCCTTGTTTAAAAGTCTTTGGAAAAAATTAGACAAAAGGAGAAAATGCTGGCAACCAGCATTTTCTCCTTTTACCTCAATATTTTCTTTGATATTTTGGTCACAAATCCTATAGATCTACTTTTTAACAATCATTTTGTTGTCTGCAGCAGTTTGTTGATTGTACACTGTAATTTGTTGCTGTTTGGAAAAGGGTTATCAGTGATAATTTTACAATTTTAAGACTGTGGGTCCTTGGGACTCACTGGATTCCATATCAATGAGTCCAGCTACTAGCTTAGTGAGTCCAATACACTGTTTTCAATAGGAAATTGTAAAAATTGTTGCATCCTGGGACTCGCTAGAATTAAAACTTTGCATCCGACAGACCAAATTATGAGTAAAAGTTGCAGGATGCGCAGGTAAAAAAATCACTGGTTATCAGGGGTCTCGTTTGCCAAAATTAGGGGTCGTTATTGGGCCACATTCCCAATGGCAAAAAGTATCTTTTTTCCCAATTCTCTGGTGAAAATTCCCAATGAGGACCCAGAATGCCCCATGTTAAGACCTCATCTTCATTTACAAACATTTTGAAGACAGTTTTAGAGTAGATTCTTAAATAAGAGTATGTACATATGCATGTTACATCACTATGTACAGTCTAATTTGCAGCTGAAACTGAGTGACAGTATGAATACAAGCTTATTTTAGTTTTTCCCAATTTAGGTAAAAACGTTGTTATTTTTCCCAATTTCACTGGCCCCAAACAAAAATTGGTAGCAAGACCCCTGCCTGGTTATATACATTATGGGGGGCTGTGGTCTAATGGTAGGACGCAGGCTTTGGGATCGAGGGATCCTGGGTTCAAATCCCGCCAGCGCCACGGGAATTTTTCTGAGCAAAAAACTTACCCCACGTTGCTCCTCTTCACCCAGGTGTATAAATGGGTACACGGGAGAGTTGAAAGTCAAAGAGCTGTGGCTGCCGAAGGCGCCGACTGTTAACAGCCGACTTGAGACTCAGTGATCGTGGGTTAAAGTGTAAAGTCGGTTGAACACGCAAGTGAAAATAGACTTTAAATAGAAACTTTTACGTAATTATTTTCCTTCCTACAGATAAATACAAAGATGAATATGAACTACCAGGCTACTATACTAATATTGATGGGGCTTGTAGCCCATGTGCGATCGGACCTGTATCTACACAATCCCAGAGGCAGCAATAACAGGCTGAATGAGAAAACTGCCACAAGAGCCAATGCAAACAGAATGTTTGATTCGCAGGTTTGTGGCTTTTTATTGTCTTTAACCCATTCTCAAACAACAGAAAATAAGGGTGTTTCAATTAGAAAGTTGTTGCAGGCGACAAAACAGATGTTGATAAAGAAGCCCTGAAAAAAGCCAAGAAAATATTGAGACAAGAGGAGAAAATGCTGAAAATGCTGATAATCAGCATTTTCTTCTCTTGTCTCAATATTTTCCTAAGCCTTTTCTAATAGGCTCAAAACTAGGTCATGTTGGGGAAAGGGTTAAAATAACTCGAATGTAAAAAAAATGTGAAAAAGAGGATTTTCTTTTTGTTCATTTACACAAATATTTTTGAAGAATGTTCTCTGAACAGAACTGTCACTTTATCCATTTTATCATTATGAACGATTAAGCTGATAGTTTAATGAAAATCTGTTACTTTAAGCCGCGTTCCCATTGCCGACCAAATCAAATTGATCCACTCGACGGCCTAAATTTCCCGATCAAACCCGATTCAACTTGATCAAATGTATTTACATGACTTCTTCTCTATTTCTTGTCGTATAATTCCGGACCATTTTTGCCGACCACACTCGATCATCCCGATTACTCTTGCCGACCAAGTTCGATCAGTATTTGACAATATGTGCAATTTATTATAAGAATTTGCTATTTAAAGCAAAGAGATAAAAGTCTGTATTTTACAATGGTGTCAGAAAGGGATAGGGTAAAATTTTCTGTATTTTTAGGAAGTTGATATTTCTTTGATCCATTGTTCATTCATTTTCAGAACAACAACAGAGGGGGTTACAATGTTGGAGACAGGACAGATCAGGCTGCAGGGAATAATGCCAATAACCAATACCAAATGGTGAGTTATTCAGTATTTAATCATTTTTCAAATAAGCTCTGCTTTTATGCTCCTGATAGGAAAATCTTTCGAAAATATGGTGGCAAATGAAGAAATTGCTGATATCCATTTTCTTCTTTTGTATGGATATTTTCTGTTACATTGTATACAAATCTCTGAATGAATATCCAGACAAAAGTTGAAAAAGCTGGTTACTAGCATTCTCTCCATTTGCCTCAATATATTCTTTATTGACAATAATATTGGTTACATTGTTGGGGTCAATACAGACCAGTCTGCAGGGGATAATGCCAATGACCATGTTTACTGTTGGTTCCCTATTGTACAATGTCATGTACTCCATAAAATACAAGCAGTTGATTGACTCCCTTTGATAGGAAGAATTTTGATGCAAATATTGTACTGTTTGTTTATCGCAGCTGGTGCCCCTAACCATGTACATTTGACAAAGATTTCTCTCTTTCACCTGTTACAACTCTGCATCAGATCTAAACTTACAGCTGTTCATCTGATTGTGACACTTTGTGTTTACATTTCCAAGTATTGGCGATCAATATGAGTCATTTGCTTTATACATTGAGTTCAATTTGAAGTGCTTCAATGAAAGAGCACACAGGCCCGTAGAAACAGCGGGGGGGGGGGGGGGGGGGGGGGGGGGCTAGGGGGGGCTGAGCCCCCCCAAAGTTGGCCAAAAATGCCAAATTTTCTTCATTTCACACTGAAAATTTTGGGAAAATCCACATTAGCCCCCCCCCCCCCCCCCCCCCCCCCCCCCCCCCCAATATTCAGAAAAAGGGCTTTAGCCCCCTCAATATGAAATTGCTTCCTATGGGCCTTGCACAAGTCTGTTTCCAACAAAATTGAGACTGGTCGATTTCCTTATTATAATAATAATAATAATAAAGACTTTATTTAACGAGGCTACACAGTTGGGATAATACCCAGTCTTCCCTGTGGGCCTCTAAAATATTTACAAAGACAAAGCATAAAACATATATGAATATGTACTGTAACAAAAGAGAAAGAAGAATATGTATAATGCAATTTGGAAGGAAGCCATAAACTCTTCCTCAAACAAGACCAGTTTTGATGCTAAGGATAAACTTAATAATTTGGTAAGCATCCCTTTAAAATGAATACGAAAGAGAAAGATTCATAATTTCTTTTTGTATATTTTGATAGGAGGTATAGGCAAGGAGCAAATCGGACAATTAATACAATTTGTTCCTCAGCCATTACCTCTGTACAGCACCCATATTGTATGGCAATGTACGAGGGACATTCAATTAATTTTGGAACTGGGGTTCTATAATCCATAGTTATGTCACAATTCAATTTTAAGTTTCTTCAATCCTTCGAAGTAATCCTCTTTGACACCCACACACTTCTAAAGTTTTGAGATCCATAACTTATATGCCAATGAATGGGACTCTTTTGGTACACCTCGCAGACACTGGAAAATTGCACTGCATATGGAACATGAAGGCCTATACCGACGACCAGAGGCTTTTTTCGTCATCATGGGGAACACAAAAAAGCCACACGCGCTTAAGCCCGGCTATAAGGGTGGATGAAGACGCTGTGCAGCATGTGTCTCTTTCAGGAAGTCTTGGACAAGATGACACCTGTGGACAGCTCCGCTGTCATGGATTTGGTACATGCATTGATTCATTTACCTGCGCGTCCTGCGATTATCTCGCACAAAATCCGCCGAGGACGCATATTATTGAAAGATGTGAAACCCGCGGACGCAAACATTTTATAGTCGACGAGTCCTGTCGTCAAACAAAACTTCGAAAATTATTTGTACATCGTATAATGAAGCAAATGCACACTGATAATAATTTACTTAAACACCGGTTCGGCTGGTTTCCTTCCTCAACTACGATGCATTATGATAAACATGCAGCGCGGGGACCCAGGTCCAAAAAGTCAAATCGATTTTTCATTGGTCTTTCAAGGCATTTACAGCCAATCAGCGCTTGCGGTTGATATCTCTTACTCACGCGGGCTAAAAACGAAAGTAGCGATGCCCCCGAAAAAAACTTAAACCTCTCTCTGATGCCAAACAAAGGACAATCAGCGGTCTGTTTAATAAGGGTCAGACTGTAGAAACGGCCGCGAAAAATGGTACTCAGATGAATGAGAACACTTCGAAAGACAGTTCAGAAAAGCGAGTCAAGCACCGCCCCAAAAAAAGGCTCGTACCTTTCAACAAAACTGGTTGGCGCTTTACAGTTAGCTGGCATATGATAAAGATAACAACTTTGTGTTTTGTAAGATTTGCGCAGACGCCAGTAAACAGAATGGGATGGTTAAAAATGCACCAATTTCATGACGACGACCTTGCAGCGTCATGTATTGAACTCTCCGATCATAATTCAATTTCTTCTTGTACCTCAATATTTTCTGTTCAAATTCATTTTGTTTAATGCAGCAGAAATACCTCTCTGAAATTTCGTTACTTTGGAAAGATTTATTAACCCATTACCACACATTGACTCTTTTAGACTCCCCTCAAGAAAATAGCTTCAAGAAAATAGCTTTGGAAAACATTGTGGAAAATGAAGAAATAGCTTGCAACAAGTCAAACTTCATCTGAGACTGAATGCATTCTAGTCATAATGTCAAATTTCTAGTCATACTCATACATGTGTCACAATCATGTGTTACAAGTTAAAACTCATGTTAGTGGAATTCTAGTCTGTTTTTAAGATGTTTGCATAGTTCTGAAAAAAATTATATATTAGATAAATACTTTAATTTGTTGCTGTTGTTTTCGGTAGTTATCGAAAGTTGTCAAAATAGTGGGACTCATAAATTTCCAAGAGGACTCATGAAATTTTGGGGTAGCGAGTCCCAGGACTCACTGTTGCAATTTTGTAAAATAATCACTGTACATGCCTCTTTAAGCGGTCCTAGACCTGCTCTTTTCGTGATATTTCTTTATTTTGGCCGACATACATTTCTTGTATGAATGACCGGCGATAGTTGTACTATATGAAACAGTAATATGAACAATACACACGTTACATTTGAAAAATTACCGCGCACAAAACTTTTGCCGCGCTTTTAATTTTTTGGCTATTACGGACCTTACCTGATCTTTTCGCAGCCATTGCTTGCTAAAAACACGTCATTGGTGCTCATAATAATAGATTATTGTTCAATCATATGAATAAAGCCCAGAAAGCCCATATTTGTTGCATTTATTGCATTATTTCAAAATATATTTTGCACGGGTGGCTCTCTGTCCATAGGCAGCAGGTGGGGGGCCCAATGGGCATAAACCTTTCTGTGTTTCAACCCTTTCGTCAAAATTGTATAAAATGTCCCCGATGATAAACCAACTTTATCTGCTATTTCTTGCACATTGAACCATGCCTCTTGTTCGATCATGTCGGAATCTACAGCAACATTTGCTTTGGTACTAGCTCTACCTGGGTTGCCTGAGAGGGGGGGCATCATTCAGGCCAGTTTTACCAAATTAAATTTTCATTATCTTCCTAAAAACTGACTTATATTCAACGTTCGAATGTCCACGAATCTGATATAATTCATTATATACATGTGATGCAGATATTTCAAAGCCTATGAAATCTTTAATGTAGACCCGTGCATCCTACTTCAGTTCGTTTTCCATTTTGCGCACAGCGAAATAGCCAGTGTATATGACTGAACCAACTTAGAAGTTCAATAACTTTTGAAATGGTCAACGAATTTGTCTCAAATTTTGACCAAGTATAGACAGTAATTTTCCCGTCAAATAGCCACAAGCACAACTAGTTCTGTAGAACCGTGAGGTATGGTGGACCATTAGTACCACTTTTAATTGAACGCCCCTCGTATAGTTTAATATTGGGTCCCAATTTGAATAAAGAATATAGTAATAATTATAATGAAAATGTACAGTTTAGATATTTGAAAGAAGATACAAGAACAAATCACATATTGTCGGCTTTATTGGAATGCAAAGTTGTAACAACAGCTAATCCAAGCTGTAGTTACAACACATGCCAAGACTGCCAACAATGTGATAAATTTCAATCGTTATTTATGTACATACAGGCATGTTTTTTTCCACTAGAATACCACCATGCTAAGTAAGCAGATTTGAACCTTTGTACATTTTCACTTTCTCTAACGCAGATGGGGATCTGGTTCCATAATTTTGGACCTGAATAAGTGAAAGATTTTCTATAGAATTCGATTCTTGGTTTGAGTATTTCAAGAGTTCTGTTTGTGTAAGACGTAAGATTTGGCTTATTACTTTCTTTTAAAAGTGAAGACATATAATCAGGCAATTTATTGTTGATAGACTTATAGACTAAAATCGCTTTTTTGTATAGTACGCGCTCTTCAAATTTCATCCATTTAAGGGGGAATGCTCCAGTTTCCTAATTTTTTTCCCAATAATAGAATTTATTTATATTTTGTATGTTGAAATTACATGCTATTACCAATTGAAAAATGAAATAAAAATGGATGGTCAGCGATCTTGTTCGAATTTTATAGGCATTTGTATCACATACCCCTACATCGAAAAAATGCACAATTTCTTGCACCTGTCAAAGGTCACTAAAATGCTAATAGAATGTGGTATATTCGTCGTTTAGTCTCGAAAACGGATTTAAAGTAACATCGTACATTTAATAAGAACAGAAAACCCAAAATATGTGCTACTATAAACGTGTAAATGTATAAAACAGCTTGCTTGCGTGTTCGGTTAGATCAACGAAGCTGGAGTGTTTTATGTCAAAATTTGCATATTTTTGGAAATATTTCAAGTTCTACATAATAGAATTTGATGAAACTCCCTCATTGTATTAAGCAACATGTCCTGGTACTAATTCAAAAAGAAAATGTATAGGTCAGCGCACTTATTAGCGAATTACAGCATTTTTTATCAGCTACACATGAATAAAATGAAGCAAAACAGTGGTAACTGCATACACACTTACGACTGTCTTGCTCTAAATGATCGATTTCCATCTTGAGGAAATCAGTTTTGCATAATAAATGCACTTTTATCGTCGAAAATGGTAAATCTAAATAATGTGGTATTTTATTGAAAATATGGTAGCGAAACATATTGGTACGAAACATTTATTTTTCTACAGTAAAGACCGAGTGTTCCGAAAAACTGGAGCATTCCCCCTTAATTCATTAAACAATTCCTCACTTGAGGTTTCATAATTTTTATCTAGAATTATTCGAGCTGCTCTTTTTTGGAATTTATACATTGAATTTAAGAGGTTTTCATTACAATTCCCCCATATAGTACAGCAATAATCAATGTGAGGGAGAATTGGGTCTTTTCGTAATTCCTGTAATACAGAGTTGTCGTTCCTGTGGGACGGTATGTTTACTTCCATTTGCCTGTTTGACAAGCGGGAACTTTAATATTTTCGTAAATTCAATGAGTAATTAAATGAAAATGATTTTTATTGTGACTTAATAATGGAATCCAATAATACCTCTGCACGTTCCATCATTTTTAAACCGTTCGGAGATCTATAACAAAAGAAATCTCCCATAATCTGATGATAGGTTATCATTGAAAATATTTTTCCCTGTGGCGTGCCTCAAATCAGGCGAGTGTCGATATGTGACGTCATGACTTTGCCTTGCCTACTCTTGTCATATGACGTCATAGAAATAAAAAGAGGGACAACTTTGGGGGAAAAAGATACATGTATACATGTACGCTGTGAGTGAGTTTTTCCAAAAGAATATTTTGTAACTGTTTGTAAGAACATTCCACTCCACTCGGTTTTCCACTGTCGAAAAACGATTAATATCGGATATAGAATAAGTGAATGTTAAAGCACGGAATATATTGAGGAAAGAGGCGATATTTCTGACTATCATCAAACTGCTTCCTTTTTCTCAATGTTTTTCCAAACAATCTAGATCTACTGAGGTCAAATAGAGGACTTAAGAAAAAAGTTTTAAAAAAATGAAGAATTCTTTTCTAAATGTGCCGAAAAAATGACGGATTCTTTAACCCTTACCTAACAACAAAATATGGTCCTTTCCAAATTAAGTCTTGCTGATTGTCAGAATGATTCTGATTTTGCTATTTGTGGGCATCAAAACAAAGAATTGGATAGGAAAGGGTTTACATAATAAACCATAATGTCAATTTTTAATTCAAAGGATGGGTTGCAATAAGGGGTCAAAAATAGATTTTCTTTAAATTTTGTGGATTGATAGGGTTACATAATATCTTTAATTTGTATGTGTAAAAAAACTGGTTTCGGCTTATTTTCCGAGATATGGATAAATGAAGTGGGTGGGGTAAGATGGACTGAAACACAGTAGGGGTAATTCTAAGTCACTTATCTTTCTTATTTTTAGCCCCAAATGCGTGGAAATTTGTAAGCCTGTCTTGTGATATATGCGTTAAACATTTATGGGCTTACATTAGATATTCCATTTATATCTTTTCCGTAATATTCATTCTTCTTTCTTTCGCCAAATTTCGCTTTTTTTAACGACCAACTTCACCAAACTATCTCCACACGTTTTATTTGAAACACTATTTTTATGAAACTTTACAGATGTATTATCCAGATATTAATGTAACTTTGTGTAAAATTTGAAAGAAAAGCGTTGGCCCGTTGTTGAGATATTTGACCTTGACCTTCAAAATAACATCAAATTCGGGAATGTCCGTTAAAACTACGCATTGTTGGGAAAATGGTTAGGGTTGAATGGCATGTGACAGCCTATTCATAAAAGAATGCATTTCACACATGATTGGGGTTTTTATTGTATGATTTTACCGTTAAAATTGATATAATCAATATAATAAACTTGGTCACCTCTCAGAGTTACCCGGTCATTTCATCTAATGAAATCATTGATCAATAGACAGATATTTGTTTAAGGCCTGTCTATACATTTAACATTATTTTCTTTTTTGTTGATATTATATAACGCTCTATATAAATATTTAGCTTAATTAATTGTAAGCACATTTGGTCATTTAGTAAAATCATTCACAATGCATCTTCTTTATAACCACATAATAAATACAATCTGAAAATGATTAGTTTTCTCCTCGCAAATTGATCATTCTTGTCCATCATGAGATGAGTGAATGAATATAAACTCTTAGACAATTCAAGTTGCATATAAAGCTTTGGTAGTTCTAGCAATCTTAACATAATGCTAATATTTAATTTAACTCACCTGTGGTAGTAATATTAATCACAGCGCTTTCCGCGTAGACATGTTTCATGTGTAATATTTAGTTTGATAAGAAAACTGAGAAGTAAAAAGAATTTCTTTTCTTTCCCATTCTTCCGAATGGGTTGTACGATACAAAAAAGTCAATATTGCTACGAAACTCATTAGGAACAATAAAAAGAAACCATGTTTCCAATCCTTATGAATAAGATTGGCGCTTTAACTATCACATTTTGGCATTTCCCGAGTTTTGAAGACATTTTGAAGGTCAAGGTTAAATATCTCAACAACGGGTCAACGCTTTTCTTTCAAATTTCACACAAAGTTACATTGATATCTGGACAATATATTTGTAAAGTTTCATAGAAATCAGGTTTCAAATAAAACGTGTGGAGATAGTTTGGTAAAGTTGGTTGTTAAAAAATAGCGAAATTCTTCGAAAGAACGAACAATGAATATTACGGAAAAGATATACATGAAATATCAAGTATAAGCCCATAAATGTTTAACGCATATATCACAAAACATGCATACAAATTTTCATGCATCTTGGGCCAAATATAAGAAAGATATGCGACTTAGAATAACCCCTACTGTGTTTCAGTCCATCTTACCCCACCCACTTTATTTACCCATATCTCGGAAAATAAGCCGAAACCAGATTTTTTACACATACAAATTAAAGATATTATGTAACCCTATCAATCCACGAACTTTAAAGAAAATCTATTTTTTGACCCCTTATTGCAACCCATCCTTTGAAGCAGGTTGTAGACTATGATACGTAGATCTACTAAGAAGAACGGTTTGGTGTAGATTGTAGAATAGGAACTAGAGAAAAGCAAAGTCAGCATGTTTTTCTTTCCTCTCAAAACTTTGCTATTTCGTTCAAGTAGATCTATGTAATTCATTGTTTGTTCGTTAAAGCTTCCCCAAACAAAACCCGGTTTTACTTTATAGAAAATACTTTGGGAAACATTATAGATCTAGCAAAATGTAAAAGCACCCTGATAACCAGCATCTTCTCCTTCTGTCTCAATAGACTAGATCTACTTTGATATGTAGGCGTTTAGTGTGTTAGGACTATGTTGCAATGGGATTTCTCTTTCTTCTCTCCGCTGAGGTTCCTTTAACGGAATCTCCCAACGATCTTCGCGTTTCGGCTAATATACTGTCTCTCAGACTCGGGTAGGCCTAGGCCAGATGCGATGTTTGGTTCTAATTTTTGCGAATTATTACACGAATCCAAGCTCATCTTGCATTTTCCTCTTTCGATATAGTTTGTGCAGTTCAAAATTTCCAATTTTATCCGCAAAATTATGGCATTTATGAATGCAGTAGAGGTTCTTTCCCACCGATAGCGCTTGTTTACATTGACACCGGAAGACAGTATATACCGTCCCGCATGAACGACATCTCTGTAACGACGGATTTACGAAAATCCGGAATGTATGCATTAAAAAATAGTTTACGTGTATGAATGTCTAAAAAACTTCTTATTCTAAGGAGAAGGTATAATAAAGAATTACACTTTTTTAGTACTTTTTCAACTTGAGATTTCCAGTTGAGCTTGCTGTCTACATTGACACCTAAAAGTTTTTCGCTTTCTGTGAAATCAATAACTTGGTCGCAAAGGACTAGGTTAGTAGTTTGCTGACTGAATACTTGAGTTGTTGGTGATATAGTCATTGCTTTAGTCTTTTCTGTGTTTTGATTAACAATATACAAAAAAAATAGTTTGAAAAGTCTTAAGGCTGCTCCCTCTTATCCGTAGCTATGTATATAGATGTTTGTTGCTACAGGATATTTGGGGCATGGTCTTGTTTGGGAAAGGATTAAATAGCATGAAAGGAGTAAAACAGCTTGTGTGAAATCCTTTGTCCCACCTACATATTACCGCCATACTGATTTGTGATGTAACAGTATATTTTGGGCGTAAACTTCAGTTTTTGCTGTGTCACATATTTAGTGTAAATGATGGTTTACTATAGCATCTTTGTATCTTCATTTCGTTGGTTTGCTTACAAAAAGGTCGTAAATATAACTTGAATAAGCTGTAGTTAAGGCATTTTCAAAAGAAAGCATTAATTTACTGAAAGTTTACACCTAATATGTTTTGTATTTCGTCATCCACTGAATAGTTAAGTACCTTACAAAACTATTTTACATACATTTAGATACAAATGCTCATACGGCAATGTAGTATTGACCCATGGGTTTGTTTTCTACTGCTGTAATTACTAATTCATCTTTAACGATCTGGAACCATAATAGACACTTTTGAAAATACAAAAAGTATTGTTATATATTATTTCTATTATATAAGATGGAGGTAAAATGAAACTTAAAACAATTTTTAAATACAAAACTATGAAAAACAAAATCGAGAAAAAAACACTTGATTATACATAAGGTTTATGATTTTGCGACTGAATTTTTTCCATGTTTAAGAAAAATGAACCTTTTTTTTTGATCTGTAATTTTTGTAATATTGATTGGCAGGGTATGAGACCTACACCAAAATTATCTTTAATTTATACTTGTGCAAATAAAACAAGAATGGGAAAAAGTTACCGTTAAATTTTGGTTTTTTATCAATTCAAACTTAGTAGGGGTGCATAAAACAAGGACGAAATTATCCAAAATAGGTCATTCAATTCCATCAAATATTCATTGTAAGGTCAAATGTAACAACACATTATTTTTTGTAGTAACTTATATAAAGAACTTATTTTTATCAAATATTTATTGCCAGATTTCCCTGTAGTTACTACATAAACTATTGTTAACAAAACAAAGGCATTATATACACCGGTGGGGAATCATGTGACACTAAATTTCAGAAAATCGTCAATAATTTTGTAAATACTTGACCAATTTGAAATCGGTTTGAAACAGAAAAAAGTGTAAAACGCCCGATATCAGATGGGTGGTAACTCTTTTACAAATCAAATGATAAAAACGTTATTGAGGACCAGATTAAGTTTTGGTTGGTCGTCAATAACTTTCATATCAGCTGATTTTTCAAAGATTATCCTTGGCATTCAGCAAAGTCATGGAGTGTTCCCGCTGTCTCTGCTTAAATTCTTCTTTTCAAATCGGTCATCTTTTGACAGAATTGTTGGAAAATATCGAAAATATTGTGTCAGGTGATTCCCCGCCGTGATATAAGATTCGTGGGGTGGAAGAGGGTTGAAATTGGTGTCATGTACTACTGTATAAGAACGCCTTTTTAAATCAAATTAAGCTAATCTTATACGAACATGTATCTTTGATTACCGGGTCTTTACATACGAGGGACGGTCGGAAAGTAGTTGGACTTTTCGTGCTGCTGTCTCTCCATTTGCAACTGTATAAACACATTATATATTGGTGGAATCTACATCCATTTGCCTATAATGTGGTCAGTTTATTTTCAAAGATAATTGTATATATTCAATATTCTGTCCACTTATATGTGATAGGGGTTTTATGTACAACAGTCTATTTGTCAGAGGAACAACAAGGGTAACCAAAACAAAAGAACATTCTAGTCATTTCAATCGCGAAGAAGTTAAGTTTTTTAACTACATTATCACTGAAGATTAAATATTGATTCATAATTCCGAACTTGGGATAAAAACTCAGTCACAGCATTCATAGAAACGAGCTGGTTCCCAACCTCTGAAGAGATTAAGCTTTTACATTCGGCTGGTAGTCATGTTTGTTGCTTTTGTGGATTCACGAGGATTGAAAGTTAGTCATTTCATGTCAAATGGTAAAAACTGGAATTGCCAAGTACAATTCTGAAACGAAAGAAAAAATGCTGAAGTAAACGCGTCCAAGATAAGCAAAGAAAAATATTTTCTACTTCACGATAACGCACGCTCCCATACCACCGCATCTACAGTGGAGATAATCAACTATTACCCATGACAAAAGTTGTTTTACTCTTCTTATAGCCCAGATCCTACCCCACATGACTTTTATTTGTGTCTAGAACTAATGAAAATGCTTGCTGGGAAGACATTTGAGACCAGGGCGCCTTTGATACCGGTGGTTACACAGTACCTTATACAGTGGGTCTACGTCATGGTTAATAGTGGGAATAGTAAAGCTCCTACGAAGATGGCAAAAATGCATAGACATAGATAAACAATTTGTTTAAACAGTGTAGAAAGAATTTTGTTAAAAAGTTAAATGGTTATAGAGAACTAGTCAAAAGTCCAACTACTTTCCGACCGTCCCTCGTACCTATAGTCCTTTAATTAACGATATTATGACACATGTTTACAAAATTGACCCTTGCAAAAAACGCAATAGCAAAGTCATAACTACTGTAAATTTGCATGTGATGGTTCGAATCCTGCAGGTCCCTTACACCTTCAAGATTTGAACCAAGACATGCAACGTTGAACTGAAAATTAACAAGGATTACCTTTTGTTTATTACTGTAAAATTTGTAAACATGTGTCATTATATTGTGACTGGACTATAATAAAAAAAATCAAGGCAGAAGACGCAATATTGATACTATATCAAATCCTGGTCTTAAGCATTTATTCGTATAGATCTTGAATCAATCAAGTGTATTGGTGGGTGCATACATAACATGCGCGGATCCAGAGGGGGGATAGAGGGTCATGGTCCCCCTGGAATTTGGCGAAAAAGGGGGTTATCAAAAAGATTACTGGTTATGTCCCAAATAAACTGCGTATTTTGTCCCAGTGTGCCACGATAAACCGTTGTTATATCTAGTCTTTCATGGTATGACATATATCTGCATGCGGATCAAGACGGATGACCCCCCCACTGAAATTTGGCGAAAAAAGGGGTTAAAGATCGGATGACACCCCCCCCCCCCCCCCCCCAAAAAAAAAAAAAAAAAAAAAAAAAGAAAATAAAAACGAAAAAAAACTGTACCAGTCCAAAAGAACAGAAAACACTGAGGAAAAGGGACATATTGATGATAACACATTGATGATAATCAACAAACTCTTCTTTTCTCTCAATGTTTTCTCAAATTATTTCTACAATGGACGTCAAAACCAGACTTGTTAAAGAAGGATATATCAGTGCTTTGCTCTTTATGACCAAATCAGTAAATTCATAACAAGTGTAGGCCTATTGAAACAGTTATTTCTTCATTTCCCTTTGTGTTTTTCTGTTATTTGTACCAGTGATCTGGGTCCCGTTTTATCAACGAAATTACGCACATTATTTTCGTAGATTTGAACGGAAGTTCACATTTTTTGCGTAAGTGCGTTTTACAAAACATGTTTGCAGCTAAGATTAGAATTTCCTAATTTTTTCCCGTAACTTTACGATCAAAAATAGTTGAAAAATCTGTTCGTCACCACTGTCGATGCCTAAATTTACCGTTTAAAGCCTTGATAACCCCAAAATTACTGAAAATATCAAAATATCTATGAAAGGAAATGTTGAAATTGAACAAACCACGGAAAATTCATGTGAATAGCAATGGATTTTGTGCTAACAATAGACTGGGTTTAAAGTTATGTTTTGATAAACCGTCAGTGTTGTCATAAAATATCGTAACTACGGCCTGATTTAAGCCGTAGCTACGATATTTCATAACAGCTCCAACGAATTACTATTGTATGCCCGAAATGACGTCATGATTAACTGGATAGAATCGTTCCCTATTTCGCTGTACTTTCACTTTCTTTTTTGTTGCTATTTATAGAATACAACATGAAAAAGTATTTTTCATGTATTTCCTATTCTAATGGAATGAATGTACGTTTAATATACGTTTAATCGCCAGAGTGTTCAGAACGATAATATTTAAGCATTTTTCATGCTATTAACAACGAGAAATACGAGAATTATCTCTATCTATGCAGAAAAATACATTTTAAATAGCTTACACGGCTGATATATATTAATATTTACGAGAAAGTAAACCGAGGTGAGAACAAAATCGAATCTTTCCGAAGTGCGTTTCACGGAAATAACCGAGTGCCGTAAATACCCGATCATCGGCGATAATAACCGAAATCCATTATGGTTCCAGATCGTTAAATAGACTGAGCTTTAATCCTTGTATAGTATGCTATCCTTGGATGAAATAGGATTCGGTTTTTCGTTTAAACAAATACGTCATCGTCACGCCTCACTGGTCTAAAAATAGATTGGGAATCCTCTATCGTACAAATATATGGCTGTGAATCTCGCGTTCAGTTTTCCACGATCAACTCGCAGAAGATGACGTTCTGAGAGCTGGATCAGGTGGATTACCGTAATCATTTGTTGAGAAACATTAGAATTAAGAGTTTAGAAGGTTTCTGCACTGTCGTGTACTTTTTAAGATAGGTAACTATGAAATTACTAGTTGACAAGTAATGTTTACACATACGGTCCCGCCTTAGATTCGCCATGCCGCACGTGCGTACTCGCTTACCCTTTCCAAAACGCCAAATGTCATGTTGGGCCAAATTGAAAAAAGTCTGCAGATGACAAAACGGGTGTGAATACTTTTAGTGTTTTATGTCCGAGAAAATATCAAGGCAAAAGTAGAATGATCATCAGTATCCAAAGAAGTTATTCACACTCATTTTGTTTGCTGTGCAGGTCTTTTCAATTTGGTCGATCATCATTTTCTTCTTTTGTCTCAATGTTTTCCCAATACTTTTCTGTTGGGGACGTCAAAACCGGTCTTGTTTAGGAAAGGATTTATCTGGAAAAAAACTAGAATTTGTCGCTGAATGTGATTTGATACCCCCATAGGCTTTCACTAGGCCTACAACAGAGGGCAATAACTCATAAAATACGCAAGGTAGAGTTATGCTCATTGTACGTTGCACTCCTCCTTGGTGAGATCTATCTACCCGCGAAGTTTCATGATCATAGCTACTTTACTTTTAGACTTTTCGATGTTTTTTCTGGTTAAGCTGCTGAGGAATCTGAAGAAAAAACGTTTGTCATTTCTGGTCTGTCTCCGTATCTGGAATCAATGTTGCATGTTGAATATGCGCAATGTTTCGTAGTTTTAGTTCCGGCCTGCATTATCTATGATCGACTAATATCTCGCTTGAAAATGATAATTTTTCGCTAACACTGTTACGAAAAAATTGTCCGATTCATGACCGATAAACAAAATATTAGACTGGTACCCGGCAAACGTTGTTGAGGGATTTCCCATCAGAAATCTATTTTTAGCACACGAGCCCGCGAAAATCATTCCTTATTACAGTTTGTGGAATTCATATATATACAAACACTAGCACTCCTTGCTTTACTGTTAAATTACAGTTAAATGATATTTCATGATCTAGCCTTGATTTTCTTCGAATCAATAACAGACAATTTGTTAAGTGTAGGAAAGGTTAGGAAAAATAGAATTAAAATTGGATTTCATCTCATTTTTCTCAGTTTCCTCTAATGTTTAAATATAAACATATACAAAAGATACTGTCATCTTGCATATTTTCATATTCAGATGAAAATAAATTTCAATAAAATGAGGTCATCATCAATTATTTGATACTGTTTACTGAGATAAGATATCATTGTTTTTCTCAATTAACTCTTTCCAAAACAAGCCCCTGTCTTAACCCTTTCCCAAACGGCAAAATTGTAGGGTGATCCACTTCAAAAACTGCCACAAATGACAAAATGGATGTTATTAAAGATAGCATTTGTGTAAAATAAGGCACAGAAAATATTGAGACAAAAGGAGAAACTGCTGATTATCAGCAGTTTCTTCTTTTGTTTCAATGTTTTCCCAAGCCTTTTCTATTAGGGACGTCAAAACCAGGTCTTGTTTGGGAAAGGGTTAAGGTCCCTAATCAAGATGGTTTTAAAAAGATAGACGAGAAAGAAGGAAATGCTGATGTCTGAGCATTTTCTCTTTTTCTGACATTGTATAGAATGCGAAAAGCGTACATTCAAAGCAATTTGTCTTGTCATCTACATGAAAATATAGATCTAGATTCTTTCACTAGTCAATAATTTTGTTGTTTGCGAAAGTGTTAAGCTTTGTGTAAAAGTTAAGAAGATAGATTGTCCGATTAAGTGATGATTTAGTATTGTCATAAGTACATTCACCTTTACCAAAATCTCAAGTTTAACCTTTTCCCAAACAGAAAGAATAAGGTTGTCAAAACTGAAAGATGTTGCAGATGACAAAATTGTGATAGGAAAATCAGAATATTTTTAAAACATAGCAAGCATGGAAAGAATTGAGAGGAAAGGAGAAAATGTTGGACATCAGCATTTTCCTATTTCCTTTCAATGCTTTCCAAGGCCTTCTCTGTTGTAAATCCAGGTCTACAACACTACAATTAGTCCATGAGCCAGACACTTTTTTGGTACCACTCGGAGGGAGTAATTCTAATTGCACTTTCTGAACAGCTTAATATATGTAGTTAACTAATTGATATGATAGCAGTCTCAAATTGGTAGCTTATGCTGAGAAAATTGCCGTTTTCTTAACCTACCCCATTTTCACATGTCCACAAATTGGTCAGTAGGTGCGATTTCTTTTTGAAGTATGTGATTTATCAAGAGGCTTGTCGTGATTATTTTATCTGCCAAAATATTCTTAAAACACTAGTTTTTAGTGCTATTTAATCTGTTCCCAGGTATGAGGCCTCTGTTGGCTGTGAAATAGAAGACAATTTGTCGGCCTCTACACCGAACGAAATGCACGATTTTTTCAAGTGATTTTTTCAATTCTTTGAAGCAGAACTGCAAGTGGCTACATATTTTTACACTTAAATATATTTTCAAATGCGTATTCAAAGATTCATGCCAGTTTTGTGACACAAAACACTCGGAAAAGGCTATAAAAGGCAAAAACATTTGGTCGATTCGGACCCTGAAATGTTCGCACCTAAAAACTAAAACGCATATTATCAGTGTTTTAAGGCTTCTAACTGTTGCTAATCTGTTGACAGCACTGTGTTTTTATCCCAAACAATTGGATAACCTATAAGGTGGCTATTTCATGCACATATGTGTTATATGAATATGAAATGGACGTTACGTTAGGCCTACTGAAAGAATGCTGAACTCAATAGCCTAGCATTTTCACTTTTAAATATATTGAAGGGCCTTATATGTTCAGTTGAATGTCCAATCAATGCAAATTAGAAAAAAAAAAATACTGGAAATATATTCAATTGCACAATATTCGACGGTTCGTAACTAAATTGAATGACCACATGAAAAAAAATGAAGCTATATACTTTACGCAACAAAATATAGCCCAATGCCAATATACGATTATTAGATATATAAGGTAGGCCCTACATCATGTAGAAACCAAGGTAAAACCTGATAGTCCCATATTCAATGATACAATGAATATGCGAAATAATTTGCTGCTTTTGTCATATACAGTACAAAATCTCTCTTCGTCAGATATATTGGTCTTCATATAAATCTAATCATAACCCAATATAATACATGTACAATATAATGGGTCAGGATACGGAAAAAAGGTCCCTTGAGGCTTTTGAGCCAAATATGGTTCCAAATCAGCCTGCGTATACACGCAGTCTGATCAGGAACCATTGCTGTTCCCCACTAGATCATTAATGACCTGTTGCAATTGTAATGTGTCTGCCTGTCCTCACTAAAAGCATGCACTGATCTTATAATGTGACTGACTCAAATGCAATAAGGGACCCTTTTCCAGATTCGCGCTCAATTATGTAAGTATGAGAGAATACAATTGTTTCTGCTTTTAAGTAAGATTACGAGGGTTGTCCGGAAAGTTCGTGGACACTGTTTAATATATAAAAATGAGAAAAGAAGATTTTATAACACACACATGATGTCATTAAACAATATCTTAGAAACAACATTTCAAAATTTGAACAAAATCCCTCTGTTTTTAACTGAATTACATCTATTTTTGTGAAGAAGGTTGATGCACCCCGGAGCACGTCATGACGTTACGACGTTCATGCGACGAAGAAATAACTTTGCCAAGAAGACTTGTGCTGCTTTATTTTCTTCAAAAAGCATTCTAAGCGCCCTCGTACACACACTGTTTTTATTTTCAAATGTTTTGTAAGGATTTCGTTAACGATTGTTTTTGACAGTTCACATCCCCCCTCCCGATATATCTTACCGAATTTTGCATATCCGTCATTCACGACGTCACTCACCAAATTAACATTTCTATCTGTTATAACACTCGATCTTTGAGGCCTCGAATCAGCTATTGCTTCCCCGAAAACGTTTGTGACATTTGCATACGATATAATACTGCACACATGGTCTTTTCGTAGATGAGTTAACGAATTCCCTGGTCTTTGCAGGCGCTTTCTTAGTTCCACGCAAAATTTTAAAAGAAAGAGCTGATCCACCTAAACGTCCGACGTCGTCATTTTTGATAGATTTCCTTCCATATCAAGATTCTTTAAGTCATCCTCAAATGTCAATTTTTAACGCGACACAATTGAAATCAAAACAATATGGAGTCGGAATGTTAGGTCATATTTTCATACATTTATTATTTTGTTTACCACCAATTTCATACGTTATATCACTTATTAAAAACCAGACATGGGTAGCCAAAAAGCTCAAAATTTGACGTGCTCCAGGTACCCCTATGTAGGGTCGTACTAGGTCCTAGTGCAAATTTATTGCAAATTAAATTTATTTCTTTTTGCTGGAAAAGTACTCGATAGATGTTTAGCTTTCATTTGATAAAGATTTTTTCACAAACAAAGTATTATGAAGCAAAATAAACTGTGTGTCCACGAACTTTCAGGACAACCCTCGTATAACATTCTCATTTCCTAAACCTAGTTTGTATAAACTATGATGATTAAACAAAGAATACTTATGCAAAGAATGATAATCAAAGTGTACGGAAGGAACTTATTTCATGTTAATCTAGAAATGAGATACAAAAGTCATGTAGTACTTTTGCAATTTTATTTCGTTTTGAAATATATTGCAGTGTTCATGAATGATAATCATTTGACTTAGATTTTAACTTCTTCTGTCGTACATATCCATTAAAATGTGATTCAGATGTATATGTGTTCTAGTTTATTTGGCATGAATCATATGTAACAAAATGCATTATGATACATACTCAAATTGTTGGGTAAATCTTTGTTTTCATTTTGTAAGAGTCATAAAGTTCTCTATAGGATCCATATCACCAAACAAATGTTAACAACAAAGTGATTGAAATATAATTGATAACTAACGGTCAAAGTGATTGAAGTTGTGGTAACAAAAGCAAAAACGGCACCCCCTGTCTTTATAATCACAGTGGCGTAATTTTTAATCAAACATATCTCATTCACTCCCTCTTTTAGACAAATGCAAACGTTTCATAGAATCTGCGTTGTGAGCAACAGATTCATCAGGTCTATTTAAATTGAAACCCGATTTAATAATACTTTAAATAGTTACCATAACTTGTCACTACTGGTGTGGCTTTCATCTGTGTAGGAGAGAATGCAAGTTTGTGGTTGTTTAGCGATTTCGTTTATGATCCCATACTTCAAAACAAGTCGTTTATGAGGGCATAAGTTTTTTATTCTAACACCTGCTGTATTTTTCATATAATAGTCCCGTAGCCTTTCGAACCCCACATACTCCTTCCACCTTGTTAACAGTTCACTGAAATCCGATTTTAGGAAACAACGTCTTGTTACCCTAACCAGTCTCCTCAGCAGCAGTCAACTAATCTTCTTAACTGTCTCAGTCTCACTGGAAGCACTTTTCCCACTTTCAGATTGTTGCAAAAGAAGGGATAGACTCCCCATAAACTAAGGCAATCTTGTTTAGCACTTTAAGCCTCCAGGTCTAGAAACATTACCATATGCAACCGTGTTCTTAGTATTATCCATTTTGACCAATAAAACTGGAAGGGGTGAGTCGGTTTAAAAGTGTTGGACAAGTTCGTAGCAGCTAGCCATATTATCCTACATAAAAATATATTTAAAACATTCATTTACACTAAGATGTAAAAACTTTTACTATGCATTAACTTGACTAGTTACGTAAATGCACCAGCGTACTTTAAAGTGCCGAACAACTTCGTTGTCTACATAACTTCGAAATTGTCATTCTCGTGGGTAATTGGACTTATAAATACCAATTGATGATGTATGACATTCTTCAACGCCACAAACCTTATTTTGCTCATAATTCAGTAATGATGGTTTTTATCTGATTAAGATTAAAATACTACAATTTGTTTGTAAGTAGATAATGTCCGTAATGCAGAGAAATTAAATTTCATTCTGCCCCAACAGTTTGCTTTTCAATCACCGCTTTATACTTCTTTTCTTACACTAACACCTAAATCATTGAAAAAAAATATTGATGCTAATTAAAACAGGTACTTTATTAATCAATGAACAGAGCAAAATAACTTTGGATCGTTTTTTTCAAAGTCTTTTTTTTAAAATTGGGTCTGTCTAAAGCACCAACTGACAAATTTGCTGACGACTTAAATACATGGAAAATCTCTACCTCTGATTGACCATATTCGTTCATATATTTGTAACCGAGACCGCTTTTATCGTGATTCCATTCTCTCTCATATTTGCATATTTACAATAAATGAATCACATGCTTGAATAATATAATAAACGAACTTCAAATGTCTAATCTTCATAACTATGAAGTGCTCAACAGTCACAAACCACATTTCCTTGTTTTGCGATCTAGATTCTTACTTTTTTATATATCAACATGTCTGCATTTCTTCATTTGAAATATCAATTGCTGTAAGGCTAAATGCTAGTGTGATTTCGATTGTTTGGTTATAATTATGGCCTTGCTCATGACAGTTCCAAGCTTTTTGGTAGAAGTTGATTAATATCAATTCGTAATTCTTGCATTATGTTGTAATTGCAATTCAATGTATCTGTTTTGGTACCTAAATACTTACATTTGCATATTACTCTCATTGTGTTATCATTGTTTACTTCGCATAAATAAATTGTGACGGTCTATATACATTGTATAACAGTCCACGTAGTGATTCTCTTTCCCTTTCTAGCCCATTTTACTTACAGTATACATCATTCACAAAAGAGTACAACTGAACTTTGCTATGTTGATTTGACATGGAATTAGGGTTTTTTTTTTCAGAAAGATAGTGTGAGTTTTTTCAACAGCTTTTGTATCAATGTAATCAATTTTATCTCTAGTCTCATGGTTTATTTAACACTTTGCTTTACTTTTTACTCGTAAATATTTCTTTTGTACTGCATTATATCTTGTATTCTAAAAGACTATACTACTCTAGTGATATGTCCACGTTACAGAGTATAGTGCACTAAAGTGAACCCGGGACAACTGCATCTTCGTCCGTTAGTTTAGCGTCTTTTTTAAGAAATCATACATTTCCTGGGTTAATGTTCATTCTGTTGCACAACAACGCTTTTAATACACTTAAGATGTATTTAATTCTTGCTAGGTCTCTAATTATAGATTAGTTTCATGACAGTTTTGCTGAAAATACCTCCTTTGTAACATTTGTATACGTACACACGAAAAGCGATATCATTGTAGTTAACTACACATGTTTCTAAAAATGTTGTATATACAATATTTTCCTGGAATGCATCAAAGTGGTTGTATTAAGGCAATTTATACGTAGAAAGAATTTGTACATATATTAGGAAACGATACCGATTTGCATGTAATTGTTAACACCAGAAGTCCTCATAATTGTTTTAAAAGCATGCCAATAGCCACCAATTTTTGTATTCATTGTGCAAATGTATCCGAACAAAAGGCAAAAGGCGAAGGTGTGCCCTCTAGAGGGGTTCTTTATTTGTAAAGGATGCCTTATTCACTTGAATATCCGCATTGGATTTCAGGAAAGAAATATCATACATTATATAGCAGTATTGATAACCCGTCTTTCTTCACGAATCAACTGCACATGGAAAAACGGTTTTCTTCAATGCTTTATGGATGCACATTTGTCTGGACATGTACATGTATTCTAATGACTGTCCAACAGTAGAATAACATTAAAACAATGACTTTGTGTCATCCTCTCGAACCAGAAAAACAAATACAATATATCCGGCTTTAACCCTCACCCCTTTTTTGTCTTGTGAAAAGCTAGCTTCTCTGCGTACACTTTCAAACCAGGCCTAGTTTTCTACATTTTCATCATTAAAGAATTGTTTGTAAGCATTATTCATTTGAGTTGATCGTAGTTCGAATTAGTTTACATTAAGAAAATGAATGAAATGTAAATGATAAGGGTTTATGCTTTTTGACATTCTGGTAGTGTAATGATTGGTGATAAAGTCGGCATTGCTATCCATGCTATTTTGTTATATGTATATCTATTTAGCATCACCTGATATCTAGATACTAATTACAGTCCGTTTTCATCAGAAAGTAGGCTTTATGTGTCCAAAAACACTATAATTTTCATTTTTTCCTTGTAATTCGTATCCCCTATAGATAGTTCTCTGTGTACACTAAAATCTTCCTCCAGATGACATTTCAGACTAACAAAAAATCTTACAATGTGCTATTCTGTACTGTATCTCGGTTATGAAGAAAGACTTTTGTATTTTAATGAGTTTAAGGGTTGGAGAAATGTATGTGTTGTTTCACCAGAAAACCAATGAAAATTTTGTGTGTAAAGGGTACCCTTGAAAAGAAGCGTTTTTCGGGGCATAAGCTACCAATCTGAGATTGCTATCATACTGAAACATAAAGTATAGATACCAGACTAATCAAAAATGTCAAAAAGAATTACTCCCTCCGAGTGGTACCAATCGGCCAAAATTCGGGTCCTGGCTCATGGACTAAATGTCATGTATCTCATTTCAAGGGACCATTGCATGGCTTTTGTATGTACATTATCATACAGTTTTGAACTGAGCCAATGGTTTGTGACTTAACCCTTTCCCAAACAAGACCTGGTTTTGACGTCCCTAATAGAAAAGGCTTGTGAAAACATTGAAACAAAAGAAGAAACTGCTGATAACCAGCAGTTTCTCCTTTTGTTTCAATGTTTTCTTTACCATATTTTACACAAATTCTACCTTTATTAACTTCATTTTTATCATTTGAGGAAGTTTTTGAAGTGGATCACCCTAAAATGTGGTTGTTTGGGAAAGGGTTAAAGTTTTCACAAACTTTTGTTAGAAAAGAGCTTCTGTACCTGAGTTGATTTTAGTGTTCTTATTCTTATTCTTCCCCAGACGACAAACTGTTAGGCTGTGGCTTAGAAACAAACTCTTTTTATACGCCGCCGGAGGCGGACGTATATTGGCGTCATCTTCTCCGTCTGTCCGTCCGTCCATCCGTCCGTCCGTCCATCCGTCCGTCCGTCCATCCGTCCGTACGTCCGTCCACTTTTCTTGTCAACGCAACTTCTCCTAAGTTTCTGGCTGGATCTTCTTGAAACTTGGTCAATGTTATCACCTCAATTGGTAGATGTGCATGAAGGAAGAATTTCATGATTCATTGATTTTTGCCTGAGTTATGCCCCTTAAAAATTTAGTCTCTGGGGCTTATTGAAATTGCAGCCTTGTCAACGCAACTCCTCCTAAGTTTCTGGCTGGATCTTCTTGAAACTTGGTCAATGTTATCACCTCAATTGGTAGATGTGCATGAAGGAAGGATTTTATGGTTCGTTGATTTTTGCCTGAGTTATGCCCCCTTTAAACTTAGTCTCTGGGGCTTATTGAAATTGCATTCTTGTCAACGCAACTCCTCCTAAGTTTCTAGCTGGATCTTAATGAAACTTGGTCAATGTTATCACCTCAATTGGTAGATGTGCATGAAGGAACGATTTTATGGTTCATTGATTTTTGCCAGAGTAATGCCCCTTAAAACTTAGTCTCTGGGGCTTATTGAAATTGCAGCCTTGTCAACGCAACTCCTCCTAAGATTCTGGCTAGATCTTAATGAAACTTGGTGGATGTTATAACCTCAATTGGTAGATGTGCATGAAGGAAGGATTTTATGGTTCATTGATTTCTGACTGAGTTATGCCCCCTTAAAACTTAGTCTCTGGGGCTCATTGAAATTGCAGCCTTGTAAACGCAACTCCTCCTAAGTTTCTGGCTGGATATTGATGACACTTGGTCAATGTTATCACCTCAATTGGTAGATGTGCATGAAGAAAGGATTTTATGGTTCATTGATTTTTGCCAGAGTTATGCCTCCTTAAAACTTAGTATCTTGGGCTTATTGAAATTGCAGCCTTGTAAACGCAACTCCTCCTAAGATTCTGGCTGGATTCTAATGAAACTTGGTGGATGTTATTACCTTGATTGGTAGATATGCATGAAGTAAGGATTTTATGGTTCATTGATTTTACCTGAGTTATGCCCCCTTCAATCTTAGTCTCTGGGGCTTAATGATATTTCAGCCTTGTGAACGATATTTCAGCCTTATGAACGCAATTCCTTTCAGGATTGTGACTGGATATTTATAAAAACCTTTTTGTGAACACAACTTTTTACAGGTTTTTGAGTGAATATTTATGAATCCATGTCATTTTTTTGTCTCAAGTTTTATAAGTGGCGGCGTATATTGTGACCATGGCACTCTTGTTATATACTTTGGGTTCATAGAAAACTGAGGGAAGTGAAAACATGTTGGTCTTCAGCACATTTTTCTTTTCTCTCGAAGTTTTAAGGCTGTCAAAATCAGGGCTAATTAGGGACACAAATAAAGCATAATTGGCTTTTAATAGCTCTAGGGTAAATTCATTAAGCAAAAGTTTAATTTCATCTGGTATGAATGTTGTGATTTCGTAATGTGACGGATGTATCTATCATAATACGTAAAAAGCCATTGTAAATGTCCGCTTGGTAAAGTGTTTGCCCTTATGTAAAGTTTTATAATATTTGCCACACACAAAATCTTGAATTATTTGATATCGGAACTTGAAATTGAAATTTGTAAAAGTAGAAGAAGTAGATATTAATGCCAAAGTGGATTCTTAGATATATGTAGAATTTTAAGTGAAAATAAAATGAGGAAAGAAACAACACTTTTGAGCCTCCAATGTATGTTTAGGCTTATGAGTTGAACTTTATGCACTTTTGATAAGCCTTTTTTTATATGATGAAACACAATCTTAAAACTGAAATCTTAATTCTTTATTTTGACTCGATGTAAAACAAATTAACCCATTACCAGACGACAAAATTTTAGACTTGTCCAAATTCAAAGATGTTTCAGACGGCAATTTCAAGTTGATGAAATTGTGTAAACATTGCCATTTTGGGCTAGAAAACATTGTGGAAAATGAAGATAGTGCTTGTGACAAGCAATTTCTTCATTTTCCACAATGTTTTCTCAAGCCTTTTCTTGTGTGGGAGTCAAAAGGCATCATAGTGTTGCAATGGGTTAAGCCATTACTAATTAATTTCAGAGATTATTGATTGAATGAGTCATTTGATAGGTCAATGTTACAGCTGTGATCGGTCAGCTGTCATTGCTGACCATGACTGGGCCATGGGGGTGGTTGAATCAATTAGCTTCATGTCAATAAGGAAGCAGGATATTGCTACTTATGTATGATCACTTTTAGACTAGTAATACATCCTGCTGTAGGATTATTCAGCTGGGTTTGGTTTGTACTCATGATAAGTACTGTATTTATCTGTTGTAAACATTCAGTTTGTTAATCACTTTAGCCTGATACTATGGACAGAGCTCCAGATAAGAGGGGGTGATGACTTTTCAAAAAGAAATATTTCACCAAAATTTCATCAAACCCTATGTTGTGGGTACTCATTTGAATCGTCTCATCAAGACGATTCAAATGAGTACCCACAACATAGGGTTTGGATTTGAAATGAAAAAAGTTAGAAAGCCTTTACCCCCACTTATCTGGAGCTCTGTATGGAGCAACGGATAAAAAGGATAAAGCAAATCTAAATTTGTTATTTCAAATTCCAACCCTATTTTATGGACTTTCATTGGAATTGGATCAATGGGCTGTGGTCCATATATGCATGTCTTTTTGATATCGTCGGTGCTATGACAAAATGGCGTAATAGAAATTTTGCTCGAAAACCATTTTTTTCAGGAGAGCCAAAAACGTTTTTGCCGTTTTAAAAAATGTTAAAAAATATGTCAGCAAAATGGCGTAACTCACTATTACTCTCATGTAAATTTGTCTACGTATAACGCATTTTTGTCAGCTAAATCGAGTTACGCAATTTTGTCACATGATAATTGAAAGGGTTCTAATAGGTGTAGAAAAACGCCGTTTTGACAGGATATGCGCTCCTACATACTTAGTAGAAAGCATTTATAAAAAAAAATTGACAAAATGGCGTAACTAATTTGTTACGCCATTTTGTCATAGCACCGATGATATGCTGCCTGAGCCCTGACATAGCAGTTACTGTAGTGTTATTTTAAAAACATAGCATATTTAGCTTATAAGCAATAACACAACTTTTGTCCCATTTCAGTCATTCTTCCAAAGTAGTCCAGGAACTAATAAAGTTACAATGCGTCTATAGAATATAGACTATAGAATAGACCAATCAGCATGAAGTTGGCTATAGATGGTTACGTAATTAACAAATTTTGTCTTGTTGCAGTCCTTCTCCCAAAGTAGTCCAGGAGCCAACAATGCCACAGGTTAGGGCTAGTCCCACTTGACTTTTGAATGGACCAATCAGCATAGAGTTAGCTAAAATAGTTACATAAACATTTTTTCTCATTTCAGTCCTTCTTCCAAAGTAGTCCAGGAGCCAACAAGGCCACAGGCGAGGGTGTGTCCCATCTGACTATAGAATGGACCAATCAGCATGGACTGGGCGGGAACGAAGATGGAGATCCGGCCAAACAAAACTCGGCCATGATTCTGCAGTTCATGTGTGAAGATGCTACAGCCAACATACCTCGTAAATAGTCTTTCTCTTTTGCAATTGTTTCAAGAATCATGATGTATTGCATTACTGATAATTCTAGGTGGATTACTAATATCTCATCATGTGACATGTCAGTGTCTGTAAAGTACTCCTGAATTTGCTTGCTGAAGGCTTTTGACTGTCAATATGTACATTCTTATCCATGTGAGAATAGATTCATGAGATAACAAAATTCTATAAGGGTTATATAAAAACATACAGATCTAATAAGTAAAGTGGGTTACATGGAAACCTTATGAAATTATCATAAGTGAATAGTTTTGTGATAAATATTCAATATAGACAATTCTTGTTTATAATTGATCATTTTCAACGAGAAATGCATTTAAATTCCGTTTGGTAGAAAATTGTTTGTGACCGCTTGTTAAAATTATGATTACAGCTTTACCAGAACAGATTCGAGATGGTACATCAACACAAACTATTCTTTACACAAAACCAAACAGAATGGAAGAGACTGCACAAGATCTTGTTGGCTACTTTCTGCATTTTTGAATGAAGATGACATTCAGGGCTTTTCTTCCAATTGGAAGGGCCCTGGTCAGTCATTTTGGGAATTTTTAGCGCAATTTTGATCAAATTGGGAAAAGAAAACACAGGAGAATAAATGTTCAAATGTAAATAAATCTCCTAAAACAACACTTTTTAACCAGAATAATGTAATTATAGAATCACACACTGCTTATTTGTGACTATAATTGCCAGTATGTAATATTGATCATTATTTATTTTCATTTTTTGGGGGAATTTTTAAGTTTGGAAAATTGGGAAATTCTTACTTTGAAATTGGGAAAAAGGAGCAATATTCCAATTGGGAAGCCGCCAAATTTTGGCCTCTGTTATTGAAGGAAGAAAAGCCCTGACATTATGGTCATGTAATAGACTTTTTAAAAGTAACCTTTCAACCTTTCTTTTTGTTCTTTGAATAGCTTTACCAGAGCAGATTCGAGATGGCACATCAACACAGACCATTCCCTATTCCAAACCAAACAGAATGGAAGAGACTGCACAACAGGCACTTAATCGTAAAAATAACAACCTGAAGGATCAGAGTCGTGGCTTACAGGAATCTTGGGAGAGCTATGATAAATGCTACATGAGATCGGCCAATCTAGGTAACTTTTAGAACAAAGTTTTAGGCTGGTCCAAATTCAAAGACTTTGCAGACGACAATTTTAAGTTAAAATTACAACCTGAAGGATCAGAGTAGGGATCTATAGGAATCCTGGGAAAGCTATGATAAATGCTACATGAGATCGGCCAATCTAGGTAACCTTTAGAACAAAGTTTTAGACTGGTCCAAATTTAAAGACTTTACAGAGACAATTTTAAGTCAAAATAACAACCTGAAGGATCATAGTCAGGGTTTACAAGAATCGTGGGAGAGTTATGATAAATGCTACATGAGTTCAGCTAATTTAGGTGACATTCAGCTTTCACAAGCTGTTACAAGTCGACAAAATTTCACACTGTTCCAAATTCAAAGATGTTGCAGATGACAATCTTTAGTTGATTGATATTTTACATACATATTTTGGTCTTTTAAAGAAGAAAACATTGTATGGAATGACAAAATAGCTTATCACAAGCAATTTCTTCATTTTCCACAATGTTTTTCCAAACCTTTTCTTGAGCGGGAGTCAAAAGGCTTTGCTGTGCAATAATGGATTAAACTCTATTAATTTGTAGATTAAAAATAACTTTTGAACCCTGTGTGGCAGGGCTGTCATCAATCGCGACCCTCAAGACTGTTTGCAATCTTTTGCCATGTGGAATGTGTTTGCAACATGATCTCGAGCATAATACAGTGACTGCCTTATTGAATGTGAGAAAGTAGATGCGCGTAAATGACGTTATCAAAACAAATCAATCCTTTTGCTAACGTTATAATTCAAGTGAAATATACTGTCAATAATTGGTAAATTACATCAAATTTTTATCTTATAAAATTTTATCACATTTATGAGGATGCAATCAAATTTTGAACGCTATTTGTTTCAAATATTTTTAGGTCACCTGACCGAAGGTCATGGTGACCTATTGCGACCGTGTTTCGTCCGTCGTCGTGCGCCGTGCGTTAACTTTTAACATTTTTGTCTTCTTCTTGAGAACCATTGGATGGATTTCAACCAAACTTGGCAGGAAGCATCCCCAGGGGGAGGGGCTTCAGATTTGTACAAATCATGGTGTTATCTCCCCTTGGGGCCCCATAAGGCACCAAAAAAGGGGCCAAAATGGGTAAATTTGGTACATCTTAAAAAATCTTCTTGTCATGAACCAGCTATGTGATTTGATTCACATTTGGGATTTAGAGCCTTTGGGGCAAGGACTACATAGTTTGTACAAAGAAAAGAAATCCGTTCAAAAATGGCCGAGCTAGGGGCGGGGGTCTGGGTGGGGGGTGCATCATGTGTTGAATTTTTACATTTTTAGCTTTTTCTTGAAACCATTGGACGGATTTCAATCAAACTTGGCAGGAAGCATCCCCTTAACATGGGGGTTCAGATTTGTACTAGTCATTTTGTAATCTTGTCCTGTTGTCCAATAAGGCATCAAAAAAGGGGCCAAAAAAGTGTTAACTTTTATACATTTTCGACTGTTTCTTAAAAATTATTGGACAGATTTTAACCAAACTTGGCTGGAAACATCCCCATGGGGAGGGGCCTCAGATTTGTACAAGTTATGGTGTTATCACCCCCCCCCCCTCCCCTGGAGGCCCCTTAAGGCACTGAAAAAGGGGCCAAAATGGGTACATTTTGTACATCTTAAAAAATCTCCTTGTCATCTGCTCTTTCAACTCAGGTGACCGATAAGGCCCTCTGGGCCTCTTGTTTATCATAGATTTAAATAGTTGTTCGATCTGCTTGGAACCGTTGTTATGCTTGCGGTCAGTGATATTGGAGGAATCCTCCCATGCCGGCAACTGTTATATGTTCGAGCCAATCTTGAGAATCGATAAGATCTGAGAATATTCAAATGGGCTGTCATTTGTCATGTGTGTATGCTTTGTGACAATACCTGTATGTTGGTATGTCAGTAGAGTTAGCCTTGATGTAGATCTATTGAGAATTTATATTCAATACACTTGCTGAAGTAAGGATGTTATTTATTGCGCTAAAGTTGCTACTGTACATTTACAGGCCTATTTATAGCAGACCAGAATGTGAAGAAGAACAACTTCAACTACAGGAGTGCTACAAATACAAGACAGAATCCCAATGGTCAGAGACGTGGATATGAATGTCCGGAAGAGAGGGACTACTTTCCTTACTGGCACCCAACACAGTGGAAGGATATTGCTGTATTAGCTGAAAATAAAACTATGTGCAGGTAGACAATTTTATCTGATGTTTAGAAAATTTTTGATTCAATTCAATTTGATCAAGTTCAAAGTCGCTTTGAACTTGATCAAATTGAATTGATTCATAACTTTATGAATGTCCGGAAGAGAGGGATTACTTTCCTTACTGGCACCCAACACAGTGGAAGAATATTGCTATAATGGCTGAAAATAAAACCTTGTGCAGGTAGACAATTTTATCTGATGTTTAGAAAATTTTTGATTCAATTCAATTTGATCAAGTTCAACGTGGCTTTGAACTTGATCAAATTGAATTGATTCATAAATTTGTTAATGTCCAGAAGAGAGGGACTACTTTCCCTACTGGCACCCAACACAGTGGAAGGATATAGCTGTATTGGCGGAAAATAAAACTATGTGCAGGTACCGTATAGATTCTCGTCTATGTTTATAAAAAAGCTATAGTTCAATTTAATTCAATCAATGGTCAGAGACGAGGATGTGAATGTCCTGAAGAGTGGGACTACTTTCCTTACTGGCACCCAACACAGTGGAAGGATATTGCTATAATGGCTGAAAATAAAACCATGTGCAGGTAGAGATGCTCTTCCTATGTTTATAAGAAACTTATGAGTTCAAAGATGTTGCAGTGTATCTTCATTATGTCCAAGCGCGGATCCAGGTATTTTTCCCAGGGGGGGGGTCATCCGATCTTTAACCCCTTTTTCGCCAAATTTCAGGGAGGGTCAGGAGGTCTGACCCTCCTTGGATCCACATGCAGATACATGTCATACCATGAAAGACTAAATATAATAACGGTTTGTCGCGGCTAACAGGGACGAATGACGCAGCTTATTTGGGACATAACCAGTATTCTTTTTGATAACCCCTTTTTTCGCCAAATTCCAGGGGGGGTCATGACCCCCTGACCCCCCCTCTGGATCAGCGCATGATGTCACGAATGATCTGTCCTAGAATACATGAAATTATCCCTGACAGGCTCCCCTATGGCATTTTATGCCCTGCTCAATGAAGCTCTTTTTATACACCCGAAGGGTCGTATTATGTTATGGCTCCGCTCGTCCGTCTGTCCGTCTGTCTGTCCGTCCGTCCATGTGCGCAACTCCTCCTACAGTTTTGATCGGAATTCGATCAAACTTGCAACAGAGAATCTCCACGGTGTCTAGTTGTGCACACTGCTTATGGAATTAGATAACTGTTTTCATTCTTGAATTATCTGCCCTTAAATTTAAGAAAAAATGCCCATTTTCTCAAAAATGCCCATTTTCTCATGTGGGCAACTCCTACAGTTTCAACCAGAATTGAATCAAACTAGCCACAATGAATCTCTATGGTGTCTTGTTGTGCAAACAAAATTTTGATAACTTTTCATGTTTGAATAACTGCCCTTGAATTTAAAAAATTTTACTGACAAGCCCCTCTCGGGCGTATATGCGCCGCTCTGCGAAGCTCTTGTTGGTGAATGTGTTAAGGCTGACAGGTAATATAGGAATAAGAACTTATCAGAGAATGGTTTGTTGGAATGGACTGGTATTCATTTCTGTCTTTTTAAGCCATTAACACAGCAAAATGTGTAGATGGAATGTTGAGGAAGACTTTATGTAAAAATTTGGTTTTGATGTCTCTTTTACATAATTTTTGACACATTGAGGAAAAAGAAGATAATGCTGAAACTAGCTTTTTCTTGTTTTCCACAATGTTTTCTATGCTTTGGCAATAAATAATTCTTGCTTTTTGCGACATTAATTTGGTTGTCTTCAACATCTTCAAATTTAGTCCTTATATAAAAGTTTGCTGTTAGGAAAGGGGTTAACCTCTGATTTATTTTTCAGCCATTACCAGACCAAGAGCTTTAATGTCCAGCCCTATCATGAATGTGTAGAGTTTTGGCCAGATGGAAACAGAAAACATTGGTCGAGATGGAACAACCAAGCTGACTGCACAGAAAATGAAGGGCAATGGATCCTTTTTCATAATTATCTAGAGAAAGCACCAGGTTTGTCAGAAGTTGCTTTGGTTTCATTTTGAGTTTCATTTTCATAGAAAAAACCCGGTGAAAAAAGGTTATGTTACATATACTGGAACATTATGATTTTTGCAATGCCAAAAAATGAATCCCAGTTTGTTTAGAAGCTTAATGCCACCCCATGAAAACATGGGGCATAATTTCATTATCAGACCCCCTTAAACTGTGTGGGGTAAGAAAGTGATTTCTCCATTTTCCAAATTATTATAACTTGTAGGGCCTACTTAGTCTGGTATTGGAAAAAATAAATGTTTTAAGTTTGATAATTAAGATATACCGTAATTTTTCTAATAAACACCCGGGCGTTTATTAGAGCAGTGCTCGTTAGAAAAGTTGTGGGTGGGCGTTTATGTGGGCGTTTATGTGAGGTATTCCAATTTTCTTTTTTAAAACATACAAATCAAGTGTCAATTCATGGACCCAAAGTTAATCAAGTAAAAGTTTGCAAAGTTTTGTTTCAAGGACTGTAAAATACGGGTTTTGGATAAAATTCCTTCATCGTAAACAGATTTTGGGACAGGAAAATCCTTTCTTTCGTTGCTTTTGGAAGTGATTTTTCTTTATGACTTGCGCTATTTTAATATGGAATCGGGGGATGGGCGTTTATTAGAATCACCCTTTCCTGCTTAAATTGTGCTTGAAATATGCATATTTTCAGCAGAGATTTGGGGGATGAGCGTTTATCAGAATATGGGCGTTTATTGGAATAATTACGGTACAGAGTTTTCTTTATCATCATTACAGCATACACCTCTAAAGCAGCCTGTGAAAGTAGATCAGGAGCTGTAAGGCATATCTGGGCTCTCCCATATGATGCAGCACTAACAAAAACTAATCTGAACCAAGAGGTGTGCCTTGTTGCTCTGGAAGCCCCAGATTGTCCGGATGTGCCTTGGACTAGGTGAGCAATTGTACTATTTTTAGCTCGACTTTTCGAAGAAAATGAGAGCTTATACTGTCACCCGGGCGTCGGCGTCGGCATTGCAACAAAGGTTAAAGTTTTTTCAAACATCAATAACTTCCATACTATCAAAGGGATTCAACCCAAACTTGGAATACTTATTCACCATCACACCCTCTACCAGGGCCCATGACCCTGGCTCCACTATATTTGGAGTTATGCCCCTTGATACTAAGCAACTTAAAAAGTCGAGCGCGCTGTCTTCGGACAGCTCTTGTTTGGATTAGAAGATCTTAAATATCAGCTCGATCATAGGGCATTGATATATTGCAGAATGCCTTTCCAGTGTAGTAATACCTCTCTTGTGATTTCAAGGTCTTTATTGAAAGTCAATATTGATTTAAACATAGGTTATATTGATCATACTTGTAAGTAAAAGGGAAAACGGGGTTGTATTATTGTAGACTTAATATTTCTCTATTCTTAGATCCAATCACCTTGGTAACAGCAGAGGAGGTGCTACAGCTCCAACATATACTTGGGCCCTGCCCCATTTTCCATCAGGACATGAAATGAAGTGTGTCTATAGAATGAGGTTTGTTCTTTTAGAATTCCTTAATTTATGTTTAAAGTTATTCTGTTTTTATTGCCTACAATTGTTGCTCTCGAGCAGGGATATGTTAAGGGGTTAGCTGCTAGAGACTTAACAAGTTACACTGAGTATGTGTTTGTACTCTGTAAGAAAATACATAGCCACACCAATCTTTGAAGTAAAATTGTAAATTGCTGAAAGTATTCCTCTAATTTAAACTTGAATGCTAAATTGGCTATGATTACTGTTTGCTTATTGCTTGCTTCAAACATACATTTGTATGTTGGGGTTATTTGAGAGTTATACTGAAAAATGCTTAGACATGATAAACTCTAATTTAAATTTTATTTGCAGATACAACATATCAACGGATGACTATGACCCCTACTTTACCAATGCTAGTCACAATGCCAACAGAAAACTAAAGAAAATATCTCCTGTACAAGATAATATCAAGATAGATGTTGGAGGTCCAGTCAAACTACAGATGGCACTGAATACAGATCAGACTGGTAGGATATTCCAGGTAGGCTGATCCTTGTCCTTTAGTCTTCTATTTGCTATAACATTGTTTTGGCCAAATTATTTTGTGATTAAGGCAACTCAACATAATTTCCATGTCATTCTCTTGTGGCATCTGCATCACATGTGGCAATTTTAGGCAACAAGAATGATCTCATAGTGCACAAGCAAATCTTGATTATTGATGGTCTCAAGCCTATAAAGATCCTCTTACTAGACCTTAGCTCAAATATACTCAGAATACTATCTAGTAAAATAAGCAGTAGTTAAAGAATTTAAATAGGATTCACTTCATTAAAATGATGCTTTTGATGATATGCGTCATCTTCAATTTTCCACAGGATCGCAGTCACATATTCAGACTAATTCCCAGAACACCAGAGATGGGTAGGCGTCGGCTTTTCAACATGAATGTTCGTGGAAAGCGTGGCAACATTGTCCAAGTGTATCCGGCTGTAGAATATGACTTTACACCAAACAGATTGGAAGTTACCAGCGAAGATTTGGTACATTTTCAATGGACAGGTAGGAACATGTTCTTGTTCCATCTTTGTCTGACTCTAGTGAGAAGATACTGTCTATTTTGGTATTGTGGTACAATTCTTTTAATAAATTCATAATGTTTGACAAATGGAATACTTTGATACATGATATGAAATCCTTGGCATGATTAGAAATGCCTTGTACCTGATAAGTGTTGGTCATTTTATCTAGATACATGTATATAGTCTAGTTTTGGAATTACTTTATAGGCTATTTCAAGATGAGCAGCAAAGACAGAGAAAAATGATGAAAAAATATGTGTGCTACATATTTTAAACAAGATAATCATATTTTTGCAGGTTCAAATACCCACAACAATGGTGGCGGTGGTGGTGATGGTCAAGCTGGGGATGATGGAGAGGGCACTGGAGGTAGGTTTTATCAGTTTTAATGTGCGTTTAGCCCATTACCAAACACTTGTCCAAATTCAAAAATGCTGCAGATGACAACTAAAATTGAATGAGAAAGTACCTTTTTTTAAACATTTTGTTTGGAAAATATTACGAGAAATGAAGAAATTGCTTGTCACAAGCAATTTCTTGATTTTTCCACAATGTTTTCCATAGCTGCTTGTCACAAGCAATTTCTTCATTTTCCACAATGTTTTCCATAGCCAGTTTCTTGTAAGGAGTCAAAAAGAGTCACTGTGTGGTAAATGGTTAATTTGTACCCTTATTACATGTTTTAAAAAAACCAGGCTTTTGTGGCATACAGCATAGAACAATATCAGTCTGTGCAGTCTTTCAATTTTAGACTTTGAAAGTTAAAAAGTGATGCAGAAACAAAAAGAAATGCTGCTGCAAACAGAAAATTTGCTTAGCATAGATATAATAAGGGTGGCGAAAGAAGTAGAAATGAAAAGTGTTGATACTTATATTTTACTAAATTTATTTTCAACCTTGCAGGTACAGACAAGAACAACGTAGCACAGATACATGACTTGAATGACAATTTGCCCATGCCATTTGAGCAGACGACAATGTGGAACAATGCAGAAATAGTTTGGATTTCTCATGGAAAGACGGATGTCTCGCCTAAAGATCTTGCTCTTCACTTTTCCTCATCTGGATATTACAAGTAAGTATTTTACACATTGCCAAGTTTTTGAATACATACCTGTATGGATATTGGAAACCCACAAAATCAACAAAATTATCAAATATCACTACAAAATTAAAATCATTAACTTCTTTACAGCGAAAAGTTTGCTTGCCAGTTTCTTAAATATTTATCTTTAACCCTTTATCAAACAAGACCTTGATTTGACGTCCCTAAAAGAAAAGGCTTGGGAAAACATTGAGGCAAAAGAAGAAAATGCTGATAATCAGCATTTTCTCCTTTTGCCTCAATATTTTCTAGGCAATGATATGCATAAATTCTCCATTTATTTCTATCCATTTTGTCGTCTGTCGAAGCTTTTAAATTGGAACACCCTAAAATTTTGTCGTTTGGAAAAGGGTTAAACCTTTCTCAAATCGCAAAATTTTGCGGTAATATAATGTGAAAGCTGCTGCAGCTATCCAAATGAATATTATTATGCTTCCCGAAGGGAGAGCATATAGTCACCGCTTTGTCCGTCCTGTTCGTCCGTCCATCCGTCCGTCTGTCCGTCCGAAGCAATTTCTCCATAACCCTTGGGTCAAATCAAATGAAACTTACCATGTGAACTCCCTATGACATAATACCGATGTACTTTTGCCAGTTTTTGGATTTGAGGCCTTGTCATGGGAAAAGGGGACTTAAGGTAAAATACAGTTTTTCTCTAATTTATCCTAGTATAATGGTCAGAATTTGATGAAATTTCATATTTGAGTAGCAAATCAGGTGCCCTTGACAAAAAAGTGCTCTCCATGGCATACATTTATTGTGACAATGCCTTATTCGGGGGAGCATTGTCCGTCTCTGACGGCCCTTGTTAAAAGTAAAATTTGAGAATCATATAGCACAGAAAAACATCAAGATAAAAGGAGAAAATACTGATTATAAGCACTTTCTTCTTTTGTCTCAATGTTTTCCTAAACCTTTTCTATTGCTGACGTCAGAATCCAGCTTTGTTTCGGAATAGGTTAAATAAATTCAAATGGAGATTATACCTGAAAAAAAGGAAAAACAATAGCTCCATCTAATCTAATGAAGCTTATAAGCAATTTAAATATTGTAGTTCATTATTGAAAGAAGAGTAATTGTAATGCATTACTTGTCTTTTTCCACAGTTGTTTTAAGAAAGCGGACTGCACTGATTCCCAGCATTCAGATTACATAGTTGAGACAAAGACAAAACTACAGAATCAGCTTAATAATGCACCAGCTTCATTTAAAGGTGCAGTGCTCAAGTTTAGGAAGGGAACATACCATTATATGTGTACCAGAAACAATAACTTTACCAACAGATCTCAAAAAGGCACACTGTATGTTAGATAAATGTGAAGTATTAGGATGTATTCACACCAAAGATTTTGTTTTGATCATGATAAGTTAAAATTGAAGCAAATATAAATGCCTCACATTATTATTACTATTGAACAGTGCTTCAGAAAACTTTTTGACTAAAGAAGAAAGTGCTGACTACCAGTACTTTCTTCTTCTCTCACAAAGTTTTCTATGCTATTATGTACTTATGAAAACTTTATTTTCATTGGCATAGTCTTATGTAGCAGTATTAAAATGAGAACAGTCTGAAATCTTGTGGTTTGGAAAAAAGCATACTCAAAAATGGATGTTCGTTCAGTTTTGATAAATTTAAATAGTATTTCAAGCAGACATATAGACTAGTAAAAGCAATTGTGTTTTGATGAATATTTCAGGAAATTTAGCAACATTCCATATCAATTAGATCTAATATATTTTTGTATGATAACCTTGGTCTTTATTTTTCTTTAATAATAACCAAAAAGCTCAATTTTCATCATGTTTTCAATTATGTATATATCACAGAAATGTCCCTGTAACTCTGATTTGATACATAATATTAACCCTTTCCCAAACAAGACCTGGTTTTGACGTCCCTAATAGCAAAGGCTTTGGAAAACATTGAAACAAAAGAAGAAACTGCTGATAACCAGCAGTTTCTCCTTTTGTCTCAATATTTTCTGTGCCATATTTTACACAAATCCTATTTTTGATAACATCCATTTTGTCATTTGTGGCAGTTTTTGAAGTGGATTACCCTAATTTTTAGCTCGACTTTTCGAAGAAAATGAGAGCTTATACTGTCACGTCGGCGTCGGCGTTGCAACAAAGGTTAAAGTTTTTTCAAACATTAATAACTTCCATACTATCGAAGGGATTCAACCCAAACTTGGAATACTTATTCACCATCACACCCTCTACCTTACTACCAGGGCCCATGACCCTGGCTCTACTATATTTGGAGTTATGCCCCCTTTATACTGAGCACTTAGAAAGTCGAGCGCGCTGTCTTCGGACAGCTCTTGTTTTTTGTTTTGGAAAGGGTTAAGTTGTGGAGTAGATCAAATTTGAAGAGATCAAAGAAAGAAGATGCTGATAAAATTCAAATAAGCCACTTATCCCTTTCCCAAACGGCAAAATTTTAGGGCGATTCACTTCAAAAACTGCCATAAATGACAAGATGGAAGTTATGACATAGAAAATATTGAGACAAAAGGAGAAACTGCTGGTCATCAGCAGTTTCTTCTTTTGCCTCAATGTTTTCCCAAGCATTTTCTATTAGGGACGTCAAAACCAGGTCTTGTTTGGGAAAGGGTTATCTGCTCAAACTTGCAACTCAAGCATCTTGCCATTAGTGACTTAAGTCTGTGATTTATGAGATTAATCACTAAGTAGACTTGTTACATTTATATTCATATTGTGTTAGCTTAGTATTAAACCATTGTAAGTCCACACAAAATTATATGTACTTGTAGCAGTTCTACAATAGGTCATTGGATTGTAAGACTATAATGTCCTCTTGAAACATTACATCTGCAACATATTGTTAGTTTATTCATCACATGTATTGAAAGTTCTTCTTAACCCTTTCCCAAACAAGACCTGGTTTTGATGTCCCTAATAGAACAGGCTTGGGAAAACATTGAAATTAAAGAAGAAACTGCTGATAACCAGCAGTTTCTCCTTTTGTCTCAATATTTTCTTTGCCATATTTTACACTAATCCTATCTTTAATAATATCCATTTTGTCATTTGTAGCAGTTTTTGAAGTGGATCACGCTAAAATTTTGCCATTCGGGAAAGGGTTAAGAGCACACCTATGACAGACATCATTTGTTGATAAGCTCGTGCATTTTATCAATCTTTACCAAAGAAATTAAGATTAATATATTATCAGCTATGTTTGAAAATGTCAAAACCACAGCTTAATCAAGCTGTAGTTATGGTATTTTCGAACGTTATCAATGATATGGTCCCAGCAAAATTTGCTCAAACTATTTACTCAAACGCAATTTCATAACACACATATGATGTCATTAAACATTTTTCTACACCATCAAAGATTTTGGAAAAAAGAGAACATGACAGACACAGGCAATTTTATTTTGGTTCACCCTATATCTGTTATCAACCTATGATCTTTGAATACATGTACATGTATCATGTTCAATGTTTGTGCCATAATTAAAAGTGTACTTGATTTTTATACCACTATGGAAAAACATTTTATGTTTTCATGATTTTACTGTTGCCCATCGAATAATTTGGCATTTGAACCATCTAACTGTATGGTAACGCTAGATGTAAAAACATTATTTTCTATTCATGCGTGATTTTGCATAAGCAAATGCAATCTGGTTTATCCTTTCCCAAAACGACAAAACTTGAAAGCTAGTGCAGACGACAAAATGAATGTTGATTAAGTATGTTGGGGGTACAAAAAGCTTGGAAAATACTGAAAGGAAAGTTGAAAATGCTGGTTATCTTTTTCTTTTAGGAATGTCAAAACTCTGCCTTGTTTCGGAATGGGTTAAATGTAATGATGTCAAGTACGGCTATATGTAACCAAATGTTCAAAAAACGTTTATATTGTATGTTTCAAGTTTATTTCTTTCTTCGTTGTCATGAATTATGCTTTTAATTTATAAGTATTGTCCGGCAGATCTATAGATAAGAGGGATTGGCGAAATTGAAATTGAAGAAGTCCTCTTAGTATTGATGAAACCATATTTTGTGGTTAATAGGAATGAAAAGAGGCTTTAACCCATCACCACACAATAACTCTTTTTGGCTCTCTACAAGATAATGGCTTCGGAAAACATTATGGAAAATGAAGTAATTGCTTGTGACAGGCAATTTCTTCATTTCCTACAATATTTTCTATCATGAAAGATAAACAAAATTTGTAAATTTTACTCACTTGATATTGTCGTCTGCAACATCTTTTAGTTTGCATCTGTGTCAATTTTTGCCGTTTTGGTAATGGATTAAAGAGGACAAAATCTGTACCCAGGTACCCGTCTTACAATTACCCATGGGTACCCGGTTAAACACACAGAAAGATGATGTATGAATTTGATTGGCTCAACCTCGGTGTTGTATCTATAATTTATGAGGAATCTACCATAAGGAAATTGCAGTCGAGTTGTCTTGCCCGAGTCAACTCGCCTCCATGTTCCTAAAGGTGGATTTCGTGGATACCAAATGAGTCCAACTACTCAATGTGACCGTTTAAAACATCTTATGCATTATTTTCGTAATTATAGGCAGGCCTGTATAACTAATTGAGTTTGGAAAAGAAGCATTAAGGTAGACCAACCCTAATGAGATTCACTCGACGTCAGAATTATTTGGGCGACATTAACATTCGGCGGTGAAATATTCCACCACTGAATGTTTATGACGTCACCCGAATAGGTTCGGATACGTAACAAATGTTAACAAAGTCGCACGAACAATTCCGACGTCGCATGAAATTCATTAGGCGTGGTTTACCTTAAGAATTTCTTCATTCCCTCTTACCCAGAAATCTTTTGTTACTGACCATTGTATTATATAAATACTCATTATGCAATAAGCCCATCTGGCTGGCCCAGATCTCGGCTCATCATTGTTATTTTGTCTTTTTCTATTATGATTAAAATCTTGATAAACGTACCGATGTGTTAAGTACAGCTCCGGCTAAGAACCATGCAAAACCTGCAAAAGGCGGTACATCGCATATCAAGAAAATGCATGTTTTCTATTTTTCCCAACTGATTTAGTCATAAAACAAAGCAAATGACCATTCTTTTTGGTCTGCACATTGGTTTATGATTGCCAGAGCGATTTTAAATTTTACATGTTTTACTCAAATCCCATTGCTTTACATAGTAAAATTTGAAGGTTTTTTTCTCTCAAGACCAGAACGTTATTACAAAAGTGTTATGCCTATTATGTGAGAAATGACTTTATGTTCATATATCAAAAGTCAAACCCGTGTGTTTTTTAGTTAAAATACGGTAAAGGGCAAAAATATGTGTGATATTTGTATAGTACTTTAGGTACTTTGATTAATTACCATGAATACTTTGATTAACCCCTGACCAAATTGGCGGCTTTGTATGGTCTTACCAGGAAGAATCTGATTATTTTGGTTTTCACAAGATGATTATGTATTTATACACAAGGAAAGACACAAGAGGTTAGTAATACAAGTCTGGCATTGTGTGCTGTATCAATGAGGTTGACAGTTTTTATGAGAAAACCAACATTGTTCGCTGTTTACAATTGATTTTTTTTAAAAAGCCTTTGCAGCAGGCTAAAGGAGGAAAATGTGCAGTGTGGACGTCTTTCTAGCTCGAATTATTTTAGTCTCACACCACTTGAAATACATCATAGTTTGTTTGGTAACTCATGATTGTGTAGATTCTAATTCAGTCAAATGCGTATGATGGAAAATGATTTTCAAAGTGAAAGTAGAAAAACAGAAATATCCTTTCCTCTCATGCATTCGATAGGCCCTATGGTTTTGATAGCTTTGTTATTTTCAAAAGTGTTTATAATCTGAATATCATTCCACATGTATCGAAACAATTTTGCCAAAAGTCTTTGAAATTTGGAGAAAACTGATAATTAGATCTACACGTAATTTTTTTTCTCATAATAAAAACTGTCAAACCGGCCCCTTGTTAAACCAGCCCATGGTTAAACCTGCCCCAAAATGGTAAAAGAGGTCCCTGGTTAAACCAGCCCAAAACGATAAAACTGGCCTCATACTTGATTTTCTATCTGGCCCCAAATTTTATAAGACAATTATCATGATTATCAGTAATCCGAGTCTTCTCTGACGTAAATACGCTCTTTGATATTTTTATTTTTGAAAAATCAAAATATCAAAGAGCGTATTTACGTCAGAGAAGACTCGGATTAGATTATCAGTAATGATTATATTTATGGGGCCGGTTTGACAATTCTGGGGCCGGTTTTACCGTTTTTCAGAGTGTATGGGCTGGTTTAATTTTAACCCTTTCCCAAACAAGACCAGGTTTTGACGTTCCTGATAGAAAAGGCTAAGGAAAACTTTTAGGGGAAAGAAGAAAATACTGGTAGCCAACAATATGACAGTCATGCATACCTATGTCTTTAAGCTTTCAGCAAAAAGTGCCCCAAACTACTAATTAATGAAAGTCAGGGTGTTCCCTGTGCTTAAGAATTTTGGGGTCTGGTCATTGTGACCCCTAGTCTTCAAAGCTGGAGGTCATTTCTCCAATTTTGATGTCACATGCATTGACATCTGCATCCATATTATTGTTAGTATCAAAAGCCTTATGGGCCCGTTTATTCCATATTCTGGCTCTTTTATAGTTTTAAGCAAAAGGTTCTTCACCCCCATTGAAGTTGATTTATGCATATATAATCATTTTGTCGGCACTGGTTATCATGTATTACTGCTTTTTTTAAATTGAAAATCTAGATCCTCTCTTGTCAAGAGAAAATAAAAATAATAATAGAATATTTCAGAAATATTGTGAAGTATAAAATGAGCAAAACTTTTTTGAAATTAAGATTAATTCTTGATGCAATTTAACAAAGTTCCATATTTCAAACTGTCATGTATCTCAATGTCATTTGAGTGACATTCCTCTTGCTTTGAGATAATGAGTCTGTTCTTTATTTACTTTCAGATGGCTCTATACCGGTGGCCCTTTATGATGTAGAATCTCTTCTTGAAATTATGTAACTGTCCTGAAATTGAATACCAGCCAGGTATGTGTGCAACAAAATTTGCTTTATATGCTTTGATTTCATAATATTGCTGTCTGTTTTACTGATCATTTATATTTTAAGTTGATTGTAACACCAGACTGCTACCTCTAGTTATTGCTAGCCTGGATGGCTACCTCATTGAGAATGATCTAGCCATATTGCTCTTCATACTTGCTGTTTGAATTTGTTTCATATCGCTGGTGGGGAGTCAAGACCTCGTAACTACAGCTTGAATAAGCTGGAGTTACGAGGTTTTGACTCCCCACCGACGATATATTGTTCTTTTTTTACCTGATGTCTATCTGTTAAGATTTAATTGTATCAAGTCCTCGACCTTCTTTTCTTGAAAAAATATTTGCATGAAAGAGATGATTAAAAATGATTTATCTTTGTGTTTTTCTTCAGGTGAAGAATTAATCTGCACATCAGAAGAAGACAGACATTATCAAAGTCAAACAGCCTGCCTGCCAAGATCATCTAAATATTTGACACAATTTCCATCTTTTATCCACTTGTTGACAAGATCATGAAATACCACAAAATGAAGCATGATTGTACGTAACAGATTCTGGAGATTGTAGTTGTACACAACAGACTGAACTGTTCGAGGAAATGGCCGTGTAAAGAAGTACATACCATGAAGTCTCTAGATTTGGAACACAATAATAATTCAGTTGTCCCATAAAAGTTTCACACCTTACAGTGAATTTGGGGGGAAAAGTTATAACATTGTGCTGTCAAAAGGCGTGGGCGCTGAAGATCTGAATGGTTAGGTTTTCAAGGTCAAAGCTTATTTCAATGACTAAATGGTGTACACCCCAACGAACACTTCTGCCAAGTATAAAACAAATTAGACATACACTATAAGAGTTGTGTGGACAAGAGTCTTTTAGCCAAATTAGGGTTCTTAACTCAATAATTTGTGATGGAATTTTCATGAAAATGTGTGTTTCACATCTACAGGTCCCTATGAACAAATGCTTTTGCTTAGTATGAAGCAAACCTGATAGAAACTGTTGTAAGATTTTTATGAATAAGATTTTTGTGGAACTTACCAACAGACTGACCAACCAACCTACCAAAAGGCTTATTCCAGTATACCCCCTAAGCTTCAGTTTTGGGGGGGGAATAATAACAATGCTATCTCATATGGTATAAATGATTGAATGGATTGTAGGAAAGCATTTTTAACATGTTCTCAGTTATTGTAGATGTTGCTAAAGATTACAATACATGTGTGTTCAATATGATCTTTGGTTAGGCTATAATAAGAAATGAAACTGTTGAGATAAAAAAGAAAATCGCTTGTTATCTGGCTATCTGCATTATATTCTTTTGTCACAAGTTTTTTTCCAAGCCTTCTCTACAAGATACATCAAAATGATGGTTTGTTTGGAAAAGGGTTAATGTAAGACTTTTATATTCATGAATGTTAATTAATGAATTTAGTATTTGTCATTGTGGATACAAGACCTAAAAATGTGAAGAAGTATCATGGATTGGTGTCCTCTTATATGCATTATATTCACTATATTAACCCATTACCAGATGGCAAAATTTTAAAGTTGTCCAGAGTCAAATATGTTTCAAACGACAATTTCAAGTGAATGAAATTTTGCAATTTTAATTGTGGGTAAAAAACATTCTGAAAAATGAAGAAATGGATTGTTTCTTCATTTTCAAGATGAAACTTTTAGCCTTTATCTCATAGGGTATTAAAATTTGTCATTATGTGGAAATGGGTTAAGGTCGTCCACCTCAAATTAGATTCATCAGACTTAGAATTTTTGCGGGCAACACTGTGAAAATTAAGCTGTAGAAGGTATCTATTATTAGCTCCACTTCTTCGGCCAGCGGGGCTTATGTCATGGCCCTGTGTCCGTCGTCCGTCCGTGCGTCCGTCCGTGCGTCCGTCCGTCCGTGCGTAAACTTTTTCTTTAAACATCTTCTTCTCCAAAACTACTGGACCAATTTCAACCAAACTTCACATGAATCATCCTTGCATGAATCTCTACCAAATTCCTTCAAAAGAATAAAATCTGTGCAGAACTTGAATTTTAATTAATTTAATTGAATTAAATTTTCGAAAAATCTTTAAAAATTCTTCTTCTCCAAAACTACTGGACCAATTTCAACCAAACTTCACAGAAATCTTCCTTGTATGAATCTCTTCTTAATTCTTTCAAAAAGATAAATTCTGTGTATAACTTAAATTTTAATTAATTTAATTGAATTAAATTTTTGAAAAATCTTTAAAAATTCTTCTTCTCCAAAACTACTGGACCAATTTCAACCAAACTTCACAGAAATCTTCCTTGCATGAATCTCTACCAAATTCCTTCAAAAGAATAAAATCCGTGCAGAACTTGAATTTAAATTAATTTAATTGAATTAAATTTTCGAAAAATCTTTAAAAATTCTTCTTCTCCAAAACTACTGGACCAATTTCAACCAAACTTCACAGAAATCTTCCTTGCATAAATCTCTACCAAATTCCTTCAAAAGAATAAAATCTGCGCAGAACTTGAATTTAAATTAATTTCATTGATTTAAATTTTCAAAAAATCTTTAAAAATTCTTCTTCTCCAAAACTACTGGACCAATTTCAACCAAACTTCACAGAAATCTTCCTTGCATAAATCTCTACCAAATTCCTTCAAAAGAATAAAATCTGCTCAGAACTTGAATTTAAATTAATTTCATTGATTTAAATTTTCAAAAAATCTTTAAAAATTCTTCTTCTCCAAAACTACTGGACCAATTTCAACCAAACTTCACAGAAATCTTCCTTGCATGAATCTCTACCAAATTCCTTCAAAAGATTAAAATCTGTGCAGAACTTGAATTTTGATTAATTTAATTGATTTAAATTTCGAAAAATCTTTAAAAATTCTTCTTCTCCAAAACTATTGGACCAATTTCAACCAAACTTCTCAGAAATCTTCCTTATATAAATCTCTTCTTAATTCCTTCAAAAAGATAAATTCTGTGTATAACTTAAATTTTAATTAATTTGATTGAATTAAATATTCGAAAAATCTTTAAAAATTCTTCTTCTCCAAAACTGTAGGACCAATTTCTACCAAACTTCGCATGAATCTCTTCCAAATTCCATCACGATTGGATGAAAACCTTGGCCGCTGTGGGCTAGGCTTATTTTTCGCTATATGAAACATAGTGTAATTTTAAGAAAATTTTAAAAACATTTCTGCTCCTTAATCATTTATTGGATTTCATTCTGGCGTAGCATGAATCTTCTTTGGATAGACCTCTATTGTATTCCTTGAAGAATTTTGTAGTCTAATTGTCTAAAAGCCAGTGGAGCGATACAGGGCCATCTTGGCCCTCTTGTTTTTTATACGCCGCCGGAGGCGGACGTATATTGGCGTCATCTTCTCCGTCTGTCCGTCCGTCCGTCCGTCCATCCGTCCGTCCGTCCGTCCGTACGTCCGTCCACTTTTCTTGTCAACGCAACTCCTCCTAAGTTTCTGGCTGGATCTTCTTGAAACTTGGTCAATGTTATCACCTCAATTGGTAGATGTGCATGAAGGAAGGATTTTATGGTTCATGGGTTTTTGCCAGAGTTATGCCCCTTTAAAACTTAGTATCTAGGGCTTATTGAAATTGCAGCCTTGTCAACACAACTCCTCCTAAGATTCTGGCTGGATCCTAATGAAACTTGGTGGATGTTATTACCTTAATTGGTAGATATGCATGAAGTAAGGATTTTATGGTTCATTGATTTTACCTGAGTTATGCCCCCGTCAATCTTAGTCTCTGGGGCTTAATGATATTTCAGCCTTGTGAACGATATTTCAGCCTTATGAACGCAATTCCTTCCAGGTTTGTGACTGGATAGTTATAAAAACCTTTTTGTGAACACAACTTTTTACAGGTTTTTGAGTGAATATCTATAAATCCTTGTCAATGTCATTTTTTTTGTCTCAAGTTTTATAAGTGGCGGCGTATATTGTGACCATGGCACTCTTGTTCTAATTTGTAATGTTTCCGTCCAGATAGAGTGCATTACGAATGTTTAAGACTTAGCACGAAATATTCCGTCGTTGCATGAATCTCATAAGGGGTGGACTACCTTAATATACATGTACTCAAAAGAAGAAATATGACATTGATTTTTGCTCTAACTTTAAGCATAGGCATCATTTTCATCTCTCTATACATCAAATTCCTTACATTAATTTGGTATTGAGAAAAAATTGGTTGAAATGTAGCTAAAATATTTAGATGTTAAAAATGACTGCACTACCTTAATGTATTTTTAATCAAAATAAGAAAATAACAGAACTGGTTTCTGTCTTTCATTTTTAAGCAGACACCAGTTTACTTGCTAAAAGACTTCACTTCCTTATTTATGTTGGTCTTGGGAATACAATTTGGTTGAAAGGAGCAAAATTGTACAATTACTTAAATTCTGAGTATAGTTGCACTACCTTAATTCATTTATAAAGAAAAGATGAAGAAAAAAAACCCACATGTTTCTTTCAAGTTTAAGAATAGATATCGGTATATTTGTTCAAAGACATCATTTTCGTTGTTTATCCCTTTCCCGAACAACAAAATTTTGGACCAGCCCAATTTGAAATGAGTTGCAGTCCACAAAATAGTTTATATAAAAGGTAGAAAATGTGTATTTTAGAGCTTAGAAAATATTGAGGCAAAGAGAGAGAATGCTGATCATCAGCAATTTCTTCTTTTGTATCAATGCTTTTCTATCAGAGACGTCAAAACCCAGTCTTGTTTGAAAAAGGGTTATACTGGTCCTGGGACAAAAACTTTAAGTTGAAAAGTGTATAATTTCTATATTTCAATCGATTCTGAGAATGGTTGAACTACCTTCATTTTGCATTTATAGATTAAAAAGTAAAAGATAAAGACAAAACACACACACAGGTTTCTTTCTTTCATGTTTAAGTAAAGACATCAATTTATTTGTGAAAAGACATCACTTTTCTTAGTAAATGTTGGTCTTGGGAGAAAAAATTGGTTGAAAAGTGCATAATATTACAATTTTTTTTTATTTTGAGACCGGCTGTACTACCTTAATGTATATATATAAAAAATGGATTTTTCTTTCTTTCATGCTAAATAAATGACATCAGTTTATTTATGGAAAGACATCACTTTCTTAGTTTATGTTGGTCTTTGGAGAATAACTTGGTTGAAAAGTGCATAATTTCGCATTTGTTTAGATTTTGAGAACGGTTGTACTACCTTAATGCATATATATTGAAAATAAGAAAAAAAACCACAGGTTTCTTTCTTTCATGTTTGAGTTTAGACATCAGTTTATTTGATCAAAGACATCACTTTCTTAGTTTATGTTGGTCTTGGGAGAAAAACTTGGTTGAGAAGTGCATAATTTCGCATTTGTTTAGATTTTGAGAACGGTTGTACTACCTTAATGCATATATATTGAAAATAAGAAAAAAAACCCACAGGTTTCTTTCTTTCATGTTTGAGTTTAGACATCAGTTTATTTGATCAAAGACATCACTTTCTTAGTTATACCCCCCACAACAAAGTTATGGGGGGGTATACTGGATTCAGGTTGTCCGTCCGTCTGTCCGTCCGTCCGTCTGTCCGTCTGTCCGTCTGTCCGTCCGTCCGTCCGTCCGTGGACATAATTTTGTGTCCTCTTCTCCTCCCACAGTTTTTGACCGATTTTGCTGAAATTTTAGCAGGATGTTTCCTATCATATGAAGTTGTGCACCTGCAATTTTCATCTTGATCCAGGCAGTAGTTTCAGAGTTATGCCACTTTGAACTTTAGCACTTTTTCAGTGACAACGCGCTAGTGGGGGGTATTTGTCCGCTTTGCGACAGTTCTAGTTTATGTTGGTCTTGGGAGAAAAACTTGGTTGAAAAGTGCATAATTTCGCATTTGTTTAGATTTTGAGAACCGTTGTACTACCTTAATGCAAATATATTGAAAATAAGAAAAAAACACACGGGTTTCTTTCTTTTATGTTTAAGTTTAGACATCAGTTTATTTGATCAAAGACATCACTTTCTTAGTTTATGTTGGTCTTGGGAGAAAAACTTGGTTGAAAAGTGCATAATTTTGCATTTTTTTAGATTTTGAGAACGGATGCACTACCTTAATGCATTTATATTGAGAATAAGAAAAAAACACGCAGGTTTCTTTCTTTCATGTTTGAGTTTAGACATCAGTTTATTTGATCAAAGACACCACTTTCTTAGTTTATGTTGGTCTTGGGAGAAAAACTTGGTTGAAAAGTGCATGATTTCGCATTTTATTAGATTTTGAGAACGGTTGTACTACCTTAATGCATTTATATTGATAATACGAAAAAAACACGCAGGTTTCTTTCTTTTATGTTTAAGTTTAGACATCAGTTTATTTGATCAAAGACATCACTTTCTTAGTTTATGTTGGTCTTGGGAGAAAAACTTGGTTGAAAAGTGCATAATTTCACATTTTTTAGATTTTGAGAACGGTTGTACTACCTTAATGCATATATATTGAAAATAAGGAAAAAACACACGGGTTTCTTTCTTTTATATTTAAGTTTAGACACCAGTTTATTTAATCAAAGACATCACTTTCTTAGTTTATGTTGGTCTTGGGAGAAAAACTTGGTTGAAAAGTGCATAATTTCACATTTTATTAGATTTTGAGAACGGTTGTACTACCTTAATGCATTTATATTGATAATAAGAAAAAAAAACACGCAGGTTTCTTTCTTTTATGTTTGAGTTTAGACATCAGTTTATTTGATCAAAGACATCACTTTCTTAGTTTATGTTGGTCTTGGGAGAAAAACTTGGTTGAAAAGTGCATAATTTTGCATTTTTTTAGATTTTGAGAACGGATGCACTACTTTAATGCATTTATATTGAGAATAAGAAAAAAACACAAGGGTTTCTTTCTTGCATGTTTAAGCATAGAGGTCAGTTTACATATCCTAATACATCATTTCATGAGATCTTTCTGGTCTTGAGAGATAATTTACTTCGAAAATAGCCATTTTTCAGAATTTTGCCAAAAAACTGTATACCAGTTACCCCACCCACCTTCACTAGCATGGTATGTGTGTAATAGTTTGAAAATTTTGTTGTTTATTGTTGCATTTTTTCTATCTAGGATGAATCTACATAACTAAACTATTAAATGAATAATTTATAAGCACAACTCGCTTTTCTTGGTAAATCAAAGTACTGAAAAAACAGTATATTCGCCTTTGGAAAGCATAGAGTGGAGCTGAAAATGAAAATCCTTGGTTACCATGGTAACAATCAACGGATTCAAGAAATATTTCAGCTTTCGACTTTTGGACACAAAAGGGTTACACTGAGGTACAAATAAACCAATTCTGTTACTATGGATGTACCGCCTATTGCATGGTCCTTAGCCGGAGCTGTACTTAATATTTTTGTATTTCGGCGAGTGAAAAAATAATTGAGACAGGGTCGGGACAAAGGATCCTTATTATATCATTTGTCTTTAAGTTCTGCATGTTGCAGCTGACTGTGCATACAGTCTGATGAACTAAAAGATCTATTTTAATGTTTTATGAATCACAAAATGGCCACATTATGGGTAATCTATGTTAACCCTTTCCCAAACGACAAAACATTAAGGTAGACCAATTCAAAAGCTGCTGCATATGACAAATTAAATGTAACAGTAGGTACATTTTTAGCTCACCTGAGCACGAAGTGCTCAAGGTGAGCTATTGTGGTCACTTTTTGTCCGTCGGCGTCTGTCTGTCCATCCGTCCGTCTGTCTGTTCACATTTTGTTGTTACCACTCTAGCACCCACAAATATTGACCAAAACATGTATGACCATAAGTTCTCGGATGAGTTCGATTTTGAGTCATATCTGACTAGGAGGTCCAGAGTTATGTGCCCTTAAACGTCAAGAATGGCTAGTTTTGACTTTGTTACCACTCTAGTATCTACAAATATTGACCAATCTTAGCCAAACTTGGTCAAAACATGTATGACGATAAGTTCTTGGATGAGTTGGATTTTTGGTCAGATCGGATGTGGAAGTCCAGAGTTATGCGCCCTTGAATGTCAAAATAGCTAGTTTTTACTTTGTTACCACTCTAGCATCTACGAATATTGACCAATCTTAACCAAACTTGGTCAAAACATCTATGACGATAAGTTCTTGGATGAATTTGATTTTGGGTCAGATCGGATCAGGAAGTCTGGAGTTATCTGCCCTTGAATATCAAAAATCGCTAGTTTTGACTTTGTTACCACTCTAGCATCTACAAATATTGACCAATCTGGACAAAACCTAATCAAAACATGTAGGACAATAAGCTCTTGGACGAGCTTGATTTTGGGTCAGATTGGATCAGGAAGTCCGGAGTTATGCGCTCTTGAATATCAAAAATAGCTAGTTTCGACTTTGTTACCACTCTAGCATCTACAAATATTGACCAATCAAGACAAAACTTGGCTAGAATGTTGGTAACCATACAATAATGAATGATTTCGATTTTCAGTGTCATCGAAGTAGGAAGTCTGGAGTTATGTGCCCTTGAATTTTACAAATTTGCCATTTTCGACTTTGTTTACACTTTAGCATCTACATTTATAGACCAATCAGGACAAAACTTGGCAATAATGTTGGTAACCATAAGATGCTGAATGAGTTAAATTTTCAGCTTTATTGGATTTGAAAAACCAGAGTTATTGGCCCTTGAATTTCACAAATTGCCGTTTTCGACTTTATTTTCACTCTAAAAAACACAAATATTGACCAATCAAGACACAACTTGGTCACAATGTTGGTGACCATGAGATCTTACATGATTTCATTTTTCATATTGATCGGACTAGAAAAACCACAGTTGTGTGCCCTTAATGGTGACAAAGCAATAAATATGGACCAATCAAAAAACAACTTGGACATAAGGTTGATGAGAATATCTTTATCAGAACAGAGTTTTGTGCCCTGGATTATGACAAAATTGATGTTTTTTTTATGGACTTGGTTTTCATTTTAACAGCCACAAATATTGAACATTGAAGATTAAGAATGCTCTTTTCAGCTGGATCATAACCTAGCATCTTAAGTTTCATGTTCTTGTCTTAGAGATACCTAGGTAATGTAAAAGGTTGGTCTTGTTCTGCATAGAGAAAGTATCAAACTTCTATCAGGTGAGCGATCCATGGCCATCTTGGCCCTCTTGCTTTAATTATATAGTTTGGAAGACATTGAGGCAAAAGGAGAAAATGCTGATTATCAGCATTTTCTTCTTTTGCATCAATGTTTTCCCAAGCTAATTCTATTAAGGACATCAAAACCAGGTCTTGTTTGGGAAAGGGTTAAGGGCCCAATATATGTTGATAAACGCACACTTTGATACCATTTAATGCACAAAACTATTTCATAAAATTGTATTTTACCGAGAAATGATCAAATCGAACGAACACCATCAGATGTGAAACAAATATTTATTACAAAGATATATACATGTGTTTATTCAAATTAACACTGGAATTCATCAGATATTTTACTGAATAATTCGTGGAACATAAAGAAGGCGAATTGCCATTCTTATTGTCCAATGGATATTTTGAAATTCATTCAGAGAACATTCCGTTTATGATGGTTCTAGAACTCATTAAGAATTTCATTCTGCTGCTCTTCTTCGAAAACCCTTGTAACAGCGTGTACAGCCTTAACCCATTACCACACACTGACTCTCTTTAACTACCCATAAGATAATGGCTTTGGAAAACATCATGGAAAATGAAGAAATTGCTTGTGACAAGCAATTTCTTCATTTTCCACAATGTTTTCTACCCAAAAAGAATTTTATTCATTTGAAATTGTCGTCTGCAACATCTTTGAATTTGGACAACCCTAAAATTCTGTCGTTTGGTAATGGATTAAACAAAACGTAGTGAAAAGCTCTTTGCAGAAAAGCGACGATATTCTTTCTATGTGAACAATAGGTAGCAGATGTTCTCAATAATTTCACCGGTATATTTTAGATCTTTACCATTTCATGGCTGCTTCTTCCAATCAATATAGTCTAAATGAAGGCTCGCGTTAAACTAGAAGCGAAGTCATATTTCTAAGCCTTTTGCAGATGCATTACTCATATCCTTCGTTTACGTGTCCATTTTCTACATCTCTTTGTATATCACGAGGGGCAATTTTCGTTTTGTCGCCATCTTGAACAGTTTCAGATGTCGTCTGATATACAGACGACTCCCGCTGGTACCCGCCATTTTCTGGTGCCCAGGATTTGTTAGCAGGCATATCTCTGTTTGTCGGGTACACGGTAGGGTCTTTTGGCTTCATCTTTACAAACACAATGTACGCACCCACTGCGATGATCGCTAACAAAGCCACGCCCCCTATCACTCCGCCGGCTATTGCTCCTGCATTATCAGAGTCTTCCTGCTGTACAGGTTCTTGGGATATTTGTGCTGAAAAATATTTGGCTAAATGCTAACGTTAGCTTTTCCTGAATGGATAACGAAAATGATTTCATTCAACATGGGCATATAGCGTAAGATGAGATAATTATACCCCCCACAACAAAGTTATGGGGGGGGGGGTATACTGGAATCAGGTTGTCCGTCTGTCCGTCCGTCTGTCCGTCCGTCCGTCCGTCCGTCCGTCCGTCCGTGGACATAATCTTGTGTCCTCTTCTCCTCCCACAGTTTTTGACCAATTTTTCTGAAATTTTATCAGGATGTTTCCTATCATATGAAGTTGTGCACCTGCAATTTTCATCTTGATCCAGTCATTAGTTTCAGAGTTATGCCACTTTGAACTTTTTAAGGGGGGGGGGGGGGGAGTAGTCAAAATTTACAATTTCGTTTCAGAGTTCTTACTCGAGGACCGTTTGACCTAGGATCATGAAACTTTACACAGTTGTTGCCCATGACCAAAGGAGGTGCCCTATTGTTTTGGGGTCACCAAGGTCAAAGGTCAAGGTCACAGTTGGACTTTGTTTAAAATCCGTTTTCATGCTCTAAGTCAAGAACCTTTTGACCGATAGCACTTTCTCAGTAACAAGGCCCTAGTGGGGGGTATTCGTCCGCTTTGCGACAGTTCTAGTTATTATTGTTTTTTTTCTCAGTGTTGCTTAATATGAACTAGCAAAATTTATTATTAATATTTTACGACTTAATAGATCTACCAGTTTAATGCATTTACTTTTACTCGGTTGATTGTGAATTCTTTTGAAGAAGGCTAATAATAATTATTGCTAAGGTCATTACATTGCATGTTACATCCGTGTTGCATTTTGGAGACATTTACTACATAAGCTAATAATAAGAAAGATAATTTTTTGAAAGACATAGATGTGACCCGTCGCGCTAAAAGGGACCTTATCGGGTGTGTGAAAAATATCGACCCTAGTCAGTCTGCGCAGTCCGCGCAGCCAGACTAGGACCGACACTTTTCACTTTTATGTAAATTTCTAAACCCGGAATGTTTTCCCTATCTTACTATAGTTTCATTTTTCGCATACGGGATCTTGTTGACCTGTGCTGGGTCTGACAAGTTTGTCAAAATTTGGATTTTTGGAGTTCGGATAAGGTCCCTTTTAGCGTGACGGGTCACAAATGTGTACACACCTCCTGTTCCAGAAATCCGTGCTTGTGTTCCAAACATGGTCATTCTCCATGAATTCAACGTAAACTCTGAAAAAAAAAAAAAAACACCAACAAAAACATTAAACTAATACTATAAACTAATACATATAACAATATAATAACTGACAATTTGTCTGTTTATCCCATGTCATCTTTATTTATCCTAGTTTTCTCTAAAGAAACAGATTTTTTTAAAAGCTAAATTAGACTTAAATTACTGGTCATCAGGTCATACACGATATCATTGGTTAATTCCCAAGAAACAGGCGTAACCACAGTGTTACTTTATTGCAACAACCAATGCGGCATAACAACAGAGATACAACATTTTTGCACCAAACAATGATCCTTACCCACTCCAGATTGCACAGTCTCCAGTTGAAGTCTCCATGTGCCTGCAGGGTTCTCACCCCACGTCATCAACGTCATAAACGTCCATTCTAACGTCCCGTTGTTTCTGTCATAACGTCGCTCACGTAACAGACGGCTCATTGTGCCGTCTGGCGAGTATAGGGTTATCTGAAAAAAAAAAAAAAACATTTTCAATAAAGTTAATGGACAAGTTTAAGTGGCCCTATAACTCCGTCAAATAACCCCAAGACAAACAAATTTGCAAAATTCGAATCGATTAGACTGCAATGTAAATGTAAAGGCCCGGTCACATACGATATCGCGGCCGTTCCGCGGCCATACCACGGCTGAAAAATCTCAAAATATTTTGGACGTGGTTGGACGCGGTAACTTTGGGTCAATTTTGTTTTAGCCGTGATATGGACGTGGAATGGACGTGGTACGACCGCCGGCGGCTGTTCCACGGCCGAAACACTGCCGTAGCACGGCCTACAACTTCCAACCGCGTCTAGTGTTAAAACACGCGACAAGATACCGCGTCCACATCGCGTCTGAATCACTGCCATAGCACGGCCATAGCACTGCCATTCCACGGCCATAGCACTGCCATTCCACTGCCTAATCGCGGCTAAACCGTCCGTAACGCATATAATGCTATTTTCCCACTGCAGATCAGATCAAATTGAATAAACCATATCAAACGATCTTGCACAGATCGAGTTCGGCCGGCATGTGTAATGGGGAGTAGTTTAGGTTATTCAGCTTTATCTACATCGCTCGGACTTCCAATTCAAATTTTTTGACATTTCAAAAATTCTCGTATGCGACCGAGTAGGAGATTGATCTAGGAACGACTTTGTATTTATCGCTTAGAAGATCGATCTAATCGAGAGTCAGTCGTGTCTGAAGGTCAAGCGTGATCGGATTGATATATTTTACCCGGCCTGTATAGTCTGTAAATATTGACCTGAACCCGACGAATATGCAATGAGTAATTGTGACACGAAATAATCAATACTTGCCAGCAATCCTCACTGTCGAGCAGCGTCGATAGTTTCCATAAGCATTGGGACTTTGTCTTCTGCACGTGCTCCTCGTGTCAATATACGTCGGAGAGCGGTTATTTCGCATCACAGTTACTCATTAAATATTCAATAGGTTCAGGGCAATATTTACGGAGTATACCCAACCTGCATTCGGTCACCCCGACTTGTACTCGATTCACCCTATCAAAATGACTGTAGAGGCTATTTTTTGATTGTCTAAAGATCAAGAAGAAGTCATTTATCATAGGTTTCCACTGCCGACCAGATCAACTCGATCAAGCCCAATCAAGCGATCGAGTTTAAATCGATATCGATCAGCATAGGTAATCGGAAATGGTCTGGTAATCGAGTTTGATCTGAATCGCTTCGGCTTCTTTCTGTTTTTTTTATTGTAAAAAGAATATTGGTGTGCGACCGAGTAAGAAAACGATCGGGAAGCGGCTGTGTATTGATCAGGTAGAACATCGACCCGCCCGGGAAATGATAGTTGCTGGGAATCGATTGTGGTCGGGTTTATATCTTTCGCTCGACCAGCACCCAATCTACACTCGATAACCTCGACTTGTACTCGAGTGAATCCAGATACTATTAACTCGTCCTCTGCTTCATCTTCCAATCCGACCAAATCGACTATTGAAGTCGGGTTGATCGGCTAGAGATCGAGAAAAAGTTGTTTTGTCCGGATTGGTCGGGGAATTCAAGCAATCGACTTGATTTGATCGGCAGTGGTAACATATAATTAGTTGGATTTTGCCAGAACTTAATTCTAGAAACACTGCCGATCAGATCAACCAAGTTCCCCGTTAAACCGTACTTAATTATTTCTTCTCAATCTCTAGTCGATCAACTTCGAAGTCTGCAGTCGATCTTACCGATTGGCCTGATGACACAGAGGTCGAGCTGATCGGGATGCAGTTAAGTATCAAACAAGTACAAGTCGAGGAGATCGACTGCAGGTTTGGTGCAGGTCGTGTAAAACTCAATCTCCAGACACGATTGATTGTTGATCAGATATATCTATATATCTACCCGATCAAAAATCGCTTCGCGATCAATTTTCTACGCGATCGCCCACGAATATTTTGAAATGCGAAAAATGAGTGTGACGCCTGGGCGGTGCAGATCCAGACACGATTGATTTTTGATCAGCTATATCTTCTAGCCGATTACAAAATCGCTTCCCGATCAATTTTCTACGCGATTTCTAACGAATATTTTAAATTACAAACAACAAAGTAAGGAGCCTGAGCGGTGAAGATCACGCTCGATAATCCCGACCAATTCTTATTACATATGTCGTGCAAAATCGATATGTAATAGATCGATTGGTCGGATTTAATCGACTTAATTTGATCGGCAGAGGGAACCTAGCATAAGCCACCGAGTTGATTTGATTACTAGTAGGCAACTAGCACTAAGGCAGTCGAACACGACTAGTCTTTACAGTTAACAGAAAACTTAGATATCTAATCAAAGCTTATCATGCTAAAAGTTGTCAAGCAAGCTGGTAAAAAAGATGTACGGATCTTAAAAAAATATCCCAAGTCAGTGCAGGGAGGGGCCCCATTTTCCTGTTACTGCTGCTCCCAGTTAAGACTTTGCCCGCAAAGAGATGCAAGAGAGCTCTGGTTCTAGCGATATTCAATACATTTTAACTTCCGCGTCTTACCGCGTCCATAGCACTGCCGGAGCACTGCCTATCGCGTCCATTCCGCGGCCATTCCACGGCCATTCCGCGTCCGTTCCACTGCCTCATCGCGTCTGTCAGCCGTGGTTTGGCCGCGATAACATTTTTGTGCAGTTCAAAAAAAATTTACCACGTCTAAAATAATTTCGATTTCATTCCGCGTCCTACCACGTCCATACCACTGCCATAGCACGGCCGTATCACTGCCGCATCGCGTCCAACAGCGTCCATTCCACGGGTGACTCATTTTAGCCGTGATACGGCCGCGGAATGGCCGCGATATCGTATGTGACCGGGCCTTATGAAAATGTAAGTCAGATGGCAAGAAAAATATGGTTGTCATATAAATACAATCGCACGAATTTAGAAGAAGGTTGTGAATATCTAAATATGTATTTGATTTGGACATATCGAACATAATGATTATATTTTTAAACATTGGAAAACTCACGACTCATTACATTAATTGTCATTAGGAAATAAATAGAATATCGATTGGTTCCTTCGAAAACGCCGTAACTACATTTTATTCAAGCTGTTTGAGACGTTTTGGAACGTAGCCAACGATATGCAGCATACCACTATTCTGCCTCTATACGTGCTGTCAAACGAGATCCAAACTTGTACATGTTCCAGTGAGCCTATACTGCCTGAACAACCATCGCTCACATGTTCGCTTACAATGTACACTCCATTGTCAGATGTTCTGAAATGTTTGTTAAGTTTCATGGAATGCTTGAGACGTCGCGCACGTTATTGCGACCAGTTGTGAAAAATCCTGTTCGCGAATGAAACCTGTACTGGTTAAAACATATATTTAATTGAGAATCGTTTTCTTGGTAGATACTGTTTCTGTATACATGAACCAGTCTGTCTATAGTTTTACATGGATCTGAAACACAGGAAAGTCCTGAATTTCGGTTATAATTTAACGGAAAAGACACCCGTTTTAAAGCGTGACGTGTAACATAAAAAATCCCAGAATTAGATTACTCCGAGCAAAACTTGTATTTTCGGCGTAAAACTTTGTTTAAAGATAGTACTTAACGTTTGTTTATCCTATTTTCTATCATTTGATACGATTGTTATAAAGTACAAGCAAAGATTAAAGTCAGTATAACGAAAAAACAAGCTCGCATTGGTGCGTGACGTGAGCCTTTTTCTGGAATTTTTCATTTAAACGCAATTTTTCACTGCCTGTGAAATGAATACAGTCGTATTATTTTCCTTCAAACCTCTTGCACAATCAAGTTCAACATACCGTCAATAAATGCATGAAATATGAACGATCTATTACGTCGTTTTCATGTCTTAATTTGAATTTTCCCAGGTAAAACAGAAATGTCCACCCCCTGCCTTTTTTTGCGCAAAAATGTTTTTGTGCGCCTTTTGACATGAATATTTTGTAATCCGCCAAATTCTGAACATTGATATTGTGAATACAAGTTAGTTCATTACAATATCTTTAAAATGGTGTAACATGTAGATGCGTATCATCATTATAGAAGAAACGCCCGAATTTTTCCCAGGTAAAACAGAAATGTCCACCCCCTTAAATTTACGTCAAAATGGCGGTTTAACGTCGACTTTAATTAAAGCGATTGATTATTCGGGTATTGAACAAATTATCTGAATATTTGAGAGAATCTATAACAAACGCAAATTGTGTTAAGGACATCGGTTATGATCAAACGTAAAGTTCTTTGCTTTCTTTCGCACACTAAGATGTTAAAAAAGGAACAGAATTATGTTAAAGTTTCTTCATGTGTCTCTTTAAAATTATTCCCTCGTGATTACATGAATCCCACTATTCTCTATACGAGAAGGCCCGTGTTTCATTTTTACCACTTGTAAACAGGTTTTACAAGTAGGCCTACGTATTGTTTCATAAATAAACAAGTTTGATTAATTTCAAACTATAATAGTTATTGTCCTTTTTTATCATTTTTAAACCAAAATAAACGACTCTGTGTGACACAATATTTACAGCGTGTTAAGCAAAAATACACAGACAACAGAAATCACACATACCTAAGACATTTTTTCCCTTCGTGTTGAACGTTTTAATTTTGTATGTTTGTTGCGAAAAAGCAATTGCAAAAATTAATTATGTTTTAAAAAAGGTTTGGGTTTTTTGCCTATGGTTAAATACCGCCAGTGTTTTTAATGTCGCGGAAATACAACTATGCCAAACGATTTTTCAAAAACAATGACAACTTAAGGTATGGATTGTAAAACACAAACCATAATCCAGAAATTAATTCATTTATTTATTCTCCTGTTATATGAATGACTTATTAAACAACTTTTCCCTGCGATATAAGGAAAAGAAAACACGGATGATAAAGAAATATTCGTTACGCGCAACGTTTACGTGCAACGTTTTTTCTATATTTTGACGTTACATAAATTGGTCGCAATACCGTGCGCGACGTCTTGAACAGTGCGAAAATCTTATAAAAATTGTTACAAATAGAACGCGGAATCGTAATGTTTCGGTAACAATTATATAGAGCAGCGTCCAATCTTCCAAAATTGCAAAAACTTCTCAATCATTATGTATTCTATGGCATTAATAGAAAATATGTAGCCTAAGTAATCACTGTTAGAACAAACACAAAAAAAGAAATAAAGTAAAATAAAATAACAAATAAATGAAACAATTGCATTCAGTTTAATGCTGACGGGTGTTCAACTTGAGCCATGAACAGCCCACTATTCTTTTAGTAAACATCTTGAATAACCAACCTTTATGTACAAAGTTAATGCTAAAAAGTACAGAATTTTTAAAGATGCAAGTACTTACTGGTCGACATTTATAAATGGCGTTGTACAATTAACTTGTTCCGGCACATTTGTCCATACTTTGGCCCTTTCTATCATGTTGGCTGCATTCATCAGTCCAAACCCGAAACTGTGACTAACTGTAGACAGAAACATAAATGAAGCAAATGAATGCCGTTACAATATATCAGAATGTAAAGTGACTTTTTGTACTCTCTTGATAATTGTCCAACTTCGAAATTAAAGCGACCCAAAAATTCAAAACCAAAGTGTGTATCTCATATTTTATTCACGTAAGATTCTTTTTGTTGCGTAGAAAGAAAAGCTTTAACACTTATTTAAGACAGCTTTGATATTGTTGACACATTCTATATCCATACTTTCATTTTTAAGTTTTCAGAATGTAAGGAAAACTGGAAGTATTTCAGAATTCATGGCGTCAACTACATTTTACATTTGAAAGCACAGACCCCATTTTCCGGCCCCATTTTCCTGCCAGTTTGCCAAGATTAGACCGTCTTTTTCTGATGTCTCTACGAGCAAATGTTGTACATCTCTCCATGTTAGATTTGGGCTAAAATAGAAAATTAAAAATCCTTTACATTTCAAAATTCTTTGTAATTAGAAGAAATTGTCTCAAATTCCAAAACTGACTGGCCCTTTAAATAGGGGTAACACTTTATAAAACAGAGCCATTATTTCAAATGCATAGTGTCTCTACATGCATGTCACTTATAAGTGACATTTCTTAAATATTTTCTATAATTTGACATTAAAAAGTAAAATTTTCATTGAAAAGTATGACTATGTTCGGATTACTTTTATGACTAGCCTACGCGTGTTTCTTTGCTTTCGCTTATTTTCATTGCGGTGGATATTAGGCCTAGATGTTTAGATCTAGTGTTAATCTTCCATTTGAGGCTGTAAGTTACTCAACCCATCGTTAGATACCAACCGGTTCTACCGTCATCCGTTGTTACAGAAATTGACAAGGTTATCCGGTTTTTGTTGTTTTGTTAGCTCACCTGAGCACAAGGTGCTCAAGTGAGCTATTGTGATCACCTTTTGTCCGGCGTCCGTGCGTACGTGCGTCGTGCGTACGTGCGTCGTCCGTCAACAATTTCTTTAAATGACATCTCCTCCTAAATTACTTGGCCAATTTCAACCAAACTTGGCAGGAATGTTCCTTAGGTAACCCCCTTTCAGAATTGCTCAAAGAATTGAAATCCATAAAAAACTCTGGTTGCCATGGCATCAGAAAAGGGGAAATTTGACTGAATCTAAATACTATCTTTGAACGACATCTCCTCCAAAACTACTTGGCCAATTTCAACCAAACTTGGCTGGAATGTTTCTTAGGTAACCCCCTTTCAGAATTGCTAAAGGAATTGAAATCCATAAAAAACTCTGGTTGCCATGGCATCAGAAAAGGGGAAATTTGACTGAATCTTAATACTATCTTTGAACGACATCTTCTCCAAAACTACACGGCTAATTTCAACCAAACTTGGCAGGAATGTTCCTTTGGTGACCCCCTTTCAGAATTGCTCAAAGAATTGAAATCCATAAAAACTCTGGTTGCCATGGCATCAGAAAAGGGGAAATTTGACTGAATCTCAATACTATCTTTGAACGACATCTCCTCCAAAACTACTTGACCAATTTCAACCAAACTTGGCAGGAATGTTCCTTAAGTGACCTCCTTTCAGAATTGCTAAAAGAATTGAAATCCATAAAAAACTCTGGTTGCCATGGCAACAGAAAAGGGGAAATTTGACTGAATCACAATACTATCTTTGAACGACATCTTCTCCTAAACTATCAGACCAATTTCAACCAAACTTGGCAGAAATATTTCTTAGGGGGTTCCTTTTAAAAATTGCAAAAAGAATTGAAATCCTTTAAAAGCTCTGGTAGCCATGGCAACAGAAAAGGAGATTTTCTTCCAAATCTCAATGACATCGTTGAATGATATCTCCTCCTAAACTATCAGGCCAATTTCCACCAAACTAGGCAGAAATATTCCTTAGGAGTTCACATTTTATAAAATTCTAGCAGAATTGCAATTCATAAAAAAACACTTCTTGTTGCCATGGCAACAGAAAAAGAGAAATTACACGAAATCTGCCAGAAGCAATTTCTCAATAACCGCAGAGCCAAATTTGACAAAACTAAATATTTGCATTGCTTATGATATTGCTAAGAGGTACTTTTCTTGGCATTTCAATATGAAACCTTGTCACAGAAAAAGGGGACTTCTTGTGAAAATCTGCTTATCAGGGGCATAGCATCTACATTTATGCATGGATTTAAAAAAAAATGTATGGGTAAATGTGTTCTTTATCATGAGTAGATGTTCTATTTGAAATATATATTAAGGTAGGTTCAAGGTCATAGATCTAGGTCAATTTGTAAATTTCTGTTTGTTTGACAGTCTGTATGTTTGTCAGTCTGATCTGTTATAAAACCCCATCTCAGGTGAGCGACCTAGGGCCAGCGGCCCTCTTGTTAAAATCCGTATAACCTCCCGGCTATTCAATTCTCATTTTCACGGATAACGGGAAAGTTACAGGCGAAATTGCTCGTTCAAAGTGTTGGGTTAGTGATAGCTAAAGAATAAACTTATGTTAAAGGGTAAACTAACTTCTCTTCCAACACTAAAGCAATGATTCCTGCAGCTAATGGACAAGATGCTGATGTCCCTTGAAATCCTGTGGTACATCGGTCGTTAGTCCATGTGGTGGCCTTCAAAAAAATAGAATGTAAAGGTCAAGTCACACACAACGCGAATGACCTTTCTTGGACGTGCTTCGGCATTGATTATGAATTTGAGTGTCACCGAGTCTTAAGTGTGCATGTTTATAGTTTATCCATTGAGTAAAGAAAATTTAGTGTGATTTGACAACTTAAGCCAGTTTTCACACAGTGACACTATTTGACCCCACCAAAAGATGACTTTGTAAGGCATTATGGAAAATGAGAAAAAATGCCTCTTAAATTTTCACATTGTGTCACACGACGAAAGAACACAAATATAAATTTTCATTCTCTTTGAATTTGGACAAGTCTAAAATGTTGAATAAATTCATATCCATATCATCAATTGTCATACCGCACTAAAAAGTATTATTTGTTGTATTGCAGTCAGATTATTAGATTGGCAGACAATAGAAAATTGTTAAAAACTTATGTACTTTGTGTTTTCTATTGTGTATTTTACTCCTTAGTTTCTCACTTTTAAAATGTACATGTAGTAATTGATCTGTTTGTAAAACTTACGGTATTGAGAAAGATGCTGCTAGTTTCCTAATCTTTATCAGAGTAGAAAGGTTTATGAATAGAAGAACAAAATGTTCTCACAATTGTAAGGTCCGGCGAGTCACCACTGTAGGTCCCGACCATTATGCTCGAACACTCCTCGGAATAGAAAGATGGAGCCTGATCTGTGCCTACACTCGTCACAGATATCGTATAAATACTGTTGGCGTAGCCATCACAGTTACAATCGTCATCTGACCCTCCATTACCGGCTGCCCATGTGTAAATAGCCCCTTTACCATTACGACCCTGTACAATATCAAACAAAATATGAACAAAACAGAACAGATTAGAACATTTTATTTACAAAATGACTTGAACAGAATTGTTCATCGTCATTATAATGCTTACAAACAGTTGTCATATGTACATAGCATAACAATGACAATATTATAATTATTTTCTTTTGCAGAAATCACGTTTTGTAATGTAGGCATATCAAATTTAATATAACAGAGAGAGATATGGTTTGGTGTCATATTTGGTAAATTATGCGTTTTACTGTTTCAATATCTTGCAACAAGGCATGATAGTTTCTGTTTTGTTGATAATTACCTGTACGCTCGGCTGGTATGTACAAGGATCATCCCGCACAGTAATCAGGATGATCTGAATACATACCACCCGATTTAATGCCCTACAATGTACAATATAATACAATTATTTACAAGAATATAAGCAACAAATATCAGATGAAAACATCATTGAAAGCAATTCAATCAATTTGAAAACGTGAAAATAATCGATTGGCCCTTTCCCAAACTGCGAAATTTAAGACCAGTGTAATTTGGAGCTGCCGATGACACAAACTTGGAAATCAGAAAATGTTAGTCATGTGAATATTAGGAGGAAGGGAGAAACAGTTGATTTTCTGCAAGTTCTTCCTTTCTCTCAATACCTTTACTGACTATGTTATCTAGTGATGTAGGATAGGCCATATTTGGGAATGGGTTATTATTTAACTTGCATATAATAACGTGCTCCTTGTAATGAATGTTATAATCCACCGGTTGAGTTCACCCATAAAAGTCATGAACTCTACCGTTTGTCAGTAAAATCAAGCTCTAACGTTATGTGTCCACATTGAATCGGTTCTTAACGAAACGAAAAGAAAGATACCGATGTGAATGGATATCGGATAACCCTTTCAAATTAGATATGAATGAATGATTTAGTCGGGCTTTCTCTTAAGAGATAGTATTGAAAAATGTTTACATTTTAATGTAAATTGTATAAATAAAGGGTAAAAATATTTTATTGTTAAGGATTGAGAGCTTGATCTCTCTTTTCAAAAGCTTTGATACAGTACCTAGCAAGGTCATTTAAGGTCTTTGAATTAGTGTTTTCAAGAAGTTGCACAAATTGATGCATATTTGGTCTAATTCTGTAATATCTCTTTAAGTAACTTTCTCGTAAATTTCTATAGAATGGGCATATGATTATAACATGAAACTCATCTTCAATTTCGTTTAGATTACATAATGAGCATAGGCGATCTTACCTATCAACATTTTGGTGTCTACCTTTTTTTGATATTTAATTGATGTGCTGATATGATGTATAACAGCTTTTATTGCCAACAGAGGATTTTACGAATAAACGATAATGCCTTTAGGACTTTGCAACGCGCCTTCTACATTTCAGATAGATATAGGACTGATTAAAAGGGATTTCATAAGGATATAGTGTTTCTTTATTTAGACTACATAATTGTTACTGGTCGCATATCCCAATCACACTTCCAGAAATCATCGACCATGATGCAGCGGTGCCTGGGAAAGAGACTAGTCTGTAATCGAAACCATTATAATGCAATACATAATGTTTCTTTCTAATGTATACAATAATCGAGGGTGACATTGAAAAAATGTGCTGATGTGGGTCTTCATGTTAGTTCGAATTCATACATATGAGTGCGGATCTAGGAATAGAAAATCTTCTCAAGACATTTTCAACACCAAGGATCTATATAAGCCTGCCTATACGCGTTTTCTGTTCAAGATCCATTGTACGTAGACACAGGCTGATCAAGTAACAAAGTATATTCAATATCTATTTAAACGCATTTTCAGATCGCGTCTCATTTGTATTTTCATTGCACATGAAGTAGTATTAAGTCTTGATCTTTTCTTATATATCATATTTGTAAAGTAAATGTTAAAAAGGGATTCCACACAAGAGCTCCTTCAAATCACACAAAAAGTTGTAAATAAACAATAATGGTGCAATAAAGTAAAGCTTAAAGTTCAGATGATACGACCATTTTTATTCAGTTAGTATTTGATCTATATTAACCGAAACGTTTCTTAACTCGTTTCAACGCTTCCTAAATGAGTTCAGCAGGCTCCTCGCTTATGTCTCTAGTATCAAACGATACCCATCTGTAAGAATTAATGCTAATTCAGGTAATCTAACCTCAGTCGCTCCTCTCTTCAAAGCTTCTTGTGTTAATTCACCAGGTCCCTCAGTTATGTCGCCGGAGTCCCAAGGTCCCCAACTGTTAGAATAAATGTGAGTAGAGGCTAGCTGGGTTGTTAGGGCCAAACTTTCTCCATAGTCTGTCAAGCCGAAGTAGTTGTCGAATATTTTCACAGCTAGAAATTGAATTTACAAAATGTATTATTTTTGTTACGCTCTTACAAAAAATCCTATCAATCTCAAAACCAGTTGCGTTTTATTGAAAATTTGACGGGATAAACATGATCATTTCTGATGTGGTCGCGCTTTTGCCGTCGGCGTCCGTCCGTCTGTCCGTCCGTTCGTTCGTCTGTCCGGGCAAACCTCATGGTGTTTATTTGGTTCAATCCGTCCATAATTTATATGAAATAAAGAACAAAACCACTTAAACCATGCCATTTTATGTTGCACTTTTCTGCATAAAGATCAAAGAAAAAACACTTAATCCTGAAATGTTTGAACGTCCGTCTGTCCATATTTTGGTGTTTACACTCTAGCAACCACAAATATTGACCAATCTTGACTAAAGTTCATCAAAACAAGTATGACCATAAGTTCTCGAAGGAATTCGATTTTGGGTCAGATCGGACTAGGAAGTCCGAAGTTATGTTCCCTTGAACATCAAAAATAGCTATTTTTGACTTTATAAACACTCTAGCATCTACAAATATTAACAAATCAAAACAAAACTAGACCACAATGTTGGTGATCATTAAATCTTGGATGAGTCCTATTGGACTAGAGAGTTCTGAGTTATGTACCCTTGAATTTGACGAAATTGCAGTTTTCGACTTTTTTCGACTTTGTTTGTAAACACTATAGTATCTACAATCATCGACTTATCAAAATGAAAATTGGAAAATGTTAATGACCATATTAAGCTCTTTGATGAGTGTGTATTTCTGACTGATCGAATTAGAAAGTCATGAGTTGCCTGCCCTTGAATTGGTCAAAACTGTCATTTTGACTGTTTCTTTTTTCTCTCGTAACAACCGCAAATATTCACTATTCAAAACAAAACTTGGACACAATGTGATTTACAATAAAATCTCAAATGAAATCGAATTTTGGTTAGATTGGATGAAAAAGTCATGAGTTATGTACCCTTGGATTTTACAAGATTGCTGTTTTCGACTTTGTTTTACCCTAACAACCACAACTATTGACCAATCAAGACAAAACTTAGACAAAATGTGGTTACCATAAGATCTTGAATGTTTACGAATTTCAGCATAATTGGACTAGAAGTAAATAAGTTACCCGACCTTGAATTTGACAAAATTGCTGTTTTTGACTTTGTTTTTACGCTAACAGCCACACATTTTGATCAATTAAGACAAAACTTGGACACAACGTTGGTGACCATCAGTTTGTTTTCAGTCTTATATAATAGTCACAAATATTAATGAATTCAACATACAAGAGTGTTGCTCATGCCATCTTGGTTCAGGTGATCGATTTAGGACAATCATGGTCCTCTTGTATTATTTTGAAGTTCAATATTGTGTTGTTTACATGGGTAATTTAAGTAAACATTTGCCTGAATATGGTGACCCACCTATACTTACCGGAGATAGTAGATTGGTAAGCAGTACCAATCACACAGTCGTCATTCTTTTCAGCCGATACCAGACCCGCACATAGGGTCCCGTGACTGTAAATTTTAAATAAATAACATTAACCCATTGCCGCACAATTACTCATTTTGACTCCCTAAAATGTCATGGCTTTGGAAAACATTGTGGAGAATGAAGAAATTGCTTGTGACAAGCAATTTCTTCATTTACCACAATGTTTTCTACACAAAAATACCAAAAATGTCAAATTTGTTCTCCTCAAATTGTCGTCTGCAAGATCTTTCAATTTGGACCATTCTGAAATATTGCCGTTTGGTAATGCGTTAACAAATAAATTTCCGCCTTCGCGTATCAGTACTCATGATTACTGATGACCAAGTGATCTTATTCAACATATCTATGCGCGGATCCAGAGATGGATGTGTGCCCGGGCCCCTCGAATTTGTAAAGAAAGATTAATAAAATGATATTTCAGTAGTTTTCATTTGCCAAATTCTGTCATCCCCTCCCATTGGAAAACACGGATCCCCCCTGAGATGACCTGTCTGAGAAAAATGTTTACATACGCGAATAATATCAATTGAACAATACATGTATATGGACTATCAATTCACTCACATGTACCTCCAACATATTCAACAGTTTAGTCTTTGAATGGTAGATAGTATAGTTACCAACGCATGCAAAATTGTAAAGAATTTATGATCGTTTTTTTTTTTCATTGTTTACGTAGTTAAAATTTGTAAGCATGTGCCATAATATCGTGACGGGGCTATGATTAGATTTTGAGTAATTTTACAATAAGACAGAACAAGAGCCGTCAGAGACGGACAATGCTCCCCGAATAAGGCATTGTCACAATAAATGTATGCAATGCAGAGCCAACATAAAGCTAGCAAATGTTAAGCCCCCCTTTTGCATGACATAATTTTTATAACCAAATTTCACATAGTTTGTTGTCAAGGGCATTTGATTTACTACTCAAATATGAAATTTCATCAAATTTTGACCATTAGACTAGGAGAAATTAGAGAGAGAAAAACTATATTTTACCTTAAGTCCCCTTTTCCCATGACGAGGCCTCAAATCCAAAAACCGGGAAAAGTACATCGGCATTATGTCATAGGGAGTTCACATGGTAAGTTTCATTTGATTTGGCCCAAGGGTTATGGAGAAATCACTTCGGACGGACGGACGGACGGAATGACGGACGGACAGGACGGACGGACGGACAGACAAAGCGGCGACTATATGCTCTTCCTTCGGGGAGCATAAAAATAAGAAACCTTACGATTCACTTTCTGTGTGGTTAACATAAGATGAATTCATTAAATAATCGAAGCTGAGACTTTCAACCTGAAAAATAGATGATGCAAACAGTATGTATGTTATTCTATGGCTGACCCAATCCGCCTTCCATAAAATATTATTTTCATGTCTTTAAAAACGTTTAGGCGTTGTGTGCTTTGAATTAATCATGCAGATGCATCTAAATACAATTATCTGTATGAAACATATAAATGATTTTAAGGATAGAAGCATTTAACCAAAGAAAATTATGGGGTGCTTATTCTTCTTGTCAATAAGTTATCCACAATCATTTACACTATTATGTCTTATTGTAATACGTGGCCAAAAGAATTCAGTTTCTCTATAAATATTTTAACAGTACGATCGCATTATAACGTTGTTTTTTTTTTCTCTAAAATATAAACAAAGGGATAACAGTATACATACGTAATTTTCGTCGAGGTCTATATGCGTTGGTTCAATGCCATTGTCGACTATAGCCACATGGACCCCGACACCAGTATATCCGTCTAGCCAAGCATCGTAAATACCCATGGTTGGGAACTGAGACGATTCCTGAAGAATAAAATTGCACTTCCAAATTAACCCATTACCATGCAATGAATCTTTTTGACTCCCCACGAAATAATGGCTATGGAAAACATGATGGAAAATGAAGAAATTGCTTGTGACAAGCAATTTCTCCATTTCACACGATGTTTTCCATAAAAAAGACCCCCCCCCCCCCCAAAAAAAAAAAAAAAAAAAAAAAATCATTCACGTGAATTTATTGTTTGTAAGATCTTTCATTTTGGACCACCCTAAAATTTTGTCGATTGGTAAAGGGTTAAAGATGCTAGTTTTTTTCAGTGATCAGAACTACATGGATACAGTCAGAGTTGCATTGTCTAGTGGTGTATTGTATTATCTAGGGCCAAACAGAAAGAAATTTTAGCGCCGATACCAAGTTTTCTCTGTAGATCTATCAAGGTCCAGTTTCCAATAAATGTTATTATAAATATAAACGACGGTCAGCTAATTTTATTCAAACTTGGTGTAGAATGACTAAATGAAGTTCATTTGAAATTTCCATGGACAGAAATAATCTAGTTATGCAGGTTGACCATTCCATACGATATTTCTTGAATATATTTTACCTCCGACAATCTAGCATGGGTCCCCTTAAGGTAAAATACCCGTAATAGAAATTCACACGACCTCGACATTTTTGGGGCGACGTCGTTATCATTCGGCAGTAGTATACGTGTGAATTCTTTTTCCTGTCCGTAACTTATCCGTGTAGATTGGATACCGCGCAGATTGACCATTCTCGATACTTTTCGCATTCCCCAGACGATATGGTTTGATATCGTTAATCTATGTGGGCGATCAGCTGGGGGCTCGGTTAAGAATGATATGGTAGCACTGGTATGAGAAACGACATGAATCCATGGTTAGGTGTCCAGCCGTTGTGATATGACCATAGCAATTGAAAACGGTGTTAAACCCTAATATGTCAAACCTCTCAGATGATCCATTTTTAGGAGACGGGTCACATTTTATCCAATCAAATCATTGTAAATCAGATTAGGCCAATCGAAGACAGAACACATTTTAATACTTACCACTAATCCGAGTTTTCTCTGATGAAATTCGCTCTTTGATATGTTGATGTCGCTCATAAATAAGCGACATCAACACATCAAAGAGCGAATTTCATCAGAGAAAACTCGGATTAACTTACCACGTGCCACATATCCTCCCACTGGCTATCTGTAATGTTGAACTCGTCAGATTTTGATGAAACTTTGTATGACGTTCTTGTTGAATGGTTTTTATACATCATCTGTTTCAGATCGGATGCCTGAAATGATCGGCAATCATTTTACAATATTGGATTTGGTGCATTGTGTAGTAATTTCTACTTTTATACACATGAAAATAAGCCCCTGAAAAGAATTTAAATCACAATTATTGTGATATCGATGGTGGGTGATCGAAAACCCGTTACCCCGGCTTCTTCAAGCTATAGTTCCTAAATCTTTAATTTCAACGTGCGATATGTTCATTCATTAACGCTAGATATCACTGGTGGTGAACTCGGCCAAAGCATGGGACGTTTTTTCGCGATCATATATAGTATTCCGTCGGTGCTGCTGTTATAAAATATCGTAATAAAGCCGTAGTAACGAGATTTTATAACAACATAGACGGTTTGTCAATACATATCGGTTTAACCCGGTCTATTTCTAGAACAAATTCATTGTTATTAAAAAACTATCCAATCAGATCTTTAAACTCGCATTTAAACGCAAAATATATGTACCTTGTTGTAGCGAAAAAACGTCCCACGCTTTGGCCGAGTTCACCACCAGTGGATATGGGAAGCGAATATGTATCCTTTAAATTGGAGTGGTTTCCAGGAAAAAATAGACATGCAAATAATTTTAGTCCCTAGTTGCAACTTTTAGGTGACAAACTAAGCACATTCTATTTTTTGACTTGACTTTAGCAAAACAAATATGATATGCTGGGCTTATGTGCCAAACTCAACTCACTTGGAGCGATTTGGCCATTGCTGCCATTCGTGAAGTCAACGATGCCAGTTGCTGTAATCCACTCGACACATCTTCCTTCTCAAGTACATAGTATCCAGGAAATGGCTGAAATTGTCATGATTATTGTATATATCGTCCCCTGAATGCAGGAAGGTGCTAAGTGCACCTTTTGGTGAAAATCACTTTTTGTCAAATATTGATTTCTTTTATCATTCCGCACCATATATCAAAAACTCAGTTCAGTGGCATTAATAGTTCGTGGGATTTTTGTAAAAAAAAAGTTGCTAAGTGCATTATGACAGAACAAGGAATGCAAGAAGGTGCTATATGATAAATGTCACTTAGTACCTTCTTGCATCATGTGGTTTATGAATGATTATTTAACAAAACAGTGTTTTGTGTTCCTGCAAAAAGGGGATAAGTGTAGTTTAGCACTTTCTTGCAGTAATTGTTTCGTGTAAAATGGATTAATTTGGGGGTGCTAAGTACTATTCCTTGAATATCTAATGCACTGTTGCACCAATTAAAACTAATCTTTTACATCATATGGGTATCTCATACAGGTATATTACATTGAAGCAAAACTTGTAGAAAATACATCATTCATTGAAAAAATAGAAAAAAAATGATTTTCTCGAAACTTTGAAAAATGCACTTAGCACCTTCTTGCATTCAGGGGACGATATGCACATCGCACCAAGGACGAAAAGGACCAACACCTTTTTTTAATTAAATACACGTCCTCCAGAGAAAAGCAATAAATAATATAGAGAGTACATAAGAAAATACACAGTAATGCACCGTAACGGAATCCTCACAGAAGAAAATGCTGGTAATCATTGTTTCCTCTTGCCTAAAATGTTTTAGTTTCAATGCTATGATTAAGCAGATTTGTACTTAGGCCTATGAAGCATTCATTTTCATAAGAGTCGTCTTAAATCTACTGGTTGGTCATTTGGAAAAGGGTTAAATGGGAACTTTGAAACAAAGCATGTATATATATACAGTATGCTTTGTTTCAAAGTTCGCTTTTGACATTAAAACGTAAATAAATATTCATTTCAGAGGTAATCAGAAGTTTGTTCATTTTCATCCCTCTCTTTATATATAATTATATAAAAAAAGATATAGCCCTAAGTCATGGTCTTTTAACCCGTATTTTACTAATGTTTGCAATAAAAACTATAGGGTCGGCACAAACGATATCAGGGTCGGTCGGATAAGAGGAAATGCAGATTTTTATATTAGAATACTTCTAGCCGATTAAAGTGATTATGTTAATGAGATACGAATTCCATTAGTGTCATCAAACTATCTGTCTACTTTCAATATACATGTATTACGGATTTCATTTGACGTGACACTGACCTCTATTCAAATTGTGTTCATATTTCGTATATAGAGTAACATTCTTTAAATAAAAACTTGTATCATAGAACAAAAATGTAACCGGTATAGAAGAAAATATCACTGAATTATTATTAAAAAAAAAAAAAAAAAAAAAAAAAAAAAAAAAAAAAAAAAACAGGCATGTAATGTGTAATAATAAAAGCTAAAGCTGCGCCATGTGAAATGAAATCTGTAATATATAACGAATTGTTTCTTGCAAAATAGTATATAAATATTTCCTCTTTCTTTCTATATTTGTTTGCTATAAAAGTTTAACCCTTCCCATGCTGGTCACGTCAATTTCCATTTGTGAAAAAAGCTTTAGCATGCAGAATAGACTGAGATCAGCCTGCACAGGCGTGCAGTCTGATCTTAGCCTATACTGCCTGCTTTCTACTCCGTTATTATAGCAAAAACTTGAGTTAATGGTATTGAAATGTCTCTAAAATTGGGAATTTATCTGAAACAATATTCAAAATCAGCAGGACAAGAGTTAATTAAACGCATATCATGTCTGCAAAAGACTGCAATTGCTTTCGATATTGGTCCTCGGTATAGCGCTCGATAAATATTAGAATGTAATTCATTTCTTTCTATCCTCTCCCAAACAAGACTGTCCTTTGGCGTCTCAAAGAGGAGATATTTTGGGAAACATGGAGACAAAAGAAGAAAATACTGGTAACCAGCATTTTTTCCTTTTGTCTCAACATTTTCTATTCTACATTATGTATTTGTATGCAAATCTTATCTTTTTGCAACATCAATTTCGTCGTCTAGAGCAGCTTTTTGAATAGGTGCAGCCTATCTTTTGTTGTTAAAGAAAGGGACAATCACAACTCATACATAACAGAATACTACTTTCTCATGTTTCTGTATAAAAAAATATGAGCAAGAGTCTGGAAAAAGGTCCCATAAGGCTTTTGAGCCCAACATGGTTCCAGATCAGTCTGATCAGGAACCATGTCGTTCTTAAAGGGCTTCTTCATGACCAGTAGCAACCGTATGGTAGTAACATTGATCACAGTAAGACTGCTTTTAGGTAAATGTTGATCAAGATATACGACTGTATCAAATGCTATTGGCGGGGGGGGGGGGCTTTTTCCGCATACTACATGTAGCTCGTATGTTATTGTCGCTGTTTATAATTGTATTGTTACCTTATTATTGTCATCATAATAGGTTTACAAAATCATTATGATAAAAAATGTAAAGCTTATGACTTACTTGGGCCACGGTTTTAAACCCATTCTCTGTTGACGCTCTCCTGACTGTGTTCCCATTCACGTCTGTTTTTAGTAGCCAAAGGTTACTGTATGTGCCTTTGGGCCCACCAAGGCTCGAACATGGACCAACGAATAGGACGACAAAGGTCGATAGAACTGCCAATGTGTGCATTTCAGGTGATCTGGTGGTGCAAAGTTGGTCGAGAAAAAAGACACGTGTGTGTAAAATGTTTCAATCAATTTTAACAAAGTACAGATCAATGTCTAAAATCCTAAATGAAGGTAAACGTATAGGCCTACATGTTTGTCGAAAGAATTTATCAATTATGACTTTTTACCTTTCTAAATGAAGGCGTGTTGTAATCCATAACAAAAAATGAATTGGAAAATATCGAAACAAAGTAATAAAATGTTGATAACCAGTACATTTTCTTTTGTCTCAATATTTTGTGATGTAAGAAAATAAATGATATCATTACAAAGTTCAATTTTGTGGTCGGCGCTAGCTTTTAAATTTGAATATTCCATTAAAGTTTAGATAAATAAGCAAAACGCGTATTTGAAAACCTACGTAAGAACAATTTTGGATAAAATAAGTCTTCAAATTTTCTCCATATAATCAAATCAAACATAACCAATGATTGTTTTTAATTTGTGATAATAGATAATTCATTTGTCACTTCTTAAAGTAAAATCTTTGGTTTCGTACAAGTATTGCCAGAATCTGCTAAGTGTACCTTTCTCTTTTTTGAGAAAAATATTTTTTTATATGAAAATATAAAAACATTTAAAATTATCAAGAGAATGTCTAAAGTTAGCAAAGTAATTTACCTTCTGTACCAATTTCACAAACAATTTCAAATTCGACAGCTTAGTGGATACTGTGTCTTTTTAAATGATACATGCTTGGTTTATAAAGACTCAGATCTTTATAGACGAGAATGGGCGGTCTCTGACGAAAATGGGGGTTGGCCAACTTTATCTTAGTAGAGTGACCAAATTGTTTTAACTGCAACTTAATGTAACTTTAGTTGCGACGTTTTGACTTCAAGACTAAAACTGTGTCATAAGTTTTCATGACTTTTGTGGGTCAAGAGACAATGTCGTTTTGAGGACCTAGACGTAGTTTCAAAGCCCTCTAAAATGTTGGTTGCAGGTAATCGAATTTAACCCTTTCCCAAACTGCACAATGATAGGGTGATCCATTTCAAAAGCTAATACAGCCATCAAGATAAATGTCGAAAAGAAGGCTGGATTTGTGTAAAACATAGCATAGAAAACTATGAGGCAAAACAAGAAACTGCTGGTCATCAGCAGTTTCTTCTTTTGCCTCAGTGTTTTCTAAACCATTTATATCAGGAACGTCACAACCAGCAGGTCTACCTTGTTTGGGAAAGGGTTAAGCTGAAATTCTTCTCGCCACCAATCTTTGTTACAAACGCAATGCTTTTTGTCAACCATTTCCCAAACGACATAATTTCAGGCTGGTCTCATTTGAGAGCTACTGATAACAACAAATTCGTTTTGAAAAAGATACCACTTGTGGGCAACATAGTAAAAAAAAAAAAAAAAAAAAAAAAAAGGATACAGGCAGAAGGAGAAATCAGCAATATCTTCTTTCCTTTTAATGTTCTCCCAAAGTATTCTTTGTAGATATGTCAATCCCGCGTCTTGTTTCGGAAAAGGGTGTAAACTAAAATGCAACAGTTTCATTGCGGCAATGCACTTCTGTCTAAGTACTGCGTTTATGTTTTATGCTCTTGCGCTATCCATTCGACTAAATGCTTTTCGTCACTTTTCATCAAAAACCTCGTAACTGCCGCTTGTTTTAAGCTGCAGTTATGAGGGTCTTTTTATTATTGAAAAGCAGCATTAAGATAGTTACTTGTAAACATGTGTCTGTCTTAATTTTCTCCGTCGTTGTTGACCTTTCAAATTAAATCGTACCAATACCACAAATTTACGTTCGCTAGTTAATTGTGAAATCCTAAGGATAAAGAATGCATAATTAGTCAAAGAAGACACTACACAGTCGATATTCCGTATGGTTAGACTTGGACAGACAACGGGCTTAATATGGACCTATCGTCATTTTTTCAACAAAAATCTCGTATCTACAGCTTTAAAACAAACAATAGATGCGAGGTTTTAGGTGAAAAGAAACGATATTTATTATTCGAAGCGAAATGACTAGCTACAGACATTGGCGTCTATGGAAATATACGAGGGTTGATTGACAAGTAGTTAGCCTCACATAGAAAGGTTTGAATTGTAACTGTCACACGATTTTATTTTTCAACATAATCCCCTTCTTTGACTATACACTTTTGACAGTGATGTTTAAAGGCCTCAACGCCACTTTTGTAGAACTCCTTCTCCTGATCGTTCAGAAAGGCATCCACTGCATGTATGACGTCATCATTTGACCGAAAATGGGTACCAGCAATAGCTCTTTTCAACTGTGGAAACAGGTGAAAGTCTGATGGAGCAAGATCAGGGCCCCCGTTTTACTAACGAACGTACGATTATCTTTTGCATAATTACCTTTAACAACAAACCTGATTGGCCTAATCCGATTTTTCGTGCAATCAGATGCCTTGTTACACAGTTTACACAAAAACACGATCGTAAGATCGTTAGTAAAACGGGGCCCAGGTGAATAAGACGGGTGTTCTACTAGTTCAAACCCACAGTCATTGATTGCAGTCATGGCAATGGCAGTTTTGTGAACAGGGCCATATCCTGGTGGAACAGTACACCTTTGAGTTTTCCACGGCGTTTGAGCTTGATGGTTTCTCTCAGTTGCCTTAAAAGTGATGCATAATACTGTCCATTAATATTTTTTGGCCCTTTTGTAGATAATCTACCATCAAGATGCCATCAGCATCCCAGAAAACCGAAGCCATAACCTTTCCTGCTGATTGGACAGCCTTGCCTTTTTGGGCGGGTGTGAGCAAGGGTGCTTCCATTGTTTGGACTGTTGTTTTAGCTCTGGGGTGAAGTGATGGACCCAAGTTTCATCCATGGTCACAAACCTCTGCAGAAAGTTATCTGGGTCTGCCTCTAAAAGACTCAGATTAGCACGTGACAAAGTGCGCCTAGCGTGCTTCTGGTCAACTGTCAGAAGCCTTGGTACCCAGCGGGCAGAGAGCTTTTTCATCTCAAAATTTTCCGTGAGAATGGAATGAACTCTTTCCTGTGAAATACCAGTTTTACTGGCTATATATCTCTCTCTAACCCGCCTGTCAGTCATAACAATATCATGGACTTTATTGACCATTTCTGGTGTTGCAACGATGACAGGCCTTCCAGGGCGGACGTCATCCTCAAGACTCTGCCTACCACGCTTGAACTCCCCTGCCCATATCTCTACTGTAGCATACGAAGGGGCATCATCCCCTATTGTTGAAATCATATCTGCAGGGATGGCCTTCGAAGTTAGACCCTTTTTATACAGATATTGAATCACTGCTCTTTCAGCAACCTTGTCCATTCTGCAAAAGCCACTGGTCCGGTTTACTTTAGAGTGCTACTTCTTCAACATCATCTTCGCAAGCCAAGGGTTACTACCTCCACTTTGTTCCTTGCGAAGATGCTTCAACATAAACTGACCAAATGACACCAGTTTGTGTGTGTTTTAGGTTATTTATCCTCAGTTGCCGGACATTTCCATATGACCGAGTAGTAGACTGGGCGTGCCCAAGAAGGAACTCCCTTCTTTTTGACCTGTTTCCAGCTTGAATGGTGGAGGAAGACCCCAGGTGGGCACCTGGGTAGAACCACCGACGTTCCGCAAGCCAGCTGGATAGCTTCCTCACATGAAAGTTCATGTGTCCCTGGTGGGATTCGAACCCACAGAGGTAAGTGATCATGAGTCAGCGACTCTAACCGCTCGGCCACGGACGCCCCTGACACCAGTTTTCGGCTGCACACCTTTATATAGCCCAATAATACAGGGGCTGAAAATAGACATCCTTACTTGACCCCTTCTATGAGAGGCTCACAACTTACCAATCGACCCTCGCAGTTCTAGATCAGCTGACGTTGCCCATTACCAAACGACAAAATTTTGGACTTGTCCAAATTCAAGATGCTGCAGACGACAATTTCAAGTGAATGGCTGTTAATGGAATTGCACGTTTTTTGGCATTTCTTGGTAGAAAATATTGTGGGAAATGAAGAAATTGCTTGTTACAAGCAATTTCTTCATTTCCCACAATGTTTTCCAAAGCCTTTATCTTGAATGGCGTCAAAAAGCGTCAATATTTGGGTATGGGTTAGATAACTTCACATTAGTCATTAAAAATGTATGAAACTTTACCGTGCTCCAATTAGAAAGCCAAAAAATAATTGACTTGAAAAGAAAATAATGTGCGTGTTATAGCAGAGAAAACGGCGCGGGTAAGGCAGAAATTGCTGACCATCAGCAATTTCTCTTCTTCTCTCAACGTCCTCTCAACTAATTTTTGGACGTCAAAATCCGGTCTTGCCTCGACCTATAGGTACTGTTATTTTCACGATGTCATTAAAGGAATCCATAATTCAGCGAAGTCATCGTACAATTTCGTAACCAGGCTAGAATTTTATGGGACAAACTTGCCGAAGTACCGTGAAGTTGAATTTTAATTGCTTTACACACAACTTTTGGTTTACAAACAAACAACGTTTATTTTACGATAATTAAAATAACGTCAAAAGTTTTTTTGTCATCTGGGAAATGACCTACATTATGCAAAAGGTTGAATGTTGGCTTATTTCATCAAGCTAATTGGGACAATCTTATATTGCAAAGAAGTATTAACTCATTACCACATAATGACTCTTTTTGACTACCTCCAAAATAATGGCTTTGAAAAACATTGTGGAAAATGAAGAAATTGCTTGTAACAAGCAATTTCTTCATTCCCACAATATTTTCTACCAAGAAAGATCATTAATGCAAAATTTCATTCAATTCAAATTGTCGTCTGCAGCATCTTTGAATTTGGAAAAATCCAAAAATTTGTCGTTTGGTAATGGGTTAATCCTTGTCATGCCGTTCTCTTCATTTTTTCAGCCTAGATACGCGTGGAATACGTCCATATTTAAATTTGCTAAGCCATTTCTCAAACAAAATTTTGAACCAAACTAAGAAACCGAGACAGGACAATAAATTGAACACAAAACTGTTGTTGTTTTATATGTCGGTTATACCTCACGATAAATGACCTGGCAGAGCATCTCATTCGATTAGCATGGGCTGCTCTGCCGGGTCATTTATTGTGAGGTATTTGTAACAGCATTGTCTTTATTTCCTTCCATGTTTTTTTTTTTTTTTTTTTTTTTTTTTTTATTGAGGCACTCCAAAACAATGGATAGTTTCGAAGAAAGGTCAGAATAGGTTAATGAATTTATAGTAGGTCCCATGCAGTGGTCATCGCCCTTACAAGGTAGAATACCCGTAACGTGGCCATTTTGAAATTAACAAAACATCGTGTTTTTTGCGCGACGTCGTTACGTGTCCGAACCTATTTGGGCGCGGTCGTAAACATTCGGCGGTGGAGATTTCCACCGCCGAAATATTTCGACTTCGTCCGAATAATTCCGACGTTGCGCGTATTTCATTAGGGGTTGACTACCTAAACCCATTTCCAAACGATACGATTTGACTGCTCATGACCATCTGAAAGCTACTACCGACGACAAAATTGTTCCTAGTAAAGTAAAAATTTGTGTTGGTTAGCAGCATTTTCTTCTTTTGTCTCACTGTTTTCCAAAACGCTTTCTATTAGGGACGTCAAAGAGTCGACCGACGGCTCGAGATGTAGGCAACTTGAAATCCACATAATTATTTTACATAGGCCTACAATCTTTTTGTATGACGGGTAATTTAACTCTTTCCCAAACAGTTACTGCAAAAAATCGACTGTTCCGATTAAAAAGCTACAGACTACGAAAATGGTGTTGATAAAGAATATAGAAATATAGAAATTGTTTACATCTGAATCGCAGAGATAAAGGGAGATTTCGTCATTTTCTTCTTTTATCTCTATTATATCCAATGTGATTATTTAGGGACGTCAAAACCAAGTGTTTGGGAAAGGGTAAAAACTCTATGATGTTGTAAATCAGTCTGGTCTGTCTGGCCTAATTTTTATACTATTTATCTAGAAGCGATGAAAGTGTCAAAAATTTATTTCCTTCCTTTTTTATGACTTTAATAAAATAGAAATTTATAATTTTGGTCCTAGATAGCCTATTTGTCTTGCCATTTTTCTAACGCTTATCAGCTAGACAATGCTGTTTCAAATAATATGGGAGATCGGGGCAAAGAGTTAGGCTACACGGGGCAAAGTGGTAGGCCTACATTTAAATTTTCAGTTCAATCATGTTTTCTGCCACGACAATTCCACTTACCTAGTAATAAATCATATGCAGATTTTCTACATTAGGCCTATCTGATTTTTATGGCTAGATTGGTCTTTATGGGAGTACGTTCTAGAATCGCGAATTTTACTTTTTGTGTCAAAAAGTAGGCTAATTATTTTCTGATATGAAAAATAAGCATATCTTGGGCGCTTGTTTCTGCGATATTGATCGGTTGTAGGCCCTATCCTTTTAGCCTGGATCAGATTTAGGTCCCCAACCGATAATTGTAGGCTAGAAAGAAAAATGTAGGGGCCTAACATTACAACCCGTTTGCCCCGGGCATTATTTTTATTTTATGTTTTCTTTCTAACATAGGCCTATCAATAAAAAAGCAAATTAGGCCATCCTATGTTTAAAAAAGAACTTAGGCCAATAGATTCTCTATTTGTTCATGATTTTATAGGCCTAGATCTAGATTTTTAGATTTTATGCCTACGGTTTACACGACTGCAGGGTAGATTCTATAGGCCTAGGCCTATAATAGATCTATTGTCAAAATTTTGATAAGTCGATAAAATGTAGGCCTAACACTTTGCCCCGGTTTCCCCTAGCTGATTTTCAGGACCCGGAAGCAAACAGATTAGCGGGTCACGATGGGGTGTAGGGCATAGACCAAAATATTTTTTCTGTTGCAGACAACAAAACTAGATCTAGTGTTCTTGAAATTGATTTTTGTCATTGTTTCCTGGTTGATCTAGCCTAGGCTAGGCCTACTGACTTTCTTGGAAATAGAAATCTATATGCCCTATCAAATTGAAAAGCAAGTAGAGATCTAGGCTAAGGCCTAGATCTAGATTTATTGTTTTGGGTATGGATTCAGTGGCGGATCCAGAGGGGGTTCGGGGGTTCGAACGAACCCCCCTCTGTAGCATAAATAGCCTTTATTTCAATTTCATGCAGAAATGCAGTCAAAATTTTATAATAGGCTAATAGGAAAACGAACCCCCCCCCCTCCCATAGGTTTATTTGTTAGTTCGACCCCCCCCCCCTCTTTTTCTCACAGAAATCCTGGATCCGCAACTGGGATTTGCCTTAATACCTATTGCGACTTTTAAAAAATGATTTCATCGACATTTCAGACGACAGAATTTTGGGGTTTCCGACGGGTCCAAAATTTAAAGTTGTTGCAGACGAAATTTCATTGTGTCAGGAAAAATTAAAGAAAAAAATCTAGATCTACAATCCTTGTCTAGATCTATTTTTCTTTGCGATTCTTCAACTTGGTCGTTAAATCTATTCATTTAGATCTATTTGTTTAAATTTCATTGCGTTGATTAAGAAGAATCTATATTCTCTATTTTCCTTACTTTGGGATTAGGCCTACATCGAAACTGAATGGGCCAAGGATGTTGAAGACGGGAAGAAATATAGGTGGAACCAGAGCCGGGAACCGACGTTTGAATTCCCGCTTTTTCAGTCACGCGCAAGGCGCCCACGCATTGCATCTCGGGAACCAGATATCCGTCATGGCCGCCGCGTTGCGTTCTCGAGATAAAATTTGAAAAGTTTCACAAATTTTCTGCTTTATACGTCTTAGTAAGTATTTTCTTGTATTGTAGTAACGAAATATCCACTCGAACAATGACAGTACACAATTTTCGTGTGTTATTTGAGCTTCAAAATTGTTTGAAATGGATTGTTTTGCAGTCCAAAAAATGTTGACCGCTTTTCTTCACATCCTGTCCTTGAAATTAGTTGTTATTCTGGCTGTTACCACATGAAATGGTTGATGTGTCAAATTCATTCATGCCATGTTTTATGTCATTTTTCATTAGAAATGAACAACCAGTGAGCTTGCTTTTCTTGGGCATGAACGTTCAGTGGCAGATTCAGAGGGGGTTCGGGGGTTCAAACGAACCCCCTCTGTAGCCAAAATATTTGATTTTCATGCAGAAATTCAGCCAAATTTATGTAATACTAGGAAAACGAACCCCCCTTTTTGAATAATCGAACCCCCTTGAAAAGAAATCCTGGCTCCGCCGCTGACGTTTATAATCCGAGTCTTCTCTGATGTAAATACGCTCTTTGATATTTTGATTTTTCGCTATTTACATCAGAGAGTGTTCCTCTTTGAAAAAATCAAGAAGTTCGCAACAAATTGTTGCGCATCGTTCACCGTCCGATCTTAAACGCTATCGTTAAAACCCCTGATGATATCGATAAATGAACCATTTATTGTTATGGCTGCTGAAAAAAGTACGACCAAAAAGTATTTCTAAAAGGTTAATATTAGTGTTGGGCAATCGGTTTAAAATCACAATCGATTATCGGTTTATAATCGGAAGGGCAAACCAACTAGCTATCGATTATACAATCGATTTATCAGTTTAACAGTTTCTTTCCCATATTAATGGATGTTAGTCTTGTTACAATGGTTGTTTTTCCGTGTCAAACAAAACTGTACATGGATTGTTCTGTTCTTTATAAATTAAAGAAAATACATTACCTTTTAATCCTTGTTTTATTTAATACCCTTTATTGTGGTCCTTGGATCATGATTTTTCAACTAGATGTAATGTTTTGTAAGAACCGTGGACAAAATAGCCTCTTGTAATCAGCTGTTATGGGTAGGGCTGACTATCGAAGCCAATTTTAACTATCGCGATAGTATCGCTATCGGAACAATCACTATCACGATACTATCACTATCGTGACATACTATCACGATACTATCACGATACTATCGTTTCTCACAAGAGGGTCTGTAAAAGGTGTATTACTTACTTAAATTATTGACTTTTTATGAGGATTAATCTAGAATGTGTAACACTGCTTGATCAGTAAAGTGAAAGTAGAAAGATGTGTTCGATTTGGTCATTACTGTGACGACACCAAGTCATTTAATCGATTTATGAACACAAAAACAAACAACAGCAATCATCTACGTAATTTCATCATATCAATAAAAAATATGACAAAATTAGTAAAATACTCGTATGTCTAGATAATAATTTGTCAGTTGTTCTTTGCTATAGAAAAAAGACGAATTTGCTTTCAACTGGTCAATTATCCAATCGCCGTTTTTTCAGCATGCATAGTCCATAAAAATAGGTATGGAACCGAAAATACGATGGAAATGCATGATAATTCTTAAAACTTCGAAACTCATTACAGAAAACGATGATTTCACCCACTCACAGGCTAAGATAAACAGATTAGTTCCGTTTAAGAAATCTGACTCGAAAGATTAAAGTGAAAAGAAATGAAAGTGAATCATTTTTTTTCACAAAACATTTTGGGCTATGTACAATAAGGTCTTCAAACTCGTAGTCTAATGCGGATTGTGACATAAGTTTCACCTCATGTTTTATATTAAGGCCTACCTTGTGCTTTATATCCATCATGCGATTTAAAAGAAAAAAAACTTTTCAAATGCAACAGAAAGCAAATTCCACTCAAAGTGAGTCAACACGAAATACACACTGTTTTGGGGTTTAGAACATCGTAATTGGATACCATCGATACAGTGTTTTAGTCACTCACAATTTATATGACGTCACTTCTCCGAGATCAAATAAATGCCGCCGACTTCAAAAATGCGGTGTTTTACTTTACAAGGGAATTTATGTGTAAACGATTTTGAATATAATTACGTCATGTCTCGTGATTTTGTTCCATTGATCTGCTCTCCGGCGTGCATGATTAATGTCGTAAGTGTAGCTTACATGAGTTAGTGTTTTTTTTTTACATTTTTAAGTGTGACCGACGCTATCATTAGAAGGGACACGCCTTTGCACGCGCCTTTGGGAGAATAGAAAATCGCTGTCTTGTTTTCGCACGCGCCTTTGGGAGAATAGAAAAACTCTGTCTGGTTTTCAACCAATCAAAGTGGAGATGCTTTATGACGCACTTGTCTGCACGCGGGCTTTTTTGTAAACAAATGGTTATTAGGTCATCCCCCATGGAGAATAAGAACCAAACACTTTTTTCAATGCATTTTAAAAACTGTTTTACCGATTTCATGACACGGACTAAGTCTTTTAAAATGGGATTTACTTTTATTAAGGTATGTTGGTGTTAACAATTTTAAACAAAGAAATGCATCTTTTTTGTTTTGCTGCAAAGTTCTAAGCAAACTTAGACCGAATAATATGCCGTTTGCATGGTTAATTGGCTTTACGATATCGCAGCTAGATCTAGATGTTTTCAATCTGTCTGACAAACAAATTATTCTGTCCACATCGCAAATTGTTGTAGCCTTCATAGAATAAACCATGTGCAAATGACAGGAGCGGTTTGGTTTTGGTAAACGGAATCGTTGAACAGACGGCTTTCATTCTCTGAAAGCCAAAAATATCGAACTCGGTTACACAGGCTCGGAAACAATTACGTATAAAGTCCGGACGCGACGCTAAAAGCCGGTATCTAAAGTCCGAAACGGAGCGAGTTCCGGTACCGACTACAATCGATTGCGGGATTTTCCAATCGATTATCGCAATCGGAAGCCTAAACCAACTGACTTTCGACTATAGTCGATCATCGGCCCACCACTAGTTAATATGCAATGTTTTGCAACAACCCTCACCTGAGCAGCCTTTGTTTACCTTGACCTTCCATTCAAAACCAAAGGTTATACTCATCCAGCAGGCCGATTTGAAATGAAATTTTTGGTCAGGTATGACAAAAAATGATTTATTGATCTATACCCTACAGTGTTTTACCGAGTGATTCGATATGATACACAAAAACAAAGCTTCAAGTTACTTGTAACGTTACCGAACTTTCCGCTGTTTTCAAAGAGCAACGCTCTCTGATGTAAATAGCGAAAAATCAAAATATCAAAGAGCGTATTTACATCAGAGAAGACTCGGATTATGACGTTTAGTGCTCATTTTGACCCCCTCCCTCTTGACTTCAAAGTTGAGGGTAATTTCTCCAATTTTGTAGGTCAAATTTGATCTATCTATCCTGCCTAACTAACCCTTTGGTAATCCGAGTCTTCTCTGACGTAAATACGCTCTTTGATATTATGATTTTTCGCTATTTACATCAGAGATAATTGCATATCGAAAACAGCGGAAAGTTTGGTACAAGTAGCGAAGCTTTGTTTTTGTGTATCATATCCAATCACTCGGCAAAACACTGTAGGGTATAGATCAATAAATCATTTTTTGTCATACCTGACCAAAAATTTCATTTCAAATCGGCCTGCTGGAAGAGTATAACCTTTCGAAACTCAACAACCCCCTATTTCCACTCCATTTCGTCGCCATTGTTATTGCAGATCACGTGACCAGGTCTCGTTCAAAAATAGAGCGGAATTTACCGCCACGTGACTATCACGTGATCGCCTTTGATTACGAATTTTTCTCAAGTCACGTGACCGCCTTTGTTCAGAAATTATGGAGTGTTCTTGTTGTGGAAATCAATTTATGTCGATCTGTTCAGCTTGCAACTTGAGTGGTATTGCTTTTCCTGAGAAATTCCGTTTATTTCGTTCTCCATGCTCATAAGTTATGGAATTGACCCAACATAGTAGCAAACATTATTGGTGCGAATACTAGCTTTAAAACATTTGCCGGACGTTTCTGATATATTTCATTTATTTATTTATTCATGTTATCAGTTTTTTAAACTCGTTATTGTTATATTATTTCAGAAGGGCCGTCAATTTGAAAAATAAAATAATCTTATTTCTTTTTTTCTTTCAAATTCTACCGTTACGTCATAATCTGGGAAAACCCGCATTCCATGTGCGAGATTTCGCGTTGATCACGTGGTTTTAAATGGAAGGTCATGGTAAACAAAGGCTGCTCAGGTGAGGGTTGTTGCAAAACATTGCCTATAAACCTTTTGGAAATACTTTTTGGTCGTATTTTTTTCAGCAGCCATGACAATAAATGGTTCATTGATCGATATCATCAGGCCTTTTACGGATAGCGTTTAAGATCGGACGGTGAACGATGCGCAACATCGAGTTGCGAACTTCTTGATGTTTTCGATATGCAATTATCTCTGATGTAAATAGCGAAAAATCATAATATCAAAGAGCGTATTTACGTCAGAGAAGACTCGGATTAACCCTTTGGGTACTACTTGCAGGTCTCAAATGTAGGGGTGCGCGATATAGGGATATTACCGGTATACTGGTAACTCATATTCGGAGGGCCCATATTATCGAATCGCTATAAGATTTTGTCGTACCGGTACACTCGGGAAAGATCCGCAGTTTCCGGATTTTTTGATATTTTTTAATTATACCCCCCACAACAAAGTTATGGGGGACAGGGATTTTCATAAGTGGACGCCCGCTTGCCCGTGCTGGGGTAAAATTAGTTGCAATAATGTAACAGACTTTTTCATCCTGTCAGGAGTCTGTTACAATGCCACTGTATCTCTCGCAATGGAGCAGCTGCTGGAATGAATCATTCCAGCAATTTTAGCGTCGTCAAAATAGATGTAAATGCTTAAAGAGCGTAAAATGAATGTTACCTTGGAACAGCGTAACCATTATTCAGTCGATCTGATACATATTCATCTTGAAATCATAATCCATTAAAGCACATTTTACTTTGAAATGGTAATTCCCATAAACTTTCATCTTGGTGGTCGCCATTTGAACAAGATCTCGATAAATACGAGAAGTAACATCACTGTCATCTTGCCTGACAGTGCTCATTGACCAATCAAAATCTATTTACTGATTCAAAGGACAGCCAATCGCTGTCGATTACCTTATTTGGAAAACATAGTATTTTTCAAAATGACAGACATCGAAAACGCGATCGAGATAACTAGTAAAAATCGCTACAGTTTTTCAAAGCCTGACAATTAAAACTGAACAATAGTCAATCATTGCAAAGATAATATGAAAAAGAGATGTGTTTGCCTTCAAAACTGTATGGTCATTTCTGTGAAAGTTCTAGTTTTTGTGGGGCGGATTTGTTGCTAACATGTTTGACTTGTAACAAAGGGGTAGCAGCAGGTTTAATCCCTTGCCATTTCTGTCTTTCAAATGAGCTGTTGAGTGAGACGTAAAATTCCATTCAATTCAATCTAGTTTCTAGTAGAATCATTGGTAGAAACATCGATAAAATGTCAGGGAAATTCAGTTTTTAGCTCGACTTTTCGAAGAAAATGAGAGCTTATACTGTCACCCGGGCGTCTGTGTTGGCGTCGGTGTTGCAACAAAGGTTAAAGTTTTTTCAAACATCAGTAACTTCCATTCTATCAAAGGGATTCAACCCCAACTTGGAATACTTATTCACCATCACACCCTCTACCTTACTACCAGGGCCCATGACCCTGGCTCCACTATATTTGGAGTTATGCCCCCTTTATACTAAGCAACTTAGAAAGTCGAGGGCGCTGTCTTCGGATAGCTCTTGTTTGTCATGGAAAAGTCCGGGAATTTTTGTATTGCATGAGCGTGGGAACCCTGTTACTGAAATGCATAGCAGGGTTTTCCCGGACGCAGGATATTGCGTCCTAGACTCTTAAAATTGGGTTCAGGACTCTTAAAAATATATTATGTGCGTCCCATGGGACTCCCAAACAAAAGTACAAGAACTAGCTTACTTGAAGTGCTATGATCGTCTAGTTTACCGAAACTGCACCTACTTACATTCATGTAGGAATTTTTAAGCAGACATTATGTGCATGACATCAAACATTCTTGACAGACGCTTGCATAAGGTTCCATTTTTATTACTCACAATAAGAAATACTCCTATAGGCGGGGGGGGGGGGGGTTAGAAGGGATTTGTACCCAAATTGTTTTGTACTTTTCTGTGACTTTTCCTAATTTTTACCAGATTTGATAAAATCAAGACTACTTCCAGATGGGAGAAAGTGTAATACGAAAACCCGAACATATTTCTGTTTTCTGGGTAGCATTGGAACTCTGAATCATCAAAATCCAGTCCTAAGTGTTCTTTGTAAATTACATTTATAAATTAAATTTGATTTTGATATTATTCAGAATGATTCCACCATTTTGGTCAATACAAACCCTATGACAGGCTGGATGCCTATATTTTGTTAAACATACAAAGCCAAATACTAATAATGAGTCTGAGTTTGCTGCAGTCTTTTTAAATATGGCCAATATTTGGTGTTCATATTTAACTGATTTTCTAAGAAAGGACTCTTAAAATTAACACAAGGACTCTCAAAAATCATAGCTGAGGGTCCCAAGGACTCCTTCTTTACAAGATCCAGGGAAAACCCTGCATAGGTTATTATTTGAAAATTTGGATTTTGAAAACTAAGGTCATGAATGGCCCTGAGGTAATTTACCGTAAAAAGGGTCATCTGTTTCGAAATTACGACATTGACACACAATTTGTGCGTCATGGAAAATCCTTGATGAGGTCTACTCAAGCAGGGGTCTGGTTTGCCAAATTTTGGGGCCGTTATTGGGCCCCATTCCCAATGGCAAAAAGTATCTTTTTTTCCCAATTCTCTGGTGAAAATTCCCAATGAGGACCCAGAATGCCCCATGTTAAGACCTCATCTTCATTTACAAACATTTTGAAGACAGTTTTAGGGTAGATTCTTAGACAAAAGTATATATAAATGCAATTTACATCACTACAGTCTAATTTCAGCTGAAACTGAGTGACAGTATGAATACAAACTTGTTTTAGTTTTTCCCAATTCAGGTAAAAATGCCGCTATTTTTAGCTCACCTGAGCACGAAGTGCTCAAGGTGAGCTATTGTGGTCGCTTTTTGTCCGTCGGCGTCTGTCTGTCCGTCTGTCCGTCCGTCTGTCTGTCCGTCCGTCCGTCTGTTCACATTTTGTTGTTACCACTCTAGCACCCACAAATATTGACCAATCTTAACCAAACTTAGTCAAAACATTTATGACCATAAGTTCTCGGATGAGTTCGATTTTGAGTCAGATCGGACCAGGAAGTCTGGAGTTACGTGCCCTTGAACGTCAAAAATGGCTAGTTTTGACTTTGTTACCACTCTAACATCTACAAATATTGACCAATCTTAACCAAACTTGGTCAACATATGGATGACCATAAGTTCTCGGATGAGTTCGATTTTGAGTCAGATCGGACCAGGAAGTCTGGAGTTATGTGCCCTTGAACGTCAAAAATGGCTAGTTTTGATTTTGTTACCACTCTAGCATCTACAAATATTAACCAATCATAATCAAACTTGGTCAAAATATGTATGACCATAAGTTCTTGAATGAGTTTGATTTTGAGTCAGATCGGACTAGAAAGTCCGGAGTTATGTGCCCTTGAACATCAGTTTTGACTTCGTTACCACTCTATCATCTACAAATATTGACCGATCAAAACAAAACTTTGCAACAATGTTGGTAACTATAAGTTCTCAGACAAGTTCGATTTTGAGTCAGATCGGACCAGGAAGTCCGGAGTTATGTGCCCTTGAACGTCCAAAATGGCTAGTTTTGACTTTGTTACCACTCTAGCATCTACAAATATTGACCGATCAAAACAAAACTTTGCCACAATTTTGGTAACTATAAGTTCTCAGATGAGTTTAATTTTTTGTCAGATCGGACATGGAAATCTGGAGTTATGTGCCCTTAAACGTCCAAAATGGCTAGTTAGCTCACCTGAGCACGATAGTGCTCATGGTGAGGTATTGTGATACCGCTGTGTCCGGCGTCCGTCGTCCGGCGTCCGGTGTCCGTCGTCCGTCGTCCGTCGTCCGTCGTCCGTCGTCCGTCAAACTTTGCCTTGTGTGCACTCTAGAGGCCACATTTTTTGCCCAATCAACCTTAAATTTGCTCAGAATGATTGTCTTGATGAAATCTCGGACGAGTTCGAAATTGGGTCATCTGGGGTCAAAAACTAGGTCACGGGGTCAAATCTTAGAAAAACCTTGTGTGCACTCTAGAGGCCACATTTTTTGCCCAATCAACCTGAAATTTGCTCAGAATGATTGTCTTGATAAAATCTCGGACAAGTTCGATATTGGGTCATCTGGGGTCAAAAACTAGGTCACGGGGTCAAATCTTAGACAAACCTTGTGTGCACTCTAGAGGCCACATTTTTTGCCCAATCAACCTTAAAATTGATCAGAATGATTGTCTTGATGAAATCTCGGACAAGTTTGAAATTGGGTCATCTGGGGTCAATAACTAGGTCACAGGGTCAAATCTTAGAAAAACCTTGTGTGCACTTTAGAGGCCACATTTTTTGCCCAATCAACCTGAAAATTGATCAGAATGACGGTCTTGATGGAATCTCGGACAAGTTTAACATTGGGTCATCTTGGGTCAAAAACTAGGTCACGGGGTCAAATGTTAGAAAAACCTTGTGTGCATTCTAGAGGCCACATTTTTTGCCCAATTAACCTGAAATTTGCTCAGAATGATTGTCTTGATGAAATCTTGGACAAGTTTGAAATTGGGTCATCTGGGGTCAAAAACTAGGTCACGGGGTCAAATGTTAGAAAAACCTTGTGTGCACTCTAGAGGCCACATTTTTTGTCCAATCAACCTGAAATTTGCTCAAAATAATTGTCTTTATAAAATCTTGGACAAGTTTGAAATTGGGTCATCTGGGGTCAAAAACTAGGTCACGCGGTCAAATCTTAGAAAAACCTTGTGTGCACTCTAGAGGCCACATTTTTTGCCCAATCAACCTGAAATTTGCTCAGAATGATTGTCTTGATGAAATCTTAGACAAGTTTGAAATTGGGTCATCTGGGGTCAAAAACTAGGTCACGGGGTCAAATGTTAGAAAAACCTTGTGTGCACTCTAGAGGCAACATATTTTGCCCAATCAACCTGAAATTTGCTCAGAATGATTGTCTTGATAAAATCTCGGACAAGTTTGAAATTGGGTCATCTGGGGTCAAAAACTAGGTCACAGGGTCAAATGTTAGAAAAACCTTGTGTGCACTTTAGAGGCCACATTTTTTGCCCAATCAAGCTGAAAATTGATCAGAATGATTGTCTTGATGAAATCTCGGACAAGTTTGAAATTGGGTCATCTGGGGTCAATAACTAGGTCACAGGGTCAAATCTTAGAAAAACCTTGTGTGCACTTTAGAGGCCACATTTTTTGCCCAATCAACCTGAAAATTGATCAGAATGACAGTCTTGATGGAATCTCGGACAAGTTCAACATTGGGTCATCTTGGGTCAAAAACTAGGTCACTGGGTCAAATGTTAGAAAAACCTTGTGTGCATTCTAGAGGCCACATTTTTTGCCCAATTAACCTGAAATTTGCTCAGAATGATTGTCTTGATGAAATCTTGGACAAGTTTGAAATTGGGTCATCTGGGGTCAAAAACTAGGTCACGGGGTCAAATGTTAGAAAAACCTTGTGTGCACTCTAGAGGCCACATTTTTTGCCCAATCAACCTGAAATTTACTCAAAATAATTGTCTTGATAAAATCTTGGACAAGTTTGAAATTGGGTCATCTGGGGTCAAAAACTAGGTCACGGGGTCAAATGTTAGAAAAACCTTGTGTGCACTCTAGAGGCCAATTTTTTGCCCAATCAACCTGAAATTTGCTCAGAATGATTGTCTTGATGAAATCTCGGACAAGTTTGAAATTGGGTCATCTGGGGTCAAAAACTAGGTCACAGGGTCAAATGTTAGAAAAACCTTGTGTGCACTTTAGAGGCCACATTTTTTGCCCAATTAACCTGAAAATTGATCAGAATGATTGTCTTGATCAATTCTAGGTGACGAGGTCAAATCTTAGTTAAACCTTGTGTGCACCCTAGAGGTCACATATTTGTTCAATCAACCTGAAAATTGGTATACAAAAATTTATTATATCAGGTGAGCGCTTCAGGGCCAATGGCCCTCTTGTTTTGACTTTGTTACCACTCTAGCATCTACAAATATTGACCGATCAAGACAAAACTTTGCCACAATGTTGGTAACCATAAGATCTTGGATGACTTCGATTTTCAGTGTGATTGAAGTAGGAAGTCTGGAGTTATGTGCCCTTGAATTTGACAAAATTGCTGTTTTCGACTTTGTTTACACTGTAGTATCTACATTTATTGACTAATCAAGACAAAACTTGGCCACAATGTTGGTGGCCATAAGATCCTGGATGAGTGAAACTTTCAGCTTGATTTGACGAGAGTTATTGGCCCTTGAATTTCACAAAATTACATTTTTCGACTTTATTTTCACTCTAACAATATATTGACCAATCCAAAAAAAAAATTGGACATAATGTTGATGAGAATACTTTTATTAGAACAGAGTTATGTGCTCTTGACTGTGTTGTTTTCTTCCACTTTGTTTTCACTGTAACAGCCACAAATATTGATCATTAAAGATTATGAAAGCAGTTTTCAGCTGGATCATAATCTCACATCTTAAATTATGTGCTCTTGAACTTAATACAACATTGTGACTTTCTTTCTATATAGGTTCAGGTGAGCGATTAAGGACCATCATGGTCCTCTTGTTCCCAATTTCACTGACCCCTGGCCCCAAACAAAAATTGGTAGCAAGACCCCTGTCAAGCCCTCTGAAGTTGAGCAACAAGTCATAACAATCTAGACACAGACATGGATTGGTAACATAATATGGACAAGTCAAATTCTGTAGTGACTTTCATGACCATTGGTCGGTCTGCCAAACTTGTCAAATGAAATTTCTCTTGGCCTGACATGTTTCCCGTCAGTCTGATATTGACGCTAATTATACCCCCCACAACGAAGTTATGGGGGGTATACTGGAATCAGGTTGTCCGTCCGTCCATCTGTGGACATAATCTTGTGTCCTCTTCTCCTCCCACAGTTTTTGACCAATTTTTCTGAAATTTTAACAGGATGTTTCCTATCATATGAAGTTGTGCACCTGCAATTTTCATCTTGATCCAGTCATTAGTTTTAGAGTTATGCCACTTTGAACTTTTTAGCTCACCTGAGCACAAGGTGCTCAAGTGAGCTATTGTGATCACCTTTTGTCCGGCGTCCGTGCGTCGTCCGTCGTCAGTCGTCCGTCAACAATTTCTTTAAATGACATCTCCTCCTAAACTACTTGGCCAATTTCAACCAAACTTGGCAGGAATGTTCCTTAGGTGACCCCCTTTCAGAATTGCTAAAAGAATTGAAATCCATTTAAAACTCTGGTTGCCATGGCATCAGAAAAGGGGAAATTTGACTGAATCTCAATACTATCTTTGAAAGACATCTTCTCCTAAACTACTTGGCCAATTTCAACCAAACTTGGCAGGAATGTTACTTAGGTGACCCCCTTTAAGAATTGCTAAAAGAATTGAAATCCATAAAAAACTCTGGTTGCCATGGCATCAGAAAAGGGGAAATTTGACTGAATCTCAATACTATCTTTGAACGACATCTCCTCCAAAACTACTTGGCCAATTTCAACCAAACTTGGCTGGGATGTTCCTTAGGTGACCCCCTTTCAGAATTGCTAAAAGAATTGAAATCCATAAAAAACTCTGGTTGCCATGGCAACAGAAAAGGAGAAATTTGACTGAATTTCAATACTATCTTTGAAAGTCATCTCCTCCTAAACTACTAGGCCAATTTCAACCAAACTTGGCAGGAATGTTCCTTAGGTGACCCCCTTTCAGAATTGCTAAAAGAATTGAAATCCATAAAAAAACTCTGGTTGCCATGGCATCAGAAAAGGGGAAATTTGACTGAATCTCAATACTATCTTTGAAAGACATCTTCTCCTAAACTACTTGGCCAATTTCAACCAAATTTGGCAGGAATGTTCCTTAGGTGACCCCCTTTAAGAATTGCTAAAAGAATTGAAATCCATAAAAAAACTCTGGTTGCCATGGCATCAGAAAAGGGGAAAATTGACTGAATCTCAATACTATCTTTGAACGACATCTCCTCCAAAACTACTTGGCCAATTTCAACCAAACTTGGCAGGAATGTTCCTTAGGTGACCCCCTTTCAGAATTGCTAAAAGAATTGAAATCCATAAAAAAAACTCTGGTTGCTAAGGCAACAGAAAAGGAGAAATTTGACTGAATCACAATACTATCTTTGAACGACATCTTCTCCTAAACTATCAGGCCAATTTCAACCAAACTTGGCAGAAATATTTCTTAGGAGGTTCCTTTTAAAAATTGCTAAAATAATTGAAATCCTTTTAAAGCTCTGGTAGCCATGGCAACAGAAAAGGAGATTTTCCTCCAAATCTCAATGACATCGTTGAATGATATCTCCTCCTAAACTAACAGGCCAATTTCCACCAAACTAGGCAGAAATATTCCTTAGGAGGTCACATTTAAAAAATTTCTAGCAGAATTGCAATTTATAAAAAAAAAAAAACACTTCTGGTTGCCATACAGAAAAAGAGAAATTACACGAAATCTGTCAGAAGCAATTTCTCAATAACCGCAGAGCCAAATTTGACAAATCTAAATATTTGCATTGCTTATGATATTGCTAAGAGGTACTTTTCTTTGCTTTTCAATATGAAACCTTGTCACAGAAAACTTCTTGTAAAAATCTGCTTATCAGGGGCATAGCATCTACATTTATGCATGGATTTAAAAAAATGTATGGGTAAATGTGTTCTTTATCATGAGTAGATGTTCTATTTGAAATATATATTAAGGTAGGTTCAAGGTCATAGATCTAGGTCAATTTGTAAATTTCTGTTTGTTTGACAGTCTGTATGTTTGTCAGTCTGATCTGTTATAAAACCCCATCTCAGGTGAGCGACCTAGGGCCAACGGCCCTCTTGTTAAGGAGGGGGGGGGGAAGTAGTCAAAATTTACAATTTCGTTTTCGTGTTCTAACTCGAGAACCGTTTGACATAGGATCATGAAACTTTACACAGTTGACCCAAGGAGGTGCCCTATTGTTCTTGGATCACCAAGGTCAAAGGTCAAGGTCACAGTTGGACTTTGTTTAAAATCCGTTTCCATGCTCTAAGTCAAGAACCTTTTGACCGATAGCACTTTTTCAGTGACAAGGCCCTAGTGGGGGGTATTCGTCCGCTTTGCGACAGTTCTAGTTTATATTAGAATGTGTGATAGTAAGTTGGCTGTCTTTTTAGCTCACCTGAGCAACATGCTCAAGGTGAGCTTTTGTGATCACCCTGTGTCCGGCGTGCGTCGTGCGTCGTGCGTCGTGCGTTGTGCGTTGTGCGTCGGAAGTCGTCAACAATTTCTTTAAACATCTTCTCCTCCTTAACCACTGGGCCAATCCTAACCAAACTTGGCAGGCATGTTCCCTGGGTGACCCTTTTCAAAACTTGTTTTCAGATTTTTGATTCGTCAAAAAATGTGGGCGTGGCAGGGCGGGGCTTATCAGACTTAGAGAAATTGTTAAATAATTCTTCAAAAATCTGCTTCTCCTTAACCATTGAGTCAATTTCTACCAAAGTTGGCAGAAATGTTCCTTGGGTGACCCTTTTCAAAACTTGTTTTCAAATTTTTGATTCGTCAAAAAATGTGGGCGTGGCAGGGCGGGGCTTATCAGACTTAGAGAAATTTGTTAAATAATTCTTCAAAAATCTTCTTCTCCTTAACCATTGAGTCGAGTTTTACCAAAATTGGCAGAGATGTTCCTTCGGTGACCCTTTTCAAAACTTGTTTTCAAATTTTTGATTCGTTAAAAAATGTGGGCGTGGCAGGGCGGGGCTTATCAGACTTAGAGAAATTATTAAATAATTCTTCAAAAATCTTCTTCTCCTTAACCATCATGTCAATTTTTACCAAAGTTGGCAGAAATGTTCCTTGGGTGACCCTTTTCAAAACTTGTTTTCAAATTTTTGATTTGTCAAAAAATGTGGGCGTGGCAGAGCGGGGCTTATCAGAATTTGAGAAATTGTTAAATAATTCTTTAAAAATCAAATGTTTATCCAATTTGTACCAATATTGGCTGGAATGTTTCTTGAGTGACTGTCTTCACTGTGTGTCGAGAAATTTTTGATTCGTCAAAAAATGAGGGCATGGCAGGGCGGGGCTTATCAGACTTAGAGAAATTGTTACATAATTCTTCAAAAATCTTCTTTTCCTTAACCAATGAGTCAATTTTTACCAAACTTGGCAGAAATGTTCCTTTGGTGACCCTTTGCAAAACTTGTTTTCAAATTTTTGATTTGTCAAAAAATGTGGGCAGGCAGGGCGGGGCTTATCAGACTTAGAGAAATCATGAAAAAATCTTTAAAAATCAACCATTGGTCAAATTTGAAGTAAACTTGGCAGATCTGTTTCTTGAGTGACTGTTTTCAATGTGTGTTCATGAATTTTTTTATTTGTCAAAAAATGTAGGCATAGCAGGGCGGGGCTTATCAGACTTGGAGAAATCATTAAACAATTCTTTGAAAATTTTCTTCTCCTTAACCGTTGGACCATATTATACCAAATTATTCAGGAATGTTCCTTAAGTACCCCTTTTTATTTTTATTACAAATTTCTGATTCGTAAAAAATGTGGACATGGCAGGGTGGGACTTATTCGACTAGGAGAAATGATAAGAAAAATCAACTGTTGGGCCAATTTGTACCAGGGATGTTGCTTGAGTGACTCTTTGTAACAATAATATTGTTTGTGAATTTTTAATTTGTTAAAAAAAATGAGTGTGGCAGGGTAGGGCTTATCAGACTTAAAAAAGTCGTACAGAAATTCTTCAAAAATCAATTATGGGGCCAATTTAAACCAAGTATAGCAAAATGCTCATTGAGTTACTCTTTCAAACACTTTGTTATAAATTTTTGACAGGTTAATAAATGTTGACGAGGCAAGGAGGGGCTTAAAATATTAAGCATATTAATGCTTGTAATGTATCATTCTGATGTTTCAAAATTTAATTGTAAAAGTTAAATCTTGGTTATAAAAATCAAACTGGAACAGCACATGATATTCAATATTTAAGATGTCACTACATGCAATATGATTGAATACTAATGTGACTTCATTGCATTCATTGGAAATTATGAAACTTTATTAACAATAATTTGATACGACTTCTATATTTGTTCACAACAAAATTTATATCATACACAATCAAATACAGGAAGAACTCAGGTGAGCGATATCAGTGCCTTTCAGGCACTCTTGTTATTATACCCCCCACAACAAAGTTATGGGGGGGTATACTGGATTCAGGTTGTCCGTCCGTCCGTCCGTGGACATAATTTTGTGTCCTCTTCTCCTCCCACAGTTTTTGACCGATTTTGCTGAAATTTTAGCAGGTTGTTTCCTATCATATGAAATTGTGCACCTGCAATTTTCATCTTGATCCAGGCAGTAGTTTCAGAGTTATGCCACTTTGAACTTTAGCACTTTTTCAGTGACAACACGCTAGTGGGGGGTATTTGTCCGCTTTGCGACAGTTCTAGTTGGGGCGGTCATATCAGGGCTTTTCTTCCTTCTATAGCAGAGGCCGAAATTTGATGGCTTCCCAATTGGAAAAGGGCTCCTTTTTTTCCCAATTTCAAAATAAGAATTTCCCAATTTTCAAGACTTAAATTCCTAAAATTGAAAATTAGATAATGATCTTTTACAAAGTATCAATTCAAGTCCCAAAGAAGCAGTGTGCATTCTATTCTGTTTATACAGAGTTGTTTGAGAAAAAAAATGTCATTTCATTTGTCCATTTATTCTCTTTATATTTGTTCCCAATTTGACCAAAGTTGCGCTAAAATTTCCCAAAATGACTGACCAGGGCCTCTTCCCAATTCTTCGATGAAAAGCCCTGACTATGTATTAGCTCCAAAGGAACACTTATTTGCCCCAAACTTTGATGATATTGACTTCTATTTCTAGGATCTTTCCTGACAAAATGACAACAACGGCCAATGAGATTGTGGTGCAGAGTTCTGTATCCCATGATGTGGAGGCGCTGGTACAGGCAGCCGTTAGTGTACTCACAAATGATATGCAGGTATCAGGGCTCGAATTTCCACTAGCATACTGGCAATTTGCTAGTTGAAATTGAAAATTGATAGTGATTCTATCTGACACTAGATTTTTTTAGCAAGTGAAAAAATAGTATCGACCAACAAGTTTCATCAATGCAGCTTGAAAATTCTTAGAAAACATCTTCCAAATATTGACTAACTGTACTAGTTTTTGCACATATCCTTTAAATTATGCACCACACTATGCTTTTATTTTTCTAAAATGAAACCCTTTATAGTATACAAAACCAGATTGTGAGTGTATTTGCTTTTTTGCTAGTGGTTTCAAAAGCCACTAGCTAATTATTGCTAGTCATTTTTTTAGAGAAATTCAAGCCCTGGGTATAAATCAACCCCTTCTCAGATTTTGAGGAGAAATTTTAAAACTAGTTTCATTTCATTGAACTACAAATATTTAATCTTCATTGTAGTTTCTTTGTAGGATTTAATGGCTCTTCAAAATGCTAATTAATATCTTATATAGTAGTATATAAATATCACATGCCTTTCAGGGCAATAGTGCATATTGTCTACCCGAGACCGGTAATGTTGACCGAGGCTCATATTTACTGGATCGAGGGTAGACGATATGTACTATTGCCATGAGAGGCATGTGATATTCATTTTATTATACCGAAAAAGAAACAACATCAAAACTTTTAATCTACAATTTATCTAACTTTATAAGTCCTTCACCATTAATCAAAAAATGTTAAAATCAACCGAATGCCTTATCCATTCGTATTTGTGACATGCACGCAAAGGATTAAGGCCTGTCTGGTTAATTCCATGATCTAGATGAGAAAGAGATCAGACTAAACACAGGTAAACTGATTTTGCATTTGGAAAAATAAATAAGGAAGTGGCTAGAGATACGGGCCCGTATCTCTAGCCTATGGGGGCTAGAGATACGGACCCGTATCTCTAGCAACACCCCCCCCCCCATGTTTCACTAGAGATACGGGCCCGTATCTCTAGTGAAAACAAGGGGTTTTTGCTAGGGATACGGGTCAAACGACTTCCGGTCTTACATACGGGCTAACTTATCGCGTCAATTATGAAAAATCGATAATATTGATCCTTTCCCAAACTGCGAAATTTAGACTATATAATACATTTTGAAATTACGGGCGATAGGCCTATTACAGGGGAAATGTCGGGAGAATGGAGAAATTGCTGAAAGGAACGTATTAAAATCGAAACTTTATATTAATTCAATAGTTTTTTAGATTTATCTCATGTTATTTTTATTATCTTTTGACAAGAAGGTGCTAACTATTAGCAAATTTATCAATGGCAATGGTTTCACACATGTGACATGTGTAGGGCCTATTAACCCTTTTGTTTGTTTTAATATTAGCCTAAGGGCTATTCCTGTTTGGCAAGAAACTCTAAGGTTTGCGTCAAGAAAGTATAGTCTATTGCCTTAATTTCTCAGCGAATAGCGTACCCAGTTCGCTACCCCTTGCCTTTTATCATTTGTGTATCATTTAGCAAACATCGTGAAAAATGAAGAAATTGCTTTCAAATCTTGTCATTAGAGAGAGGGTTGATTGTTCAGCCGATAATGTCCGACATTATCCTGGGATCATTGGTTCTATCCGTTGCTTGGCAAATGTTCTTCATGACGTTTGACAGAAGTTATGCTATTCGTCTCTCAATAATGCAGTGAAATTTTTGTATAATGATTCAATCACCTTCGCCGAATGGACAGCTTCGATCGTAGGCATATATTGTGTTTGTATGCCTACTGTTATGGATAAATACTGGTAGGAACAATTGGTTAGGTGCACAAGCAGTCGAAATGTAATCGATCATTTTTTGAACGCAGCGTTAAAACCTATTTGTTATATTATCCAATTCCTAGAACAAACAATGTTTTTTACGTACGTTATGAGTGATTAAAATTTAAATAGATTGATGAAATTAATCATGTTCTTATCTCAGCTTGATGCCGTTCATGTTGGATGCGAGTTTCCTAACCAAAGTATTTTGTATGTGGCATGCAACGCAAAATTTTGCAATTGGACAACTTAGGACTAGTCAATTGTCTAAATATTTGGGAAAGTGCGAAATGGTGAACTGTTGAGGGAAAAGATAAAAATAGTAAAGTTACTTTTTTCCTTATCCATCAACAGTATCGTCTATATATTTCATTATTTTGAAAACCCTTTCCCTCTGACCAATAAACACGCTTTCAATTTGATTCTGGAAACGTTAGGTTAGTGCAGAACTACGCATTTACACGTGCTAGGTTTCAACCATACACAACAAGAATTTTGACTAGACAGGTGAAAATAGATATTTTCGGAAATCCCGGGGTCATAGAAGATGACCTCCAACTGGTCAGTCTCAGATGTTTCTGTATGAAATAAGATGTGTCTTAATCGGGTAAACGGGTAAACGCAATATAGGGTGGATGCCAATTTATTTATTTTTTTTAATTAAATGTTTATGTTTATGTTAAATTTATTAAAACTGTTTTTTAGATAAAAAAAAAATGTACAGAAAATTTAGCAGGTGATAATGAACTCGTTCCTTATGGACATAAACACCCTTTATTATTCCCTTACTCTTATTACTCTATTACATGATGCAAGTAGGTCTAGATATATGAGATATTCAAAATTAACAGTTTAATTTAATTAACAGTCGGTTAATTTTCTCATAGATCTGGAGGCGGGTAGGCTTATACAGATCTGCCTATGATCAACTGAATCATATTTCTGACTACCGCGGATCCAGAGTTTCTTTGAGGCTAAGGGGATTCGAATGTACACATAGCCCGCGTTTGTTTTCCTAGTATCACACAATTTTGGCTGAATTTCTGCATAAAAGTGAAAGAATCGGCCGTTTGAGCCCCCCGAAGCCCCCTGGATCCGCCTTATCCACATTTACAGTATCTTGTCAAACAAGAATGATATTAAGCCATTACCACACAATGACTCTTTTTAAATCCCTTTAAGATAATGACTTTGAAAAACATTGTGGAAAATGAAGAAACTGCTTGTAACAAGCAATTTCTTCATTTCCCACAGTTTTTTCTACAAAGAAAGATCAAAGAATGCGATGTTCATTCAATTCATATTGCCGTCTGCAGCATCTTTGAATTTGGACAACTCCAAAATTTTGTTGTTTGGTAATGGGTTAACAAACAAAAGGGTTAATACACACGGCATGAAGTGTATGAATAACGAGATAAGATATCTATGAAATAAATAATTTCCATTTTAAACCTTTATCAAACAAGAAGAAATAGTTTCAGCAATTTTCCCTGCAATATTTTGTAAGTGAGACATTTGCCTAAAGACTATTTAATGTGTCGTCCGAAACTAATTTCAAAACGTAGTCTAAATTTCGCAGTTTGGGAAAGGATCAATATTATCGATTTTTCATAATTGACGCGATAAGTTAGCCCGTATGTAAGACCGGAAGTCGTTTGACCCGTATCCCTAGCAAAAACCCCTTGTTTTCACTAGAGATACGGGCCCGTATCTCTAGTGAAACATGGGGGGTTTTGCTAGAGATACGGGTCCGTATCTCTAGCCCCCATAGGCTAGAGATACGGACCCGTATCTCTAGCCACTTCCAATAAATAAAGCAGTGTCCTCCCCAGCCCAATAAGCTGTATCGGCCCCACTACAGCTTCATGGAAACCAGGGTAACGCCACTACAGCTTCAAAAGTACCCAGCAGCTTAATTTCATCAAAATGGTCACCAAAAAGAGAGTTTTGAGGTATATCATGCCAAAAACTGATAAATAATACATTTTTATGAATTAAAATGTGATAGTTCTGTATGAAAACATAATGGGAAAAGAAGAAATTGCTCAAATTGAGCAATTTCTTCTTTTCCCATTATGTTTTTATTCATATTTATTTGCATGAACACAATAAGTTTCGAGGTTTGCTCATACTTATAATTAGTGTTGTAAAATCGGACTCAAATCATAATCGATAATCGAATTGAAACGGGGATTGGTTTCGATTCAATTATCGATTAATAATCGAAACTTCATTTTCTATAATAAAACACTTTCATGTTGATGGATGTACTAAACAATCTTAAGTTTGTTATGCTGACAACAATAATAAAGTCTCCAGCAAAGGAGAGGAGCAAACCAAGTGATTTTGTCTTTGATTTCATTGCTTTTTTTTACTTAATAGAAATAAAACGTTGGTGGAAAGTTATACTATATTCTTTTGAGCTTTGGTTTCCTACATACATGTTTTTTTCTGTCAATGTGTGTGTGTGTGTGGTGGGGGGGGGGGGGTTAAGGGTCATCCTTAATCAAGCTATCCACATGGAACAAAGTTATAATGTCCTTCATTTCTTTGATTTGTGGCCAAATTTCAAATTAATTTTTTATCCATTTACACAAAAGTTTGGAGTGTCTGAATTTGCAAAATGTGTCTGTGTTTTAGTGCCTTCCATTTACTCTAATCCTTACTCAAAGAACAGCTGGACAATTTTATGTATTTTAATAGTTAAGGAGTTTTAGATAAATGATACAGGTATCAAGCAATCCAATTCTGTTTCCCAACTTCACATCATCTGTCTAAAGTCAAGTGTATTGGTGGCAAATCATTGCAATCAGTAATGGAGCCGATCATCGATTTTTCAAACTCATAATCGATTATCGCCGATCTTGGGCTTCAACGACGATTAATCGATTTTTTCCGATTATCGTTACAACACTACTTATAATTTGCCACTACGGCTTCAAATTATTCTGCGGAGAACCCTGTAAAGTAAGATAGAGTAAAAAATCTAGTTTCAGTAAATTAGCTTAGAATGAAAAGTGTTGATTCTGATCAGCATGCAGTGATCTGCCAAGGCTGCTTTTTGCGTCATTGTCGCTAAAAAATCGTAAATGTCGCAAGAAAATACCCACGGATGCGCCTGCGGCGCATTCAATTTTTGCTTGAAAACTCTCAGTAATTTGTTAAATTGTATTTCCCATAATTACTTCAATGACTTTGAAATATGATTTTCCAATAATGAATTTGATTGCATTTAATGGTTTTGAGCTAATCTGTACAAAATGCATTCAATCTACGGAACACATATAAATTGAGTTTCGCGGAAAACTGTCAACAATGTTGTTGTTGTTTTTATACTGGTGGTTTATTTTCCGGCTCCCTTGGTCCAGCTTGGGTTCTGATTAATACCGATTATTCTTTTATTACTCATTTTAATGGAAGAAATCATTCTGAAATACGATTCCCATAACGTTGAATTGAACATTTAAACTGCATCATCAATATTTTTCTTCCTGTATATAATCCTTCTACTATCTAATTTTGCCGACCTGCGATCTTTTTTCAACTAGAAAAATTATATTTCTTTGACTGAAAACAAAGTAAACAGACCGAATGGTAAATATTCATGACAGAAAATCTGATTTTGCTAGATCTAAATATTGTTAAAGAATAAGTTCTAATTCTTTGTTTTGACACACCCAAAGGGAATTGTTTCTCTACATTCGTACCCAAAATAGTTCAACCCCAAAATTAATTTAATATCTTTAACTCCCCATTTCTTAAACAATTTGCACAAAATGATACATGAAACAATTGGGAAAGTGATAAATATGAATTTCTAATAGAAATATTAATGAAGGCTTACAGGATATCAAACATGGTGAGGAAGAAATGATTTTTTAAGTCGCTGAGCGCTCGCGCTGCGACTTACTGTTGCCGTACGGGTTTTTCTGGACAGGTCAAATAAGGTCAAAGACGGACCTCTTAACTTCTTCTGTATTTCTGTTTTGAGACAAAGTAGATCTCTGATTTCTTGTCCACACTTTGATTTAATATTGAAATTCGACTTTCTACAATTTCTAAACTGACATGCCAAATAATCATTGTTGAACGAGGAAATTATACGTTTTATATAGAACTATTTTTTTGGCGGAGAAAATAGGTCGCGCGCAATAATTCCGTTTTCTGAGGTCTATTGGTCTAAGGGAAATAATCAGGTTTAAATTAGACAGTTTTCATGAAAGAGTTACTTCCCTTAGATAGTGCAATAGACATCGACTTTATGACTCGGCGACAATAAACATACAACAACGACGGAATACTCATTTGCTTGATTCTTTTTATAATAAATTCCATTTTAACAAGGTGTCTTGCTTGATATGCATCGTTCTGCCATTTCAAGCGTGTAATCTCGCCATCAATATGCCCTAAATTAACACACGACATAATTGTACACAACAAGCAGTCGTCACTTTTCTTCGAAAACCTCATAACTGCATATTGTTTTAATCTGCAATTACTTGGTGATGACAATAGCTTAAAAAATCGTGTGGTCAAATTTGCCGAAAATTCGAAAAACTGTGCGGCTGAAAGTGATTTCGGCATCAGTGAAAAGCTAGTGAGAGACTGGCGAAAAAACAAGACAAAGATCTGTGATGGTCCAAAATTGCAGAAATGGAGGGTTATTCGGATCAGTCCCTATGAGCCACAGAAAAATGATCAGAATGATTGGATTTTGGAGTTACGGGCAAGTGGCTATGTTGTAAGTAGGATCGGGATTCGCGTCAAGGCCCTTCAACTCGACAAGGACCAAAATACAAAATCCAGGGCGAGTTCAAAGCTTCTTTTGGGTAGTGTTGCAGGTTCATGAATATTTTAGTCAATACCGGGAAGACCAGAAAAAAAAAACATTTTATTACACACCTGGCCAGCTTATCAATGGGAAAACCTACGGGACCACATCAAAGAAACGAGACTTAACTACTCGGCTGGTTCTGTGATGTTGACGATCCCGAAATATGCAAGATGTGCATATCCGACGATTACTTTAAACAAAGAGTTTTCCGTCGCCGGATTTACGGAAATGAAATTGTTGATTTGCAGGGTTGAATCTCGCGACCGGTAGGCGATCATAGACGGCACAAAAGCAGCTTTGCAAGTCACGGGCATTTTGTATGATCATACGGTTCCCCCGAAAGATCGCAGCTAAAACCTTACCTTCGTAATTCATGGATATTTACATTCATGTTCAATTTTCGTCATTTTGTTTACCCCAAAAGGGCGGCACGAAATTCCCAAATCTACCCAAATCTACCCAAATCTTACCCAAATCTACCCAAATCTAACCCAAATCTACCCATATCTTACCCAAATCAAGCAAACTGTTCGATATATTCCAGTTTTTAGTTACAGAAAAAAAGAAAACAAATGTTTCTTAACAATAATATCGTCGGTGTTAAAGCAAAACGTGATCAGTTTCTCAACATTTTGATTTTTAGATATTCGCTAAGGTCTCTTTAAGCGTGACAGGTCAGAGTGTTAAGGACATATTTCCGTATTGTGGCCCCAGATCTATTATGTGTCATGCACGGACCCTGATTTTTTCCCTGTGTTTTCTGGGTGGCCGACTGCCTTGGCGCAAGAAAAACACAAATTCTCAAGTTCGAGGGAAGCACAACCTTGGGCCCACGTATTGGTGTAAATTATAAAAGCTGTGACAAATTACTCGATCTAATCAAGGTTGAGAAGTTTGTGATATCATCGTTACAACAGTTAATCCGATATGATTGTCAGAATAATTTAACCTTTTCCCCAAATGAACCCAGTTTTATGTGCCTTACAGAAAACAATAACAACAAAACAAAGACAAACTCTGAGGCAAGAGACCAAAATGCTGATAATCGGCATTTTCATATTTTGCCTCAATATTGGCTTCGTTATATAAGAATTCTTACTTTGCTCAGGACAATTCTAGAACTACAATAGATCTAGATCTAATTCCACAAAAATTAATTTCCACAAATACAGAACATAATTATGATCATATAAATTTCGGGAATATGTTCGAAATAGTCTCATTAGATTTGGGTAGATTTGGGTAAGATTTGGGTAGATTTGGGTAGATTTGGGTTAGATTTGGGTAGATTTGGGTAAGATTTGGGTAGATTTGGGTAGATTTGGGAGTTTCGTGCTGCCGCCCCAAAACAGAAATATTTTTAGACTACTCCATTTTGAAAGCTGTTGCATGCATACGACATAACTTCTTAAAAAACGATTGAATTACATCATGGAAAGTATCTCGGGGGAACGGAGAAATGGCTAGTTATCGACAATTTCTTCTTTTCAATGTTTTCCAATCTTTTTGTTCCCATGATTGTCGTCGAAATCAAGTCTTGTTTGTGAAAGGATTTAAGAGAGAGGTTAAATAGACGAACGTCGGCAAGTATTACTCTCCAAAGCCGATGTCTATTGATTAAGATCATCAAAATACATTACTAATTACATATCATTTCATAAGAGGTAATGTACTTTGTTTTAAGAGAGTAGCAAGTATAAGCACGAGTCATGTAGATCTACATCTGCAAGAAATTTTCTTTTCACTAAATAGTCTACCCTTTGAATTTCTTTCTTCTTTTGAAAACTCTTTATGAAATTAAACTGTCTCTTAAATCTATCGACTCTAAAATTTAAAAATGTAGAGGTCAACACTCTAATAAATATTCACTAAAGGGTGACCGATTAACCCATTACCAGACGGCAAAATTTTAGGCTGTCCCAAATTCAAAGGTGCTGCAGACGAAATTTTGAAGTGAATGAAATATAACTTTTTTATTCTTTTATTGTAGAAAATATTGTGGTAAATGAAGAGATTGCTTGTCACAAGCAATTTCTTCATTTTCCACAATGTTTTCCAAAGCCATTGTATGGTAGGGAGTCAAAAAGAGTCATTGTGTGGTAATGGGTTAAGGGAGAGACTCGGGGTAAAACTTCTTTTCTGACGATTGCCCTTTAAGTTCTAGATCTTTTAAGAAGCAATGCTTGTAAATACAGATTGGTTGAAAAAGAGAATTGTCCCCGCCCATCCATTGACTTACTAGTTGATTGACATGCTTCTCATATGAATAAGCACGTGATACAGTCGGATCCCTTTTGTTAAAAAAACAATATGACGTCTTGATGACGTAGCGTCTACTCAATCTGGGCTGGAATAGTGACTTCAAAAACACCGCCAACATCTGCTCAGTTATTTCGGAAACTGTTTCAAAATATGTTAGTTGGATTATTACCGGTGAATTTTTGGTTTGGATAATAGACTAACAGGTATCATTTTCTTCGTATCATCATGACGTTATCGCTTGCCGACCAAAAACAAAATAACCTACTAAACCTAGATGTATAATTTTCTACGTTACATCATAAAATCTGCATGAATTACCATTCAAATTAAATTGTCGAGCGTCCGTCGATTCAGTCGACGTTTCTGCGATTAAATTTCTTATCATTAATCACCGAATAATCAACGTGAAATAAAATAGTTTTTGTGAAGAGAGGGGAAATTAATTCGTGAATAAACCATTACTAGAGGCTCAAATTATCGATTAATCACGACTTTAGGCTTGCCCCCCCTCCGACCCCCCTCTAGATCCGCCCATGCAACAAATAGGAAGGAATTTTATCTGACACCCAGATCAATATTCAAAATGGTATCGGTTACATTATTGCAACTACCGTGAAATATGTGCATATTTTGAAATTTTTGCCATGTCATACCACGGGCGGATCGAGAGGGGGTCGGTGGGGGTGTGTTTTGGACCTCCCTCCTGGAATTATCCGAAAATTATTTTTAAGCTGTATAACTTTAATGTAACGTTACACATCTTACACATTTTATGCCATCATTTAGGCTCGGAAAAAAATCCTTGAGTCACCATTGCATACTAGAACGTATAAGTTCTTATTTCGAAATTGAAAAAAAATGATGTAAAAAAGTGCATCATATTGAGTTATAATTTTAAACTGAGTGATAAATGATTTGGAAAACTTTCATCAAAAGATGGTAGTATTTATAGTGTCATGAACGCCGTCCTGAGGGGTTTGAAAACGCTATTTCTCAAGAGCTCCCGGAGGGGGGGGGGCTCTGGCCCCGTGGACCCCTGGCCAGGGCGTTTCCATAGACCCATCGGGGGCCCTGTGGTCCATGGCCCCCCAGCTGTAAAATTCAGTATTTTGAAAGTATCTTACTTTCAACCAGGGAGGACAAGTGTGATTTTGAGGGGGTTTAGTTAAGTGAGGAATGCGTTATGAAGTATAGATCTATTTTATTCAATGAATTTCTGTGACATCTTCTGAAATTGGGAAATCTGAATAGAACAAAATGGGTAAATATTTCATATAAAACGTCGTTCTTACACAGAATTTTATTTAGTTTAGTATCAATTCCAGTCAATTTACGGGACATGCAGCCAAAACATCGCAACTACAGATTAAAGGGGGACCTGCTAGGCTGTCGAAAATGCAAATGGCACAAAAATTACAAACCAGATATAAACGTATGAAATTACCAACCTGAAGGGGTCCATTGTTGGCACTCATTAAGCTTTATCAAGTATAAAAATCCAAGTCAATGAATAACGTGCAGATCCGCATTCTATTGTCCTTTGTTTTTGTTTTGTAACGGTTACACATGCCCAACCTTCAAAAAGCAATTACGTCAGAGGTACGTCATCTGTGCTCAGCGAGATTCAACACACCGTACAACCAGCTGCGTCGTCAACGAAGACAGATTCGGCATCTGATGTCAGGTGCATGGTAGGTCAAATTAATTTACTTTTATGAATAAATGAAAGGATCTTTGGTATTCTATAGTTGATAAATACGCATATAAATGTTCAGTGCTAACTGCTTCTACAAAATAAACCTTTCCACACATCCCTCGCAAATAAGGTCACAGTCATCGACGCAGCCGGTTGTACAGTGTGTTAATACTGCTGGGGATGTGTCTCGTTGACCTTGACCTTGTCTCGTTTCGAAGTAAAAATAGAATCTGTAATCACGCTTGTAAAGGATTGATCTATAGCAAAGGAAAGATGGATATTCGCCGTGATTGAGGTTTTTATGCATTGCAAATTGTTTTTCCATGTACAAATATGAGTTCCCGAATAGTTCAGAAGCATAAAAACCTAGCATGGGCCCCTTTCAGAAATCTGTTGTTACGACGTTTTTACTCCCAATCACTAAACACCCCAAAATTACCTACAAATTGGACCAATCTAACATTTTGAAAATAGATCTAGCTTCCACTGCTTTTCATATGTAGCATTCATTTTAACGATATAATTATCTATGGATTTGCTGTAGCCTATGGTATTATGAATTTGTATATATAGATATGGATGAAAAATAAAGCTGTGTTTCTCTGTAAATATTCTATAACTTGTTTTGTTCTTTCATTTTATTATTTTTTTTTTTCAATTTGTTTCTATAGAATGTGATCTAATCACGAGTTCGGTCATCGTTTATAAACTTTATCGTCATTTTGACAAAATATATTTTGCGTATTTGAAATGGAGATCTAGGTCTTGTTTACATCGCATAAAACTTCATAGGTAAGAATTGATACTCTGTCAATCATATTTTTGGGTTTTTGCTCTGTTCATTTTCATATTTAATTGTTTGTCAAGAGCATTACTAAAAATTATGCGAGGTAGATTCGTGCAACTTCATAGGTGGATGGTGTCATTATGTAGAAGTGTATTGTACAAAAATATAACTCTGCTGATAATGTTCGTGGAGTTATTGCCAATTTTCCCTTTTCATTCTTGATGTAAATTAATTCTACAATTGCACTACTTCAATTGTTAAAGGTTTACCCTTGTGGGGGCATACATACATTTCATTCAATACTTCAAAGCATTCTCTGATAGGATCATGAAAAGCAAATCTTGTTTTACAAATAATTCTGTTGTAGCGACTTTCAGGCCCTTCAGGGCTTTGATTTACCTCTATAGTCAACAACTTATAATGACCCCCAACAATTGATCCTGGGAAACATTGTTCATAATGATAGTGTTTTTTGTTTCGACTGCATTATACCAAAGTTTGAACACTGAATACCGAAATGCAGTCTAAAGATATTCTAGATATTTTTTGTTTTAAATGTCATTAATTTTTGTGTGTCCCATCCATTTCATAAAATGTCCCCACTTTTTTTACTCCATGGGGACATTGTCCCCTTGGTCCCAAAACCTTGGCAGATCACTGGCATGTGCAGTTCGCAGACTTACTAGGATCAATACTTTTTAACATTTTCCAGATGGTCCCTTTTTGCGTAACAAGCCGCATCATTAAGCGTATTTATGTTAAGTAGCTATGATTCAGCAAATATCATGTTTTGAAACATTGTGACGTCACGCTTACGTCATAAAAAAACCAGAATTTCTATTTATAGACTACACTCAGCGGGTAATATAAGAAATTATTAACCGGTTAATATTATCTGAGCGGTAAATAGTATGAAATATTAGGTTTGTAATTATTGAATGATAAGGTCACGTGAGGTATAATAATATATAGTATATCCTATTTATGCTGTTGCTCTGTGAAAAGATTATTAAAAACTAGAACAACATTCAGCTAAACACCATCTAAATTCTAAAATTGTATGTTCTGTTGTTAATTGTCTGTTTTAGATAGCCACACATGAGGTACACAGTACTGTGGGAGATCAGGGTACTGTACAGCTACTTGTGGACACTGCCAACAACCCAAACATTAAGGACCGGTTGTACATGTGTATAGACTGTAATCTGATGTCATGAACAGTTTTCAACTAATCACTATCTAAGATTGTATGTTAATTGATTGTTGTAGATAGCCACACATGAGGTACACAGTACAGTTGGGGATCAGGGTACTGTACAGCTACTTGTGGACACTGCTAACAACCCCAACATTCAGGACCGGCTGTACATGTGTACAGATTGTAACCTCGCATTCTATGGAGAGACCGGGGAGCAAGAGTGGCAATGGCATCTCAAGCAACATAAACCATTCAAATGTGATCTCTGCTCCGAGGGGTTTGAAGATAAAGGTAGGGATAATTTTCTTTCAATCACTAATAATAATTTGTATGTTGATGAATGTCTGTGTCTTTTAAAATTACTGAGGGATTACTAGTATAGCATGAAGAGCTATCTTGGGTAAGAGGGTTTTGAAGAATTTTTATGCCCCCGTATCGAAAGATGAGGGGACATATTGTTTTACTCATGTCAGTCTGCCTGTCTGTCTGAAAACTTAACATTGGCCATTTCTGGGTTATTTATGTTTCACAAACACATCTTGTTTTCTATTCAAGACTGCTGAGTGCTCTACTGGTGTATCACAGTTTAATCAACTTTGAAAGCTTCTGCAAGATGGTAGCACAAATGCAGATTCAAATTAACTTATCACCTAAATGATAATAAATTACAGTTCTTGAGGCATAATACACCATTTACATAAGCTACTGAAAGTTTTCGTTTGCTACATATTATAAAGCAAAGATACATTTATTTGAATTCTGCAAGAGTAGTGTAATCACCTAAATGATAATAAATTACAGTTCTTGAGGCATAATACACCATTTACATAAGCTACTGAAAGTTTTCGTTTGCTACATATAATAAAGCAAAGAAACATTTATTTGAATTCTGCAAGAGTAGTGTACGCATGTTACACATCCACTCAGAATGATTAAAATTACACAAACCCTTTTAGGAATCACATGTTTTGGTCATTATTTACCATTCTTTGCTCTTACATACATTATTACATAAACTTTAAGAACAAATGCAAATAAGTTCATAATTTGTGTTGAATTTCAGAGTCGCTGAAGACCCATATGAGATCGCACAGTATGCAGATGCCGTATATATGTGATAAATGTGGGTCAGCCTACACACTGAAGTCTAACCTTGTACAACATATGAAGACTCACGATGATACGATATACCAGTGTGCTGAATGTAAAGTTCTCTTCAAGTAAGTAAAATTGTTTGTCTCTTAATGTCAGAAAGATGCAGTTGTACCTGGGTGCCAGCAAGTGAATCATTGTACTGCCCCAATTCCAAGTTTCTGAATTGATAAATGTCTTCAAATATGTCACCAAATAGTGTCACTGTGATTTGAGGGAATACTCTCTTTAAAAACTGAATAATGAAACATTTTAGGAAAGAAGTTGCTCATTGAAAATCATTCAGAGAAAAGAAGAACATGAATGATAATGACCAGCATTTTCTGGACATGACAATCACCAGCAGTTTCTTCTTTTCTGTCAATGGCTTATTAGCTCACCTGAGCACAAAGTGCTCAAGGTGAGCTATTGTGGTCGCTTTTTGTCCGTCGTCCGTCCGTCTGTCCGTCCGTCCGTCCGTCCGTCCATCTGTCCGTCCGTCCACAATTTCTTTAAACATCTTCTCCTCCTATACCATTGGGCCAATTTTTACCAAACTTGGCAGGAATGTTTCTTGAGTGACCCTTTTCAAAACTTGTTCGCGAATTTTTGATTCGTCAAAAAATGTGGGCGTGGCAGGGCGGGGCTTATCTGACTTAGAGAAATCATAAGAAAATTCTTTAAAAATCAACCATTGGGCCAATTTGAACCAAACCTGGCAGGAATGTGCCTTGAGTCATTCTTTTCAAAATTTGTTTACAAATTTTTACATTTGTCAAAAAATGTGGCCGTGGCAGGGAGAAAGGGGCTTATCAGACTTAGAGAAATCATAAGAAAATTCTTTAAAAATCAACCATTGGGCCAATTTGACGCAGACTTTGCAGGAATGTTCCTTGAGTCACTCTTTTAAAAATTTATTCACAAATGGTTACATTTGTCAAAAAATGTGGCCGCGGCAGGGAGAAAGGGGCTTATCGGAATAAAAGAAATCATAAGAAAATTCTCTAAAAATCAACCATTGGGCCAATATTTACCAAACTTGGCAGGAATGTTCCTTGAGTCACTCTTTTCAAAATTTGTTCACAAATTTTTACATTTGTCAAAAAATATGGCCGTGGCAGGAAGAAAGGGGCTTATCAGACTTACAGAAATCATAAGAAAATTCTTTAAAAATCAACCATTGGGCCAATTTGAACCAGACTTTTCAAGAATGTTCTTTGAGTCTCTCTTTTCAAAATTTATTCACAATTTTTTACATTTGTCAAAAAAAAGTGGGCGTGGCAGGGAGAAAGGGGCTTATCAGACTTGGAGAAATCATAAGAAAATTCTTTAAAATCAACCATTGGGCCAATTTGAACCAAATCTGGCAGGAATGTGCCTTGAGTCATTCTTTTCAAAATTTGTAATCAAATTTTTACATTTGTCAAAAAATGTGGCCGTGTCAGGGAGAAAGGGGCTTATCAGACTTGGAGAAATCATAAGAAAATTCTTTAAAAATCAACCATTTGGCCATTTTGAACCAAACCTGGCTGGAAAGTTCCTTGTGTTTCGTTTCAAAATTGTATCTTGAAATTTTTTAACAGTATATTGGTGTGGCAGGGTTGGGGAAATTTGGAGCTTTGAAATTATACCTTACTGTGGGATGTCACGGAGATACTTAGTTTTCTTCTAAACTGTTTGGCCTAGAACCTTAAAATGCTGTGTAAGACCTCATGTCATGAATGGCTTCTAGAATACAAAAATCATTACTATACATGGAAACTAAGCCCTACATTGTGGGTTCTACATTTTACAAGGCAATTTTGATGCATTTAATTTTAGAATCATACATGCTGCAGATAAAGGGAGAATAACTGCTTTTCAAAAAGCAACATTTTGTTTCAGTGTTCATCAAACCCTACGTTGTTGGTGATCATTTCAAGCATCTGCTTGAAAAGATTAGTACATAGGGTTTGGATATATAAATGATAAATTTTGAAAGCCTTTCCTATTTCTCTTATCTATTTCTCTTATCTGTTGCTCTGGCTGGCCCAATGTTTATCTTATGTAAACAAATAAGAAAGGATTAGCCTAGCTTATCAGATGGTGGTCTTTCGCTATTCTTTCAAACCACAGTCCAAATCATGTAATAATATGATAAATGATCAATCTCTAACCGATCAGTGTGCTTTGAAAATAACCCCTATGTTGTATATTGCGAAATCATGAAATAATTATCGAAAAAACCTTCAACCATTGTGCTAATTTGTACCCAATTTTACAGGATTGATTGGAACAAAATTATTACTTAATTGTTTCCAAACAGTACGTCCTTAGTTTTATGCCTTTGAATTTGACAAAATTGCCATTATCACTCTTGTCGTCTTGATTCAGGTGAGCGATTTAGGACCATCATGGTCCTCTTGTATGTATATTATTATCAACCCTTCACAATATGGAATTTGTAGATTATTTTATGTTTGGTTACACTTTTCAATCAAGACCGGTCTTAAACTAAGGCATTTGTTAAAGAGGTAACTAAGATATTTATACGCCCGAAGTGTAGTATTATGTTATGGCCCTGGTTGTCTGTCTGTCCGTCTGTCGGCCCGTCCGTTAGCAATTTCTTGTATGCGCAACTTCTCCTACAGTTTTGATCGGAATTTGATCAAACTTGCCACAATGAATCTCCATGGTGTCTAGTTGTGCATACTGCTTACGGAATTCAGATAACTCTTCGTTCTTGAATTATCTGCCCTTGAATTTAAAAAAATGCCCATTTTAGTGACAAGCCCCTCTGGGGCGTATGTATGCGCCGCTCTGCGAAGCTCTTGTTATATTTTTTTTTCAGATCTCAGATCAACTTGGAGAATGAAATGTCATACGGGGAACACTATCAAGGTTTTTCAATGTGAGCAGTGTAGCAAAACATTCAGTCAACAAAAAAATCATATTGGTTTTCATGGCTCACCATGCAAAAGTGAACGATTTTATCAAGTTAACCATGACATAATTTCGGACAAACAAATACTTTTTCGTTTGTGTTGTTCAAAAATCTTGTAACTGCGGCTTGATTCAAGCCGTAGAACTTTACAAGATTTTGTACCAACACTGAGAGTTTATGATTAGTAAATAACTGAATCCCAGTGTGTCTATTCTTAGCACAAAATTCAACGTTGTTCTTTTATTCACAGGTCGCAGATTAACCTAGAAAAACACATGAAATTTCATACGGGGGACACTATCAAGGTGTTTCAATGTGAACAATGTAGCAAGACATTCAGTCAACAGAAAAACCTCGTTCAACACATGAAGATTCACATGTCGGGGGACAAGCCTTATAAATGTTCAGAGTGTCCCGCCTCCTACAGCTACAAATGTCATCTAACTAGGCATCTCATGATTCATACAGGTTAGTGTTGTCAGTATTTTAAGTTACTGAAATTTCATCTGAATAATGATAAATTCATTTCCCATACTGTAGGCGGCGGCCATGACAACCGGGCAGATGGTAGTGTATCAGACTCTCACTCCGTTAACATATGTTGGCGAGCAGCTGGAGGTGTTGTTAGGTTGTTGTGGTAGTACTAGTGTGAGAAACGACGGGATTCAATGTTAGGTGCCCAAGCCATTGCAATATGACTATAGAAGTTCAGGGATAATAATTTTGAGCCACGTAATTGTGAGATTTTGCCCATATAAATGCTCAATATCGCATAAACAGGGCGCCCAGTAACCTATAAATACCTATAAATACCTATATTATCCTATATTTTTGGACCTTACCTATAAAAACCTATAATTTCACCCATTTTGCCCCAAATACCTATAAATACCTATATTTTTGTGTCTTGGGTAAGCAAAATTAAAACAATACTTTTAGAAAAAAACAGATTGCTTCTTCTTCCGAGTAGAATGCGGGACTCCTCTGGTGCATTTTCGCACAAAGGTGAATTATGTACATGTGCAAGGGGAATTTAAAAGGCTAAATACTTAGTTTTTTTGCATGTCACAAGCAAAACTGTCATGGTTAAGAAGTGAAAAATTATGTATCAATATATAGAGTCCTTTTCAAAATGAAATGCCAGGGAAAGACCTGTCAAACATTATAATTATCATTGTTGAAGAAGCTTGCGTGTATTTTTGCCATCTTTTACTTAGTAGATAAGTTTCCATTATAAACAGTAAAGTTGTGTTCAAATAATTCTATGTAAGTATATTACTTATGGGCAAGTGAATTTTGATTTCTTTACATAAATGCAGGGAAAAAGGTTATAACTTGAAAGAGTCATGGCAGTTTTGCTTATGACATACAAAACTATGTGCAACTCTCTGTCTTTAAGGGTGAGTTCATGACGAACGCGAGTTCAACTCGGGAAAGACTGTCTAAAAATAATTTGCGCATGCGCATAGAAAAATCCATTTGAACGACTTTATCCACTGACGGGTGTAAACAAATACACGAGTTTAGTAGATTCGAAATTTAGGCCACAAAATGCAATATATAAATCGAAATCGGTTAACGTAAATGATAGTCCTTGTTAAAACACTCATACATGGCACGAAAAAGTATATTTTGAGTAAATGCACGAGTTTTTTTTATTCGGACTTGGCTTTTGTTGTTATTGTTCGCCTTTTGGCGCCATCTAGGAACCCGAGTAACACCAGCCTTGGCCAGGTTTAGTGGAGTCGAGGTCAAAAGGTTGAAATGACGTCACTAGCGTCGAACCCGAGACTGTTCATTTGGAACTCGAGTTACCCGAGTCGAACCCGCGTTGCCATATGAACTTACCCTAAGTTATCTCATAGTCTGTAAGCTCAGAAGTTTGGACTTAAGAGGCCAAATTTAGGTAGATATATTTTAATTATGCTCCCAGGGCGGAATATTGTTTAACCCGTGTCCATCTCTCGATCCGTCTGTCCAAAATTTTAACATTGGCCGTTTTGGCGGAATTCATGTTTCACAAACACATTTTGTTTTCATGTCGCTGGCAGGGCCATACAGCCTAGAGTCTTGAATTGTTGTATATAGCATCATCCAAGGGCCCACTACAGAAATGCAGTCTTCATATCATTGTGGTTTTATGAAAATTGACCCTTAGTTCTGTGGTATCGTATTTCATATATATGGACAAAAGAGGACAATCTTCTGAATTATATGGCCTATGGCTTTGAAACTGGTATGTTATATTGTCTTAGGACCCTCTACCAAAATACATATTTTTACAAATTATTGTTTACAATGGAAACTGGCCCTATGATGTTGGGTATTGGATTACATATAAGGACAGAGAAGAAAATTTTGTTCAATCTTCTAGACTGTTTGCATAGAGCTATGAATCTTGGTGTGTAGAATTAATTATGGTGGTACAATGAAAATTGTCCATATGTACTCTGTATCAGACTTCATTTAGAGACAAAGAAGAAAATCTTATACTGTCTTCTACTCCTAAATCATCCCATGGCCCTTTACCAGTTATGACAATATCCTTCAAATTATTGTGATGCAATGACATTTGGCCCTATGTTGTGGGTTATTAGATTTCTGAAGATACAAAGAAAGCAATTTTGCACAATCTCCTACTCCTTAACTGTTTGGCCTCCTGTGTAGAATTGTTTAATGACCCCTCTACCAAAGCACTTAAAAGTTTTTGGTTCCATGAAATTTGCCATTTATCTTCTACATCTGAATGATTGAATCAATGGCTGAAAATTGATGTGTAGAATTGCCTCATGGCCCTCCATGACAAAAGACTTAAAAATTTCGTTGTAGTACTATAAAATTTGACTTAATGTTGTGGGATACCCGATTTCAAATTGAGAACTTCTCAGGAAATCTAGGGTAACTTTCCACTTACAAATTTTTTTGTGACAAATCATTTTGTCAAAAACCTTATGTTAATATTTTGCATGTATCATGGCAGCATGAATCTCTGCCAAAACTGTTTACATTGCCTTCCTGTAGTGAAAATTGGCAGGAAGTTATGGGTCTGGGATGAAACAGATTATACAATCATCTCCTCAAAGCCACAATGTTCTTTAAGGTAAGCGATAAATGGCCTTCTTGGCTCTCTTATCTTGATATGGTGTTCATGGAACACCTTAATGTTACTGAATATTTAGAACAGAAAGTAATAGCTAATGGTCACCTTGTCTGATTCTCCTTTCATCTTATTAACAAGAGAGAGCTGAAAGGTAGTGGTGGTGGTAGAGAAACATTTAAGGTTTACAGACCCTGAAAAATTCACCACTTTCTAGCCGTACGAAATGCATCAAATTACACACAATTGTAAATACACTTCATATAAGTTGATTCACCGTGCCGGATTTCAAAATTATGCTTCAAGAAGAAAATACTTTACAAATATTATTTTACTCTATATTCATATGCAAGGGAGGTAATTTTGAACATTTTTGTCAAATATTTTCATAAGTATGCACTAATTCAAAATTCTAAACCGTGCAAAATGCTTATGTTTGTATTTGGAATGGAAATATAACACAGTTTAGAAATTATTTGCACTTTTCAAATTTTGCCTCTGGCTCTTTGGTGCTTTTGAGGGTTTGGATACCTTAAAGTAGCGTTTTCTTCATAGTAAAGGCAACCTATATTATCCTATATTTCTGGTTAATAAATACCTATAATTTTGGGACATACCTATATTTTTGACACTTAAAGTCGCTGGGCACCCTGCATAAATCTTTCTCAAATGAAAGAAAATCTCGCATACCAATTTGTAATCGATGATTAAAACGGACAAAAACTCAGCTGTCAAAAAAGCATAAATCAGTAAAGTAAACTCGACTGGTTCACTGCATTCTTTGAAATAAAACAAGCTCCAAAACGGTCCCTGTAACAAAAAGTTTTGGTTTTGAGGGGGAAAAAGGAGATCCTGATTAGCCTTTAGATACTTAAAAATAAGGGTGTTTTACTAGAACAGGGTAACCTTTTCATAACAGCTATTCCCTTTGATGCACCTATATATTGGGAAGACATTAAGGCAAAAGAGGAAAGTGCTGATAACCAGTAGCATTTTCTTCTGTTTGCCTATATATATTTTCATTACTATAACTTGCTGTGTGTCCTGATAAGAATGTGTATTCGCAGTCTTGTCAGGATCCATGTTGGTCTCAAATGCCATTAAGGACATAGAAATCGGGTTTTGTTTGGAAAAAAGTTAAAACAATGATTGACCCATTTGAGCCCATCATGGACCCAGATCAGCCTGTGCATATGCACAGTCTGATCAGGATCCATGTTGGTCTGTAAAAGCTTCTTCATTACCTGTAATAACTTTTATTTTTAGGTGATAAGCCTTACAAATGTAAGATATGTGGAAAGTCCTTCAACAGAAATGCTCATCTTATACGACACAGAAAGATCCATAGTGACGGAGAGAAAGAGTGGAAATGTAACCAATGTGGATTCGCGTTCTGGGAAAAGAGCGACCTTTTCCGACACATACGGTCTCACGAGGGAAATCGTCCGTTCAAGTGCGACTTCTGTGATCAGACGTTTGTCTGGAAGCGGTACTTGTATAAGCATTTGAATAGTAATCATAAGTCTGATGGCAGATTTTTCTGTCAAGATTGCTGTAAATGTGTTTCATCTGAAGCCGAATTGATAGAGCATCAACAGTCCGAGCACGGGAATAAAAAGGCGTTAACTCACACTTGCGAGGTGTGTGGTGAGGAATTCTATTTTAAGTATAAGTTAGACGAACATATGTACATTCACACGGGCCGTAAAGCTCATGCTTGTGATAAATGTGATGAAAAGTTTGTCAGTAGGAAAGAGTTGGATAGACATTTGGCTGAACATTCACAGGAGATATCGTTCCATTGTAACACTTGTGACAAAACATTTGCCTCGATTGATCAACTTCAGCGACATGTCAAGCTTCATACCGGTACTGGACGATACCTTTGCTCAATCTGTAATGCTTCGTTCCGCTGGAAGAGTCAACTTTCCAGCCACATGGTCGTACATTCCCAGGACTTTGATTTTATGTGTAGTGTCTGTAACAAGAAATTCAAGCGTAAGCGAGATTTGACCAGACACATAAAGATATACCATGATACCAAACCTCCGTACACTTGTTTTGAATGTAACCAGGACTTCCACTCGCCTGTCAACCTGCATAAACATAAATCTGAGACCCATTGGAGAAAAGCTGATGGTGAAGAGTTTGCATGTGACCACTGCTCGGGATACTTTAGATTTAAGAAGGATTTGGACAAACATATGGCTAAATGTCACCCACCCAGGCCCTTCATTTGTTTATTGAATAACAAGCGTTTCACTATGATGAAGTTCCTAGAAAAACACTTTGAACAGAATTTTGAAGGTGTGGAAATGATCGAAGGTGAGAATTATAGAATTGAGATGAAGGAAGAAGCCGATGAGATAGAAGAATCAGAGATGAATCATGATATGGTAGAGGATAATGGAGATGCTGGAGATATGGAACATGTAGAGGAGGAGACGCTTGTGGCCACTGCCATGGAAGTGGATGGTGCAGGGGATACAGCATATGAGAATGGTGAAGAAACACTGTTCGTCGTGGAGAATGTTGAAGGTGTGGATATTGTACATGAGGAACTTCTGTCACAGTTAAAGCAGGCTGGAGAGGAGAATCAGATTACTGTCACTGAGCATGATAGTCATATAACAGTCAGTCAAGGCCAGGAGGTGTATACAGAGAATGTGTTAACTGTAGAGAATATACAAGAACAAGAACAGCCCATATCTGAGGCGATCACTCTAGCTCAATTATCAGATCAACAAAACATCATTGATCATGATCAATCACAAGAGATGGTGCCTATGGTGGTACAGATGCAGGATCAGGTTCAGGAGATTGTGAAACATCAGGTACCGGAAGTTATACAAATATCTAGCGATTCCGCTAATCATCAAGTACCAGAAATTATACAAATATCTACTGATTCCGCTAAACATCAGGCATCAAATGTTATACAAATAGTAGAATCTAGTGATTCACCTTCGTCTTCGCCCGTTAAACCTCCGACTGTAATTCCAAAAGTTATAGCACTTCCTCGTACTAAACCTGGCTCTAATCTACAACCGCAGATTATCAAAATTGACGTGTCTGGAATAGCGACAGCTGTTAATACTACTGGTATTTCGCCATCAAAAGAAGGCGGTCAAAAATTTAGTAAAGTGTTGATTCAGAGAAAAGTTCTACCAGGCAGTGTGAAAGGAATTCCAGGATCGCCTGCCATAAAGATTTTAAACGTATCAGGGGCTAAACTGACGTCCCAGTCCAATGCTAATGTGACGTCTGTGACTCCGGTGGTCTCTACTAGCCTTGCTGATGTGTCGGGGGATATACAGATAAACAATGTTGGTGATACGATCATTGCAGGGATGGTGCCTACGACTGCTGAAGACATTGACAATGCATAAAAAATAATTGCTAGAAAGAGCTGTATGTAAGAGGGGTTGATGGCTTTTCAAAAATTGCTTTTTTAGCTCCACTGGCCGCAGGCCAGCGGGCTATTGTCATGGCATTGTGTCCGTCGTGCGTGCGTCCGTGCGTCCGTTAACTTTTTCTTTAAACATCTTCTCCTCTTATACCATTGGGCCAATTTTGACCAAACTTGGCAGGAATGTTCCTTGGGTGACCCTTTTCAAAACTTGTTCGCGAATTTTTGATTCGTCAAAAAATGTTGGCGTGGCAGGGAGAAAGGGGCTTATCAGACTTAGAGAAATCAAGAAAATTCTTTAAAAATCAACCATTGGGCCAATTTGAACCAAACCTGGCAGGAATGTGCCTTGAGTCATTCTTTTCAAAATTTGTTCACAAATTTTTACATTTGTCAAAAAATGTGGCCGTGGCAGGGAGAAAGGGGCTTATCAGACTTAAAGAAATCATAAGAAAATTCTTTAAAAATTAACCATTGGGCCAATTTGAGCCAAACCTGGCAGGAATGTGCCTTGAGTCATTCTTTTCAAAATGTGTTCACAATTTTTTACATTTGTCAAAAAATGTGGCCGTGGCGGGGAGGAAGGGGCTTATCAGACTTAAAGAAATCATTTAAGAAAATTCTTTAAAAATCAACCATAGGGCCAATTTCAACCAGACTTTGCAAGAATGTTCTTTGAGTCTCTCTTTTCAAAATTTATTCACAATTTTTTACATTTGTCAAAAAATGTGGCCATGGCAGGGAGGAAAGGGCTTATCAGATTTAAAGAAATCATAAGAAAATTCTTAAAAAATCAACCAGTGTGCCCAATTGAACCAAACTTTGCAGGAATGAGCCTTTAGTCGTTCTTTTTATGCCCCCGATAGGGAGGCATCATAAATTTGACTTGTCCGTCCGTCCGTCTGTCTGTCCGTCCGTCTGTCCATCATTCCGTCGAAAAACTTTAACATTGGCCATAACTTCCTTATTACTTAACATATTTGCTTCATACTTTAACACAACATTCCTTGGTACATTACCTTTCTGTAGGCACATACTTTGGTGACCTTGACCCCTGGATGACCTTGAACATAGATTGGCCATAATTTATAATCAAAGCGGTGTCGGGGGCATTGTCATCTTACAGTGACAGCTCTTGTTAAAATTTGTTCACAAATTTTTATATTTGTCAAAAAAATGTGGCCGTGGCAGGGAGAAAGGGGCTTATCAGACTTACAGAAATCATAAGAAAATTCTTTAAAAATCAACCATAAGGCCAATTTTAACCAGACTTTGTAAGAATGTTCTTTGAGTCTCTCTTCAAAATTTATTCACAAATATCAAGATTTGGCTGCTGCTGTGTAAGGCTTACAAGAAATCGTGGGATAATTCTTCCACTTAAACCAGTGGAGCGATTCAGTGGTCTCTCCGAGACGATTCAAATGAGTACCAACAACATAGGGTTTGGAATTGAAATAACAAATTTAGAATGTCTTCCCCTCTCATCTGTTGACCTGGATCCTACAGATTATGAGGGAGTGATAGCATTCCAAATTTGAATTGTAGCTTATCTAAACAAGGCTTGTTACGATGTCAAAAAATCTTGCAGGAAAAGAAGAAAATGCTGATTACCAGCATTTTCTCCTTTTCCTTTAAGTATTTCTGTGTTGTAAATTATAATTTCTCAAACTTCTCATTTCATGTTCTACTTTTCCCTCTACATTTTTATGCTCCCCGAAGGGAGAGCATATAGTCGCCGCTTCGTCTGTCCGTCCGTCCGTCCGTCCTGTCCGTCCGTCATTCCGTCCGTCCGTCCGTCCGTCCGAAGCAATATCTCCATAACCCTTGGGCCAAATCAAATGAAACTTACCATGTGAACTCCCTGTGACAAAATGCCGATGTACTTTTCCCCGTTTTTGGATTTGAGGCCTTGTCATGGGAAAAGGGGACTTATGGTGAAATATAGTTTTTCTCTAATTTCTCCTAGTCTAATGGTCAGAATTTGATGAAATTTCATATTTGAGTAGCAAATCAGATGCCCTTGACAATAAAGTGCTCTCCATGGCATACATTTATTGTGACAATGCCTTATTCGGGGAGCATTGTCCGTCTCTGACGGCCCTTGTCCAGGTAGTGAAGATGTAGCAACCAAAATAATTTCTCTGAAGATGCATTTTGTTTCATGGTTTGCATCGCTCTTTGAATTTTGTCTAGCATAAGTTTAAGCTGGTCCAAACCTATATTGTGCCTTAAAAAGATTTTCAGATTTTAATATGATGTTGATTTTGCATTTCAAACATAATTAACCCATACCTAAACAATTTATTGAGTTAAAAGTAAATTAATTTATTGTCCTTGATACATGTACCTGGTATTGGAAATTGTAGTATTGTTATACTGTGTTGAAAATAGGTCTAGGAATAGATTGTTGCTTCAAAAACCTTGTTGTTACTTAATCAATTTCCAGCGGCAAAAGTTTAGAATGATCCAAATTCAAAAAAGTCACATGAAATTTCAAATTAATGTTTTTTTTTCTTTTTTGGGGCTAGAAAACATAGTGGGAAATGAATAAATTGCTTGTCAAAAGCAATTTCTTCATTTCTTACAATGTTTTCTAACCATGATTCCTGAAGGTCGTCAAAAGGCTTCTCTGTTTGGCAATGGACTAACCCATTACATTACGGCAAAATTTTAGACTGGTTCAAGTTAAAAAATGTTGCAAACGACAATTTAAAGTGAATCAGAATGAAATTTTTTACATGTTTTGATCTTTCTGGATAGAAAACACTAGGAAATAGAAGAATTTGCTTGTCACAAGCAAATTATTGACTATACTTCAGACAGTGTTTCCAAAGCTTTTATACTTGTAAGGATCCAGAGGTGTTACCATTATGATTTGGGAATGGGTTAAGCTTGTTTTAAGCTATAATAGCGAGTGTTTGCTATTTGTCTATCTGTACAATGTAATTTATGAAAAAAGGAGCACTGGGGCATACATGTTTTATCTTAAAGTTAGCACATTTTGTTGTTGGATTATTTTCTACTTGTTGATTTTCATGTTAAAATTCCTTTTATTACAATTGTATTTTAATCCTGTAAATAAGTTGCTACGTAAATAAAATATCAAGAAATATTTATTTGTATTTATTTATTCAAAATGATAAAACAAGATATTGCAATGCCCACAGCAAACGGAGCAGAAATGCACAAGTGTAATGTAACTTGTTTCCACACATTTGAAGGTTTTTGTAGCTACAAGAAAATGTTTACAGAAACATTGTGGAAATTGAAGAAATTGCTTGTTACAAGCAATGTCTTCAATTCCCACAATGTTTTCTACGTAGGAAGTTGTAAAAAAAATAGAATTTTGTTCTCTTTAGATCATACGTCAGCATCATCATTGGAGTGGTCGAATTAAAGGATCTGAGGTCATGTTTAACTTTACAGGTCAAAATTCCAGGTGGATGTTAAACTGATCTAGTTGTACAAAAAGCATGTCGCTGGCTATATTCGAAAACGCCGTAACTACAGCTTCTTTAAGGTTTACGAACTGAGAATGAAATGCAGAGCCAGAGGCGAAATTTGAAAAGTGCCAGTAATTCCTAATCTGTGTTACATTTCCATTCCAAATACAAATATAAGCATTTTGTATGGTTTAGAATTTTGAATTTTAAAATTCATACTTATGGAAATATTTGACAAAAATGTTCGAAATTACCTCCCTTTCATATGAAAATAGAGTAAAATAATATTTGTAAATTATTTTCTTCTTGAAGCATAATTGTGAAATCCGGGCTGGTGAATCAACTTATGTGAAGTGTATTTACAAGTGTGTGTAATTTGATGCATTTCGTATGACTAGAAAGTGGTGTTTTCATTCTCAGTTCGTAAACCTTAAGCTGTAGCTACGACATAAAATTATTCGAACAACGCTGACGATATAAAAAGTAGAAACTTGTACTTTACCGGGAACTTTTGACTAGTCAAATTAGAATCTGTTGCATAAGACAAAACCAAATTAATGTTGCTGCGAAACCGAATACACAAACTACAGCGTGGAAATCTAGAGGAAAAGGAATAAATGCTGATGACCCACACACACCTACGAAGTTGTTGCGTGAATTGTGCTATAATGGTGTAACCATAACTATAATTATGTCCGTCTATCGGAAGACATTTGCGTATATCCATGCTACACCACATGTTATGAACCGTTTGAACCAGGACCGAAATTTTAAAGAATTATTGCACTTTACTTCATTGGTCATCGGTAACATTTTTTGTCAGCACATTTTTAAAAGAGATTTCACTTCCAACGAATTCCTGACATGCTTCCACTTTGATTTTTAGCTCCACTGGCCGAAGGCCAGCGGGCTATTGTCATGGCGTTGTGTCCGTCGTGCGTCCGTTAACTTTTTCTTTACACATCTTCTCCTCTTATGCCAGCGGGCCAATTTTGACCAAACTTGGCAGGAATGTTCCTTGAGTGACCCTTTTCAAAACTTGTTCGCGAATTTTTGATTCGTCATAAAATATGGGCGTGGCCGGGCGGGGCTTATCAGACTTAGAGAAATCATAAGAAAACTCTTTAAAAATCAACCATTGGGGCAATTTGAACCAAACCTGACAGGAATGTGCCTTGAGTCATTCTTTTCAAAATTTGTTCACAAATTTTTACTTTTGTCAAAAAATGTGGGCATGGCAGGGAGAAAGGGGCTTATCAGACTTAACGAAATCATAAGAAAATTCTTTAAAAATCAACCATAGGGCCAATTTGAATCAGACTTTGCAGGAATGTTCTTTGAGTCTCTCTTTTCAAAATTTGTTCACAAATTTTTACAATTGTCAAAAAATGTGGCCGTGGCAGGGAGAAAGGGGCTTATCAGACTTAAAGAAATCATACGAAAAATCTTTAAAAATCAACCAGTGTGCCCAATTGAACCAAACTTTGCTGGAATGTGCCTTTAGTCATTCTTTTTAAAATTTGTTCACAAATTTTTATATTTGTCAAAAAGTGTGGCCGTGGCAGGGAGAAAGGGGCTTATCAGACTTAGAGAAATCATAAGAAAAGTGTTTGAAGATCAACCATTAGGCCAATTTGAACCATTCTTTGCAAGAATGTTCTTTGAGTCTCTCTTCAAAATTAATTCACAAATTTCAAGATTTGGCTGTGTAACGCTTACAAGAAATCATGGGATAATTCTTCCACTTTAGCCAGTGGAGCGATTCAGGCCCTCCTGTGCCTCTTGTTTCTTACTTTTTAGCGAGCCGGGACTTTATGTCCGGGGAGCTAATGTCACAGCCCAAGTGTCGGCGTCGCGTACCGTCCCGTTTTGTCGCGTCTTCACTTGAAAAACTTATTCTTGGTCTATATCTCAGGCACTATTAGAGATACAGCTTTGATATTTCATACATGGATACATCTCGACAAGACCTTTCATTTGGGACCATGACCTTTGACCTAGTGACCTTGGAGTTTGACCTACTTTTGAAAAAAAACCTTTTACCTGGCCTATATCTCATGCACTAGTATTGATAGAGCCTTGATATTTCACACATGGATACCTCCTGCCAAGACCTTTCATTTGGGACCATGACCTTGACCTTGGAGTTTGACCTAGCTGTTTTTGTGACAAGCTCCCGTAAAGGCGAGCTACGTTGTCCGCGGACAACTCTTGTTTTACAGAAAACAGTGGGAAATGAAGAAATTGCGTGTCACAAGCAAATTCTTTATTTTCCACAATGTTTTACAAAGCGTTTATCTTGTAGGGAATCATTGTATGGTAATGGGTTAAGCCTGGTAATGGAACTGCATGAAAACTACGCAAAATACAGGTTTGTGTCATGCTAAATTAGAATAAAAGAACAGTGATGAATAAGCAGACAGTGATGAATAAGGCCCGACTGCTCTTTTGTGCAAGCTGGTCTTGTTCTATTCTGCCTGTAAAATCGACTTGAATTTTCCGTAATATGCATAACCAGATTAATAAGAATGAGGAAATTCTCATAAAATTCCATGGTCATGGAGAACGGTGTAATTGTGCGAAGTGTTTGAAAGTATTCGCATCTTACGATGGGTGGCATACCTTGAGCATCGATTTTGAGCGAATCTTGTTTGTCCGAAGAACTTTTATTTCCATTTGGGATTCTTTTGACTTCGAAATAATGACAATTTGACTAAAATCGTAAACTAATTTATAAATTTCTGTATAAATATCCGAACTTTGAAGCATGCTCTAAAGGACCTCTATGGATAAGGCGAGAAATCTCCCTAAAAGGCTCAGCTCGATGTGTCAATTTTCAAAACTGACAAATTGAGAAAGATAATTAAGCTTTATGGTAAGGTAGATAAATAAACGAAATGAATACAGATTTTATGTCATTTAAAAACTTCTATATGTGCAGATAACTCTTGATTTTGTACCCATCTAAATGGTTTCATTTTTCTTACACTACCGGTATTCGTAGAAGTAAAATGAAGTTTCTTTTTGTATCATTTGCAATTTATTTTCTATATTTACAAGGATAGATGGTGTTGACATCATATGGCAGCTTTGGTTTTGTCCGTATTGCGCATGCGCATCATTTAAACAACTTTAAAAGCGCACTTTCACGCCAAAAACCGAGGAATAGCTACCTTCCCTTGGCTGGCGAACATCGTTCCACCCCTTGACCCAGCTTCCCATTGACATATGTTGAGTAACTTGTTCATAGGCTTCCCCTGTAAAAAGGATTTCCTGGGTCACGGGGTGGAACATTCTTTTATACTAAAAATAGTACTTATATTATACGAATTGCCATATTTTTGGCGGGAAAATTTCGCCTTTAAACTCGTTTCAATGATGCGCATGCGCATGAATAACAAAACGAAAACTGGTTTATGATTTCATCACCAATTTTCCTTACATTTACAGAAATTTCTTGGTGATAAAACAATAGAAAACTTAATTCTGGTTAAATGAATACAGGTGGGGTAGGAAAATGTAATTTTATTGGTCGGTACGGAAACCAAGAGTTATCTGTACATGTCGAATCGTTTTTTAAACGATTTAGGTATACATCTAACAATACAGCTCGAAATAATTATCAATTTGCATGTTTTTAAAATTGACTTTTCCATTTGAGCCTTTTAGGGAGATTTCTCGCCTTATCCATAGAGGTCCTTTAACTTTACATTCTCACGACTGGGAATCGTGTGACACAACCATTTCACAAAATCGCCAATAATTCTTGAAATACACTAGAGGGAAGAAGGAACACACAACTTTTTTTAAATTACTCTGTATTCTTTCTTGTTATTCAATCCAATCTGTTATTACAGTTGTCGCCACATCGTATGGCACGTGTTTATGTTTTGTTTAACGTTCAATTACATTTGAACAAAACATAAACATTGTGCCATACGATGTGGCGACAACTGTAGTTACAGGCAATTTTACATTGTTATTGATGTAGTGTTACCGGTAGAATTCAGAAAAAACATGTAAGATAACGCCAAAATATACGTTTACACGTTTTCTACGCGTATATACATCTGCACATGGCCAAACTTTCCATTAAACTCTTAAGTTGTGTAGATAAACGTCGACTCGACAAAAGGCAAAGTGTTTCGTTTAGATTAAATTCCATAAATAATACCGCGACTAATTCAAAGACGCCGTACCGTATGGCACCAATTTTTAGCTCCACTGGCCGTCAGGCCAGCGGGCTATTGTCATGGCAGTGTGTCCGTCGTGCGTGCGTCCGTCCGTGCGTGCGTCCGTCCGTAAACATTTTCTTTAAAAATCTTCTTCTCAGAAACTACTGGATGGATTTCAATCAAACTTCACAGGAATGATCCTTGGATGACCCTCTCAGATTCCTTCAAAGAATTTGGATTGAATCAGAATAACCTGAGTTATCTGCCCATGAATGTGAAAAATAGTTGGTTTTAACATTATTTTTGCTCTAAAATCTACAAATATTGAACAATCAATATGAAACTTCGACAGCATGATAATGACCGTAAGATCTTGCCTGGGTATAATTTTCAGCTTGATCTGAATTTTACATCATGAGTTATGTGCCCTTGAAATTGACAAAATTGCCCTTTTCGGCTCTATTTTGACTTTGTTTTCACTCTAGCAACTACAAATATTGACCAAACAAGACAAACCTTGGACAGAATAATAATGACTATAGGATCTTGCTTTGGTATAATTTTCAGCTTGATCTGAATTTTACATCATGAATTATATGCCCTTGAAATTGACAAAATTGCCATTTGTGGCTCTAATTTGACTTTATTTTCACTCTAGCAACTACAATTATTGACTAATGAAGACAAAACTTGAACAGAATGTTGGTGACTATAAGATCTTTCCTTGTTGTAATTTTCACCTTGATCTGAATTTTACATCATGAGTTATGTACCCTTGAAATTGACAAAATTTCCATTTTCGGCTCTATTTTGACATTGTTTTCACTCTAGCAACTACATGTACAAATATAGACAAATCAATACAAAACTATGACAGAATAATGGTGACTATAAGATATTGCCTTGGTATAATTTTCAGCTTGATCTGAATTTTACATCATGAATTATGTGCCCTTGAAATCGACAAAATTACCATTTTAGGCTCAAATTTGACATTGTTCAATCTAACAATTACAAATATTGACCAATCAAGACAAAACTAGGACAGAACGTTGGTGACTATAAGATCTTGCCTTGGTGTAATTTTGAGCTCAACCTGAATTTTATGTCATGAGTCATGTGCCCTTGAAATTGACAAAATTGCCACATTCGGTTTTTTTCTGTTTTACAACCATTAGTATTAACTAATCAATACAGAACTTTCACAGAATCTTACTGACCATACGATCTTACTTGCTTGTAATTTTCATTTTGGTCATGCATTTGCTTGTTTTTCGCAGCCTGAACCTTTGAAATTACATTCAACAAGACAAACAATCAGGCCTGTGGAGCGCTTCCAGACCGCCAGGGCTGTCTAGTGTTGTTAACAAATGTGAAATCTTAAACCGCGGTTGCTGCCGAGTTTGGTGCACATCCGTCGACAATATGTCGTTTGTGGAAATGTCGTTTAAAAAGGTAGAATACCCTAAAAGTGGTCAATTTAAGATTCACAAAACATCGGATTTTTTATAGCGTCGTCGTTACGTCCCACTGCTGAAAGTTTTTGACCACGTCCGAATAATTCCGATGTCGCACGAATCTCATTACGGGCCGTTACGTTTGCTTGATTCTCATACGGAATAAATTCCAATTATCGTGACAGATTGTCGAGACTATACATCTACAGAACAACAATCGTTTCAGCCAGTCATCATTATACCCCCACAACAAAGTTATGGGGGTATACTGGATTCAGGTTGTCCGTCCGTCCGTCCGTCTGTCCGTCCGTCCGTAGACATAATTTTGTGTCCTCTTCTCCTCCCACAGTTTTTGACCGATTTTGCTGAAATTTAAGCAGGTTGTTTCCTATCATATGAAGTTGTGCACCTGCAATTTTCATCTTGATCCAGGCAGTAGTTTCAGAGTTATGCCACTTTGAACTTTAGCACTTTTTCAGTGACAACGCGCTAGTGGGGGTATTTGTCCGCTTTGCGACAGTTCTAGTTTACGTTGGTTTGGATTACGTGCAAGACGCTGACTCGGGTAACTAGTTATTGGTGTAAATGTACAACCGATCATTTTCAACCGGATATAGGTGGAACGGGTTACGGGTAACATGTGACCTCAATAAAAATTTGGTGAAGTTTTACAATGCAATGAAAACGATTTCACATTAGGGTGATCTTAATAATAACGGCTGATCAAAATGGTGTTGCCTTTCCCTTTTCCTCTAGTATAGAATAAACATTGCCAATTGGGTAAAGTGAACTGGTCAATATTAACTCGGGACAACTGTATTTGCGTCGGTAGAGTGGCATTAAAATAGTTATTTCTAACGCAAGTGTTCTTATGTACATTATCAACAAGCAGCAAAGGTCTGACATACAGCAGAACTGCATATCAATCATTTAACTCTTTATACATGTAGAAACATCATGAGGAAAGCAGGACATAAAATTTTAAGGTAGTCATCCCATAATGAGATTTGTGCGACAACGGAATTATTCGGGTGACGTCGAAAACATTCGGCGGTGGAACTTTCCACCGCCGATTATTTACAACCTCGCCCGAAAAAGCTCGGATACGTAACGACGACGCTCGAAAATCCAATATTTTATGAATCTCAAAATGGCCACATTACATGTATTCTACTTTTAAGCAGAACTCATTTTAGACACTACGACCAGGAAGCATTTTCGTTGTGGAGTGTCCCCTGATAATGGTTGTTGTAGGCCTATTTACATTTGGGCCTTTCAGCTTCCGATTGACATAGACAAAGCACAAGCCCACTTTGATGACCATGGCGAAAATAGCCAAGACCCCAATCACCCCGCCGGCTTGTGTTCCCTTCTGTTGTTCCGTTTCTTGGTATATTTGCGCTGAAAGATGAGAATATGGTACGATTTTTTCCAGTTAACCGTGACGTAATTCGGATAAACAATAGTAATTCGTAGGTGTTGTTAAAATATCTCATAACTACCGCTTGATTCAAGCCGTAGTTATAGCTCACGATAATTGACCTGACAGAGCAGCCCTTGTTAATCGAATGAGTAGCTCTACCAGGTCAATTATCGTGAGCTATACTAGATGTTATAACAACACCAACGGTCTATCGATACATAACGCAAACCCAGTCTATATTCAGCACAAAATTCATCGCTATTAATCACAACTCATTTGACAGTCCAATATGTATACATGTAGAAACTCAGGGTATTTCATTATATATGTTACCATTTTGAATCTTAAGTACCTTTAAATTAAGAAATGTACATTCAAATGAAATGTACAATGCAAAGAATAGACATAATTACGTTGTGTTTTACATATAACAATAGTGTAATTTTGTACTAATGATGGACACGAATTCAATCTTACTCATACAGTTCAGTTTTAGCATTCTAGACGACGTCATCTATGTTGCAAAACAAAGTCAGCCTGTTTCTTAAAGTGACATTTCAGAATTTTTTATCATAAATTTTACTTTTATTTTTATCTGAAAGAGCATATTTCCTTATGAAAATTCTGAAAATTTCGAGCCAAAATATTGCGCCGTTTACGAGAAATTTATATTTTTGTGTTAAAATTGAACAAATTGTTGTGGACAACAGTTCGGATTTATATGCAATTTATCGATTATGCCTCAATTTTAGATGCGTGTTTCTCGCTTATTGGCAACAACTTCAAAAAACCAATAGTATTTATACTCATTAGAATAACCAATCTTGGCATCAAGACATACTTAAAAAAATTGAAATTGGAATGAAATGTCCCTTTAACGTTTATAATGACCAAATTGCATGTGTCCTAAGAAATATTCCTTTTTTTTACACAAAAGAATGCTACTTCAATTCATCTTTGGATATTGCGACATGGTTGTACTTACATGCTCTTTCATATATAGCAAAGAAAAAGTTCAAGCGGACAGAGGTTTTGAGAGTGCAAACAAGTCACACATTATCTGACCTGTATGTAATCCACTGTGTCCCAAATGATTTCTCAAACCACACAATAACTTCCCTGGAAGTGCGGACCGTCTGGCCGTTGCACCACCCTGCCGGAAAAAAAGGGCATTAAAGTCTGCAGCTTTTCGCCTTAATGCTGGAACATATTTCTTCTGTATTTCATACTAATAGTTTACTCTATTTAATTTGTCCCAAAGTCACATTTTTCGTCCTCAATAAAGAAGGGTCCAGTTATTACTGATGGACTTAAGGCTGCCCATGCTGTTAAATTGTGAGAATGAAATGATCTTTTCAGTCAGTTATATTTTTATATGCATCTATGTTGAGTTTTCATCATCAGCATATTGTTTTTTCAAAGACCCGAGAACAGTCATTGATAAACATTTGATCAAGCAGTTTGACAACTTTCGTACATACGTCACTGGGCAGCACCATTTTTTAAAAACGGCCTAAATTTGATGACGTAAAAAGACGTCATGACGTCGATTTTTTCCTTTAATTTTTGCGCGACACAAAAGTTTATTATGTAGGCCTACCCTTTAAAAACATATATAGGCCTAGCTTGATTATATTGTATGTACTCGTATAATCAGTGATTCATATTTATTTGTAGTGGTAACATATATTATGAAACACCCTGTACATCGTCGGTGTTGAGAAAGTTGTAGTTACGAGGTTTTGCAATAACACCGACGACATGTTTGTTGCATCTGAAGAGTTTGTGAACAGAGAAATTAAATGCCGTATAGAAACATGTGCTCTTTAAAAAGAGAGGTACATTTGTCCCTTGCCAACGTAGTAGAAGTTAACAACTTAGTTCCATTCCTTTAAAAAAACATTTCGTCGTAATTTGGGTGCGTTTTGAAAGTTAGTTGAATAGACAGAACATACTTTCCAAATAAGATTATAATAATTCAAACACCAAAGGAAATGAATTTTGTATACATACCCGCTGTTGTTGAAATCATACCACCTGTCGTTGACTTAAAACCCACTGTCGTTGAAGTAAGACCTGTTGCTGACATAGGAGCTTTTGCCATTGACATAGAACCTACTAGTATTGTCGTTGAAATCTCTTCCCGTGTTCCATACATCGTTATCCGCCATGAGTTCAGCTTAAATACTGTAAGATTAAAGTTCGAAAATTTTAAACATCTTTACATCATGTATATTGTACATTTGTGTACTAACAAGTACTTCTGGATCGCACAAAAATGTTTAAACTAAAGCATTCAAATTAGAGATATACATTATTTGATATAATTCTGACATGAAACGTGAATTAAGCATTATTAACAAATATACTGAAAGGCAAAAGTAACTATACACCTGACTTTCATTTGATTTGTCAAACCCTAATCACAGTTTGTGAAATTAATTGTGTTGTAAATAAACATTATGCCGTTTTGCAAGAAAAATGTGGGGTAGAAGAGTGTGTTCACCCTTTCTTGACGCTGGTGATACCACGTCATTCATAAAGGGGTCAAATTAAAAAAATCCGGGTAAAGTTTTATTACACCTTTTAGAATAAAAGGATCGAACTTTATGCTTAGCCTAATTTTATCTAACGTCAGTATTTCTTTGTCCCTTTGTGTATAATTGACTGCATAAACGTACTCGCGTATGAATAAGGTCAGCCGTCTGACACTAACATTAACTCTTATATCGTCAGAAAAGAGGGGCTAACTCTATTCTGCGTGCCTTCAAACTGTAACATAAGGTCAAATATGGGCGTTATTGACGATAATGTCATGTTTTAGTTGGTGTATAACTCAAGTGGTCTGGCTACCGGACGTCTAGCACTAAAATCAATGTTTCAAATTCGACATCGGACAGTTCTACGGCTCAACTAAGGATTCTACGAACCTTTACTGCTGCTTCCGGTAAACAACGTCACGTCAGGTCACGTTAGTACTAAACACGAATTTATTAGTCTTGGTTGTAGATACTCTCATTTTTTCGACCCATAAGTGTTGTAATGCGTTAAAGAAATTAACGATTGATTGACGGATTCATTTCATTAGCCTAGAATTATAAACTTTTATCCTGGCTATCTCATCATGCTTCATGTCCTGTTTTTTTTGTCGGCGTCGGATTGCTTACCTTTTCCTGTGAACTGGAAAACAACTCTGGCCTTTTGTATGGCGACCAACAATGATGAAACATGCAGAAAATAATATCACTATTTGCAACACCATTGTGTGGGTGGGGTATTTTGGTAATTTTAACAATATGCGCGTGCAGACTGCTGTAACGTTGATGAAACGGGTGTATTCATTAAGAATATATACTGTGCACAAAAAATTTAGCACACTTGGAAAATGTCCTTTCCTAGTAAAAAACTATTCCAAAATCCATAAAATAAAACTCTAATGTGTTTGAAAATTCAATTTTCTAGCGCTTCCTGAAAATTTTGCTTCAAAATTCTTAAGCGTTAGTTAGGTATCTTACGTTAAAGTGCACAGGGGTCAGATATCGAAAGTCAAGCAAATTTTAATGACGCGAATGTCCAGCATAAGCAGCTAGGACCGCCATTCCATGTCTTCCCATGTTGCAGAGAAACTTCCTGACCACAGAGAAACGAATTTTGCCCATTCATACTGCAGATGACGCTCATTGCCAATGACGTTACAGACGTCATTACTTTCTCTAGCCTGACGTCCATCAATGTTCCTTGTGTGTTCTTTTGCTGGTGATTAAGCAGTTCAGGCGTAGATCATTCTGTATGTTCCATGGAGTAAGTGGGTGGTGATTATCTTATTGAAATATCACAACGCTGTGTCATTGTAAGACGGTCCAGTGACAGGTTGGATAATTTCATTTCAGTACCCTTGCACCGTTTGGTTGCCATTAACTGAAATGAGGTCTGTTTAACTGTTTTCATCTATTCCTGCCTAAAAATGACGATGCACTCGACGTAACAGTCTCAATGATGACGTTATTGGTATCAAGCCTTACGCATCTTCTCCAACCGCAAATCCTGCCGTCAGTTAATGACACGTAAAATGAGATTCGTCCGGACATCAGTCCAATGTCTCCTGAATCAATATCGATGTGTCAATACCCACTGACGCCTTGCCTGTCGATGCTTAACGTAATTGGCGTAAGATCTGAGGACCCTGATGCAAGTTGTGTGGAGCCTGTTCCGGACTGTTTGGTCACTAACGGTATACCTTGTGACGTCCTGGAGGAGTAGCACTAAATTCTTACTAGACAGGAATTCGAAACGTTGTCAAGACGTCGCTATGAAACGATCCTCCCTGAACGTCGTTTTACACGGTCTACAAGATTTAGGTCGGTCGTTCGTGGATAAAGTTGCATAAACCAAGTGCCGTAGGTGCGTAATTGTCAATTGGAGACAATTGAAATGCAAAGCGACATCTCTAACAAACATACCTGCTTGGAGCATGCAAAGAGCTCTCTGACGTCGAACTTACGTCATCATTTCTCGCCTTCCCATAATCAATTTCAAAGAATTTGTAACAGTTAAATTGATTCTGCTAACAGATCTGTGTAATGGTGTGTTTTTGGACAAGCTAGACATTATCGATGTCACTGCACACGTGCCGCACGTGACTTTCGCTTATCTGGAATTTGTCCAATACACTGAATAGCACAAAGCAATGTTCATTTAATTATCATAAAGCGAAAAAATAATGTGTTAAAAACGTGCTAAACTTTTTTGCTCAGTATATAAAAAAATAAGTGTGCAAACATATAGTCGTGAAAATATCATAAATAAGCTTTAAAATTAAGAAAATAGAATTATTCTAAAACTGTAAAGTTATTTTTGCCTTTGAGTATATGACGTCATGTAATATCAGGAAGGCAAAACGTATCCGTTTTTGGTGAACTATTGAAAGTCAGATAAAATATCGCCTTGTGTATTCCTTTATTGTATCATTTTATACTGTCGCAAAGTGGATAGATGTGTTGTAAGTTATGTCAGTTGGTAGCTCACGAGAAATGACATGGCTGAGTATCTCTATCGATTAGCTAGGGATGCTCTGCCAGGTCATTTATCGTGAGCTATACTAACATACAATTTCGTAGTGAGTTTACTGAAAATTAGCGATATGAAAATTCGGCGACAGGACAATTTCATTGTATTAATTAATACCCCTGTGTGACAAAGGTTTAACTCGCATTCAAATGTAGAAGGTTGCAATATCAAAATTAATGCGTTTTAACTTGGCGAAGAAGAAGTTGTTCCTGGTTGGTACACTACAGTAATGTTAACACAAACGGCTCATTGGTTCATTGGGAAATTCGATTGAATATTCTTTCTATGACATCAGTGTTTAGCCTAAAGAACGCTCTCGAGATGATGCGCAATTAATTTTGTCTGTTATGTTCAAATCGTTGTAAGCCACCATCTTCAAGCTTTAGTTATAATCTTTTTGGCTCACCTGAGCACGAAGTGGTCGCTTTTTGTCCGTCGTCCGTCTGTCCGTTCATATTTTTTCAAACAACTTCTCCTCCGAAACTACTGTGTTAATTTTGACCAAACTAGGCAGGAATGTTCCTTGGGTGACCATTTTCAAAACTTGTTCGCGGATTTTTGATTCGCTCGAAAAGGTGGGCGTGGCAGGGCGTGACTTATCGGACTTAGAAAAATTCTAAGAAAATCCTTTAAAATCAACCATTGGCCAAATTTGAACCAAACTTGGCAGAAATGTTCCTTGGGTGACTCTTTCAAAAAAAAAAATTACGAGTTTTTGTTTCGTCAGAAAAAGTGGGCGTGCCAGGGTGGGCTTATCAGCCTTAGAGAAATCCTAAGACAATTCTTTAAAAAAACAACCATTGGGCCAATTTGAAACAAGCTTCGCAGGAATGTTTCTTTAGTGACTCTTCAAAATTTGTTCACATTTTTTTTCGTTCCATAAAAATCGTAGGCGTGTTAGAGCCAGGTTATCAGACTTACAGAAATGGTGAGACAATTCTGTAAAAACACTCATTGGGTCAATTTGAACCAAACTTTGTAGGAATGTTCCTTGAGTGACCCTTTTCAAAGTTTCTTTGGCAAAAATGAAAAAAAAATGGAACTTATTAACGATAGAATTTGTGTAAAATATGGCATAGAAAATATTGAGACAAAAGGAGAAACTGTTGGTTATCAGCAGTTTCTTCTTTTGTTTCAATGTTTTCCATGCCTTTTCTATTAGGGACGTCAAAAACAAGGTCTTGTTCGGGAAAGGGTTAATTAATTAACTACCGTATATATTTACAGCCGTTGTATTGTTTTGCCCTTTTCTGGAACACAAAGGAGTCATACCTATACATAAAATGTAAACACATACCACTATCCTTCCCCTATCTAAGCTGCCAAAAGATATCCAGACTTGTACATGTTCTAGGGAGCCAATACTGCCTGAGCACCCATCGCTCACGTGTTCACTTGTAATGGTTCTTCCAAAGTAAGTTATTCTGTAATGACAAGGTATTCCATACGTCAATAGATACCAAACACCTAGTGCAACCGCAGTCCTCATCCATGACATGCGGAAATTTGCGATGGCATCCCTTTTTAATTTTCGTTGCCACGGATGGCGTGAGGAAATTGACGAGGGTAAACTATATTAATCAATGTCCGTAGCCACAGATAACGCCCAAAGTTGCAAGAAAGGTTTGATAACTAATGAGGCCATACACATGTTATTTATTTTAAAATAATGTCATGTAAATAAACAAAAACAAAATCTGTAAATGCAATTTTGAACCGGAATAAAACAACGACATATCATTCTATAACTTAACCCCCTAGCCCCCTGTTCCTACGGGCCTGAACCGAAAACTAAAATGGCAATGATTAAATAAATGATTTACCGATTCGAATATCAAAAGAATAACCCGGCATCCCTATGCAAATAACCTAGCCAATCTTCGATCTGACACTGTATTCTTTCATGGAAAGGTTCGACATTGTAAGGTAAAATTTACAAATTACAATCAATATTCGTTTTGAAATTTCTTGTTACAATGCTCGCTATTATTTTGAGAACGATCAGAATCTTACTTGTCGACGACGACCAGCGGGCCTGTACACACAACTTGGTCAGGTACATTTTTCCAAACTTTGGCTCTTTGTATCATGTTGGCTGCATTCATCAGTCCAAAACCGAAACTATGACTAAATGTAGAAAAACATATTTCAATATAATAATAATAATAATAATAATAATAATAATAATAATAATAATAATAATAATAATAATAATAATAATAATAATAATAATAATAATAATAATAATAACAATAATAATAATAATAATAATAATAATAATAATAATAATAATAATAATAATAATAATAATAATAATAATAATAATAATAATATTCATTCATTCATTCATTCATTCAATTCATTTAATTTTGACCAAACTAGGCAGGAATGTTCCTTGGGTGACCATTTTCAAAACTTGTTCGCGGATTTTTGATTCGCTTGAAAAGGTGGGCGTGGCAGGGCGTGACTTATCGGACTTAGAAAAATTCTAAGAAAATCCTTTAAAATCAACCATTGGCCAAATTTGAACCAAACTTGGCAGAAATGTTCCTTGGGTGACTCTTTCAAAAAAAAAATACGAGTTTTTGTTTCGTCAGAAAAAGTGGGCGTGCCAGGGTGGGCTTATCAGCCTTAGAGAAATCCTAAGACAATTCTTTAAAAAAACAACCATTGGGCCAATTTGAAACAAGCTTCGCAGGAATGTTTCTTTAGTGACTCTTCAAAATTTGTTCACATTTTTTTCGTTCCATAAAAATCGTAGGCGTGTTAGAGCCAGGTTATCAGACTTACAGAAATGGTGAGACAATTCTGTAAAAACACTCATTGGGTCAATTTGAACCAAACTTTGTAGGAATGTTCCTTGAGTGACCCTTTTCAAAGTTTCTTTGCTGATTTTTTATCTGTCAAAAAAGTATGGCCGAGCTTATCCGCCTTTAGAGAAATCATAACAAAAATAGGTCAATTTGAACCAAACATGGCAGGAATGTCTGTTGAGTGTCTCTTTTCATCATTTTATTTCATGAAGTCAAAAGCTAGGTCATTGGGTCAAATTTTGTATTTGCTCAATTATTATGAAATCTGATCAAAATTTTTATTTTAATGATCTCTATTGAATTCTTCATGTAGTATGTCTCAAACTTCTTTCATGTGAGCGATATAGGGCCATTCTGCCCCCCTTGTTTTACAAATAACAGGAGTTCTCACACTTGAAAGAGACTTTGGTTTCTAGCGTTTTCCCTACAAAAATCATTTACACTTTTATCCCAAAAATAATTCCCCCCTCTATAACCCAAGTAGATCTATTCCCTCAAGAAATGTTTTAAAATTCATTATAAAATCCAAATGAATTAAAAAAAGGAACTCCTTTCCACAATTGCTGCAGTTTTACAAACTAGCCCTGCTGGTTCTCAAGTCTTAAGTACTAGTAGTTGGTATAAAAGGTTTTTAGCCAATCAAGTATTCTATTTCTATATTAGATCTATATTATTTTCCCCAAAACTATGATGCCGCGCGTGATTTTCCCCTTCCCACCAACGTCCTGTGTCTTCCCATTTTCTTAAAAAGCCCTGCACAACCAATGCTATATCCTTACTCTCTCCAAAATGTGACGTATCCAGTCGAAGTCTCCATGTGCCTGCAGGGTTCTCTCCCCACGTAAACAACGTCATAAACGTCCATTCTGTCTTCCCGTAAGTTCTGTCTAAACGTCGTTCACGTAATAGAGTGCTGACTGTGCCGTGTGGAGAATACAGACGGATCTAAAAAATAAAGATGAAAATATTTGATTCGTCGTTTCATGTGGTATGTAACATATCTGATTGTTTGAAGTCGCAAGGATTTGTAGGAATAATTCACTGGTAGGGGGATTCTAAGGACTGCAGTCCATCATTAACTACAAAACCGCATCGACGGGCGTCATCCGTAGCACCAACATCCTCGAATGACGCCTGTAAACTGACGAGAGTATCTTAACCCTTTCCCAAACGGTAAAATTTTAGGGTGATCCACTACAAAAACTGGCAAAAATGAAAAAAAAAAGGAACTTATTAACGATAGAATTTGTGTAAAATATGGCATAGAAAATATTGAGACAAAAGGAGAAACTGTTGGTTATCAGCAGTTTCTTCTTTTGTTTCAATGTTTTCCATGCCTTTTCTATTAGGGACGTCAAAAACAAGGTCTTGTTCGGGAAAGGGTTAATTAATTAACTACCGTATATATTTACAGCCGTTGTATTGTTTTGCCCTTTTCTGGAACACAAAGGAGTCATACCTATACATAAAATGTAAACACATACCACTATCCTTCCCCTATCTAAGCTGCCAAAAGATATCCAGACTTGTACATGTTCTAGGGAGCCAATACTGCCTGAGCACCCATCGCTCACGTGTTCACTTGTAATGGTTCTTCCAAAGTAAGTTATTCTGTAATGACAAGGTATTCCATACGTCAATAGATACCAAACACCTAGTGCAACCGCAGTCCTCATCCATGACATGCGGAAATTTGCGATGGCATCCCTTTTTAATTTTCGTTGCCACGGATGGCGTGAGGAAATTGACGAGGGTAAACTATATTAATCAATGTCCGTAGCCACAGATAACGCCCAAAGTTGCAAGAAAGGTTTGATAACTAATGAGGCCATACACATGTTATTTATTTTAAAATAATGTCATGTAAATAAACAAAAACAAAATCTGTAAATGCAATTTTGAACCGGAATAAAACAACGACATATCATTCTATAACTTAACCCCCTAGCCCCCTGTTCCTACGGGCCTGAACCGAAAACTAAAATGGCAATGATTAAATAAATGATTTACCGATTCGAATATCAAAAGAATAACCCGGCATCCCTATGCAAATAACCTAGCCAATCTTCGATCTGACACTGTATTCTTTCATGGAAAGGTTCGACATTGTAAGGTAAAATTTACAAATTACAATCAATATTCGTTTTGAAATTTCTTGTTACAATGCTCGCTATTATTTTGAGAACGATCAGAATCTTACTTGTCGACGACGACCAGCGGGCCTGTACACACAACTTGGTCAGGTACATTTTTCCAAACTTTGGCTCTTTGTATCATGTTGGCTGCATTCATCAGTCCAAAACCGAAACTATGACTAAATGTAGAAAAACATATTTCAATATAATAATAATAATAATAATAATAATAATAATAATAATAATAATAATAATAATAATAATAATAATAATAATAATAATAATAATAATAATAATAATAATATTCATTCATTCTCTTTAATTTCTCCAAAGGAGATTAATTGAACAAAGCATTTTACAAGTTAATAGGTAAACAAAGAAACAAAATTATAAATATTATCTACATCAAGATTGCTACTTCGAAATCGAAGTATTAAAACATTTTAAACGTTTAAGGTCAGCATATTGACGCTTTTCAATGAAAATCACGCAACCGCAGCTTATTAAAAGCTACAGTTACGAGGTTTTCGCTGAAAAGCAGCGATATTGTTACATGTTTTGAGATTTATGGAAACATTTATAAACGAAATGGATGGTTTTAAAACGGAATTCTTTTTCGTAGTCTGATTGCAAGGAATTGGGGTTTGTACCCAACACTATCAGCACGAAGCTGTCGTTGGATGCAAACAACAATTCTTGCCCCACATCACGTGACACATTCGCACATACATCAGTAATTAAGTCGACCTTGTAAGGGTAGGTAGAAGCGCATTCGGCCAGTCTGTGTTTAATATTGTCCAGATTCACGCGACCACACAGATCACAACGAACAAGATCAGCTCGCGGATCAGCCACCCACAATCTAGCTACGAATGCTATTTTGTGTGGCGGCAGTTCCGTGTTGTAAAGGTTGTATAAGGAGCAGAGTAGAATGGATAGGAGTTGCGCAAATCTGGAAAAATCAGCTGATCGGATGCGCATCAACCATTCATCTGTTTCCTTCTCCTTAACTGCACGTGTGATGATTTGTCGCCAAACATTTTTTGAAGGTAGAAAACAGTTATCGTTTATATACATATTCATGAGAAAATTAAGATTGTATTTTGACAATAGGCAACAAATATCTGGAATATAGCCTCTCGTTACTTTTTGAGGGTTATACATGAAAGTGAAAAACTTTCTAAGAAACAACCGTTTACATAATGAATTTTCTTGTAGAGTTAATATTTTATAGAGGAACATGAATTTTCGTTTGTCGATCACAGCTGTTATTCTATTTAGGCCTAACATTGACTCACACATATCCGACCTTACCCTGGTATGAAAGCCCTGAATTAACTTTATTATGTAGTGCTGTATATTGTTGAGAGCTTTCAAATTTGAGGTGGACAGATCGTTCCAAAGCTCACACCCGTACAGTAAGATGGGGAGAATAACGGAGATATACAGCTTAATTGAAGTGAGTGGATTTAACCTTTTGGGGTTCATCTCTAGATCAGACATTGCATAGTAAGCATTTTTGGCTTTTTGACAGCGCTCTGATATTCGCTTATCAAGGGATAGGGAACTATCCTGTCTTATACCCAGGTGTACTGCAGATTCACATTGTTTGATAAAGGAGTCTCCTAACATAAACTCATATGACGGGTTATTCTTACACCGTTTAAACACAACGACACAAGATTTATGGCAATTAACCTCAAATTTCCACCGATAGGAATATCTATATACGATGTCCAGCATACTCTGTAGGTAATCAGGTGTAAGGGAGATAATCGTGAGATCGTCGGCGAACGCAGGGTTACCTAGATGGGAATTAATGCCTTGGTAAAGACGTAAACTCTTGTCTGATTGTTCTAGCTCATCCAAAAGGTCGTTGATGAAGACTAGATAATAAAAAGTTGAAGCTACGCTTCCCTGACGGACGCCACGCGTTATTGGCACCGGATGTGACGTATTGCCGTTTACGACAATGCGGCAATTCAAATTGATATAGGAGTCCCGTATTAACCTCCATACTTTACCAGTTATTCCTAAATTAAGCAGTTTTAGGAATAAGGCATCATGCCATACACTATCAAATGCGCATTTAAAATCTAAAAATGCTACAAACGATTGGCTATCAAGATCGGCAATGTCGTAAATTACCTCTTGTAGACAGAATGCTGCTGTGGTGCAACTTAGTCTTGCTTGGAAACCTTGTTGTTGTGGTGACGGGAATAACGATCCGCTATAAAGTAGACTTGATTGAATTCTGCCAATCAAGAGCTTCTCGAAAATTTTACAAAAGGTCGGGACTAGGGATATCGGCCTATAGCTTGCCGGGTCGTGCTTGGGTTTGCCGCTACCTTTGTAAATAGGTATAATTAGGCTACATCGCCAAGAATCTGGCACTGTTTCTTGCTGCAATATACTATTGAAAAGTATGACCAGGGCCTTTGTTATCGGTAGTTTGCCGTTAATTAAATGTTCGTTGCAGATTTCATCATGGGATGGCGTTTTCCCTTTTTTGAGATCTTTTATAGCCGATTCAATTTCGTCAAGGGTAAATTCCCTTTCAAGTTTTAAGGCCATTTGCGATACCCGCGTGTTTGACAACCTGTCGATGTCGTCGGACACAACTTTAGCTTGGGCGTGGCTCGAGCTTGAGGAACTTTCGTTGAAAATGTTTTCAAAGTAAGATTCGAATCCCGACGTAACGTTCTCTGAATCATACGTTTTGCCGTTATAGACGATTTGGGGTATAGACATGGGAGGGGACTTTTTGTACTTTTTTAACAATGACCAAAAAAGTGCGATATCGTTCTGGGCACTTTTATTTAGCTCGTCAAATACATGGTTAAGATAATTAGTCGTTGCAGTACGCTGTAGTTTGCGGAAATTGCTCTTTGCTTGCTTATAGTCGGAGTACGCTGGATAATTCATACCACGCGGTCTACCTTCCTGGATCCATATTCTGCGTTTGGACCGGGAAGTTTTGTGTGCCTCTTTTAACTCCATAGACCAATACGGCTTGGCGTGTATGTTAAATTTACTTTTGGGCAAAGTAATTCGAGACGCTTCGATAATTTTACCAACGATAAAATCTGAAGTTTCATTTATGGAATGACGCGGCTCATTATACAGGGGTAAAATACTTTTGGACAAATATTGTTCGTACCGATCAAGATCAGACTGGTTGCATTTGTTCCATGATATTCTGCACGGCTCGGGCTTTATCACATTTGGTCGCGACATTTTGACCAGCTCTAACTGTAGGTAAAGGGGTAAATGGTCTGAAGTAATTGTTAATCTGCTTTTTATTGTAGTGAATTTCGAACATTTTTTGAGAACATATTGTTCGACTAGGACATGATCGATTATTGTCTTAAGGGTGGTATATGTATAATCGACATTTTGACTTGTTTTACAGAGGGAGACTAATCCGTGTTGGACTAGAAAATTGTAGAACAGCGAGTCTTTGTCAACTGTTACGTGCGCTCTACCTGGAACGAAATCTATCGATCTTGCATTGAAGTCTCCCAGCAATATCACATCACCATTTTCTACCAAAATACTATATATTGCTGATAAGCAGCTAAGTGTCTCTTTATATGCATGAATGTTGCTATCACCTGGCATATATACACCGACTATGTACAATGGCGTTTTGGTCAGCGGTGATTGATCGAGTTTTATCGCTAGGATACGTTCATTTTGCATGCAATCTACCTTGCTTATATAGGGATTGAGACTCTTTTTGTACAGTATTGATACGCCTCCTTTGCCGCACTTCAATGGTCCATAATGACTGGTTGACGTGTCGGCAATGGAGACGGCAGTGTAATTCTCATGTATAGAGTTCATATATTCTAGAGAATGTGACATCAGCTTATGCTCTAATACTACGGATATATCAACATCATTGTCATCTAGTAATTGTGTTAGTCCACAGGTTGAGGACATAATGCCTCGTACATTCCAGGAAATGATATTTAGAGTCATTATTATAGATATGATAAAAACGTATACACGGATTGGGTGATAAATTGTACTAGCCATAATGAGTTTCTGTAAAGTCAACACACTCTAATAACGGGACGATCCGTCACCCCATTCGTTATCAGCTTGTACGTTCCAATCGTCATGGTCATCTGTAGCCCAAGCGTTATTATCATTTCCGGAATCTTTGTCATAATAGTCATCTCTGTGATAGTAGTCACCATCACGATCATAATCACGTTCATAGGACTTTTCATTATCACGCTTAAAATCACTATCATAGTTATCATTTCGCTTTCGACGAAACTGCGTGCTTGTACTTTCATACGGATATCTACTATTGTTACGATAACTATTCTCTTTATCCCACTCTGTTTTTCTTTGCCATTTTCGTATGCTAATACCGACGGGCCAAAATTCTCGATCTTCAACTTTTTCGGTAAATTCATCAGGTATGTTGATTCTAGCGGCCGATCCTGATTTCCCGTAGAACATTTTGATGAACGTACACTTAACGTCGTTTTCGGTCAGATACTGGTATATATCATTATCCGACACGTCTGGGTCTATATTCCCTATATAGAACGACACTATTCTTCTTTTTCTCACAGCTTTGAATTTGTCGGCCGCGGCTGTGCGTATATCGGATCGTGGTAACGTATCTTTACGTTCTTGTGTTTTGTTACGTTGTTTACGTTCAGTCTGTAGGTGGATGTGTATGGATGGATTTTTCTCGACCTTTTCTTCAGGTTTACCTTTGTTTGTCGACTTTACAACTTTGTCAACTTTTGCTATAAGGGATCCATGAGCTTTATCATTCACATTTTTGTCCGTATTTGCATTCGTTTGGAGGCGAGTTTCACCTACAATCTGAACATCTGGTGAAACGATTTCGTTGTTCACAGCTTTAGCGTAGTTTATATCTGGAGTTTTTTGCGTATCTTTAGCGTGCAGACGTTGGATCGGCGTTTCTGTTATTTTTGCTACGGCTTCATTGTTCACGATTGTATTCTCAATCTTTTTGTTTATTCGACCTATACTTGCACTAATGTTCTTCATATCGTCTGAAATTTGGTCGAGTTTTGCGGTATCACCAAATTTGCTACGCAGGCCGTTTACGGACGCCAGTATTAGTTTTGTATTTGTTGTAAGGGTTCTGGTTTCATTTCCTATATCTAGTAGGATAGCATTATTGTGTTTCACGATGTTCGACATTGCAGCCAGGTCCGACTGTAAATTTAGCAGCATTGTGGTTATATCGGGTATTTCTATACGGGTACCCGATTTACTTTGCGTTGACGTTGACGTAGACGTTGCGTCATTCTGACTTGGATCGATTACGGCGTGTAGTGTCACGTTGGCGCTTGCATCGTAGGTACCGGTTGCACATGTTGTAAAGACGTCAAATATGTCTCGAGACGAGTTCCCTTTGGTGAACATGTATAAAACATAGCAGTCATTGGCTAGTTTCTGCGATTTCGTCGAGTTTGGCGAATTTCGTCTATTTAACAATTTCGTTTTAGGACACGATGGATCTTGTTTAGCCCTTTCTGCTAAACGCTCTCTATAGTCGTTGATTGACTCAGGATCATCTTTACAGATTCGGATCAGTTCGGGAATGTACAAGTCCTTTGGTTGGTTATCAAGGGCTAGATCCAGATCGTGATAGAACTGTTGGGGTCTAATTGCCTGGGATATAGGTGTATGGCCAAAATAGTCACTATCATCTGCAACACTATCGTCAGATGAGAGCTGAGAGACGTTATTCTCCATTCTGTGTAACGATTTTTGTGTGATACGGGTAAGCACTAAAGTCTAATAAATGTGCGTCTCTATAACTGTACTAAGTGTTAGAATACCCCAAAGGGCTCCATTCATTCAATTTCGGGTGAGCGATTTATATCCTCGGGCGAATTCACTATTGTTGTAGTGAACAAAATATAAATAGGGTCTATTGTTCTTCAATAAATCACTGATATCTCATTAGTAATAATGTTTCATCTTCAACTTTTTAAATGTTCATAATGAGTAGGTACTCACACAGTATCATGCCAATTTTCAGCTTCCTATATAATCCAGTTTATCATTTATTTCCGATTTCTCGGAGCTACACACAACACGTCCTTACATATCCGCCATCTTCTATAATAATCAATAATAATAATAATAATAATAATAATAATAATTATAATAATAATAATAATAATAATAATAATAATAATAATAATAATAATAATAATAATAATAATAATAATAATAATAATAATAATAATAATAATAATAATAATAATAATAATAATTCAAAATTGATAATGATAATTATGATAATAATAATGATGATGATGAAAATAATAATCATAATATCAATTAATGAATGAATTAATGAATAAATAATAATAATAATAAAATGATAATTATAATATTCTGAATCACTCGACACAAGTCCCCTATTGCATTGTATTGAGGATATTTGGGTACAAAGCCGAGTGTTTATGGCACATTTTTACTGACTATTGAATGATGCACGTTTTCTAACATTGTAACTGGTTTCTGGATGCCCATCGCGGGCCGAAAAAAACACATTTTATGCAATAATGTCAAATAATAATTGTGACGCAATAATTGACGTCACAAAGTAGTAAAAAAGGTTTTTATGTCTAAGACAGAGTTTGAATTGATCATTATGAACAATAAACTCTGTATGGAGAGTAAGATGAAGTACGCCGAATTATGTAGCAAGTATTATAGGCAAATGCAAACCTCTTTTTCCCGCCCCATTTCTTTGCCATTTAGCATCTATAAGGCCATCAGTCTCCGACGTATTTACGATCAAATGTTGTACATCTCTCCATGTCAAATTTGGACTACAAAATAGACACTTTGAAAGTCTTTACCACAGATATGTAGGCCTTCTGTGCACACGCACATATAATACCGGTACATCAAACCTTTGTTTCAAAGACGTATAGTGCTATATTTACAATATTCGGCTAAAATGTAGATTAACTATCTATTTTTGTATAATTTCGTGTAAAACAATTGCTAGTCTCGGAAACGTTCACGATTATACGCTATTGCCCTTTATCCATGAAAAATGTAGCAACGTGTCTTTGTTGCAAGGAAATGCACACGGACTGTCCTAGTCCTATTGCCAGGTCGTCCTTTATAAGGGAATCACGGGACACAACAAGAAAATGTCAGAATATGTTAAAGGGGGAATAACACTTAACATCTTACAAATTTTCAGAGAACTTCGTGCAAAAAATAAATAATGTATATATTATGAAAATATAGCCTTTAAATTGCATCTATGCCAAATCTTAGCTTTCTATCTTGTGTATTGGCTAGGATGTTGACGGATTTAAAACCCCATATGTTTTATTATTATAATTTTTATACCCCCGACAAAAAATCATGGGGTTTTAAATCCGTCGACATCTAAGCCAATACACAAGGTAGAAAGCTAAGATTTGGCATATATGCAATTTAAAGACCATATTTTAATAATATATATTTATTTTTTTGTACGAAGTTCTCGGAAAATTTGCAAGATGTTAAGTGTTATTCCCCCTTTAATACGCGACTAATTAAACATCGGGTTGAAGCAAAGAAGATAAAAAGCTGGAATTTTCTGGACGAAGTATATCCTTTTTTAATCTTTTAAAAGGTAATTGACGATAACAATAGCTTTGTGCTCAACCCTCTTAACTTACTTCGCTTCAAGCACCAAGGCAATAATTCCTGCAGCTAAAGGGCAAGAGGCTGATGTCCCTAGAAAGTCTGAAGTACATCGATCGTTAGTCCACGTGGTGGCCTGAATAAAACATTTTGAAGAATGCACTAATAAATCATTTAGTAGAATGCATTAAAAGAACATTTCGTAGAATGCGGCTTTTGCCGTAATAAAACATTTTGTAGAATGCCTTAATAAAACATTTTGTAGAATGTCCTGATAAAATAAAACACCAATTACATGAAAAAAATACTTTCATGAACGGCAAACATTAACTATTCCAATTTGACAGGTGCTGGAAGTAGCAAAATTGGTATTAAAGTGACATTTCAGAATTTTTTGTCATAAATTTTACTTTTATTTTATCTGAAAAAGCATATTTCCTTATGAAAATTCTGAAAATTGTAAGCCAAAATATTGCGCCGTTTACGAGAAATTTATTTTTTCGTGTTATAATTGAACAAATTGTTGTGGACAACAGTTCGGATTTATACGCAATTTATCGATTATGTCTCAACTTTAACTGCGTGTTTCTCGCTTATTGTCAACGACTTAAAAAAACTAATAGTATTTATACTCATTAGAATAACCAATCTTGGCATCAAGACGTACTTTAAAAAAAATGAAATTGGAATGAAATGTCCCTTTAATGGGCGCTGGTGTTCTTGTTTGTGAACTGTCATTATTATTGTTTTTTCTTTGTAGACGAAAATGGATTATAACTCTAGATAACAGGTCTATATAGCTTAAGGACAGATCCTCCATTTATTTCCCACGGTAAGATTTTTTTTATTTTTTCTGTACTGATATTTAGATATATGAGAAGTAAAAAAATGACTTAAAAACTATAGGTCACCAAGCGAATTAAAAAGTTATTGGATTTCAAGGGTGACTACTCTTGTCTAAAATTGCAAAAATGAGGTGTCACTTAAATACCCACAAAAAGGGTGTTCGAAATGACTAGGATTACATAAATAAGTGTTTATTGTGTTCAATATGTTTTATTCTGTCTAAATGAGTATCAATTTGGGGAAATTTAGTGATGATTTTGAAATTTTAAGTAAAACATTCTTTCAAAAGTAGCTGAAATTGCTCTTTTTTCGCAACGTTTCCGACAATAAAAAATATTCCAGCGGTAAGAATTTTTTCTTTTTTGGTATAGACATAGTGCTTGGTCATACCTACAAAAACAAAAAAAGAAAAATATATCAAACCAAGCGTTTTTCTTAGTTATAAGTAAATTTTGGTTTACTTTTTGCAGCTCTGTCCGAAATTGCTTCACTACTTTTATCCATTTTCTTCCTTATAACCAGCGTTTGATAATAAAAAGTGTCGTCTGTTGTGTCCATCTGAAGCAGACTAGCTCATAAAGACGCCACTTTGCTTTTGTTGCTCAGTTTTCTGATCGCCAACGCCACATGTTGCACGTGTAACAGAAAGCGAAATGTACCATCCGAGTACTATAACACTTTAATTGACCAAACAGAGAAAATGGAAATAACCGAAAAGGGTCTTGTCATTTATCAACCAAACATTAACTAAATGTAATAAATGCATTTGCTGAAAAGGCCAATTACTGAAACAGCTTTGTTCACGTTATTTAGGATATGCGTAGTAAGTTGCGCAGTAACAACTGGAGGATCTGTCCTTAACGTGATCTCTTGCAATAAAACTCGACTGTGCAACAAGCAAAGATCATTTTGGTGAACAGGAATTTAACCGACGCCTGAAATGATTTTTTTAAAATAAAACTGAAAGGTTATTTGTGCGTTCAATTAGGCTTTTTATTACTCTATTTGTCCTTCTTTTTACGTATAGAACAGAAAATTAGTTATTCTCACTAGTTTAAGATCCGGCGAATCTCCACTGTAGGTCCCGACCATGATGCTGGAACATTCCTCGGAGTAATGAGCCGGAGCCCGATCTCTGCCAACACTTGTCACAGAGATTGTATAAATACTGTTGGAATATCCATCGCAATTACAGTCATCATACATCCCGCCATTACCGGCTGCCCAAGTGTATATGGCTCCTTTACCATCACGGCCCTGTACAGTAAAGAAAAATAATGTGCATGATCCGTGCTAACTCTTGTCACAGAGTACGTATAAATACTGTAAGCGTATCAATCACAATCCGTCATATCTCCCGCCATTGCCGGTGTAACGTAGTAAAGTGACCCCCATAGAATACTGACCCCCCCGGTCACTATTCTATATAGAATACTGACTCCCCGGTCATAATATTATGACCGGGGGGTCATAGTATTATGACCTCCCCACACGTAGAAAAGTGACCCCTCACGTAGAATTGTGACCCCCCATAAAATATCGACCCCCTTCCCCACATTCAGATCAAAAATCTTACTCTAATATAAACCCAACTATGGTACCCGTACAACATGATTATCTCCATCGATAGGCATCGGAGGTGCAATGGCACTCGTCCGTGAATGCGTCTGTCCGTACATACAGATTGTTTTAAACGCAACTTTTCATTCATTATTGGGCGAACCCGATTGCTGGTATTTCTCGCACCCGTACTACCAATAAATACAAACAGAACATCCAGCTGCTCTCTCACAGATGATTCACACCCATTAGTGCGAGACAAATGACTTTTGTCAAATGTCAAAATGGATACATGCCGAGCCAGGTTCGAACTCATGACCCCTTGATTGGCAGACCCCAACGTAACCGACTAAGCTATCAGGTTTCGGAGCATCTGTATTGGTTCTTAATCGTATATGTACAGTAGGCCTACAGTACTATGTTCATGGCTTACGAACTACTACCGATGTATATTTGTGTGGAGAGGACATATGATTTTAAAAGGTTTCTGACCGAAAATGGCTTTACCCTCAGCGTTGTGAGTTCGAAGCCTACTAATCCGAGTTTTCTCTGATGAAATTAGCTCTTTGATATCTTTGTGCCGCTCATTTTTTGCGACATCAACAAATCAAAGAGCAAATTTCGTCAGAGAAAACTCGAATTAGAAGCCTACCTGAGGTATGTATGTGTGTTTGCCATACACACTTTCCTACTTGGCGGTTGCACATTAGAGTGATTCTGTTAAAGCGACATTTCACGATTTTTTTTACATAAATTTCATTTTTATTCTTTCTGAGAGAGCATGTTTTCTTATGAAAATTCTGAAAATTTCAAGCCAAAATATTGAACCGTTTATAAGAAATATATATTTTTGTGCCAAAATTAAACAAATTGCTGTGGACAACAGTTTTGATTTATATAGCATTTGTCATTTCTGTCTAAATTATAAAGGCGTATTTTTCGCCTTTAAGGGGGAATGCTCCAGTTTTTCGGAACACTCGGTCATTACTGTAGTAAATTAAATGTTTCGTACCAATATGTTTCGCTACCATAATTTCAATAATATAACACATCATTACAATTTACCATTTTCGACGGTAAAAGTGTGTTTATTATGCGAAACTGATTTCCTCAAGATGGAAATCGATTATTTAGAGCAAGACAGTCGTAAGTGTGTATGCAGTTACCACTGTTTTGCGTCATTTTATTCATGTGTAGCTGATAAAAATTGCTTTAATTCACCAATAAGTGCGCTGACCTTTACATTTTCTTTTTGAATTATTACCAGGACATGTTGCTTAATACAATGAGGGAGTTTTATCAAATTCTATTATGTAGAACTTGAAATATTTCCAAAAATATGCAAATTTTGGCATAAAACACTCCAGCTTCGTTGATCAAACCGAACACGTGAGCATGTTGTTTTATACATTTACGCGTTTATAATAGCACATATTTTGGGTTTTTCTGTTCTTATTAAATGTAAGACGTTACTTTAAATCTGTTTTGGGACTAAACGATGAATATACAACATTTTATTAGCATTTTAGTGACCTTGGACAGGTGCAAGAAATTATGCATTTTTTTTCGCTGTAGGGGTATGTGATACGAATGCCTATAAAATTCAAACAAGAACGCTGACCTTCCATTTTTATTTTATTCTTCAATTGGTAATAACATGTAATTTCAACATACAAAATATAAATAAATTTTATTATTGGGAAAAAATTAGGAAACTGGAGCATTCCCCCTTAAGTAACAATTTAAAAAAAACTGATAGCATATCTACGCATAAGAATAATCAATCTTTGCATCAAGACAAGCTTTTAAAAAATGAAATAAATGTGAAATGTCACTTTAACATTTAGTCACTTTAGCGAGATAGTTATCTAGGCTTCTCAATCTGATTAAAATCCTGTGTTGACTTCACAGTAAAATCTGACAGGCACCAGTAAGGGGTCGTCTTCTGTGACATTTTTTCTGACCAATTAAATAAACGCTTCAACGATTGGCTAAGCGATTTAATCTGAAAACTAGGTCACGATGACGTCACATTTCAGTATAGAACCATGTGTTTGTCATGGAAAACTATAAGTAATCCGTCACGCTAAAGGGTACTTAATGGGAAGTCCATAAAACTTAAATTAGAGAAATAAGTCAGACTAAAAAGGCGTCAAGTAGCTGTCGCAATTGGAAATAAAGATGTAAGATATGAAAAATACAATTAATCAAATATAGAATTTCATTGAATTCTATCTTGATTAAAAGAAATGTGAGTAAAAAACTTCTACAATACTACCTCTTTTCCAGAGATAAAAGTTCTTTACACAATTTCACTAAGTTCATATTGAAGTTTCGTGCAATTTGGTGCAAGAATTGTGGAGATTTTGCTTCGGGCAGACTTGAAGATCTAGACGCAATGTTATCATACATTTAGCCCCCTTTTTACATGACAGGATTTGTGTACATGAATTGTTAATTGAATAAGCTACAGAACATCTCATTCACCACTGAAGAACACAATTTCATTAAATTATGTTCATTGAATGAAGAGAAATTAGATAAACACTAATTTTTACATCAATGCCCCTTTTTCTGTGACGCAGCCTCAAATTGAAAAAGAAAAAAAAAAAAAAACACACACACAAAACAACAACAACAACAACAACAACAACAACAACAACAACAACAACAACAACAACAAAAACGCCCCGAGAACACAGATTCAAACAGAATTTCAGGGATTACACTTGTGAAGTGTCATTGAATTTGGCCTAACGGTTGCTGAGATCTGACGGACAGACAGACAGAAGGAAGGACGGACGAACAGAAGGATAGCATGGCGACTAAATGCTCCCCGATACTTTTTTCGGGGAGCATAATAAACAAGGATGTGCTTTGAATCGATAAACATGCAGTGTATTTTAAATTGGCAATTTAAGCTAGGTGGGGGTCAGTATTTTATAGATAAAATCAGAGGGGGTCGTTATTTTACATGGGGGTCAGTATTTTATAGAAAGGGGGTCAGTATTCTATATAACATAGTGACCGGGGGGTCAGTATTCTATGGGGGTCACTTTACTACGTTACACCGGCTGCCCATGTGTAAATGACTCCTTTACCGTCTTTGCGTTGTTAAATTATAAATGATTAATGAATATATACTGACGTCCAAAAGAAACGCCTCAGTCCTAATAAATTTCCGATTATTCAGTAAATCTGATTTGAAATTACAAATACTTATTTGCATCTGTAAATTTGATTATTTGTACTTGAAAAGTGGTGATAAAGAAATATCAAACTGTCACAGTTTAGAAAAAACGGCACATTTAAACAGAGTGGTATCAGAATTTCCGTTTGAAAAACAGTAGCACGTGGCTTAAACTTTACTTGCGACGACAAAAGATACCGTTAAACGTCTTATTTGATGACCACAGTTGGTGAATACTAAATGCGAAGTCGATTTCAGCGTCTCAAACCTGAAACGCATATGACGTTAACGTAAGACAACTTCTTGTATAACAAGCGTTTCATGAGGTCTATCTGATTTTGGTCGATTGGCAAATGTTTCTGTAACTCTAACTCGTCGACAAAGATGCCTAATCGTGCAATGCAAGACGTCAAAACATCATGCGGTTTGTTTTTTATTTTCCCGCATTTGAAAATGACTAATCTACGTGCTCTTTTTTCCGAGCAGTGTGTCTGTTTTAAACGTTACTTGCAACAACAACAGTTACCAGAAAAAAACACTTTTTAGGCCACCACATTAATCAACTATTCGACAGAAAGTCGATCCCAACGTCACAAACCTGAAACGTACATGACGTTAACGCGGAGAATTATCTGGATTTACAGGCGTTACATGAGGTCTAGTTGAGCGTGGCCGATCAATAAACGTTGGAGGAACTCTAAAGAGTCGATCAAGACACCGAATCGAGAATCACAAGCTGTTAAACTGTCTTGCGACTTGTTTGTGCATTTGTCGCATTCAAAAATGGCCATAAAACGGGCTCCCTTTTTCAGAATTAAGTCTTGGTATCATTCAATTCGGATGTTTCGTAAGAAAATCTTTAAAATCGTGGTTGCCTATCCTATAACACATGTTACTGTGTAAAATATGACGAATTTCATCACGTGGTATACATACACGAAGCGCACGTAGAAAACGTGACCAGTCACCGGAAATGGACATGTTAATGTATAGAAACGCATATTTTTTCATTTGCCGTAGTTGTCGGTCAAAATGATAATATACAGTATACATTTCAATAACATTGTAAAAGGCATAAAGAAAATAACGACAAATTTCATTGGAGCGTTTCTTTTGGACGTCAGTTTAATATGCATCGTACAGTAAAGTTCCTATACTAAGATCTTTGACCGGACCTGATGCAAGTGGTCTTATAAACTGACACAATTTAAAAACGCAAAGCACGTTTTCATTGACCATTCCATTCCTATTGCCTCGATCGGCACCATATTTGGGGACATATATGAGGTAATGTACACACTTCACGCCTCGGCAATTTTGTCGTGTTTTCTTAAGCATATCCGGACATCTGAACCGCCCATCACTAAATGCTAGTGTATCACGTGCATTCAGACCGCGTCTTAAATCACTAAGATTTTTTGTATACAAATCGCCACTTTGATTTACTTATTGAAAACATACGAGAACTACGGAAAAAGTTCGTGTACAAAATGCTCAGGCTTACTTTGGGAAAAAGGAACCGAGTTTTGGGGCTTTTGGTTGGCGATGTTTCACAAATGAAGGTAGCTAGACGCTTTAATGTAGCCGAATCAATAGTTCTACGGCTAAGAAGACGTGTTAAGGGCACGGGAACATTTACAGACCGCCCACGTCACGGCCAGCCTTGTATAACAACTATACGTCAACACAAGTGTATACGTCAACGTCACTAACGCAACAGATTTGTGATGGCTCAGTGCACAGCAAATTCTATGGTTGGTAATGGCGAGCGGCCTATACATTGTGACACGGTGATGAATCGCCTGTGAAAACACGGGGTTCGCTGTCGTCGTCCTGTTCAATTCAGGCTCTTGACTCAACGTTCATTTTGGCATAATCTGACGTCCATTCAGGCATTATTCGTGGCTTTAAACGCCATTTTCTGTCCTTTTATGTTAACAATTGTAACATTTACAATCATACATGGCTATACATCGGTTTTGTAGACTGTAGTAGATACCATCTGTAAAAGTACCTTTTTGCGTTTTTAAATCGTGTCAGCTTATATTATCGAGTCGGTTTTACCTGTAAACGACACTATAGGGCTGTGACATTAGCTCCCCAAACATAAAGTCCCGTCTCGCTAAAAATAACGATAAGTGCCACAGCCTAAGCTTTATTTTGATACCGATATTGCAAAATACATTTACAATAATTTTCGGCGACAATTCAATTTGGGCCACCAGTTTGCTTTGCTATTACAAACCCTGGTCATGCGGATCCAGGATTATTCCGGTTGCTTTGGTAGATAGAATAGAACAACACCAGTCTGCCTTTTTCTACACTGCCTGTTTCTTTAAATTTAGCCTGACAATGGCATATCCTAAAATCCTCACCTCAGTCGTTCCTCTCCTCAAAGCTTCTTGTGTTAGTTCGCTAGGTCCCCCAATTACGTCTCCAGAACTAGTAGTTCCCCAACTGTTAGAATAAATGTCCGTTGATCCTAACTGGTTTGTAAGGGCCAAACTTAGTTCGAAGTCAGTCAAACTGTCGTTGTCGTTGAATATTTTCACAGCTAGAAATGAAATATACGGAATGGATCCATTACGTATTACAATCATCTTTACTAATCTAAAAAATATCGAATTTTAATCGCCAAAAGAAAATAATTAAACAACAAGTCCTGTGGCCTTAAAGACAGAACCCCACGTGGCTGAAGTGCCTCTGTCTCTGGACTTTCCGTACCGTGTAAATAGAACATAAAGAACAAGGCTTTTCGGGAATAGCTTTATTATAACAACATCTCCTACCTGAGAAGGTGGACCGGTATGCTGTGCCTATCACACAATGATCGTTCTTCACAGCGGCTACCAAGCCTGCACACATAGTCCCGTGACTGTAATGTATAAATGAATGACAAATGAAAGTCTTTACTTTGTGTTATTTAACCCTCTCCCGAACAACAAAATTTTTGGGAGGTTCAATTTGAAAGCTGCTGCAGATGACAAAATCAATGTTGATAAAGATAGGATTTGTGTGCAATATAGCACAGAAAATATTGACACAAAAGGAGAAATAGAACCCCTCGTACAATTAAAAATTGCTTAACCCTCTCCAAAACAAGACCAGGGGCCCGTTTTACTAACGAACTTACGATTATTTTTTTTGCGTAATTACTTGTAACAACAAACTTGATTGGCCTAATCCGATTTTTCGTGCAATCAGATGCCCTGTTACACTGTTTTCACAACAACATGATCGTAAGATCGTTAGTAAAACGGGGGCCTGGTTTTGACGCCCCATTTAGATAAGATTTGGGAAACATTGAGACAAAAGAAGAAAATGCTGATAATCAAGTTTGTTGTTACAAGTAATTACGCAAAAAGTAATCGTAAGTTCGTTAGTAAAACGGGGCCCCTGGTCTTGTTTTGGAGAGGGTTAAGCAATTTTTAATTGTACAAGGGGTTCTATTTTCGGTACTATTTTCGGCGGACTCAGCGAAAAATGAGACTACCCGGTGACCAAAATTAAAAATAGAATACCGGTAGTTGGAAAACCCAAATTTGAAGCGTTCCACTCCTAAAAGCAGGGATTTCCTGAGGGATTTCCCGAATAAAAAATAAGTCTTCCAGCCAGAGTAAAAGACAAGAGCGGATGAATGCAGTCTATTTCTTTTATTTCAAATCAAAACCCTACGTTGCGGTTAATCATGTCGAGTCCTCTGTTCAAATCACGCGAAACAAAATTCAAAGTTAACAAAAAGTATTTATTGAGCTAAAGTGTCCAAGAAAATGATGCTTGACCCCCAACCCGACATGATTCGCCAATGCATGATTGTATGTCTTATGTGTAGGCCTATTCTTAAATTAACAACAATTTGCATTGATTTGGTTCCAGTAAGAAAGAAAGTAAGGAATGCAAGAACTCTTACTCTTCACTGCCTGTGTGATTAACATATCGTGAACCTGTCAAATAATCGAAGCTAAGACTTTCGTCCTGAAAAACAGTAATTCCTCGGGCTCAGAGCTAAAGATAAGTAAGAGGGAGTGAAGGCTTTTCCAAATGTAATATTTCATTTATTGTTAACCAAAGCATATGTTGTGGGTACTCATTGGAATCTTTTCATGGAGACGATTCAAATGAGTGCCCACAACATAGGGCTTGGGTTTCAAATAACAAATTGAGAATGCCTTCCCTCCTTCGTATCAGTTGCTCTGTCTTGCTACTTGGGTATACCATGAGAATTCTTTTATCAATCGACAGACTTTTAGGGTTGTCCATTTTGAAAGCTGCTGTTCAAAGAGGACAAAATGGGCGATGATGGTCATCAGCATTTTCTTCTTTTGTCTCAATGTTTTCCCAAGCCTTATCACGGGTGGTAAACAGAGAAACTAGCTCCAAAAAGAGTCAACGGTATTTTGTTTCCTCGTGATATCCGGCCTTTACCGAGGTAGTTGCAAAGAGCGAAAATCTGTAAACAAAGGTAGGTCACAAACACATTTTTCTACAAGTATTTCTTTTACAACGAATTATTGAAAAATCCGGCGATGCTGTAATATGAAGAAATGGTCGAAGTTTGTTGTGCACGAACATATACGGTGTTAGTAAGCAGAGTTTGAATACAATCGTTGAAAAACATTTCAAAATCGAAAATTCAGAAGTTTTTACTTTCGATTTTGAAATGTTTTTCAACGATTGTATTCAAACTCTGCTTACTAATACCGTATATTCTCGTGCACAACAAACTTCGACCATTTCTTCATACTACAGCATCGCCAGTTTTCTCAAAAACTCGCTTTAAAAGAAATAATTGTAGAAAATGTGTTCGTGACCAACAAATTTTCGCTCTAAGCAACTACCTCTTTTTGGAGCTAGTTTCTCTGATTACCACCCGTGCTTATCTAATCAGTGGCGGATCCAGGATTTTTGTGAAGGTGGTTCGAATATACAAAAGGGTCCAATTTCCTGATATCATACAATTTTGACTGAATTTCTGCATGAAAATGAAATAATTAGGCTATAGAGGGGGTTCGTTTGAACACCCTCTGGATTCGCCTATGCTTAAACGGAGCATGTGTCATAAAACCATAATCGAATTATTGTAATTACGGAGAAAGTTTTCAGATTTGACAGAAAATATGGCGGAATGAATACAGCACGGCAGATAGAACTTTGGAACTTGAAACTTTACTAGACAAGGGGCAAAGCATACTAAACTTTGGACCAGGTCCTGATTTCTCGAAAAAAAAAAACAACAACACTTAAGTACGTTCTCAGACTGAAATCGAAACACCATACTCAAATCACACGAAATCCACGTGAACTTCAATCGAATACCCTTCAACATTGGAGAGGATTCCATTGAAGTTGAGCATGTACTCATGAGTTCAAGTTATATCGAGAAAGCAGGGCCAGGACTTTTTCCGCTCAGAAATAGATGTATATCGTACTTGTTTCGTTGATATTAACATATTTTTCATGAAAATTCTTCAGAAAATTTGATACAACTTACAGAACATAGTCAATTATGCAATTACCACCGCGGATTGTGCATCATGGGATGGATAACAACTACGGCCAAATTAGGCCCGTTTAAGGTAAGAAATTGTGCATTAAACTTATTATATCTCCGTCAGTTTTCAAATTTGAAAAGTCATGACCTCGTCTTATCCCTACCCATTACCACACAATGACTCTTTTTGACTCCCCACAAGATAATGGCTTTGGAAAATATTGTCGAAAATGAAGAATTTGCTTGTGACAAGCAATTTCTTCATTTCCCACAATGTTTTCCACCCAAAAAGACCTAAAAGTAAAAATTCTATTCACATGAAATTGTCGTCTGCAGGATCTTGCAATTTGAACCGCCCTAAAATTTTGTCGTTTGGTAATGGGTTAACAAACGTTTACATACGTAGTTTGCTGCTAGGTCTCTATGCGTTGATTCTATACCATCGTCGACTATAGCCACGTGGACCCCTTTACCACTGTACCCATCTTGCCATGCCTCATAAATACCCATGGATGGGACCTTAGACGGGTTCTAAAATATGAAAAAATATTACATATTTGAGTAGGAATATGAAAATGGACAATTCGATGCCTTAGAAGAATAAGTGGTACTTACGACCTTTTATGATGAATACATTTTTGGAAAGGGCATTTCGAGCTCTAAATATGGTGCAAATTTCATAGACATTTGAACTTGTCATGCTGACCAATTTGGCTGTAGAAAAAGGTCGTTTACTCTTTTTATGCTCCCCGAAAAAATTACGGTGGTGCATATAGTCGCCACGCTGTCCGTCCGTCCGTCCACAGCCAGATCTCAGCAACCCTTGGATTAAATTCAATGAAACTTCACATGTGAACTCCCTGGGATAATAAAAGTAAAGTAAAGTAAATGTGGTTTATAGTCTCAAATTTACGAACTAGGTACATATTCGCGCGACTTTCACACTTTACTCCACGATCATCGAGCTTCAAGTCGGCTGTTTACAGTCGGCGCCTGCGGCAGCCACAGCACTTCGGCTTTCAACTCTCCCGTGTATCCATTTATACACCTGGGTGAAGAAGAGCAACATGGGGTAACTTTTTTTGCTCAGAAAAATTCCCGTGACCTAGGCGGGATTTGAACCCAGGACCTCTCGATCCCTAAGCCCGCGTCCTACCACTAGACCACGGATAATACCTAGAGACTTCTTTCTCCGTTTCTTAATTTGAGGCTGCGTCATGGAAAAGGGGGCCTTAGTGTAAAAAATAGTTTTTCTCTAATTTCTCTTCATCTAATGGCAGAATTTAATGAATTTTGTACTTACGGAATAAATAGGATGATCTAGACAATATTCTATAAATAATGTGTGTAAAAAAGCTGAGGATATAGACTAATACAATGTACTTTAAGGCTCCTGGTAGTTAACCAATTCTTTTTATGCAATATTCTATGAAGTTCGACCCCACCCACATCATTTTTTTTCAGACTCGTGCTTAGAAAAAAAAGCTGTAAATGCTAAATTCTGATAGGAAAAGTAGTAAATGTAAATTTTGATCGTTGTCTGCGCATGTCATATTTTATGGTGCATGACATATTCTACGACGTATGTAATATTCTATGGTGCGTGGCATATTCTACGACTTATGACATAATCTATGGTGCGTTGCATTTTCTAAAAGTAAAGTAAAGGTGGTTTATAATCTCAATTTTACGAACTAGGTCCATATTCGCGCGTCTTTCACACTTCGTGACCTCGGCGGGATTTGGACCCAGGACTTCTCGATCCCTAAACCCGCATCCTACCACTAGACCACGGCGCCCCACGACGTATAACATAATATATGGTGCACGTAATTTTCTACGACGTATGACGTATTCTATGATGCATGGCATATTCTACGACAGATTGGGGGTGTTAAAATTATTACCACGTGCCACATATCCTTCCACTGGCTATCCGTGATTTTAAACTCGTTGGATTTCGGCGAAACTTTGTACGATGGTGCTCTTGTTGAATGATCTTGGTACATCAACTGTTTTAGACCGGATGCCTGAAATGGTCGACTATATTATTTACTACTATTTCCCAAACAAGACATGGTTTTGACGTCCCTATAGGAAAGGGAATTGGAAAACAGCGGGAAAAAATGCTGATCATTTTCTCCTTTTGTCTCAATATTTTCTGTGATGTAGGTTACACAAATCCAATCTCTTTTTCAACATATTTTTCTCATCTTACTGTTTGGGAAGGGGTTAAAGTGGTTTATATAAGCACGGTTTTGGGCTCTGTATTTATGGGAAAAGTCAAGGAACTGTTTTATTTTATAATTATGTTTTTAAGCATTAATTCTTAAAGTGACATTTCAGAATTTTTTGTCATAAATTTCATTTTTATTTTTATCTGAAAGAGCATATTTCCTTATAGAAATTCTGAAAATTCCAAGCCAAAATATTGCGCCGTTTACGAGAAATTTATAGTTTTGTGTTAAAATTGAACAAATTGTTGTGAACAACAGTTCGGATTTATATGCAATTTATCGATTATGTCTCAACTTTAAATGCGTGTTTCTCGCTTATTGGCAACAACTTCAAACAAGAGGACCATGATGGTCCTATATCGCTCACCTGAACCAAAATGATATGAGCAACATTTTTGTTCAATTCAATAAATTTTATGACTTTAAGACTGAAAACGAACTTATGGTCAATAACGTTGTGAAAATCGAGCTCATCCAAGATCTTATGGTGCTGAACATTGTGTCCAAGATTTGTCTTGTTTGATAAATAATTGTAGATTCTGGAGTACATAACTCTCAACTTTTTTTATCAGATCAGACTGAAAACCAAACTCATCCCAGAACTTATGATCCCCAACATTGTGTCCAAGTTTTGTCTTAATTGATCAATAATTGTAGATTCTAGAGTATAAACAAGGTCGAAAACAGTCGAAAACGGCAATTTTATCAAATTCAAGGGCACATAACTCTAGACTTTGTGGTAAGATCAGGCTGAAATTCAAACTCACCCGTGATCTTATGATACCCAACATTGTGTCCAAGATTTGTCTTGATTGGTCAATAATTGTAGATTCTAGAGTGTAAACAAGTTCGAAAACAGCCGAAAACAGCAATTTTGTCTAATTCAAGGGCACATAACTCTCGACTTTTAATCAGATGGGACTGAAAATCAAACTCATCCAAGATCTTATGGTCTCAAACATTGTGTCCAAGTTTTGTCTTAATTGATAAATAATTGCAGATTCTAGAGTGTAAACTATGTCAAAAATAGCCGAAAATGGCAATTTTATCAAATTAAAGGGCACATAACTCTCATTTTTCTGGTCAGATCCGACTGAAAATCAAACTCATTTGAGATCTTATGGTCTCCAATATTGTGTCCAAAATTTGTCTTGATTGGGAAAAAATTGTAGATTGTAGAGTGTAAATAAGGTCGAAAACAGTCAAAAACAGCAATTTTATCAAATTCAAGGGCACATAACTCTCGACTTTGTGGTAAGATCAGGCTGAAATTCAAAGTCATTTGAGATCTCATGGTCCCAAACATTGTGTCCAAGTTTTGTCTTGATTGATGAATAATTATAGATTCTAGAGAGTAAACAAGGTCAAAAACAGCCGAAAATGGCAATTTTGTCAAATTCAAGGGCACATAACTCTTGTCTTTCTGGTCAGATCAGACTGAAAATCGAACTCATCTGAGATCTTATAGTCTGCAACATTATGTCCAAGATTTGTCTTGATTGATCAATAATTGTAGATGCTAGAGTGTAAACAATGTCAAAACTAGGTATTTTTGGCATTCAAGGGCAGATAACTCCTGACTTTCTGGTTTGATCTGACCCATAATCGAACTCATCCGAGATCTTATGGCCATACATGTTTTGACCAAGTTTGGTCAAGATTGGCTTATATTTGTAGATGCTAGAGTGTAAACACGAAATTGTGAACGGACGGACAGACAGACGGACAGACAGACGGACGACGGACAAAAAGTGATCACAATAGCTCACCTTGAGCACTTTGTGCTCAGGTGAGCTAAAAACTAATAGTATTTATACTCATTAGAATAACCAATCTTGGCATCAAGACGTACTTTGAAAAATTGAAATTGGAATGAAATGTCCCTTTAAAACCAAGATTGCAGACTTCTATATTTTAATTTGAACTTGCAGCCGTGGGTAAAAACGAAGACTGGATTTTCCATATTTAGTACAATTTTAAAGGGACATACGAACATTCGTAACATTCCAATTTCATTTTTTAAAGTATGTCTTGGTGCAAAGCTTGGTTATTCTAAATGCGTATAAATGCTATCAGTTTTTAGCCCCACTGGCCGTCAGGCCAGCGGACTATTGTCATGGCGGTGTGTCTGTCGTGCGTGCGTCCGTGCGTCCGTCCGTAAACCTTTTCTTTAAAAATCTTCTTCTCAGAAACTACAGGATAGATTTCAATCAAACTTCACAGGAATGATCATTGGGTGACCCTCTCTCAGATTCCTTCAAAGCATTTGGATTGAATAAGAATAACCGGAGTTATCTGCCCTTGAATGTTAAAAATAACTGGTTTTGACTTTAGTTTTCTTCTAAAATCTACAAAAATTGAAGAATCAAGACAAAACTTTGTATCAAGACAAAACTTTGTCAGAATGATGGTGACAATAAGATCTTACCTTGGAATAATTTTCAGCTTAATCTGAAATTTACATCATGAGTTATGTGCCCTTGAAATGGACAAAATTGTCATTTTCAGCTCTATTTTGCCATTGTTTTCACTCTAACAACTACAATTTTTGAAAAATCAAGACAAAACTAGGACAGAATGTTGGTGGCTATAAGATCATGCCTTGGTGTAATTTTCAGCTTGATCTGAATTTTACATAATTAGTTATGTGCCCTTGAAATTGCCAAAAAGTTCCATTTTCGGCTCTATTTTGACTTTGTCTGCACTCTAGCAACAACAAATATTGGCTTACCAAGACAAAACTTGTACGGACTGTTGGTGACCAAAGGATCTTGCTTGGTATAAATGTCACCTTGATCTGAATTTTATATCATGACTTATGTACCCTTGAAATTGACAAAAGTGCAATTTTCTACTCTATTTTGACACTGTTAATTTCACTGTATTATAGATTCACAATTAAACGAGAATAATTTCAGTTGTTTTGATAAAGCAGTTCTACTGTAAAAATTCTTGTTTAATAGTGAATCTATTATAGCAATTACAAATATTGACAAATCAATACAAAACTAGGACAGAATGTTTGTGGCTATAAAAGTTTGCCTTGGTGCAATTTTCAACTTTATCTGAATCTTACATCATGTGTTATGTGCCCTTGAAATTGACAAAATTGCCATTTTCAGCTTTATTTTCACTTTTACAACCATTAGTATTATAACTAATCAATTCAGGAGTTTCACAGAATCTTTCTGACTATAGTATTATGATCTCACTTGCTTGTAATTTTCAGCTTGGTCTTGCATTTGCTTTTTGTGCAGCCTGAACACTTGAAATTGCATTCAACAAGACAAACAATCAGGCCTGTGGAGCGCTTACAGACCGGCAGGGCTGTCTAGTTTGAAGATGTTATTTATAAGCGAAAAATACGGTTGTAAAGTTGAGACATAAATGTCAAATTACATATAAATCCGAACTGTTGTGGACAACAATTTGATTACTTTTAGCACAAAAATAAATATTTCTCGTAAACAGGGCAATATTTTGACTTGAAATTTTTATAAGAAATTATGCCTTTTCATAAAAAAATAAAGTATAATTTATGAACAAATATCTGTGAAATGTCACTTTAAGTAACAAGTGACAAGTTAGAGAAATTTCATCTGAAATCATGAAAAGGGTCATTTATGGTACTTGAGACCACCTGTGCATACGAAGAGTCTAATAAAGATCATTGGTGTTCTAGAGCTAAGATAAGAAGGGTTGATGGCATTTTAACCCATTACCAAACGACGAAATTATGGACTTGTCCAAATTCAAAGATGTTGTAGACGACATATTCAAATAATAAAATTTAAATTGTTGTTGTCTTTTGGGGTAGAAAACAATGTGGGAAATGGAGAAATTGCTTGTCAAAAGCAATTTCTCCATTTTCCACAATGTTTTCCAAAGCGATTATCTTGTGGGGAGTCATAAAGAGTCATTGTGTGGTAATGGGTTAATGTAAAATATTTCACGTAAATATTCATCAAACCCTATGTTATGGGTGCTCAGTGGAATCGTTTCGTCGAGACTCATTGAGTACTCACAACATAGGGTTTGGATTTGAAATAACAAATTTAGAATGTCTTCACACATTAACCCCTCTTAGCTGTTGATCTATGTTGGTCTCAAATTGTACACGTGCCATTTCCCCCAAGGAATCAAATGTGTGGTTTTTTGGTGTCAATTGGTCTCAAATTGTACAGGTGCTATTTCCCCAAAGGAATCAAATGTGTGTTTTTTGGTGTCAATTGGTCTCAAATTGTACAGGTGCCATTTCCCCCAAGGAATCAAATGTGTGTTTTTTGGTGTCAATTGGTCTCAAATTGTACACGTGCCATTTCCCCAAAGGAATCAAATGTGTGTTTTTTTGGTGCCAATTGGTCTCAAATTGTACAGGTGCCATTTCCCCCAAGGAATCAAATGTATGGTTTTTTGGTGTCAATTGGTCTCAAATTGTACACGTGCCATTTCCCCCAAGGAATCAAATGTGTGTTTTTTTGGTGTCAATTGGTCTCAAATTGCACAGGTGCCATTTCCCCCAAGGAATCAAATGTGTGTTTTTTGGTGTCAATTGGTCTCAAATTGTACAGGTGCCACTTCCCCCAAGGAATCAAATGTATGGTTTTTTGGTGTCAATTGGTCTCAAATTGTACAGGTGCCATTTCCCCCAAGGAATCAAATGTGTGTTTTTCGTGTCTAACATAATGATTGCATTCCATCATTAGATACCAAACACTTCGTGCATCTTCAGGCGCCATCGGTGCAACGAAAATTAACGAGAGATGTCATCGACAATTTTCACGGGCGTCATGCGTGGAAACGGAAATTGTCGAGGGATACCCTCGTCAATTTCCGTTGCTACGGACGACGCCCGAAAACACACGAAGTGTTTTGTACTTAAAGATGGATTGTAATCCTTAACTCACTTGAAGTGTTTTAGCCATTTCTGCAATTCGGGAAGACAATGGCGATTGCTGCCGTGATCCGCTCGATTCTTCCTCTTTCTCAAGGACATAGTAACCAGGAAAAGGCTGGAATTATAATTATAATATTAATCCTATCATACTCTTATATACTTCATTTATCGAAGCCGTAGTTACGATATTTTATAACAACACCGACGGAATACAATGATCGCGAAAGAACGTCCCACGCTTTGGCCGAGTTCACCACCAGTGGTTCTAATAGTCGTAAGATGGTGAAGAGTAAAGACATGTCTTATGTTGAAAATCTGGTAGCGAAACATATACGGTGCGAAACATTTAAGTTTCTTAAAGCTTAAGAGGGATGTGCCTAATCCATGACAACGGAGCTGTCCATTAAGTGTTCTCTTGTCAAAGACTTTCTGAAAGAGAATCATGCTGAACGGCGTCTTCGTCCACCCTAATCGCATGGCTTAAAACCTTTTTCCAAACAAGACCTGCTTTTGACGTCCCTAATAAAAACGGCATAATCAGCATTTTCTCCATTTGCCTCAATATTTTCTTGACTACAATGTACACAAATCAAATCTTTTTTAACAAACATTTTATCGTCTGCAGCAGGTTTTGAATCAGACTGGTCTAAATTTTTGCCGTTTGGGAAACAGTTAAGTACGTATGGCATTTTGTCTTCCCCATGCTGATCATCAACGTTAACCCTCTGTGGCTCCCGGTATAGGTTCTGGCGTTCCTAAGGCAGTGCCATTTACCGGTGTCTGCTGGGTGTTCTAAAAAAGAACCATTTTTTCCATATAAAGAATGGGTCTCAAAACCCCAAAAGTGTGTTGATGTCAAAGAGGAATACTTCGAAGGCTTTATGAATTTGAAAATTGATTTGCATCATAACTGCTGCTTACAGAACCTCTGTTCCAAAATTAATTGAAAGTCGATCGTATACCATAAGTCCCGATAAATGACCTGGCGGAGCATCTACGAGGGACGTTCAATTAATTTTGGAACTGGGGTTCTTCAATCCATAGTTATGTCGCAATTCAATTTTAAGTTTTTTCAACCCTTCGAAGTAATCCTCTTTGACACCAACATACTTCTAAAGTTTTGAGATCCATTACTTATATGCCAATAAATGGGCCTCTTTTGGAACACCCTGCAGACACTGGAAAATTGCACTGCATATGGAACATGAAGGCCTATACCGATGACCAGAGGCTTTTTTCGTCATCATGGGGAACGCAAAAAAGCCACACGGGCTTAAGCCCGGCTATCAGGGTGGATGAAGACACTATGTAGAATGTGTCTCTTTCAGGACACACCGTTCATCCAGATACAAAATACACGGATTGGTCTTCCAAACGCGGATGTAAACAATTTTATTTTGAACTGCGGGAAGAAAGAGTGAGTATTTATTATCTTTAATTACAACGAATATCGGCTGAGTTGATTTTTGTGTTACATACGATGAAAACGTACATAACTTTGCCAATGTTTACCTAAAATCCTGTCTCATAAAATCTGTTAGTAAGAGAAATATATGCTACTGAATCTGACTTTGTTGCACGAAAAGAGAAAAATCTTGGTAAGAATGTCTGTAAATCATTATTAAAGCACATAATTATTGTCAAATTGATGTTTCATGGAGGATGGGGATCGCTTCAAGTGTTTTCTTTACAAGAACACATAAAAAAAGTACAGAAAAAGAACAAGAACTATTTGAAATTGGGTACTGTCAGTTGCTATGGTGCAACATACCACGGTGCAAATTCTCCAGCAGGTAAAACAAACTCGGACCCATCGATACAACCGACACGGATAATAAAAAGCAAATTCCGGTCTTTTTTAAGGAAAATTGGCTGCATCCTTGTTAAAACCAATTTAATATCGTTTAGAGTCAATAGATGTTTGGTTTAAGACCAATTATGGCTTATTTTGGCTTACTAAAACTAAAAGGCTTGTGGATGAGCACTTTCGACGGTAAAGACATTAGTAAACCATGTTTACATGTTTTATAAAGAGATAGGCGGATATCAGCTGCATATTAACAGATAAGTTGTCCGTGTCTTTGTTTTCAATCTTTAAATTCTAGGATTAAAATCCCCATTATCATCTTGTTTCATTGCAGTTTGATAGTGAGCCCCAAAAGGCTTTCATCCTCGATATTCAAACACCAACTCTATTACGCATGTCTGTCAATTATTACATGCAAACATACGGTATATGGGTGCATTTCTTTCATGAAGATATTGCCAAGAATATTTATCATGATTGTCTCTCTTACTCTTTAGCGTGGGTTGAAGTGAAAGTCTTTACGAAAGGCCCTCTACGACAGCATGTAAAACAAACTACATAGGCGTAGGAAGAGGGGTGCCAGTTGGGGGCCTGCCCCCCCCTAATAATTTAGAAAAGGTGTCTGCCCCCCCCCCCCCCCCTATGGCCCCCATGAAGCTCCCTTGGAACTAGACATTCGCGTAACTTTGATTGGTATTTCATATGCCCAGACTCTGGACATAGAACAAGCTGTCTGTATCGTAGAAGGTCTGTATCATGTTTGGTTGTACAATGATCGATTTGTGTTTCAAGGTCGCAAAACTTCAAGGAGCAGTACTAAGAACGAAAATACATAGCTCTGAAATAAACAAATGATAAAACGGCCACTTAACCCTTTCCCAAACAGTTAAAAGACCTGGTTTTGACGTGTCTATTAGAAACTCAATTGGAAAAGCATTGAGACAAAAGAAGAAAATGCTGATAATCAGCATTTATTTCCGTTTCTCTCATTATTTTCTATGCAATACAATGCACATTTTCTGCATTTGATATCATTTATTTTGTCGTCTGCAGAAGTTCTCAAAATGGACCACCCTAAAATTTTGCCATTTGGGAAAGGGTTAATTATAACTTTTTGCTCCCAACAAGCTCGTACATGTACACGTTCATAAAAATATCACAGTTACGCATTTAAAAATATAGCAAGCGTTAAATCCAAAAAATTAATTTCGAAAGTGCTTTGTAAACACTTATGATAAGCATTTAATTAATCGTGAACGGTGACTGATCATTTAGGTTAAACTTCATATTTAAAGTTTCTGATCAAGTAGATCTTTCTTCTTCTTTTTTATTCAATTTTACGTCCCTTTTAAGATTATTTCAACCCGAATGAGACGGGACAGTCAGTAGGTGGTGCGAAAGCAGGAGAACCCCAAGACAAATCACCTGGTACATCCGCAAGCAGAACTTGGCTTCTCTCATATGTGCCTCGTATAGGTCTCAAACACACACGAGACACAACGGTAACATGATCAAGGGATTGATGGCGGTAATGAAATATCAGCGCTCTGAACTACTTCTTTCTGAAAGCTTTTGTATCTGGAATAAATAGAACAAAGATCATTCCAAAACACAGTTTGGTACATAAGATAAAATCCTTAAGCGTGTGATGCAAAGTAAATAACCGACTATAAAAGTCAACGGGATGCGGTTATAGCACGTTTACTTTATAAATATCAAGCATTTGTCATTGTATTTTAATTAGAAAACGTCATTTTAAGTGTTTTGCACTATTAAACCCGATTTTCGCATCCGAGTTTGTTTTACCCAAATTATGTGAATCATCCGTGGTGTGTGGTATCAACATCCGTGGTAAGTTGTACCTTGAAGCAAACTAGGCTAATTTTTAAACGTGGCTTTAGACACCCAAAATTTATTTGTCCAGTTTTATGAATGGTATAGATTTGTTCCATAGATGTCGAAAACCTATTTTAAAGAGATATTTGCTCGAAACCAGTTAAATAATTTCTGCAAATATAAAACAAAACGGGAAGTAGGCGAGAAAATAGTGATTTACGATTTAAAATCGCTTGTATCTATAGTTTACTCAAATCTTTTGTTATGAAACTGCAGCACCCTCAAGATAAACCATTTTGCATCAGCTCTGCACAAACACGTTTTATATTGCGGCAATTAAAAGGCTATATGCTGATGTTTTCTTACCTTGTGTATTCCCACGCTGTTGATTTTCAAATCCGCGTTTGGAAGACCAATCCGTGTATTTTGTATCTGGATGAACGGTGTGAGGAAGTCTTGGACAAGATGACACCTGCGGACAGCTCCGCTATCATGGATTTGGCACATGCCTCTTTAGCCGGTCTTAGACCTGCTCTTTTCGGGATATTTCTTTACTTTCTCCGACATACATTTCTTGTATGAATGACCGCCGAAAGTTGTACTAATTGAAACAGTAATTTGAACAATACACCCGTTACATTTGAAAATTACCGCGTACAAAACTTTTGCCAAGCTTTTAATTTTTTGGCTATTAAGGACATTGTCTGATCTTTTTGCAACATTGCTTGCTAATGACACGCCATTGGTGCTTGTTGTAGTAGATTATTGTTCAATCATATGTATAAAGCTCAGAAATCCCACATTTGTAGTATTTATTGTATTATTTCAAAGTATATTTTGCACGGGTGGCTCTCTTTCCTTTAGGCAGCAGGTGGGGGACCCAATGGGCATAAACCTTTCTGTGTTTCAACCCTTTCATCAAAATTGTACAACATGTCCCCGATGAAAAACCAACTTTATCTGCTATTTCTTGCACATTGAACCATACGTCTTGTTCGGTCATGTCGGAATCTACAGCAACATTTGCTTTGGTACTAGCTCTACCAGGGTTGCCTGAGAAAGGGGCATCATTCGGGCCAGTTTTACCAATTTTTATTTTCATTCTCTTCCTAAAGAGTGACGTATATTCAACGTTCGAATGTCCACGAATCTGATATAGTTCATTATATACATGTGATGCAGATGTTTCAAAGCCTATGCGACTTTTAATGTAGACCCGTACATCCTACTTCAGTTCGTTTTCCATTTTGCGCACAGCGATGACGTCGCGCACGGTATTGCGACCAATTTATGTAACGTCAAAATACACCGGATAGACCGGAAGACGTTGCGTGCAACGAACATTCTTTGTCATCCGCGCTTTCTTTTCCGTTTATCCAAGAAAAAGGCCCAATCGGTGTCGTTTAATGAGATATTTAGAAAGCAGAAGAATACATGGATAAAAGAAATGAATATATATCTGAATTATAGTTCAATTAAATTTCTACTTTTTGTTGATTTTGTTGATGAATAATGTTATGCCTTTGAGTATTGTCGCTACATTATAAACGCCGCGCTGGCGGTATTCAACACTAAATTTTGAAAATATTTTTTTTACATATTTTGCAATTACATTTGCGAAACATACATCATATCACTGAATATGAGGGGAAATTTAGTTGTAGGTCTACATCTGAATAGTTTCTGTTGTCTGTATGTTACTTCATATCGTAAATATTGTGTCATGTAGAATATGTTTCTTGATTAAAGATAGAGAAAAAAAGAAAAATGGAAAATAATAACTATTTTTGCTTTAAAGTAAAACTAGTAAAACAATTTTATGGTTGGATATAATGTAACATGGGTCTTCTATTAGAGTAAAATTTTATTATTGTGTGATTCGTGTAATCATGAGCGAATGATTTGAAAGAGACGCACGAAGAAACTTTTATTAAATTGCATAATTTCTATTCAACATTTTAGTCGTCTAAAGAAGACAAAACCCCATTACCATTTATTATAAACGATGCCATTGCCACTAATTGTAATTGTTATAGCTTTTCCGAAATATTAATAACCGTTTTAATGCCATAGAAATCGACCACATTGAACGTCGACGTTAAACGTCCATTTTGACGTAAATTTAGGGGGGTGGACATTTCTGTTTTACCTGGGAAAAAAATTGGCGTTTCTCGTATAATTATGATACGCATATACATGTTACACCATTTTGAAGATATTGTAATGAACTAACTGATTATCAAAACATCGATGCTTAGAATTTGACGGATTTAAACATATTAATGTTGAAATGTGCGCTAAAACATTTTTCCGCGAAAAAACGCAGGGGGTGGACATTTCTGTTTTACCTGGGAGAATTCAAAATAAAACATGAAAACGACGTAATAGATTGTTCATATTTCATATATCTAAAGTTCATTTGATGAACTTGATTATGAATGAAGTTTAAATGAAAATGATACAATTGTTTTCATTCCAAGGAAAGTGAAAAATGACATTTTATTGTAAAAACCCAGAAAATAGCTCACGTCACGCGCCAAAGCGAGTTTGTTTTTTCATTATAATGACCTTAATTTTTGCATGTTTTTCATAAAAATCATATTTTTGTATAGCGAATAGGATAACAAAACGAAAGGTGCAATATTTAAACATGAATTTATGCTGCTAATACACGTTTTATTTGGAGTAATCAAATTCGTCGAATTTTTATGTTACACGTCACGCTTTAAAACTGGTATCTTTTTCGTAAAATAAGTACCGCAATTCATGACTCTCCGGTGAATCGTGTCCATGTTAAACTACATACAGACAGTTTCATATATACAGAAACAGATTCTTTCGAAAAAATAATTCTTCACTAAATATGCTTCTTGAACTAGCGCATCTTTCATTGACGATCCAGGTTTTTCACGACTGGTCGCAATAACGTGCGCGACGTCGATATAGCCAGTGTATATGACTGAACCAACTTAAAAGTTCAATAACTTTTGAAAGAGTCAACGAATTTGTCTCGAATTTTGACCAAGTATAGACAGTAATTTTCCTGTCAAATTGCCGCAAGCACCACTAGTTCTATAGAACCGTAAGGTATGGTGGACCATTAGTACCACTTTTAATTGAACGCCCCTCGTAGCTGAAACTTTGTACACGCCTCTGTGTTTGACTTGCAGATATTCTCAGGCACGTAACTAGGCGAAGGCTTGGAAGCCCGGGTTTCAACATTATGATTTTTCAAGTGTGCTCAGTGGTCTTTCCAGGAAAATTTGTGAAAAACAGACTTTTAGATGCCCCGGAAGCCCCAACAACCCATTTTCATACGACAAATCTTTAAAGGGGCTCATTCTATGTTTTTATGCTTCCGAACTGTTCGGGAACTCATATTTGTGCATGGAAAAACCATTAGCAATGTATAAAAAACTCAATCTCGGCGAATAACCATCTTTCCTTTGCTATAGATCAATCCTTTACAAGCGTGTTTACACATTCTATTTTTTACTTCAAAACAAGACAAGGTCAACGAGACACACCTCCGCGGTATTAACACACCGTACAACCGGCTGTGTCGATGACTGTGACCTTATTTGCGAGGAACACGTGAAAAGGTTTATTTTGTACAAGCACTGAACATTTATACTCGTATTTATCAACTATAGAATACCAGAGATCCTTTCGTTTATTTATAAAAGTAAATTCATTTGACCTACCATGCACATACACATCAGATGCCGAATCTGTCTTCGCTGACTTTCTACGCAGCCGGTTGTACGGTGTGCTAAATCTCGCTGAGCACAGATGACGTATCTCTGACGTAATTGATTTTTGAAGGTTGGGCATATGTAGCCGTTACAAAACAAAAACAAGGACGCCAGCATGTTATTATATTCTGTTTTTATTCGGGAGACAGGGCGGCGCTTAGTATTACAGTTCATTCCATTTCAGCTTGGAGAGAAACAGACTTCTCGATTAGCGGTAATTCGTCGGTATTGTTGCAAAACATTATAACTACAGCGTGAATAAATCTGTAGCTATGAGGTTTATGACAACACATTTAACAATCGCGCATTGTTTCAATTTGAAATATGTTCATGCTCGTGCCGCACGTTTTTTCTCGCCTATCAACCAAGGTATCGAGAAGTAAACTCGTCGAATAACCTCTTTACTTAGCCACACCCTTTCAGGTGAATAAAAACGGAATATAATTGACTTGTATTTTAATACTTAATAAAGCTCGTGCAGTGCTAACAATGGACATATATGATCTACCGCTTCAGGTTGGTAATTTCATACGTTATTTCTGGTTTGTAATTATTGTGCCATTTGCATTTTCGACAGCCTAGCTCGTCCCCCTTTAACTCTTACATATTCAAATATGTTACAGACAACAAATTTCAAGTGAATGTAAATTTACATTTCTGGCCTCCCTGGGTAGAAAACACTGGGAAATGAAGAAATTGCTTGTCACAAGCAATTGCTTCATTTTCCACAATATTTTCCAGAGTTTTCCTGTTTTTGCGTCAAATGGAATCGACAATACATCTTGGGCTTCAACATTACAAAATTCCTGGCTACGCCCCTGATTCTGTACTCGGCCAGGTCATTTATCGAGACCTATAATAATGCTCAAAAATAATATGGATATCAGGAATTTCAGCTTACTTACATTCGCTATAGTTTTAAATCCATTATCTGCCACGGTCTTCTGTACTAAATCTCCGTTTGCGTCAGTTTTTAGCAGCCAAGTGTTGTTGTAGGTACCTTTAGGTCCACCAAGGCTCGAACATGGACCAACAAATAGGCCGACACAGGTCAGTAGAACTACCAAGAAGTGCATTTTGGGCGTTCTAGTATGGAACATTCGGATGAAATAAATCTGTATTATCAAAGAGTAAATCGATAGGCAAAGACAGTCCTTGTCAATCTGTAATTTCGAGATTTTGATCACCAACTAAAGATATTGAGTGTGTCTTTTATTAAGGTATTCCATCCATCATTATCTACCAAACACTTCGGCCAACTTCGGGTGTCATCCGTGGCAACGGACATTGACGAGGGTATCCCTCGTCAATTTCCGTTGCCACGGATAACGCCATGAAGTGCACGTGGAAGTCCAGATTTTAAATTCTGGATACCATCGTCAATTTCCGTTGCTAGGGATTTCAACCGAAGATATGATGACTATTGTCCACCCAAATTAACCCGGGACAACTTAATTTTCATGTACAAATTCCATTAGTTGGGCGTCTTAACAAAACATTGCCGAAGTGGGGTCATTACATATGCAGATGTCCCGGGTTAATCTTGCTGGACAATATCTAATGATAGTTTGAAAATAAATAAACAGTGAACCAATTAACACTTTCCCATACAAGACCTGGCTTTGACGTCCCTAATAGATAAGACTTAGGAAAACATTGAAACAAAAGCAGAAACTGCTGATAACCAGCAGTTTCTCCTTTTGTCTCGATATTTTCTATACCATGTTTTACACAAATTCTATCTTTAATATCACACATTTTGTCATCTGTGGAAGTTTTTTAATATGACCACCCTAAGATTTTGTCGTTTGGGAAAGGGTTAAATCAGTCTTTGATGCTGTATCAGCAAATTACATTCAATAAATTCAATTTTCATTCGATAATTTTTATCATTTTTTGTTACTTTATTTTCAAATTGATACCTTCATTTTCCTTTTCATAAGAGTCAGAATCTACTAGCGTTATTTTGTCCTTTAATCCATTACCAGACGGCAAAATTCTAGACTGGTCCAAATTCAAAGATGTTGCAGACGACAATTTCAAGTGATTGAAATTTTAGATTGTTGGGTTTTTCTGAGTATGAAAAATTCCGACAAATGAAGAAATTGCTTGTCAAGCAAATTCTTCACTATACACGATATTTTCCAAAACCATGTTCTTGTGGGGAGTCTAAAAGAGTCAATGTGTGATTATGGAATAATAAAATCCAGTATAGCGGACGAGAATTGACCTGGCAGAGCATTCCATTCGATCAGCATGTGCTGCTCTGCCAGGTCATTTATCGTGAGGTATAAATCACTAAAATATTTTCGAAATAAACAAATTAGAAGATCAAGAGTAAACCTAGGTTACCTTTAATAATACTTTCAAAAATGATTCAAATCGAGAGGTGTGAAAGACTAAATAATAGCTTCCTTGAGCGACATTTGAAACTCATTATCGAGATCTTTATCGAATTGAAGTTGCGACATTTTGGTCGCAAAAATAGGGATTGGTTTGTTTCACATACATGCATGGGCGTAGGAAGGTTTAAAATATTTGTAGCCACAGGTTTGCTCTAGTTTAATACCCACTCCCTGAAAAAAGTAAATGATTTTTTGTTGTGAAATTTAACAGACATGGAGAACTGTTAAGTATTCTGCGAGGGGTACAGGATATCGCTGCTTTTCAACAAAAACCTCGTAACTGAAGCTTGTTTCAAGCTGCAGTTACGAGGTTTTCGTTGAAAAGCGACGGTATGATACCCCTCCCGACAAATTATTGAAGGCGACTGCCCCCCGTGCCTACGCATATGACATTTTAGGATAGAAATACTATGACCAGACCTGATTTTGACGTCCCTAATGGAAAAGGTTTGGGAAAACATTGAGACAAAAGAAGAAACTGCTGATAACCAGCAGTTTCTCATTTTGCCTCAATATTTTCTGTGCAACATCGCAAACAAACAATATCTTTATCAACACATATTTTGTCGGTTAAAGCAGTTTTAAAATTGGATGACCCTAAAATTATGTTGTTTGGGAAAGGATTAAAGTTTGAACTTTTCCCAATTTATTTGGCATTAACTGGTAACCAGACTCGTGTGGACAAATATAGAGTTTGTACATCGCACTAAAGATTGGGACAAACAGAGAAAATTCCGGCTATCATTTTCTCCTTCGTCTTAATATTTTCAAAAGCGCTTTAAATTAGGATGTAAAAAACAATTCTTGTTTCTGAATAGGTTATTATGAAACTTTGGGTAAAGTTTTTTTTCCCAAATTAAACAAGGAAGAAAATCTTTGTAAGCAATATTTGCCAGTTGAATGGAGTTCTTTTGTTCTTTTATCTTTCATCATTTGTCAAAAATATTTTTGCTGAATTTTTATTTTGGATGAAACAAATAAATAATGTTTCATAGTGTGCATCTTTATACATCTTTTTAAAGGCGCAGTTATACCACAGCGTACGAATCCATCGTATGAGGACCGTATTTTTTACATACGCTGATAAACGCTAGGGGTACGCTAGGGATATACTGAACTATGCGTTATTCATATGCCGGGGTAGTCATTTCGCCACTGTCATGAACTTCGAAAAGATATGAAAAATAACGATAGGAATAATATGAGGTTTAAAAGAATAGTCCCACTTTAATCAGATCAATACTTAAATTTGAGAGCACTTCTGATGCAAACAGAATAACATTTTCTGTTTCTGTATAATGCAAGAAACGTTATCCTTCAGTAGACCACGATTCGTGGACTCTAGCCGAGGTACCTCCTTGCAGAGATGATATGTGAAGAGCAAAGAACGATCACTCTGCAGGGAGAATGGTGTTGGTAAGCAGTCATTTCGTACCATAAACATTTCATGCCATAACATAATTGGTCATTTCGTACCATAGTTTGGTCATTTTGTCATTTCGTACCATATGATTAGTCATTTCGTACCATGGTGGGCCTAGTTAATGCATTAAGGTCTTGCTGAAGTTTGACATGGTCGCCGAAGTTTTTTGATTGCTCGATTAAAGTAGTCAATGAGTTCCTTATAGCTAATTGTCCGGTACCGGACGAATGGACTAAATGGCTCTAGACGGACTAATCGTAAGGTATCGGACGAGTAGACTAGATGGCTCTAGACTGACTAATCGTAAGGTATCGGACGAATAGACTAGATGGCTCTAGACTGACTAATCGTAAGGTATCGGACGGATAGTAGGTCCATAAATCATAAATGAATAATTGTACGGTACCGAACGAGTAGACTAGATGGCTCTAGACTGACTAATCGTAAGGTATCGGACGGATAGTAGGTCCATAAATCATAAATGAATAATTGTACGGTACCGAACGAATAGACTAGATGGCTCTAGACTGACTAATCGTAAGGTATCGGACGGATAGTAGGTCCATAAATCATAAATGAATAATTGTACGGTACCGAACGAGTAGACTAGATGGCTCTAGACTGACTAGTCGTAAGATAACGGACGAATAGACTAAATGGCTCTAGACTGACTAGTCGTAAGATAACGGACGAATAGACTAGATGGCTCTAGACTGACTAGTCGTAAGATAACGGACGAATAGACTAAATGGCTCTAGACTGACTAGTCGTAAGGTATCGGACGAATAAGATGTCCATAAATCATAAATGAATAATTGTACGGTACCGAACGAATAGACTAGATGGCTCTAGACTGACTAATCGTAAGGTATCGGACGGATAGTAGGTCCATAAATCATAAATGAATAATTGTACGGTACCGAACGAGTAGACTAGATGGCTCTAGACTGACTAGTCGTAAGATAACGGACGAATAGACTAAATGGCTCTAGACTGACTAGTCGTAAGATAACGGACGAATAGACTAGATGGCTCTAGACTGACTAGTCGTAAGATAACGGACGAATAGACTAAATGGCTCTAGACTGACTAGTCGTAAGGTATCGGACGAATAGTATGTCCATAAATCATAAATGAATAATTGTACGGTACCGAACGAATAGATTAGATGGCTCTAGACTGACTAATCATGTATCGGACGAATAGACTAGATGGCTCTAGACTGACTAATAGTCCATTTGACGCTGCTATATGCCCTATATGACAACCTTGCAATGTCGAGTACAATGAAGTTTTATTTTTTCTTTGCATTGTATAGGTGCTCTAGAGCAGATCTAGCTTGGTTGCCAGAATGGCAACCTTGGGCAACTCCAACAATTCGCAAAAATCCAAGATGGCCGCCAAACGCAACCGGAAAAATCAACTTTTTGTCAAATTGTCCTAAATTGATGCGAAAATGTCTATTTTGGGGTTATTTGGTGTGCTGATTCCAAATCCATTGATAAATGCAACATTTGGTTAACACAAATATGCTAAAATAGAGATGGCTGCCGGACGCCATCTTGAAAATCACATTTATTTCTAAATTTTACATGGCACATAGAATTCATGTAATAAGACACAATTGATAAGGTAATTCCACTTTATTTCTTAAATTCACATTTTGATTTATCTGGTGGACATAAAATTCTGACATGGCCGCCAAATGGAAATGATTCCTACCTTTATTCACTTAGTACTATTTATTTATTTCTACTTGTAGAAAATGCGGTTAAAATGTGATATTTATGCATCATATTCCCTCTATTCATTTAATAACTCATTTTTTTTATATTTATTTGGATTTTACGTTTATCCGTAGTGTTTATTACTACTTGGAAAATGGCCACCAGATGGCATATAGAAAGTATAAATACTGGTACTAAATATTACAAAAGAAAATGATTATCATGTACTTTAATGTGCTATTTCAATTTTTACAAATACCAGATTTAATCAAAGCGTTATATTTTTCTTGTAAACATTTCCATACTTCTGATCGTCTTGGAGCATTTTCGAATCTGTTACAGATGATATGTTTGAAACAAAATTATTATTTCAAAAGACGACCATCACCTCTATGTAAAAATATACACAGTGCAGACATTGAATAACAAAGTTGTCAGTGTGGGTTAAAGTACCACTATGAATCTATATCATTACTTTCTATGGCGTCTAATTTTGAAGAAGTGAAACTATGATCTACACCCAAATATTGATGTAAACATCACCCAAAGCGCAAATAGAACATTGGCTCGTAATGCAGAAATTTGAAACATCCATTTCTGAGTTATGAAATCCACCCAAACTAATCAAACTAACAAATTAACCGTCTTTCAGAAGAGATATTTAATGAATATTCAGTTGGACAGTGTTAATCTTATACACAGATCCGATCTACGACATGTGTGTAGCTGAAGAGGAATGATTATGTGCAGTCAACATTGGATGTAGATACCATGTAAGTCATCAATCCGCACCATTACAGAATAATAGAAATAAACAATAATAGAAAACAAATGCAAAAAGGTATATTTGATTGAACTACCGGTTCATAGTCGTTCTTGAAGATATACTGTTTACGAGAAACTTAGCTAGAAGAAAAAGACACGAACAATAAATTAAGGTTAAAATCGCCAAGCATTTGATAACAAAGTTTTCAAAAACATTAATTTTAAAGAAAGAGTATGAAAATGTTTCCGTTCCTGTAAGACATCTACATAACTTCATAGTGAAACTCTGTCCATGTTTTCATTGTATCGGGATACCTTAAACTAATGGTTGTCCATTCACATTTATTGGAAATAGAACAGAAATGGCAAGATACAACTTGATTAAAATTGAACAATTTTACTTTCTCTGATTCCTAAGCACTTCTGCATCTGCTTCTGAATGGTGTTTGCCTCATTTAATGTATGAGATGCAGTTCGTTCATTAATGCATGAAAGTCGGTAATGATTCCTGTTCTTGTTTACAGACCCATCTAAAGGAAAGGATATAACCATGGCAGAAATATAATCTATATAAATCTTAGCCAGAAAGTCTATAAAAGGCATGCATGTACTTCATGTATATCAAATTTACCTTGATTTCTCACAATCAAATATTAATAAGGTAAAATCTCATATTGTCAAGATAAATATATTGCGTATATTTATCAACATTTCAAAATGCGAGATAGCTCTGTCTAGTATAATTGTCTCTGAAAAGCGCTCATGATAATTCTTGATAGAACATGCATTCTTTTAGTTTCGCTATTCGGGTAAAAAAGTTGACAGAGAATGGGGCAACTTTCTGGTAATTATGTTCATGCACATCTACTCCATTCCATTGGAGCTATCTAGGGTTACCATCGCTTACATGAAGATACATCCATGACTGTACTGTTTTCTGTTGTGTATTAAAATCGTTCATGGATGTAGTGTGACAAGACTGAGCATTACATTATGCATGACACTCAAATGGGTTATATTGTTCATTATGATCACATGGGCTTTTCTTCATCAATTACAAATGTAAATGTACAGGGTGTTTCATAATATCTGTTACCATTACAAATGAACATAAGTCATTGATTTTACACGCAATATAGTCATGTCATACATGTTTTATAGGGTACATAATAAAGTTTTGTGTCAGGCAAAAAATACGGTAAAACATTGACGTCATGGCGTCTTTTTTGACGTCATCAAATTTTGGCCGTTTTTTCAAAAATGGTGCTGCCCATTGACGCATACACGAAAGTTGTCAAACTGCTTGATCAAATATTTATCAATAACTATCATCGGATATATGAATAGACAACCTCCTGATGATGAAACCTCAGCACAGATGGTTAGGAAAGATCTGTCTTTGTCCTAAAAAAGATCATTTCATTCTCACAATTCAACGGTATGGGCAGCCTCAAGTCCGTCAGTAATAACTGGACCCTTCCTTTTGGAGGACGAAAATTGAGACATTGCGACAATTAATAGAGTACGCTATCTGCATGTATAAAAGAAAAAATATGTTCAGTATTCATGCGAAAAGCAGCAGACTCTAATACCCTTTGATTCCAGGTGGATAGTGCTATGTCCGCTCTTACAGGGAAGTTAAATTGCGTGGCTTGAGAAAACATTTGGGATACAATGGATTTCATACAGGTCAATTGTGTGGCATTTGTACTCTCAAGACCTCAGTCCGCTTGAACTTTTTCTTTGCTTTATCTGAAATAGCATGTAAATATAACCATGTCGCATTATCCAAAGGTTAATTTAAATAGCATTCCATTGTAAAGACGGGTTATTTCATTGGACGCATGCAATTCGGTCATTATAGACTTAAAAGAAACAGGCCGACGTCATTTTGCAACAAGGATGACGTCGTCTAGAATGCGTTGTCGTAAAACTGTACTATATGAGCGAGATGGCATTCGTGTCAATTACGAACGCAAATAAAATATTGTTATATGTCAAATAAAACTTTATTATGCCTATTTTCGCATTGTACATTTCGTTTAAATGTACATTTTTTAATTAAAACATACTTACGACTCGAAATGGTAACACATATTATGAAACACCCTGTATGAAAGCCGAAAAGATCAGCTTCAAAAGAAACTTACTGGATAGCGCATCAATCACGATTGTTCTTTTACGACTCCTAAAGATAGATCTACTTCTTGAATTTCATTATACCGGTAATATCCAAGAATTTACATCTATCTTGTTATGTAGATAAAATGCTTAGAACTTTACCAAGATGTTTATTTTTAGTCAGCAGCAACAACTTAAACTTAAAATTTCAACATGGTAACTGGTGGCCATAATTGAATAAAATCACAGTTACATACAGACATATGTCAGGCCTACAACACAGATATCGCCTTCAATAATTATGGCAACTGGTAGCATATGTATTACATTTTATATGTTCATCTAGTTCTAGTGTTTAAAATATTGAAAGTCCTGTACATAATTGTGTATCAGAATTTGATTTTCCGAAGCAAAAGCTACAAACCTAGATAACAATGCCAACAACAGCACCTAACAATATGTTATTTGAAATGCTCCACCAACTGCACTTATATACAAAATTTTAAGGGTCCTTAAATTGAAAAAATTAAGACAGGTTAATTGATATTATGTCATATCATAAAGCATCAAGAAAGGCAGACGTTGCCTACATAGATGTCTACAGTGGTAAGAAATGGTAAGAAAAAGAGCAAATATTTTGGCATTTTATGTCCTGCATTGAAAATCTGTCTTAAGATTTGCTCTTTATGCCAAGATGGCAACTGGTTGCCATATCTATTACCATCATTTGTATGAGAATAATAAGTAAATATGTAATATCTAAATTCAGTTCAAATGTATTGAAAATGAAGAGATTCAATAACGCGTAAATATCGAAATTTTGCAGCGTTTTGTACCAGTATTTCAACCAATAATCATTTTCAACAAGGCATCTGGCTGCCATTTCTGAACTTTATATAAACAATGTTGGTATAAACCAGAAAAGAAGAAATGAGATGGTGTAGAAATGAGAAATTAAGTAAATTTGGATTACCAAGTATTCTTAAAAAGTGCCTTTTCAAGACCATATAAAAACTAATGTAGAGAAAATGTGATTTTCAAGATGGCGTCCAGCAGCCATCTCTAATTTAGTACTTTTCTGATATCCATATGCTATATTTATCATTAGATTTGAATTCAGCATACCCAAAAACCCCAAGATAGACATTTTTCGCGTCTTTGTTGGACAATTTGACAAAAAGTTGATTTTTCCAGCTGCGTTTGGCGGCCATCTTGGATTTTTGCGAATTGTGGGAGTTGCCCAAGGTTGCCATTCTGGCAACCAAGCTAGATCTGCTCTAGAACACATATACAATGCAAAGAAAAAATAAAACTTCATTGTACTCGACATTGCAAGGTTCCCAAAATTTCAAATGGACTATAATCATGTATCGGACGAATAGACTAGATGGCTCTAGACTGACTAATCATGTATCGGACGAATAGTAGGTCCATAAATGAATAATCACCCGGTACCGGACGAATAGCCTGTCTCAATATGGCAAATCTGTCTTTGTTTGCAGCAACTGTTTCATTGGGCGTTGTTTTGTCCGCCATATTTGCTTGAAAAGAAAAAAAAAGAAAGAAAAGGTCCGCCGGTCAGGGTCCCATAGCGTGCTTCAGAAAGGCATTTTATAAGACAAAATATATCAGATGACACGTTCAAGTGAATATAATTATATTTTTGTCTATTTATATTGGATAGAAAACATTGTGGGAAATGAAGAAATTGCTTATCACAATTGATTTACATGAAAGTCAGTCTTCGAAATACAGAGGTATCTTGACAAGAAATTAGACTGAAATAATTGAAGACAGTTGTGTTCCAGTTATGGAGTGTATATAATGTGATTGGACAATAAATCAAAATAAGGTAATATACGTTCTGAAAAACACACACACAAAAACAACAAAGTTTCGATAGGAATGATTGTGAAAACAAGGAAAAAATCATATGTAAATTGTCATTATGGAAAAAAAAAAAAGAAATGAATGGTGAAAGGTTCTGATTGCAGTGGGTTCGAAAAAAAAAATAAATAAAATAAACAAGAGGACCATGATGGTCCTAAATCGCTCACCTGAATCAAGACGACAAGAGTGATATTATTATAATTAATGGCAATTTTGTCAAATTCAAAGGCATGAAACTAAGGACTTTCTGTTTGGAAACAATTAAGAAATAATTTTGTTCCAATCAATCCTTTAAAATTGGATACAAACAAGCACAATGGTTGAAGTTTTTTTTCAATAATTATTTCATGATTTCGCAATATACACTTAAAGACACTTCTAACGCAACACTTACCGTTTTGGTAATATCTTGATATTTAACAAACCATTCTTTATCAAATTTTCAACAAATTTAATTCATTCACAATTGCATAATATGTGTAATTTTCATAAAGAAACATTGAGTAGAAATGATTAAATTTACAGTGCATATAATATGACTTGAAAACAAAAAGTCGCAAAAAGCTGTGCGAGCTGATAACGTAAATTCATGTTATTCAGGCCCGTAGGAAGCAATTTCATATTGGGGTGGCTGAAGCCCCTGTGCCTGGATATTTGGGGACTAAATTGGATTGTCCCTTCATTTTCAATGTAAAATAAGGAAAATTTGGTATTTTGGGCAACATCAGGGAGGCTAAGCCCCCCTTAGCCCCCACTGTTCCTACGGGCCTATTATTAATGTAACAGCAGTAAAGTTTATGACATTATGCTAACATTCTGTGTGTCCGTCATGAACCTAAATGACACGAAGACACACCCTTCTCATTGATAAAGCATAATTGATGGTGAATCTTTGCGGGATCATTCTTATCTCGTCCCTATTAAGTTCCTGTTGCAGTTGATGAAAGTTTCTTGGAGCAAAAGGGCGAAAAACTAATGTCTGGTAACAAATTCAATGATTTTGTGCAATGCTGACACGTACAAAACATTAAACAAAATAGGTGCGACTGTATTCTAGTGTTGCATCGCACATGAAAGCATGTAATCAAATATTATGAAGCAGTGATATGAGATTTGAGCATGATTTGGTGACGCTGCTTTGATACTATTGAATTCTGCAATTGCCTGGGGTTTTGTGACTTTTTATATTTGAGTCTTAGTAAAAAACCTTAATATTTTTTATGTTCGGATAAGCCGATTTTCTTGAAACTTACAGAAAACATGTAAACATAATTGATTGATATTTGCTGAAAATTTCATAAAATATACTGCATTATTTATTTAGTTATGATGAAAAATGTAAGTGTTGCGTTGGAAGTGTCTTTAAGTGTACAACATAGGGGTTATTTTCAAAGCATACTGATCAGTTAGAGATTGATCATTTATCATATTATAACAAGATTTGGACTGTGGTTTGAAAGAATATAGCAAAAGACCACAATCTGATAAGCTAGGCTAATCCTTTCTTATTTGTTTACATAAAATAAACATTGGGCCAGCCAGAGCAACAGATAAGAGAAATAGATAAGAGAAATAGGAAAGGCTTTCAAAATTTATTATTTATATATCCAAACCCTATGCAGAATATACGAATCTTTTCTAGGCCAAACAGTTTAGAAGAAAACTAAGTATCTCTGTGACAACCCACAATAAGGTATAATTTCAAAGCTCCAAATTTCCCCAATCCTGCCACACCAATATACTTAAAAAAAAACAAGATACAATTTTGAAATGAAACACAAGGAACTTTCAAGCCAGGTTTATATCAAATTGGCCCAATGGTTGATTTTTAAAGAATTTTCCTATGATTTCTATAAGTCTGATAAGCCCTTTTCTCCCTGCCACAGCCACATTTTTTGGCAAATGTAAAAAATTGTGAACAAATTTTGAAGAGAATGGCTCAAAGCACATTCCTGCCAGATTTGGTTCAAATTGGCCCAATGGTTGATTTTTAAAGAATTTTCTTATGATTTCTTGAAGTCTGATAAGCCCCTTTCTCCCTGCCATGCCCACTTTTTTGACAAATGTAACAATTTGTGAATAAATTTTGAAAAGAGAGACTCAAAGAACATTCTTGCAAAGTCTAGTTCAAATTGGCCCAATGGTTGATTTTTAAAGAATTTTCTTATGATTTGTCTAAGTCTGATAAGCCCCTTTCTCCCTGCCACACCCTCATTTTTTGATAAATGTAAAAAAATTGTGAATCAATTTTGAACAGAGTGACTAAAGGAACATTCCTGCAAAGTCTGGTTCAGATAGGCCCAATGGTTGATTTTTAAAGAATTTTCTTATGATTTCTATTAGTCCGATAAGCCCCTTTCTCCCTGCCGCAGCCACATTTTTTGACAAATGTAACAATTTGTGAATAAATATTTCAAAAGAGTGACTCAAGGAACATTCCTGCAAAGTCTGTGTCAAATTGGCCCAATGGTTGATTTCTAAAGAATTTCTTATGATTTCTATTTAGTCTGATAAGCCCTTTTCTCCCTGCCACGGCCACATTTTTGACAAATGTAAAAATTTGTGAATCAATTTTAAAAAGAATGACTCAAGGCACATTCCTGCAAAGTCTGGTTCAAATTGGCCCAATGGTTGATTTTTAAAGAATTTTCTTATGATTTCTCTAAGTCTGATAAGCCCCTTTCTCCCTGCCACGGCCACATTTTTTGACAAATGTAAAAATTTGTGAACAAATTTTGAAAAGAATGACTCAAGGCACATTCCTGCCAAGTTTGGTTCAAATTGGCCCATTGGTTGATTTTTAAAGAATTTTCTTATGATTTCTCTAAGTCAGATAAGCCCCGCACTGCCACGCCCACATTTTTTGACGAATCAAAGATTCGCGAACAAGTTTTGAAAAGGGTCACTCAAGGAACATTCCTGCCAAGTTTGGTAAAAATTGGCCCAATGGTATAGGAGGAGAAGATGTTTAAAGAAATTATGAACGGACGGACGGACAGATGGACGGACGGACGACGGACAAAAAGCGACCACAATAGCTCACCTTGAGCACAGGTGAGCTAAAAAATAGATGGCAGTTCTACGATAAACAGTTCTACGATCTCTGGACTTTTCATTACACAAGTTTATGGAACTTACGCTATTGGTATTTTATTCCGTTGATGAACAGTTCTACGATCTGTGAACTTTTCACTACACTTACGGAACATTCTTAAGATCTTATTCCGTTAGTAAACAGTTCTTGAATCTGAGAACTTTTCACTACACTTACGGAACTTGCGCTATTGGCATTTTATTCCGTTGATAAACAGTTCTTGGATCTGTGAACTTTTCACTTCACTTATGGAACATTCTAAAGATTTTATTCCGTTGATAAACAGTTCTTGGATCTGTGCACTTTTCACTACACTTACGGAACATTCTAAAGATTTTATTCCGTTAGTAAACAGTTCTTGGATCTGAGAACTTTTCACTACACTTACGGAACATTCTAAAGATTTTATTCTGTGATAAACAGTTCTTGGATCTGTGAACTTTTCACTACACTTATGGAACATTCTAAAGATTTTATTCCGTTGATAAACAGTTCTTGGATCTGTGAACTTTTCACTACACTTACGGAACATTCTAAAGATTTTATTCCGTTGATAAACAGTTCTTGGATCTGTGAACTTTTCACTACACTTACAGAACTTGCGATATTGGTATTTTATTCCGTTGATAAACAGTTCTTGGATCTGTGAACTTTTCACTACACTTACAGAACTTGCGCTATTGGTATTTTATTCCGTTGATAAACAGTTCTTGGATCTGTGGAATTTTCACTACACTTACGGAACTTGCCCTATTGGTATTTTATTCCGTTGATAAACAGTTCTTGGATCTGTGAACTTTTCACTACACTTACAGAACTTGCGCTATTGGTATTTTATTCCGTTGATAAACAGTTCTTGGATCTGTGAACTTTTCACTACACTTACGGAACATTCTAAAGATTTTATTCCGTTGATAAACAGTTCTTGGATCTGTGAACTTTTCACTACACTTACAGAACTTGCGCTATTGGTATTTTATTCCGTTGATAAACAGTTCTTGAATCTGTGAACTTTTCACTTCACTTACGGAACATTCTAAAGATTTTATTCCGTTGATAAACAGTTCTTGGATCTGTGAACTTTTCACTACACTTACAGAACTTGCGCTATTGGTATTTTATTCCGTTGATTAACAGTTCTTGGATCTGAGAACTTTTCACTACACTTACGGAACTTGCGCTATTGGTATTTTATTCCGTTGATAAACAGTTCTTGGATCTGTGAACTTTTCACTTCACTTATGGAACATTCTAAAGATTTTATTCCGTTGATAAACAGTTCTTGGATCTGTGAACTTTTCACTACACTTACAGAACTTGCGATATTGGTATTTTATTCCGCTGATAAACAGTTCTTGGATCTGTGAACTTTTCACTACACTTACAGAACTTGCGCTATTGGTATTTTATTCCGTTGATAAACAGTTCTTGGATCTGTGGAATTTTCACTACACTTACGGAACTTGCCCTATTGGTATTTTATTCCGTTGATAAACAGTTCTTGGATCTGTGAACTTTTCACTACACTTACAGAACTTGCGCTATTGGTATTTTATTCCGTTGATAAACAGTTCTTGGATCTGTGAACTTTTCACTACACTTACGGAACATTCTAAAGATTTTATTCCGTTGATAAACAGTTCTTGGATCTGTGAACTTTTCACTACACTTACAGAACTTGCGCTATTGGTATTTTATTCCGTTGATAAACAGTTCTTGAATCTGTGAACTTTTCACTTCACTTACGGAACATTCTAAAGATTTTATTCCGTTGATAAACAGTTCTTGGATCTGTGAACTTTTCACTACACTTACAGAACTTGCGCTATTGGTATTTTATTCCGTTGATTAACAGTTCTTGGATCTTTGAACTTTTCACTACACTTACAGAACTTGCGCTATTGGTATTTTATTCCGTTGATAAACAGTTCTTGGATCTGTGAACTTTTCACTACACTTACGGAACATTCTAAAGATTTTATTCCGTTAGTAAACAGTTCTTGGATCTGTGAAATTTTCACTACACTTACGGAACATTCTAAAGATTTTATTCCGTTGATAAACAGTTCTTGGATCTGTGAACTTTTCACTACACTTACAGAACTTGCGCTATTGGTATTTTATTCCGTTGATAAACAGTTCTTGGATCTGTGAACTTTTCACTACACTTACGGAACTTGCGCTATTGGTATTTTATTCCGTTGATAAACAGTTCTTGGATCTGTGAACTTTTCACTACACTTACAGAACTTGCGCTATTGGTATTTTTTTCCGTTGATAAACAGTTCTTGGAATGAATGAATGAATAGTGTTTTAAGGCCCGCCGACTACTAAGGTCATATTGGGCGCAACAGCAACACATACCTGGATATATACAAAATTAGTGATACATGTATATAGTTACATAAACATCCAGAAAGGTAAATTATAGTGACTATATATCTAATTCAAGAATAGATAATGTTACCTTGTATAAAATTAATCAATACTAGTATTATAACACAATATTAAAACTAGACAAAAACAACCATGAACCATGAATAATCCGATGTGAGGACGAATAGACATGGGCTCCTCCCAGATCAGAGAACACCCATGTCCGAGTCCACCCGACCGGAAAATCCACAGAACAAAAAAATTAGAATATTAAACGTAACTAAAGTATCACAGATCAAATATCACAGACTATAATAAAAAGAGCTAAATCTTTCTAAAGAGATTACATTCTTTAAGAAAGTTAAAAATCGACTCAGGCCTCACGGTATCAAATAACGATTTCAAATTATCAACGTTAAAGTGCCTGTTTCTTATTATGGCAAGATCTACACAATCAATGAGTAGGTGTTGGACAGTAAGTGTCTCATTACAAGGAATACACTGCGGTTCTTCCTCGTTCTTTAATAGGTGCGAATGGGTCAAATGAGTATGACCGATTCGCAATCTGGCCAAAACTAACTCTTCGCGGCGGTCAGACCGAAGACCTGGCAGCCATTCACCAAGTGAAGGTTTAATCGAAAATAATTTATTTCGTTGATTTGTCTGGTCACTCCAACAGTTCTGCCATACATTGTGGATAAAAGTATTAATTAGAGGTTTAAAATCAGTAAAAGGAACTTTAAAAGGTAAAACATCTAGTGACAACGCGTCCTTGGCAGCTCTATCTGCCTCTTCGTTGCCACGTAGACCACAATGGCTTGGAAGCCAGCAAAAGACAATATCAGTATCTTCATCAGTAGCATAGATACGAGACAGCTTTTCAAGAAGTTTGACTATGATAGGGTTGTCCGTTTTCTCGTGTTCCAGCGCTTGCATACTAGATAAAGAGTCAGTGAAAATAATGTAACGCCAATAACCGTTTTCAATAATGTGCTCAAGCGCAAGGTCAATAGCCTTGAGCTCGGCAGAGAAAATGGATGAATTATCAGGCAGACGATACTGATATTTGTAACCATCCAAGATGGCAGCTGAAGCAACTTTTTCTTCATTTTTAGACCCGTCTGTATAAATTTGAAAGTGCATAATGTGCTTTTCCTGTATTTCAAGGAATTTAGTTTTAAATACAACTTGATCAGTTTCAGATTTTTTAGTTGAAGCTAGATCATAAATAAAGGTGGGACTTTTAGACGACCACAAAGGAACGTCTGGAACTTTATGTTCGGCCACATCATCTAGATCGAAATCTAGAGATTCTATGTCAGCTCTACAACGTAAACTAAAGGGTGGAATTTCTGATTCCTTCTTTTTGAAGTCCTCTTCGCAAAGAGGTTCAAAAACAGAATCATGTGTAGGATTATCTGGATTTGATTTCAATTTCAAATAGTAATCCATAGACAATTTCTTTCGACGTAAGTTTAAAGATGGTTCGTTTGCTTCAGCATAGAGACTATTAATTGGCGATGTTTTAAATGCGCCCAACGCAATACGTAAACCTTGATTGTGTATTGAATCAAGTTTGCGCAAGTAAGATTGACGGGCAGAGCCGTAAACAACGCATCCATAATCCAATTTCGATCTCACAAGGGATCTATAAAGACGTAATAAAACTTTTTTGTCTGCGCCCCAGTCCATGCTGGAGACAACGCGTAAAAGATTCAGAGCTTTCTTACACTTATTGCTCAGATATTCAATGTGAGGGATGAACGATAGTTTTGAGTCAAATAAAAGACCCAAAAATTTAAATTCTGGGACGACTTCAATTCTAATCCCGTCCAAAGTAAGTTCTGGATCGGGATGGAGTTTTCTGGATTTGCAGAAATGCATACATTTGGTTTTGGTTTTGGAGAATTTAAAACCATTTTCATTTGACCATTTACTCAGGTTGTTTAAAACCTGTTGTAACTGTCGTTCAATAGTATGCATATGTTTTGACCTGTAACAAATACAAAAGTCATCAACGTAAAGAAAATATTCAATACCAGGACAAGTAGCTTTTATAATATTGTTGATTTTAATACTAAAAAGTGTAACCGAAAGAATACAGCCCTGGGGAACACCCATCTCCTGTTCGTGAGGATCAGAGAGCGTATCTCCAACCCTGACTCTAAATTGTCGTTCATCCAAAAATGCAGAAATAAAATAAGCAAGGCGACCTCGTATACCGAAATCATAGAGGTCATTCATAATTCCATACTTCCATGTGGTATCATATGCACTCTGGAGATCAAAAAAGACAGAAACAACATGCTCTTTTTTGATAAACGCTTCTCTTATGAATGTTTCAAAGCGAACTAAATGATCAAGAGTGCTTCTTTGCTTTCGAAAGCCATTTTGGGCTGACGTAATAAGTTTGTTTTTCTCAAGAAACCATACAAGACGGTCATTGACCATTCTTTCCATGGTTTTACAAACACAACTTGTTAAGGCTATAGGACGATAATTGGAAGGGTTATCAGCATCTTTACCAGGTTTGGGTACCGGAATCACAATAGCTTCCCGCCATGAGGCTGGAATTGTTCCCGATTTCCAAACACTGTTAAAGATGTCAAGTAAACACTGAAGGGACTGGAACGGTAAATGCTTTAAGAACTGATAGTGAATATCGTCAGATCCAACTGCAGTGTCATGACACTTCTTTAGAGCTGTTTTAAGCTCTTTCATGGTGAAGTCTTTATTATAGTGCTCCGTGTTTTTAGATTTAAAATTCAATTTAACTTTTTCTTTTTGTTCTTGATGTTTTTGAAACTCTGTAGAATAGTTAGAAGAGGATGACTTTTGTGCAAAGGTATCAGCAAGGACGTTAGCAATTTCAGGTTTTGATGAAACAGCACCATTATCAGTATTTAAATGTCCGATACTAATAGAGGAGTTTTTACCATTTATTTTTCGTACCATGTCCCATGTCTTTTTGACAGACGATCTAGAATTTAGTCTAGATACGTACTGTCTCCAAGACTTACGTTTACTTTGTTTGATAGTTCTTCGTGCTCTAGCACGAGCAATCTTAAACTTGATAAGATTTTCTTTAGTTGGCCTTAGATCAAACTCTCTAAGGACAGACTTACGCTTTCCTACAGCCTTTTTGCAGTCATCATCATACCATGGCTTATTTGGATGTTTTGGATTAACAGTAGTTCTAGGAATTGCTTTTTCTGCAGAAGAATATAATAGAGAAGTGAACAACTCCGCCGGATTGTCACATTCTTCAAAAACCTGTGGTGTAATGGACTGTTCACAAACAGTTTTGAACAAGCCCCAGTTTGCTTTATGGAGTTTCCACCGTTGTGGTCGCTCCTGTACCGATGGCCCAATTTCCGAAAGAATAATCGGAAAATGGTCACTACCATGCAGGTCGTCATCAACTTTCCAGGTAAAGTCTGGAAAAATGTGAGGACTGCAAACTGTCAAATCTAATGATGAGTACGAACCAGTAGCAGGATGTAGATAAGTAGATGACTTATCGTTTAAAAGAGAAAGATCATGCCTCGAAATAAAGTCTTCAACAATATAACCTTTGTTGTCCGTCTTTGAACATCCCCATAAAGAATGGTGAGAATTAAAATCTCCCATTAAAACAAAAGGTTTGGGTAATTGTTCAACAAGACGATCTAGTTTCCTGCTGTCAACAGGAGAACTAGGGGGTAGATAAATGGAACAAAGAGTAACAGTTTTGTTGAGAGAAATACTAACGGCAACTGCCTGTAAAGTGGTATCAAGCTGCACAGGGCGATGTGGAACATTGTTATTAACAATGATACCTACACCACCGGAAGCCCGTTCGCTATCTGAAAAGTTCTTGAGATAACAAGAATGATACTTGAATGAAAATTTATCAGAATCTTTAAGAAAAGTTTCTTGTAGACAAACTGCTACTGGTTTTTCTTTAGAGACCAACAGATTGAGTTCCTCAAAATTCGATCTGATACTGCGGCAATTCCATTGAATAATTGTATTCGCCATGATGGACGATAATAAAAGAGTCAATAAACCACATAAGTATGGAAGTCTGGAGTTAATCATCTTTTATTTAATTTAATTATATTGCTGCCTTGCTTATTCTTATTTGGATCTGAACCGCTTGGTTCATCCGTAACCATGTCTTCTTCAAGACCATGGAAACGGTTGTAATTTTGTATCGGATCATCCGATCCTTTGGGTCGGCGATCTGAGATCACCGGTTTAGTTTGTTTTTTCTTTTTATTGTTTTCATTTATATCTGGACTAGCTGACGGATTAACTGGAGACGTAGGAACTGAATTAACTTTAGGTTCTTGTCTTGCTGGCGTTGGTACTGATGGACGTGAAGGAACATTAGTTTTAGTAGCAGAGGATGTAGTTTCTTTGTTTTGCTGAGATGAGGATTGTGGTGGACTTTTTGTGGTTTCGAATAATTTTGCAATTTCAGTTTTCTTTTCGGGAAACAAGATGCACAGCTTTCCAAAGATGTCTTTACAATTTTGGCATTCTGTTTCTTTTTTGTTGTTAGCTGATTCAATTCTGGTGGCCTGAGCATACGAGTTTGTAAGATTTATTCTGTTTTCAACTATTTTTTGGCTTCGGGGAATGATAAACCCTCTTTGTATTTTATGGTGACAATTTCTTTCTCTTTTTTCCATGCAGGACAAGAACGGGATGTTGAAATATGTTCATCTCCACAGTTTATACATTTAATTGGCTTTTGGCAGGATTCCGTGTTGTGTGTCATTGCTTCTCCACCACAGCGGGGACATAATTCCTCTTTGTCGCATTTCTTTTCATGATGTCCGTATTTAAAGCAGTTGTAGCACTGTAGAGGGTTTGGGATATACATCTCTACAGCTACTTTCATGTATCCAACTTTAATTGATCTTGGGAGAATTGAAGTGCCAAAAGTAAGAATGATAGTATTTGTTGGTTGTTTTGTTCCTTTTCTAAAGACTGAAATTCGTCGGGCTGTTTTCACATTTTGGGTGGAAAGTTCTGCTACTATTTCATCTTCCGAAACGCCTTGTAAATCACGACAACGAATTATTCCTCTTGATGTATTGAGAGTGTCGTGAGGTCTGCATTTAGCAGGAATGCTAAAAAAGCTATTGAGTTTCAAAAGATTCTCTGCGTGTTTTTGTTTTTCTACTTCTACAAGGAGTGTCCCAGATCGCAACTTTTTAACTGATTTCGGTTCACCTGCCAAAGAAACAAGAACTTTATGTATTACAAAAGGCGATAATTTCGTCAAGGGCTGTTCTAAGTCGTCTGCATCAATTACAAGAAATCTTGGGAAAGATCCTACACTGTCCGGTCCGTTATCCGTAAGGTCCATAAACTTTCTTTTAAAATGTTGGTTCTCCATATTTGAGGTTTTAATATTCTTCACCCGGGCCCCCACCCACCACGGAGTCCAACGAGGGGACATGGAAAATGGAGCGGATATCCGACTCCCCATGCCAGGGTTACCCAGATGGTATACTCAGGCAAAAGTTACAAAATGGTATGATAAAGAAATACATGGACAATTCCCCCAGATCAGGGCTCTGCCATGCATTTCGGTACCAGATCAAAAAGCTCATTCCACCCAATTAACCCATGAGCCTATATAGATGAGGTATAAAACAAATAACATGACAATTCAAAATATGACAAAGGTAGCATTATATTTTGCTTATGATGATAAGATTGAAATGTGAAGATAATCTAGTTAGATAGATAATAGTAAAAAGAGCAGGTGGTTCATCAATTGTACCAAAAACGTAAGTGCTGTCTTGGACAACAATATTCAAGACAAAGATATAAATGCCTCATCTAAAGCGACCAGCCGATTGCCTAGACCGGGTCCATCTAAGCTCCCGTTTACACCGAAGCCGAGGCCAAAGCCAGCGTGTTGGGAAGCTGGAGAGCCCTGAGCTTCCCTCAACTGACCAGGATCCCCTTTTCCGGCTTACGAGTATCCACTCACGGCCAACAAGCGGGTCCGTTACAGACACACTGTCCTTTGCTTGGGGTCTTACCATTTGCTACAGGACACGGCAGCCGGGATATTTCTAATCCCCCTCCACAGCTGGGGGTACAGTTCTTGGATCTGTGAACTTTTCACTACACTTACAGAACTTGCGCTATTGGTATTTTATTCCGTTGATAAACAGTTCTTGGATCTGTGAACTTTTCACTACACTTACGGAACATTCTAAAGATTTTATGCCGTTGATAAACAGTTCTTGGATCTGTGAACTTTTCACTACACTTACAGAACTTGCGCTATTGGTATTTTATTCCGTTGATAAACAGTTCTTGGATCTGTGAACTTTTCACTACACTTACGGAACATTCTAAAGATTTTTTTCCGTTGATAAACAGTTCTTGAATCTGTGAACTTTTCACTACACTTACAGAACTTGCGCTATTGGTATCTTATTCCGTTGATAAACAGTTCTTGGATCTGTGAACTTTTCACTACACTTACAGAACTTGCGCTATTGGTATTTTATTCCGTTGATAAACAGTTCTTGGATCTGTGAACTTTTCACTACACTTATGGAACATTCTAAAGATTTTATTCCGTTGATAAACAGTTCTTGGATCTGTGAACTTTTCACTACACTTACAGAACTTGCGCTATTGGTATTTTATTCCGTTGATAAACAGTTCTTGGATCTGTGAACTTTTCAGTACACTTATGGAACTTGCACTATTGGTATTTTATTCCGTTGATAAACATTTCTTGGTTATGTGGACCTTTCATTACACTTACGGAGCTAGCGCTATTGGTATTTTATTCCGTTGATAAACAGTTCTTGGATCTGTGAACTTTTCACTACACTTACGGAACTTGCGCTATTGGTACTTTATTCCGTTGATAAACAGTTCTACGATCTGTGAACTTTTCACTACACTTACAGAACTTGCGCTATTGGTATTTTATTCCGTTGATAAACAGTTCTTGGATCTGTGAACTTTTCACTTCACTAACGGAATTTGCGCTATTGGTATTTCATTCTGTTGATAAACATTTCTTGGATCTGTGGACTTTTCACTCTTACGGAACTTGCGCTATTGTTATTTTATTCCGTTGATTAACAGTTCTTGGATCTGTACACTTTTCACTCTTACGGAACTTGCGCTATTGTTTTTTCATTCCGTTAATGAACAGTTCTTGGATCTGTAGACGTTTCACTCTTACGGAACTTGCGCTATTGTTTTTTCATCCCATTGAACAGTTCTTGGATCTGTGAAGCTCTCATTACAATTATGGAACTTGCGCTATTGTTATATTATTCCGTTGATAAACAGTTCTTGAATCTGTGGACTTTTCACTTTACTTACGGAACTTGCGCTATTGGTATTTTATTTAGTTTATAAACAGTTTTTGGATCTGTGGACTTTTCACTACTTTTATGGAACTTCCGCTATTGGTATTTTATTCCGTTGGTAAACAGTTTTTTGATGTGTTCACTTTTCACTACACTTACGAAAATTTCTAAAGACGGTAGACATTATGAAATTTTATCCCATTGATGAACAGTTCTTGTATCTGTATGAATGAATGAATGAATAGTGTTTTAAGGCCCGTCGACTACTAAGGTCATATTGGGCGCAACAGCAACACATACCTGGATGTATACAAAATTACTGATATGTATATAGTTACATAAACATCCAGAAAGGTAAATTATAGTGACTATATATCTAATTCAAGAATAGATAATGTTACCTTGTATAAAATTAATCAATACTAGTATTATAACACAATATTAAAACTGGACAAAAACAACCATGAACCATGAATAATCCGATGTGAGGACGAATAGACATTGGCTCCTCCCAGATCAGAGAACACCCATGTCCGAGTCCACTCGACCGGAAAATCCACAGAACAAATAAATATAGAATATTAAACGTAACTAAAGTATCACAGATCAAATATCACAGACTATTATAAAAAGAGCTAAATCTTTCTAAAGAGATTACATTCTTTAAGAAAGTTAAAAATCGACTCAGGCCTCACGGTATCAAATAACGATTTCAAATTATCAACGTTAAAGTACCTGTTTCTTATGATGGCAAGATCTACACAATCAATGAGTAGATGTTGGACAGTAAGTGTCTCATTACAAGGAATACACTGCGGTTCTACCTCGTTCTTTAATAGGTGCGAATGGGTCAAATGAGTATGACCGATTCGCAATCTGGCCAAAACTAACTCTTCGCGGCGGTCAGACCGAAGACCTGGCAGCCATTCACCAAGTGAAGGTTTAATCGAAAATAATTTATTTCGTTGATTTGCCTGGTCACTCCAACAGTTCTGCCATACATTGTGGATAAAAGTATTAATGAGAAGGTTTAAAATCAGTAAAAGGAACTTTAAAAGGTAAAACATCTAGTGACAACGCGTCCTTGGCAGCACTATCTGCCTCTTCGTTGCCACGTAGACCACAATGGCTTGGAAGCCAGCAAAAGACAATATCAGTATCTTCATCAGCAGCATAGATACGAGACAGCTTTTCAAGTAGTTTAACTATGATAGGGTTGTCCGTTTTCTCGTGTTCCAGTGCTTGCATACTAGATAAAGAGTCAGTGAAAATAATGTAACGCCAATAACCATTTTCAATAATGTGCTCAAGCGCAAGGTCAATAGCCTTGAGCTCGGCAGAGAAAATGGATGAATTATCAGGCAACCGATACTGATATTTGTAACCATCCAAGATGGCAGCTGAAGCAACTTTTTCTTCATTTTTAGACCCGTCTGTATAAATTTGAAAGTGCATAATGTGTTTTTCCTGTATTTCAAGGAGTTTAGTTTTAAATACAACTTGATCAGTTTCAGATTTTTTAGTTGAAGCTAGATCATAAATAAAGGTGGGACTTTTAGACGTCCACAAAGGAACGTCTGGAACTTTATGTTCGGCCACATCATCCAGATCGAAATCTAGAGATTCTATGTCAGCTCTACAACGTAAACTAAAGGGTGGAATTTCTGATTCCTTCTTTTTGAAGTCCTCTTCGTAAAGAGGTTCAAAAACAGAATCATGTGTAGGATTATCTGGATTTGATTTCAATTTCAAATAGTAATCCATAGACAATTTCTTTCGACGTAAGTTTAAAGATGGTTCGTTTGCTTCAGCATAGAGACTATTAATTGGCGATGTTTTAAATGCGCCCAACGCAATACGTAAACCTTGATTGTGTATTGAATCAAGTTTGCGCAAGTAAGATTGACGGGCAGAGCCGTAAACAACGCATCCATAATCCAATTTCGATCTCACAAGAGATCTATAAAGACGTAATAAAACTTTTTTGTCTGCGCCCCAGTCCATGCTGGAGACAACGCGTAAAAGATTCAGAGCTTTCTTACACTTATTGCTCAGATATTCAATGTGAGGGATGAACGATAGTTTGGAGTCAAATAAAAGACCCAAAAATTTAAATTCTGGGACGACTTCAATTCTAATCCCGTCCAAAGTAAGTTCTGGATCGGGATGGAGTTTTCTGGATTTGCAGAAATGCATACATTTGGTTTTGGTTTTGGAAAATTTAAAACCATTTTCATTTGACCATTTACTCAGGTTGTTTAAAACCTGTTGTAACTGTCGTTCAATAGTATGCATATGTTTCGACCTGTAACAAATACAAAAGTCATCAACGTAAAGAAAATATTCAATACCAGGGCAAGTAGCTTTTATAATATTGTTGATTTAAATACTAAAAAGTGTAACAGAAAGAATACAGCCCTGGGGAACACCCATCTCCTGTTCGTGAGGATCAGAGAGCGTATCTCCAACCCTGACTCTAAATTGTCGTTCATCCAAAAATGCAGAGATGAAATAAGCAAGGCGACCTCGTATACCGAAATCATAGAGGTCATTCATAATTCCATACTTCCATGTGGTGTCATATGCACTCTCGAGATCAAAGAAGACAGAAACAACGTGCTCTTTCTTGATAAAAGCTTCTCTTATAAATGTTTCAAAGCGAACTAAATGATCAAGAGTGCTTCTTTGCTTCCGAAAGCCACTTTGTGCTGACGTAATAAGTTTGTTTTTCTCAAGAAACCATACAAGACGGTCATTGACCATTCTTTCCATGGTTTTACAAACACAACTTGTTAAGGCTATGGGACGGTAATTTGAAGGGTTATCAGCATCTTTACCAGGTTTGGGCACTGGAATCACAATAGCTTCCCGCCATGAGGCTGGAATTGTTCCCGATTTCCAAACACTGTTAAAGATGTCAAGTAAACAATGAAGGGACTGGTACGGTAAATGTTTAAGGAACTGGTAGTGGATATCATCAGATCCAACTGCAGTGTCATGACACTTCTTAAGAGCTGTTTTAAGCTCTTTCATGGTGAAGTCTTTATTATAGTGCTCTGTGTTTTTAGATTTAAAATTCAATTTAACTTTTTCTTTTTGTTCTTGATGTTTTTGAAATTCTGAGGAATAGTTCGTGGAAGAGGATTTCTTTGCAAAGGTATCTGCTAAAACATTTGCGATGTCAGGTTTAGATGAAACAACGCCCTTGTCAGTGTTCAAATGCCCGACACTGAGCGAAGAGTTCTTGCCACTAATTTTTCGTACCATATCCCAAGTCTTTTTGACAGACGATCTAGAATTTAATCTAGATACATACTGTCTCCAAGACGTACGTTTACTGCGTTTAATAGTTCGCCGTGCTCTCGCACGTGCAACTTTAAATTTTATAAGGTTTTCCTTAGTCGGCCTTAGATCAAACTCTCTAAGAACCGACTTTTGCTTTGCTATAGCCTTTTTGCAATCATCATTAAACCACGGCTTGTTTGGATGCTTTGGATTTTTAGATGTTCTAGGAATTGCTTTTTCTGCAGATGAATACAACAAAGAGGTAAATAATTCTGCAGGATTCTCACAATCTTCAAACGCTTGAGGTGTAATGGACTGTTCACATACAGTTTTGAACAAGCCCCAGTTTGCTTTGTGGAGTTTCCACCGTTGTGGTCGCTCCTGTACTGATGGCCCAATTTCCGAAACAAGAATCGGAAAATGGTCACTGCCATGTAAATCGTCATCAACTTTCCAGTTGAAGTCTGGAAAAATTTGAGGACTGCAAACTGTCAAATCTAATGATGAGTACGAACCAGTAGCAGGATGTAGATAAGTCGATGACTTATCATTTAAAAGAGAAAGATCATGCTTTGAAATAAAGTCTTCAACAATTTTACCTTTGTTGTCTGTGTTTGAACAGCCCCATAATGCATGGTGAGAATTAAAATCTCCCATTAAAACAAAAGGTTTGGGTAATTGTTCAATAAGACGATCTAGTTTCCTGTCGTCAACAGGATAACTAGGGGGAAGATAAATAGAACAAAGGGTAATAGTTTTGTTGAGAGAAATACTAACAGCCACTGCCTGTAAGGTAGTATCAAGCTGCACAGGGCGATGTGGAACATTGTTGTTTACAATGATACCAACTCCTCCCGATGCCCTTTGACTTTCCGTAAAGTTTTTAAGGTAACAAGAATGATACTTGAATGAAAATTTATCAGTATCTTTCAAAAAGGTTTCTTGTAAACAAACTGCAACTGGTTTTTCTTTCGAGACTAAAAGATTAAGTTCCTCGAAATTAGATTTGATACTTCGGCAATTCCATTGAATAATAGTATTCGCCATGATAAATGATAATAATAATGTAACTAAACCACATTTTGATGGAAGTCTGGATATATTCATCTTTTATTCAATTTAATGATATTGCTGCCCTGCTTATTCCTATTAGAATCTGCACTAGGTAGTTCATCCGTAACTATGTCTTCTTCAAGGCCATGGAAACGGTTGTAGTTTTTAATAGGATCATCCGATCCTTTGGGAATGCGATCAGAGATCACCGGTTTTGGTTGTTTTTTCTTTTTTACATTTTCATTTGTTTCCTGGTTTTCTGAATTACAACTTGAAGCCGTAGACACTGCATTTGATTTTGGTTCTTGTCTCGTTGTCGGATTGACTGGCAGACGTGCTGATGAACTTGCCACAGGCGTTTTTGGATCTTTTGCTTGAGTAGGGGATGTTGTTTCTGCACTCTGAGAAGAGGAATGATTAGACGGATTTTTTGAAGTTTCGAATAATTTGGAGATTTCGGTTTTCTTTTCAGGGAACAAAATACAAAGTTTTCCAAATAAGTCTTTGCAATTTTGACAACCACTTTCTTTCTTATTGTTACTAGAGTCAACGGTAGCAGCTTGAGCGTATGAGTTGGTTAGGTTAATTCTATTTTCAACTATCTTTTTGGCCTCTGGGAAAGATAAACCTTCTTTATATTTGATAGTAACAATTTCTTTTTCTCTTTTCCAAACAGGACAGGAGCGTGAAGTTGATATATGCTCCCCTCCGCAATTAAGGCATTTCAAGGGTTTCTGACAAGTTTCTGTATTGTGGGTCATTGCCTCTCCAGCACATCGAGGGCAAGATTCGTCTTTGTTACATTTCTTTTCATGGTGTCCAAATTTATAGCAGTTGAAGCACTGTAGAGGGTTTGGGATGTACATCTCTACAGCGACTTTAAGATATCCGACTTTGATTGATCTAGGTAGAATTGAAGTTCCAAAAGTAAGAATAATTGTGTTAGTAGGTTTCTTTGCACCGCTTCGAAATACAGAAATACGTTTGGCTGCTTTGACATTTTGTGATGATAGTTCCTCTACGATTTCCTGTTCAGTTACTCCTTCTAAGTCCCGACAACGAATTATCCCTCGTGAAATGTTCAAAGTATCGTGTGGTCTGCACTTAGCAGGAATACTGAAAAAGCTTTTTAATTTCATTAGATTTTCTGCATGCTTTTGTTTTTCTACTTCGACAAGTATAGATCCAGATCTGAGCTTTTTGACCGATTTGGGCTCACCGGCCAAAGAAACAATTACTTTCTGAATAACAAAAGGCGATAACTTTGTAAGTGGTTGTTCTAAATCGTCCGAGTCGATAACGAGGAATCTTGGGAAAGATCCTACACAGTGCATTCCGTTGTCCGTAGTTTTCTTGCATTTTCTTTTAAAAGTTTGGCTATCCATGTTTAGTTTTTTAAATTTCTTCACCCGGGCCCCCACCCACCACGGAGTCCAACAAGGGGACATGAAAGCGGAGCGGATATCCGACTCCTCATGCCAGGGTTACCCAGATGGTATACTCAGGCAAAACTAACAAATCGGCTTGATAATGAGATACATGGACGGTTCCCCAAGATCAGGGTCCCGCCATGCATATCGCCACCAAATCAAAAAGCGTATTTCACCCAATTAACCCATAAGCCTATATAGATGAGGAATAAAACAATACAACGCAACATTTAAAAATATCACAACAGTAACATTACATTATGCTGATTTAAAGAGGATTCTAATTGTGAAAATATACTAGTTAGATATATAAAGGAAGAAAAAGGACAGGTGGTTCGTCAATTATTCCAAAAAAGTAAATGCTGTCTATGACAACAATATTAAAGACAAAGATATAGATGCCTCATCTAAAGCGACCAGCCGATTGCCTAGACCGGGTCCATCTAAGCTCCCGTTTACACCGAAGCCGAGGCCAAAGCCAGCGTGTTGGGAAGCTGGAGAGCCCTGGACTTCCCTCAACTGACCAGGATCCCCTTTTCCGGCTTACGAGTATCCACTCACGGCCAACAAGCGGGTCCGTTACAGACACACTGTCCTTTGCTTGGGGTCTTACCATTTGCTACAGGACATGGCAGCCGGGATATTTCTAATCCCCCTCCACAGCTGGGGGTTGGTACAAATTGGACCAGTGGTCGATTTTAAAAAAAATTTCTCATGATTTCCCTAAGTCTGAAAAGCCCACCTGCCAAACCCACATTTTTCGACAAATCATAAATTTGACAACATGTTTTGAAAAGGATTACCCAAGGAACATGCCATACAAGTTTGTATAGGGTTGGTCCAGTGGTTATGGAGAAAATGTTTAAAGCAATTGTTGACGACTTCCGACGACCGACGCAAAACGCACGGCGGACAGAGGGTGATCACAAAAGCTTACCTTTAGCATGTTGCTCATTTGAGCTAAAAATGAAACTGGACAGATATATCAAATATGACCCAAGACCAGAGAACATGCGAATGGATGACAACGCCTTTTCAATACATTTGTGACTACACTTCCGAATACTGGTGGAGGTTCAACCGTTCAATGTTTGAACAAATGAACAAACAAAATACGAAGATTATAAAGTTGACACAGAAAATCTTCAATTGATGACATGTACTGTGATACAACGATGGACATGAAGTTGCCATTGTGCCACAACACTGGATGAAAGATGAGACCACAGTGTATTGGCCACCTTATAAAACATCCTTACGCATAAATAATGAAGCAATGAAGAATGAACCCCATCGGACAACTGGTTGCTTGAGAAGATACAAAGGTGGACATGAAGTTGCAACTGCGCCACAAAACTGGATGAAAGACGAGACCACATTGTATTGGCCATCTTATAAAACATCCTTATGCATAAATAATGCAGTAATGAAGAATGAACACCCATCGGACAGCTGGTTGCTTGAAAAGATACAAAGGTGGACATGAAGTTGCCACTGCGCCACAAAACTGGATGAAAGACGAGACCACATTTTATTGGCCACCTTATAAAACTTCCTTACGCATAAATAATGCAGCAATGAAGAATGAATGAATGAATAGTGTTTTAAGGCCCGTCGACTACTAAGGTCATATTGGGCGCAACAGCAACACATACCTGGATGTGTACAAAATTACTGATATGTATATAGTTACATAAACATCCAGAAAGGTAAATTATAGTGACTATATATCTAATTCAAAAATAGATAATGTTACCTTGTATAAAATTACTCAATACTAGTATTATAACACAATATTAAGGTGGCCGAATTCGATTCGACTGCGCATTCAAAACGCGCATGTTGTCGTAAATAAGATACCGACATAAAGTTTCAGAAAAAATGTAGAAAGTTAGATCCGTTACATTTTTTTGTGATAAACAATACTAAATTTTGCATCAGTTTTTCATCGAACACGAATAAAACGTGAAAATATATCAGGCCGTGTTTGAAAATGTTTTGATGACGACATTTAAACACGTTCAATGTAACGACGTCAGTAATACGGTTTAGGTAAGATTCACAAAATCGGCCTATTTCTGACGAATGTATCGTTAGAAAAGTCCAATTTGGTTCGAATTATCGGAATCTACTGACTTTTGTCTAATACGTTCCACTTTTACACTACAGTTCCAGACATTACACCAATGTTAGATAAATATAGATTAGCCTACTCCAAAGCAATTTAGGCCTAAAATTTCCCTTTCCCACAAAAGAATTAAACAATTTTGAGACGACAAACATTTGTTTAAAAATCAATTTGATTTTTTAATCAAAAAGCAACATGTTACGGTCCTGATTATGACTGTTATTTGGTCAATACTTCCTATAAGTTCTACTAACGGCTATACGAAATCGAGCTGAAAGGCTGCTTTTCAGTGAAAAAAAAAAAAAAAAAAAAAAAAAAAAAAAAAACACACGTTTGAGACGGTCTCCCATTCATATACAGTGGTGATATTTGTTTATTTCTTTATTTTACAGATCATTTCTAGGGTCATCAATTACCAAATTATTATCAAATTCTCTTGTGCAGAAAATCCTAAAACTTTAATATTTGCGTCAAAATCAGCTGAAACAGTGCTGTTCCGGCACTTTTGAGACAGCCCCACATTCATATACTATGGTGACTTTTGTTTTTTATTTCTTTATTTTACAGATCATGACCAGGTCCATCAATTTACAAAATATCATCAAAATCTCTTGTGCAGAAAATCCTAGAATTTAAACATTTGCGTCAAAAATCAGCTGAAACAGTACTGTTCCGGCACTTTTGAGACAGCCCCCCCCCCCATTCATATACTATGGTGACTTTTGTTTTTTATTTCTTTATTTTACAGATCATGACCAGGTTCATCAATTTACAAAGTATTATCAAATTCTCTTGGGCAGAAATTCTCTATTTTTTAACATTTGTGTAAAAATATTCAAATTTCCCATTGACCTCCATGTTAAAAATAGCCATTTCAGTTCTGGTTTTGAGACGGCCCTCATTCTTTCCTTAGATGGTGACTTATCTTTTTTATTGTCTTAATTTGTCTGTTAGGATTCACTTTATAACATGTGACAGAATGAGTCAATTCTCTAGGGCAGTTTTCTAGGTATGGAATCGCATTCGGCTACCTTAAAACTAGACAAAACAACCATGAACCATGAATAATCCGATGTGAGGACGAATAGACATGGGCTCCTCCCAGATCAGAGAACACCCATGCCCGAGTCCACTCGACCGGAAAAACCACAGAACAAATAAATATAGAATATTAAACGTAACTAAAGTATCACAGATCAAATACCACATACTATAATAAAACGAGCTAAATCTTTCTAAAGAGATTACACTCTTTAAGAAAGTTAAAAATCGACTCAGGCCTCACGGTATCAAATAACGATTTCAAATTATCAACGTTAAAGTGCCTGTTTCTTATTATGGCAAGATCTACACAATCAATGAGTAGATGTTGGACAGTAAGTGTCTCATTACAAGGAATACACTGCGGTTCTACCTCGTTCTTTAATAGGTGCGAATGGGTCAAATGAGTATGACCGATTCGCAATCTGGCCAAAACTAACTCTTCGCGGCGGTCATACCGACGACCTGGCAGCCATTCACCAAGCGAAGGTTTAATCGAAAATAATTTATTTCGTTGATTTGCTTGGTCAGTCCAACAGTTCTGCCATACATTGTGAATAAAAGTATTAATTAGAGGTTTAAAATCAGTAAAAGGAACTTTAAAAGGTAAAACATCTAGTGACAACGCGTCCTTGGCAGCCCTATCTGCCTCTTCGTTGCCACGTAGACCACAATGGCTTGGAAGCCAGCAAAAGACAATATCAGTATCTTCATCAGCAGCATAGATACGAGACAGCTTTTCAAGAAGTTTAACTATGATAGGGTTGTCTGTTTTCTCGTGTTCCAGCGCTTGTATACTAGATAAAGAGTCAGTGAAAATAATGTAACGCCAATAACCATTTTCAATAATGTGCTAAAGCGCAAGGTCAATAGCCTTGAGCTCGGCAGAGAAAATAGATTAATTATCAGGCAGACGATACTGATATTTGTAACCATCCAAGATGGCAGCTGAAGCAACTTTTTCTTCATTTTTAGACCCGTCTGTATAAATTTGAAAGTGCATAATGTGTTTTTCCTGTATTTCAAGGAATTTAGTTTTAAATATAACTTGATCAGTTTCAGATTTTTTAGTTGAAGCTAGATCATAAATAAAGGTGGGACTTTTAGACGACCACAAAGGAACGTCTGGAACTTTATGTTCGGCCACATCATCTAGATCGAAATCTAATGTTTCTATGTCAGCTTTACAACGTAAACTAAAGGGTGGAATTTCTGATTCCTTCTTTTTGAAGTCATCTTCGTAAAGAGGTTCAAAAACAGAATCATGTGTATGATTATCTGAATTTGATTTCAATTTCAAATAGTAATCCATAGACAATTTCTTTCGACGTAAGTTTAAAGATGGTTCGTTTGCTTCAGCATAGAGACTATTAATTGGCGATGTTTTAAATGCGCCCAGCGCAATACGTAAACCTTGATTGTGTATTGAATCAAGTTTGCGCAAGTAAGATTGACGGGCAGAGCCGTAAACAACGCAGCCATAGTCTAATTTAGATCTCACAAGAGATCTATCAAGGCGTAATAAAACTTTTTTGTCTGCTCCCCAGTCCATAGCAATGAAGAATGAACCCCATCGGACAACTGGTTGATTGAGAAGATACAAAGGTGGACATGAAGTTGCCACTGCGCCACAAAACTGGATGAAAGACGAGACCACATTGTATTGGCCACCTTATAAAACATCCTTACGCATAAATAATGCAGCAATGAAGAATGAACCCCCATCGGACAACTGGTTGCTTGGGAAGATACAAAGGTGGACATGAAGTTGCCACTGCGCCACAAAACTGGATGAAAGACGAGACCACATTGTATTGGCAACCTTATAAAACATCCTTACGCATAAATAATGCAGCAATGACGAATGAACCCCCATCGGACAACTGGTTGCTTGGGAAGATACAAAGGTATAATGAATGAATAGTGTTTTAAGGCCCGTCGACTACTAAGGTCATATTGGGCGGTCCGAGTCCACTCGACCGGAAAATCCACAGAACAAATAAATATAGAATATTAAACGTAACTTAAGTATCACAGATCAAATATCACAGACTATAATAAAAAGAGCTAAATCTTTCTAAAGAGATTACACTCTTTAAGAAAGTTAAAAATCGCTTCAGGCCTCACGGTATATATAACGATTTCAAATTATCAACGTTAAAGTGCCTGTTTCTTATGATGGCAATATCTACACAATCAACGAGTAGATGTTGGACAGTAAGTGTCTCATTACAAGGAATACACTGCGGTTCTACCTCGTTCTTTAATAGGTGCGAATGGGTCAAATGAGTATGACCGATTCGCAATCTAGCCAAAACTAACTCTTCGCGGCGGTCAGACCGAAGACCTGGCAGCCATTCACCAAGTGAAGGTTTAATCGAAAATAATTTATTTCGTTGATTTGCTTGGTCACTCCAACAGTTCTGCCATACATTGTGGATAAAAGTATTAATTAGAGGTTTAAAATCAGTAAAAGGAACTTTAAAAGGTAAAACATCTAGTGATAACGCGTCCTTGGCAGCCCTATCTGCCTCTTCGTTGCCACGTAGACCACAATGGCTTGGAAGCCAGCAAAAGACAATATCAGTATCTTCATCAGCAGCATAGATACGAGACAGCTTTTCAAGAAGTTTAACTATGATAGGGTTGTCTGTTTTCTCGTGTTCCAGCGCTTGCATACTAGATAAAGAGTCAGTGAAAATAATGTAACGCCAATAACCATTTTCAATAATGTGCTCAAGCGCAAGGTCAATAGCCTTGAGCTCGGCAGAGAAAATGGATGAATTATCAGGCAGACGATACTGATATTTGTAACCATCCAAGATGGCAGCTGAAGCAACATTTTCTTCATTTTTAGACCCGTCTGTATAAATTTGAAAGTACATAATGTGTTTTTCCTGTATTTCGAGGAATTTAGTTTTAAATACAACTTGATCAGTTTCAGATTTTTTTGTTGAAGCTAGATCATAAATAAAGGTGGGACTTTTAGACGACCACAAAGGAACGTCTGGAACTTTATGTTCGGCCACATCATCTAGATCGAAATCTAGAGATTCTATGTCAGCTTTACAACGTAAACTAAAGGGTGGAATTTCTGATTCCTTCTTTTTGAAGTCCTCTTCGTAAAGAGGTTCAAAAACAGAATCATGTGTAGGATTATCTGGATTTGATTTCAATTTCAAATAGTAATCCATAGACAATTTCTTTCGACGTAAGTTTAAAGATGGTTCATTTGCTTCAGCATAGAGACTATTAATTGGCGATGTTTTAAATGCGCCCAACGCAATACATAAACCTTGATTGTGTATTGAATCAAGTTTGCGCAGGTAAGATTGACGGGCAGAGCCGTAAACAACGCATCCATAGTCTAATTTAGATCTCACAAGAGATCTATAAAGGCGTAATAAAACTTTTTTGTCTGTTCCCCAGTCCATACTGGAGACGACACGTAAAAGATTTAGAGCTTTCTTACATTTATTGCTCAGATATTCAATGTGCGGGATGAACGATAATTTAGAGTCAAATAAAAGACCCAGAAATTTAAATTCTGGGACAACTTCGATTCGGATCCCGTCCAAAGTGAGTTCTGGATCGGGATGGAGTTTTCTCGATTTACAGAAATGCATACATTTTGTCTTGGTTTTAGAAAATTTAAAACCATTTTCATTCGACCATTTATTCAGGTTATTTAAAACCTGTTGTAACTGTCGTTCGATGGTATGCATATGTCTCGAACGATAACAAATACAAAAGTCATCAACGTAAAGAAAATATTCAATACCAGGGCAAGTAGCCTTAATAATATTGTTGATTTTAACACTAAAAAGTGTAACAGAAAGAATGGAGCCCTGGGGAACGCCCATCTCCTGTTCATGAGGATCAGAGAGCGTATCTCCAACCCTGACTCTAAATTGCCGTTCATCCAAAAATGCAGAAATAAAATAAGCAAGGCGACCTCGTATACCGAAATCATGGAGGTCATTCATAATTCCATACTTCCATGTGGTATCATATGCACTCTCTAAATCAAAAAAGACTGAAACAACGTGTTCTTTCTTAATAAAAGCTTCTCGTATAAAAGTATCGAAGCGAACTAAATGATCGAGGGTGCTTCTTTGCTCACGAAAGCCACTTTGGGCCGACGTAATAAGTTTGTTTTTCTCAAGAAACCATACAAGACGGTCATTGACCATTCTTTCCATGGTTTTACAAACACAACTTGTTAAGGCTGTTGGTCGGTAATTTGAAGGATTATCTGAATCATTGGCAGGTTTGGGTACCGGAATGACAATAGCTTCCCGCCACGAGGGTGGAAGTATTCCCGTTTTCCAAACACTGTTAAAGATATCAAGTAAACACTGAAGGGATTGGTGTGGTAAATGCTTCAAGAACTGGTAGTGGATGTCATCACATCCAACTGCAGTATCGTGGCATTTCTTAAGGGCAGTTTTAAGCTCCTTAAGAGTAAATTCTTTATTATAATGCTCTGTATTTTTGGATTTAAAATTCAAATTAACTTTTTCTTTTTGCTCTTGATGTTTTTGAAATTCTGGCGAATAATTAGAATGAATGAATGGAGTTTTAAGGCCCGTCGACTACTAAGGTCATATTGGGCGCACTCACAGTAATTATACCTCACTACAAGATGTATAGGAATATGTATTAGTTACATAAACATCTAGAGGAGAAATGATAAAAATACGATATTCTATAACAGATAAAATACTATGCAAATTTATAATACACCATGAATAATCCGACGTGAGCACGAAAGGGCATGGGTTCCTCCCAGATCAGAGAATACCCATGTCCGAGTCCACCCGACCGGAAAATCCACAGGTCATCGAAATAAATTAAACAAACTGAAATTAACCAGATAAAAATACCATATAGAGGATAAAATAACAATAGGCCATGAATAATCCGACGTGAGCACGAAAGGACATGGGCTTCTCCCAGATCAGAGAACACCCATGTCCGAGTCCACCCGACCGGAAAATCATATAGAAAACTACAATGCACATCGCCGAATAATCCGACGTGAGCACGAATGGACATGGGCTCCTCCCAGATCAGAGGTCACCCATGTCCGAGTCCACCCGACCGGAAAATTCATAGTGCATAAAACCTATTGAAATAACTGAAGTATAAATGATTAAAATTATCATACGAAATATTGTATGACAATGTACCATGAATAATCCGACGTGAGCACGAATAGACATGGGCTCCTCCCAGATCAGAGAACACCCATGTCCGAGTCCACCCGACCGGAAAATCCATAGAACATATTAAATATCACAGAATTAATATCACAGCTAAATCTTTTTAAAGAGATTACACTCTTTCAGAAAGTTGAAAATTGATTCAGGCCTCACGGTTTCAAACAATGTTTTCAAACTGTCGACGTTAAAGTGCCTGTTTCTTATGATGGCTAAATCTACACAATCAATAAGTAGATGCTGAACAGTTAGTGCCTCGTTACAAGGAATACATTGAGGTTTTTCCTCGTTTTTTAATAAGTACGAATGGGTCAAATGTGTGTGACCAATTCGTAGTCGGGCCAAAACTAACTCTTCGCGGCGGTCAGATCGAAGACCTGGCAGCCATTCACCAAGTGCAGGTTTAATACTAAACAATTTATTTTGGTGATTAGCCTCGTCGCTCCAACAATTGTGCCATACATTGTGAATAAAACTATTTATCAAAGGTTTAAAATCAGTAAAAGGGACTTTAAAAGGTAAAATATCTAGTGACAACGCCTCCTTGGCAGCTTTGTCTGCCTCTTCGTTGCCACGTAGACCGCAATGGCTTGGAAGCCAGCAAAAGACAATATCAGTATCTTCATCAATAGCATATAACCGAGAAAGCTTCTCAAGAAGTTTTACAATAATCGGGTTGTCCGTTTTTTCGTGCTCGAGCGCTTGCATACAGGACAGAGAGTCCGTAAAAATAATGTAGCGCCAGTAGCCATTTTCAATGATGTGCTCGAGCGCAAGGTCAATAGCCTTGAGCTCGGCAGAGAAAATGGACGAGTTATCGGGCAAACGAAGCTGATATTTGAAGCCATCTAAAATGGCAGCAGAAGCAACCTTTTCTTCGCTTTTAGAACCATCGGTGTAAATTTGTAAATGAAGCATGTGCTTTTCTTGTACTTCAAGAAATTTATTTTTAAACACAACTTGATCAGTTTCCGACTTTTTCGTTGAAGCAAGATCATAAATAAAGGTTGGACTTTTGGACGTCCACAAAGGTACGTTTGGAACTTTATGTTCGGCCACGTCATCTAGATCAAAATCTAGAGAATTTACGTCTGCCTTACAACGTAAACTGAAAGGAGGTATAACTGATTCTTTTTATGCTCCCCGAAGGGAGAGCATATAGTCGCCGCTTTGTCTGTCCGTCCGTCCGTCCGTCCTGTCCGTCCGTCATTCCGTCCGTCCGTCCGTCCGTCCGTCCGAAGCGATTTCTCCATAACCCTTGGGCCAAATCAAATGAAACTTACCATGTGAACTCCCTATCACATAATGCCGATGTACTTTTCCCGGTTTTTGGATTTGAGGCCTCGTCATGGGAAAAGGGGACTTAAGGTAAAATACAGTTTTTCTCTAATTTCTCCTAGTCTAATGGTCAGAATTTGATGAAATTTAATATTTGAGTAGCAAATCAGATGCCCTTGACAATAAACTATTCGAAATTTGCGTATAAAAAATATGTCATGGAAAAAGGGGGCTTAAAATTTGTTAGCTTTATGTTAGCTCACCATGGCATACATTTATTGTGACAATGCCCTATTCGGGGAGCATTGTCCGTCTCTGACGGCTCTTGTTTATTAAAATCCTCTTCATGAAGAGGTTCAAAAACAATGTCATGTGTAGGATTATCTGGATTAGATTTAAGTTTTAGGTAATAATCCATTGATAATTTTTTTCTTCGTAAATTCAAAGATGGCTCATTTGCTTCCGCATAGAGACTGTTAATTGGCGATGTTTTAAATGCGCCCAGCGCAATACGTAAACCTTGATTATGAATAGAATCAAGCTTGCGCAAGTAGGATTGACGGGCGGATCCGTAAACAACACAACCATAGTCTAATTTAGATCTCACAAGAGATCTATAAAGACGTAATAAAACTTTTTTGTCTGCTCCCCAGTCCATACTGGAGACGACACGTAAAAGATTTAGAGCTTTCTTGCATTTATTGCTCAAATATTCAATGTGCGGGATGAACGATAATTTAGAGTCAAATAAAAGACCCAGGAACTTGAATTCTGGGACAACTTCGATTCGGATCCCGTCCAAAGTGAGTTCTGGATCGGGATGGAGTTTTCTGGATTTACAGAAATGCATACATTTTGTCTTGGTTTTAGAAAATTTAAAACCATTTTCATTCGACCATTTACTCAGGTTGTTTAAAACCTGTTGCAACTGTCTTTCAATGGTATGCATGTGTTTTGATCGGTAGCAAATACAGAAGTCATCAACGTAAAGGAAATATTCAATACCAGGGCATGTTGCCTTTATAATATTATTGATTTTAATACTAAAGAGTGTAACAGAAAGAATAGAGCCCTGGGGAACACCCATCTCCTGTTCATGAGGATCAGAGAGCGTATCTCCAACCCTGACTCTAAATTGCCATTCATCCAAAAATGCAGAAATGAAATAAGCAAGGCGACCTCGAATACCGAAATCATGGAGGTCATTCATGATTCCATACTTCCATGTGGTATCATATGCATTCTCCAAATCGAAAAAGACTGAAACAACGTGTTCTTTTTTGATAAAAGCTTCTCGAATAAATGTCTCGAAACGAACTAAATGGTCGAGAGTGCTTCTTTGCTTACGGAAGCCACTTTGGGCTGGTGTAATAAGTTTGTTTTTCTCAAGAAACCATACAAGACGGTCATTGACCATTCTTTCCATGGTTTTACAAACACAACTTGTTAAGGCTATAGGCCGGTAATTCGAAGGATTATCTGAATCTTTACCAGGTTTGGGTACTGGAATGACAATAGCTTCCCGCCACGAGGCTGGAAGTATTCCCGTTTTCCAAACACTGTTAAAGATATCGAGTAAACATTGGAGGGATTCGTGCGGTAAATGCTTCAAGAACTGGTAGTGGATATCATCGCATCCAACTGCAGTATCGTGGCATTTCTTAAGGGCTGTTTTAAGCTCCTTAAGAGTAAATTCTTTATTATAATGCTCTGCATTTTGGATTTAAAATTCAAGTTAACTTTTTCTTTTTGTTGTTGATGTTTTTTAAATTCAGGTGAATAATTAGAAGAGGAGGATTTTTTGGCAAAAGTATCTGCCAAAACATTTGCTATGTCATGCTTAGATGAAACAACGCCATTATCAGTATTCAAATGCCCAACACTGAGCGAGGAGTTCTTGCCACTAATTTTTCGCACCATATCCCAAGTCTTTTTGACAGACGATCTAGAATTTAATCTAGATACATACTGTCTCCAAGACGTACGTTTACTTCGTTTAATAGTGCGCCGTGCTCTCGCACGTGCAACTTTAAACTTTATAAGATTTTCCTTAGTCCGCCTTAGATCAAACTCTCTAAGAACCGACTTTTGCTTTGCTATAGCCTTTTTGCAATCATCATTAAACCACGGCTTGTTTGGATGCTTTGGATTTTTAGATGTTCTAGGAATTGCTTTTTCTGCAGATGAATACAACAAAGAGGTAAATAATTCTGCAGGATTCTCACAATCTTCAAAAGCTTGAGGTGTAATGGACTGTTCACATACAGTTTTGAACAAGCCCCAGTTTGCTTTGTGGAGTTTCCACCGTTGTGGTCGCTCCTGTACTGATGGCCCAATTTCCGAAACAAGAATCGGAAAATGGTCACTGCCATGCAGGTCGTCATCAACTTTCCAGTTAAAATCTGGAAAAACTTGAGGACTGCAAACTGTCAAGTCTAATGATGAATAAGAACCAGTAGCAGGATGTAGATAAGTAGATGACTTGTCATTTAAAAGAGAAATATCGTGCCTTGAAATAAAGTCTTCAACAATATGGCCCTTGTTGTCTGTGTTTGAACATCCCCACAGCGTATGATGGGAGTTAAAATCTCCCATTAAAATGAAAGGTTTGGGTAACTGCTCAATAAGACGATCTAGTTTCCTGCTGTCAACAGGAGAACTAGGAGGAAGATAAATAGAACAAAGGGTTACTGTTTTGTTGAGAGAAACACTTACGGCAACTGCCTGTAAAGTTGTGTCAAGCTGTACAGGGCGATGTGGAACATTGTTGTTCACAATGATGCCAACACCTCCTGATGCTCTTTCACTTCCCGTAAAGTTTTTAAAGTAACAAGAATGATATTTAAAGGTAAACTTGTCAGTATCTTTAAGGAAGGTTTCTTGTAAACAAACTGCTACTGGTTTTTCTTTAGAGACTAAAAGACTAAGTTCTTCAAAATTGGATTTAATACTTCTACAATTCCATTGAATAATAGTATTCGCCATGAGAGATATAAGGATTAAAATTATACCACAGAGTATCGGAAGTTTGATATTACTCATCTTTTATTGAGTTTTATAATGCTGCTACCTTGCTTATTCTTTTTGGAATCTGCGAGGTCATCGGTTATCATGTCTTCTTCAAGACTATGATACCGATTGTATTGTTTAATGGGATCCTGTGATCCCTTTGGTTGGCGGTCAGAGACCACCGGTTTAGAAGGCTTAGGCCTTCGATTTTCACTGCTAGACTTGGCGTCATCATGACTGATGGAAACGGTGCTGGTTGCCTTTGAGCTTTCTGAAACTTTAGAGCTATCTGGTGCCTTTTGTAAAGGAAGTTCAGGTTCGGGAGACTTATTTGTAGTGTTTGTATTCGAAGAGGAAGTAGATGCTGCAGGAGTAGGAGATGGAAACAATTTTGCAATTTCTTCTTTCTTTTCAGGAAAAAGTATCATCAATTTCCTAAAAAGACCTTTGCAGTTTTCGCATCCAGTGTCGCTTTTGTTCGAAGTTTGATTTGGTTTAGTTGCTTGGGCATAGGAGGCTATGTTTGAACGACTTTCAACAATTTTCTTTGCTTCAAAAAAGGATAGGCCTTCCCTACATTTAACTGTAACGATATCCTTTTCCCGCTTCCAATGGGAACATGCACGAGAAGTCGACATGTGAGGACCATCGCAATTGATGCATCGCGCAGAGTTCTCACACCCGTCAACGTCATGAGTCTCAGCCAGATCGCCACAACGACGACAACGCTGAGCCTCCTGACACCTCTTCTCGTGATGCCCGAACTTAAAACACTTGTAACATTGAAGCGGGTTCGGAATATAGAGGTCTACATTAACCCGTAAGTATCCAATTTTCAAGCATTTCGGCAAAATAGCGGTGTTGAAAGTCAAAACAATCGTATTTGTTGCTTTTCTTAGTCCATTATTGTGAACGAAAATCCGTCTAGCAGCTGTCACATTTTGAGACCCAAGTTCCGAAACAATTTCTTCCTCAGACACCCCCTGAAGATCAGGGCAGCGAATTAGGCCTTTAGAAGTGTTGAGGGTTGCATGTTCGGAACATTTGGCAGGGATGTCGTGAAACTTTTTGAGCTTTAATAAGTTGTCAGATATGTCAGTTGTCAGAATGTGACTTTTTATCAACCTCTACCAAAATGGCACCAGACTTCAACTTTTTGACTGTCTTCGGCTCACCAGCATAAGAAACAAGACATTTATTAATCACAAAAGGCGATAGAGTGGTCAAAGATCTTTCAGTTTCCGATTCAATCAACAAGTACCTTGGGAAATTCGTATTGCTTGGTCGATTATCCGTATCCGATTCGATATCTAAACGCGTCCTTTTAAAAGTTTTGGTATCCATGGTTAAAAATTGGTATTCATCATCCAACAAGGGGACACGGAATTGGAGCGGATATCCAGCTCCCCATGCCAGGGATGCCCAGATGGTATACTCAAGCCGACCAAACAACAAGCGCGGCAAAGACATACATGAGTAATGTTTAAAATAAAGATCAACCATGCATTTCAACGCCGATCAAGGCATCTAATCAACCCAATTAACCCATGAGCCTATATAGACATGGACAGATCAAATCAAGTATAAAAGTGTATACAGCGATAATTGCTATTACGATTACAGTATAGAATGTAGTGTCATACATGTTTGAAATGACATAAATGCACAAAATGTCCAAATCTAAAGCGACCAGCCGATTGCCTAGACCGGGTCCATCTAAGCTCCCGTTTACACCGAAGCCGAGGCCAAAGCCAGCGTGTTGGGAAGCTGGAGAGCCCTGGGCTTCCCTCAACTGACCAGGATCCCCTTTTCCGGCTTACGAGTATCCACTCACGGCCAACAAGCGGGTCCGTTACAGACACACTGTCCTTTGCTTGGGGTCTTACCATTTGCTACAGGACATGGCAGCCGGGATATTTCTAATCCCCCTCCACAGCTGGGGGTGGCGAATAATTAGAAGAGGAGGATTTCTTAGCAAAAGTATCTGCTAAAACATTTGCTATGTCTGGCTTAGATGAAACAACGCCATTATCAGTATTCAAATGCCCTACACTTAGTGAAGAGTTTTTGCCACTAATTTTACGCACCATATCCCAAGTCTTTTTGACAGACGATCTAGAATTTAAGGTATACAGACCCTGAAAAAATCACCACTTTCTAGCTATACGAAATTCATCAAATTACACACACTTGTAAATACACTTCACGTAAGTTGATTCACCGTGTCGGATTTCAAGATTATGTTTCAAGAAGAAAATAATTCACAAATATTATTTTACTCTATATTCATATGCAAGGGAGGTAATTTTGAACATTTTTGTCAAATATTTCCATAAGTATCCATTAATTCCAAATTCTAAACCGTACAAAATGCTTACAGTTGTATTTCGAATGGAAATGTAAAACAGTTTAGGAATTATTTGCACTTTTCAAATTTCGCCTCTGGCTATTTGGTGCTTTTGAGGGGTTGGATACCTTAATCTAGAAACATACTGTCTCCAAGACGTACGTTTACTGCGTTTAATAGTGCGCCGTGCCCTCGCACGCGCAACCTTAAACTTTATAAGATTTTCCTTCGTCGGTCTTAGATCAAACTCTCTAAGAACCGACTTTTGCTTTGCTATAGCCTTCTTACAATCATCATTAAACCATGGCTTATTTGGATGTTTAGGATTTTTAGACGTTTTCGGAAATGTCTTTTCTGCAGAAGATACAAAGGTGGACATGAAGTTGCCACAAAACTGGATGAAAGACGAGACCACATTGTATTGGCCACCTTATAAAACATCCTTACGCATAAATAATGCAGCAATGAAGAATGAACCCCCATCGAACAACTGGTTGCTTGAGAAGATATCAATTTAAAATCACTGTGTCAAACAGTTCATGAGAAAAAGATTTACAAAATTTCCTTCTTTGTCTCTTTATGATATTCAATATCAACAACATATGGCCAATTTTCCTTGTATCACAACAATTTTAAGTATTTTGGCAGAGGGCCTTAAGACAATTCTACACACAAACTTATTTTAAACAAGTTGATGTAAAATTTATACTACACACTTCAATAGAATCTTGAAACTTCAAACTTGATACCAGCTGATCAGACACAGCAGGATGTACCTCATTGTTGAATTCAAAGGTAGGCATGAAGTTGCTACTGTGCCACAAAACTGGATGAAAGACGAGACCATATTGTATTGCCGACCTTATAAAACATCCTTACGCATAAATAATGCAGCAATGAAGAATGAACCCCCATCGGACAACTGGTTGCTTGAGAAGATACAAAGGTGGACATGAAGTTGCCACTGTCCCACAAAACTGGATGAAAGACGAGACCACAGTTTATTCGCCACCTTATAAAACTTCCTTACGCATAAATAATGCAGTAATGAAGAATGAACCCCCCATCGGACAGCTGGTTGCTTGAGATGATACAAAGGTGGACATGAAGTTGCCACTGTGCCACAAAACTGGATGAAAGACGAGACCACAGTGTATTGGCTACCATATAAAACATCCTTATGCATAAATAATGCAGCAACGAAGAGTTTGAGTTTATTGGGGTTTTACGCCGTTTTCAACTACCAGGGTCATATCGCGGCGGCTGGAGCACCTACCCATGGATTCCTGTTGTTTCTCAAACCAGTACTACCACAACACCCTTACCGAGCCTCCAGCTGCTCGCCCACTTAGGTTAACGATTTCAAACCCATTGGTGGGTGACAATTTTGTCAGAAAGGGTATTAGCCGCGGCCGGGTATCGAACCCGGGACCTCTCGAATGAGGGTCAGATGCGCTACCAACTGCGCTAAGGCCGCGGCCGCAGCAACGAAGAATGAACCCCCATCGGACAGCTGGTTGCTTGAGAAGATATCAAGAGTAATGTACAGAAATGGTAAGAAAGTACCAGACATAAACATTATAAAATAGTTCAAAACTTTTCATTATGCATTTTGGCTATATATAGAAACAAGAGGACCATGATGGCCCTTATCGCTCACCTGAACTTAGATAGAATGAAAGACACAATGTTGTCAATTTCAAGAGCTCATAATTAAAGATGCAAGATTATGATCCAGCTGAAACTGCTTACATAATCTTGAATGATCAATATTTGTGGCTGTTACAGTAAAAACATAGTGGAAGAAAACAACAAGGGCACATAACTCTGTTCTGGTAGATATTCTCATCAACATTATGTCCAAGTTTTTTTTATTGGTCAATATTTATTGCTTTTTGAGTGAAAACAAAGTCCAAAACGGCAATTTTGTCACCGTCAAGGGCATACAACTCTGTTTTTTTCTAGTCTGATCAATCTGAAAAATTAAAACATTTAAGATCTAATGGTCACCAAAATTGTGACCAAAATGTGTCTAGATTGGTCAATATTTGTTTTTGTTAGAGTGAAAATAAAGTCGAAAACGAAAATTTTGTGAAATTCAAGGGCCAATAACTCTGATTTTACTAGTCCAATCAAGCTGAAAATTTCACTCATCCGGGATCTTATGGTCATCAACATTGTGGCCGAGTTTTGTCTTGATTGGTCAATAAATGTAGATGCTACAGTGTAAAGAAAGTCTAAACAGGGTGCCCACCCTTCACCTGGAATAAAATTCCCTGACTTTTCACTGACTTTTCCCTGACCAAAATTCGTTTTTCCCTGACCTTTTTTTGCGCTAAACAGCCTCATTCTCCCCTAAAGCCGTCCCATCAATCCGCTTTTGTCAAGATTTTTCTCAATCACAATTCGAATGTGATTGTTGAACTTACATGTATTAGTAGAATCCTTAAAATGCTCAACTTTTTATACATGATGAAGAGAAAAGATAATTTGTCCTGATTAAAATAGTTAAATACACTTTCTTTGACAACAATTGAAATGTTAATACTTATGGTTGAAGTTATGATTTAAACTTTAAAGTGTACACCTCAATACATAAGAGAAAAAAATGAGAAATACTACTAAGTCTTTTTCTTTCTTAAACTGTTTCAAACAACTTTCTGTGAGAATCATTCTCATGAAAGGTGTTTAAAGAACAGATTTGCTTCCACTCCAACCTTTTTCCATTTTAAATATTAACTGACCAACCCATTACCACACAATGACGCCTTTTGACTCCCCACAAGAAAATGGCTTTGGAAAACAATGTAGAAAATGAAGAAATTGCTTGTGACAAGCAATTTCTTCATTTCCCACAATGTTTTCTAAGTAAAAAGACCAAAAAATGTAAAACTTCATTCACTTGAAATTGTCGTCTGCATCATCTTTGAATTTTGACTAGTCTAAAATTTTGCTGTTTGGTAATGGGTTAATAAGGCCCTTATTTATCTAGATACTTTCCAATAAAAATTTCCTGCAATGATAGCCTTTCTTATTTATCTTCTCTTAAAATATTATCCTGTTTACTAGTTATTTTCAGTCATTTTCTGGACAAAAATGGATACCTTTGTGCATGTGTGAACAGTTTATCATTAGCACAATTTTCTGTACATTTTTGACATATTGCATGCTCAAGTGTTGCAATTTTAGAGCATTTTAAAACAAGCTTTGTCCTAAAATAATTTTCTATCAATCAGGTACAAGTGCAACTAATGAATGTTTGTAGGAAACAGGTGATAATGGATATATTTGAGGGCTTTATTCACTTGACATCAAAATGTCACTTGAAAGAAGACAGGTAATATTTAGTGATTTGGAAGGAGATGGCATATGTGACTTAAATCATGTTACACTCATCATCAAACTTAAAATCAATGCTGCTGTGCAAGTATTAACATATCACACCTCTTAATGTAACTACCCTCTTAGTATCAATATTTCTTCAACCTCTTTGGAAGATGTTCAATATTCTTCTCTTCACTATCAGCTTCTTTCTTTTTGCTTACGGATTTAGCCCTAATAGCATTAGATTTTAATAGAAGATCCATTTCAAATGTTAAGCCTTTATTCAACATTAAAATGATAAAATGATCAGTGCAGAGTCATGTTTAAAAGAACAGCTGGTTTGTTAATTAAAACCTGAAAAATGTTATAGCAATGATTATGTTTTACTTTATTTCATTTTCTTCTATTTGTTTTGTTTGAGCAAATGAAAATTTCAAAATTCCCTGACTTTTTAATCTTTTCAGATTTCCCTGACCATTTTTAAAAATTCCCTGACTTTTCCCTGACCTTGAAGAAAATACAAATTTCACTGACTTTTCCCTGACCAGTGGGCACCCTGCTAAAACGTCAATTTTGTCAAATTCAAGGACACATAACTCCAGACTTCCTACTTCGATCACACTGAAAATCAATCTCATCCAAGATCTTATGGATACCCACATTGTGGCTAAGTTAAGTCTTGTTTGGTCCATATTTGTAGATGCTAAAGTGGTAACAAAGTCAAAACTAGCCATTTTTGATGTTCAAGGGCACATAACTCTGGACACCCTAGTCTGATCTGACCCAAAATCAAACTCATCTGAGATCTTATGGTCACCAACATTGTGACCTAGTTTTGTCTTGATTGGTCAATAAATGTAGATGCTACAGTGTAAACAAAGTAAAAAAAACGGCAATTTTGTAAAATTCAAGGACAAATAACCCCAGACTTCCTGCTGCGATCACACTGAAAATAGACCTCATCCAAGATCTTTTGGATACCAACATTGTGGCCAAGTCTTGTTTTGATTGGAAAATATTTGTAGCATTTTGATGTTCAAGGGCACATAACTCTAGACTCCAAAGTCCGATCTCACCCCAAATCAAACTCATCCGAGATCTTAAGGTCATATATGTTTTGACCAAGTTTGGTTAAGATTGGTCAATATTTGTGGGTGCTAGAGTGATAACACCAAAATGTGAACAGACGGACGGACAGACGAACGCCGACGGACAAAAAGAGACCGCAATAGCTCACCTTGAGCACTTCGTGCTCAGGTGAGCTAAAAATGAAGTTACCGTACACTGAACAATGTGTGTATTTAGGTCAATGCAAAACTATCCTTTCATGAGTTTCCACAAACACTGCCACACGAAAAATTTTAGATTTGTTCAAATTCTAATATGATGCAGACAAAAAATTGAACTAAATGAAATTGAAATATGGTTTTTTGTCATTCCAATTAAAAACATTGTGGGAAATGAAGAAATTGATTTTCACTAGCAATATCTTCATTTTCCATAATGTTTTCCGAAATTTTATCTTGCAGGGCATCAAAAGGTGTCCATGTGTGATAATGGCTTAAGTGATTTCGCAGTAACTGACACTAGAAGCCCGATAATTTAGTCAAGCAAAAGTTTAAACAGTCAAGTAATTGTTAATTTGTGCTCATGGGCAGGTTTAAAAAAAATGTGACCAAAGTGTGACATTTAAATGTTAAGAATAACAGCTAATTTTACAGAATATCATCCAGATTTCTTAATTAAGGTGGCTAAAAACTATTCTAAATGGTTAAGCAGTGCCCAAATTATATTTTAAATTCATGTTCACTACTTTTTAGCTAAAACTGTGTGCACAATCTTGCAAAATGACAGCAAAAAAGCGTTTCACTCCTGACAGCATATATATTGCACAATATGAGAAATTGTAACCCACAAATCACTAAATAGTAGAGTGCAGAATGCCAACAAGGTTGATGGCTTCCTAAAAAAATTGAGTGGTAGATTTCTGGCTGAATAGACAAAAATGAGAACACATTTTGAAAAAAAAGTGTTTCACTCCTGACATAAAATTCAGAGGGTTATTGTGTAAAACAGGCTCCACATCCTAAACCAGTGAAGATAAGATGAAAAGGTAATTTTACGAGGGGCGTTCAATTAAAAGTGGTACTAATGGTCCACCATACCTCATGGTTCTATAGAACTAGTGGTGCTTGCGGCTAGTGGACGGGAAAATTACTGTCTATACTTGGTCAAAATTTGAGACAAATTCGTTGACTTTTTCAAAAGTTATTGCACTTTTAAGTTGGTTCAGTCATATACACTGGCTATTTCTCTGTGCGCAAAATGTAAAAAGAACTGAAGTAGGATGTACGGGTCTACATTAAAGGTCGCATAGGCTTTGAAATATCTGAATCACATGTTTATAATGAACTATATCAGAATCGTGGACATCCAAACGTTGAATATACGTCAGTTTTTAGGATGATAATAAAAATTAAAATTGGTAAAACTGGCCTGAATGATGCCCCCTCTCAGGCAATCCGGGTAGAGCTAGTACCAAAGCAAATTTTGCTGTAGATTCCGACATGACCGAACAAAAGGCATGGTTAAATGTGCAATAAATAGCAGATAAAGTTGGTTTTTCACCGGGGACATGTTATACGATTTTGACGAAATGGTTGAAACACAGAATGGTTTATGCCCATTTGGTCCCCCACCTGCTGCCTAAAGGACAGAGAGCACGCCGTACAAAATATATTTTGATATAATGCAATAAATGCAACAAATGTGGGCTTTCTGAGCTTTATTCATATGATTGAACAATAATCTACTACTATGAGCACCAATGGCGTGTAATTAGCAAGCAATGGTTGCGAAAAGATCAGGCAAGGTCCGTAATAGCCAAAAAATAAAAAGAGCGGGAAAAGTTTTGTACGCGGTTATTTTCAAATGTAACGGGTGAATTGTTCAAATTACTGTTTCAAATAGTACCACTATCGCCGATCATTCAAACAAGAATTGTAAGTCTGGGAAAGTAAAGAAATATAACGAAAAGAGTAGATCTAGGACCGGCTAAAGAGGCAGGTACCAAAACCATGACAGCGGAGCTGTCCACAGGTGTCCTCTTGTCCAAGACTTCCTGGAAGAGACACATGCTGCACAGCGTCTTCATCCACCATTATTGCCGGGCTTAAGCCCGTGTGGCTTTTTTGTGTTCCCCATGATGACGAAAAAAGCCTCTGGTCGTCGGTATAGGCCTTCATGTTCAATATGCAGTGCAATTTACCAGTGTCTGCGGGGTGTTCTAAAAGAGGCCCATCTATTGGCATATAAGAAATGGGTCTCAAAACTTCAGAAGTGTGTGGGTGTCAAAGAGGGTTACTTCGAAGGACTGAAGAAACTTAAAATTGAATTGCGACATAACTATGGCTTATAGAACCCCAGTTCCAAAATTAATTGAACGTCCCTCGTAAGATGATGATGCACATGTCGTTTTAGGAATTACAAGTGCTTATTGTAATATCCTGCCACTGTATTTTATTTACCATAGCTTAGAAAATGGGTTCAAGTCTTAAGTGTCAGACAAAAAGCGTTTCACTCCTGACATTTTTGACATGTTTTAATGACATATCTTTTTTATTTGTGAAGCGATTTTCTTTAAACTTGGTACCCAGTATATAGACATAATAACACACCTTTTTAGCTTTGATTGGGTTGAATATGTTTCTCTGTAAAAGCCGTGGCATGTAAAAAGTGAATGGTCACATTTTGTTTAAACTTGCCCTTGAATGTGAATCTCAAGACTTCATGAATCTACTTAATATTAAATTCTTTTCTTTCCCATCAAAGATAATATAACTGACAAAACAACTTTGGTATGGCTAGCATCAGTTTCTTTAGCCAAACTTTGGCGATTGCTAAATATTGTTTTAGCCAAACGAAACCACTTGAAAAACTAAAAAATATGCATGATTTTGATCGAATTCACAGAAAGTTTTGATTAAAATTGAATGATATTTCAGACAATTGAATTTCTTTTAGCTTCTGGCATTTTGGCTAAAGCTTAGTGAGGCCTGGCAAATAGTTTGTCCAAGATTTTGGTTGGCCGAGATAGTCTTTAAAAACACACGTAATCATGTGTTATATATTTTTGCAGAGAAATATGAAAGGGTGAGAATGAATGAATGGAGTTTTAAGGCCCGTCGACTGCTAAGGTCATATTGGGCGCACTCACTTTACCTCACTACAAGATGTATTAAGTTATGTATTAGTCACATAAACATCTAGAGGGGATATGATAAAAATACGATATTCTATACTACAGATAAAATTTTAAACAAAATAACGACACACCAGGGTGAGAATGAAGTTAACCCATTACTGCACAGTGACGCCTTTGGACTCCTTCAAAAGAAAATGCTTGGGAAAATATCGTGGAAAATGAAGAAATTGCTTGTGACAAGCAATTTCTTCATTTTCCACAATGTTTTCTAGCTTTAAATGGAAAGATTTTTAAAATTTCATCAACTTGAAATTGTCGTCTGCAGGATCTTTCAATTTGGACAACCCCAAAATTTTGTCGTTTGGGAAAGGGTTAAAGCAGTCTGAAGAGACGTCAGATCTACAAACAGCTGAAGAGGAAAAGAAGAGAAAGCGCAAGTAAGTGTTTTGCCTGAATCCCCATCTTCGCAAGCCAAGGGTGACATCTACGACGTAACGTCGTTTCTGTATTCACCCTTGGCGGATTTAGTCCGATTTTCTTGGTCTCCTGGAAAGCGTTTTCATTGGTTCCAGCGAGGTCTCGCTGGAACCAATCATATTGTAAACTGATACATTTGTTATGAATACCCAAATCATGACAACGGGCGGGAAAAAGCATTGCATTTGCAACTCAAAAACGTGAAGATGGGCGATTTTTCCTAAGAATTTCACTGCAATAGACAGGAATTCCCTAACTTTAATCGACGAATTATTATACTTTTGACAATTCGACCAAAATAGCAGCTAATTTTTACATAATCCGCATGACGTATGACGCGAAAGACAACGCGCGTTAATGACGTCATCAATAATGGACGTAAACAACCAGCAGAACAACCGCTAGGCGGCGCTTCGCGATTTCAAGAAAATCGGACTAAATCCGCCAAGGGTGAATACAAACGTAGGTGGGTTCAACCTTGGCTAGCGAAGATGCTGAATCCCATGCCGCAATATGACCATAGTGGTTGAACGAGGCGTTAAACCCCAATCAATCAATCTTGGATGGTTTTTAAAGTTACTTGGCCACCACAAGAGGGTGTTTCTAGCGAAGGATACATAGGGCTCGTATTATCAACGATGACACGACAGATTTACCATTACGATTTCCTGTCTACCTTAGTCGTAAGATCATTGATAATACTGGCCCCATGTCAGTAGCTCAATAGTCAAGGTCATACTCAGCGGTCAAATGTCAAAGGCACACCAAGAGTTCAAAGGTCATTTCTTTGTGTCTGCTCTGTACTTTTATCATTGCAGGGTTGGGCACCGGGGACAGTTGTGTTTGTGACACATTTCTTGTTTTTTTCAGGGGAGAGACATTCCGCTGGCTCCTGGAAAACACTCCTGGCTACTACGGATGGATGTTCAATGATATGAAGGTCAATCCAGATGACCATCTGTTCATGCACAAGATGGCACTCAAGAAGTACACAACGATGTTCCAAGAAGGGAACGAAATTGTACAGAGAAAAAGTTCAGCAGGTAAGGATGTTATAGATCTATCATGAATCTTACACAAGAAGCCTCCATGGCTGAGGGTCACAGTCATTGACTTCAAATTTCTCAGCCCTTCAATGCTTTGGTTTAATTCTGGGGTGGGAATTTGAAATTTTCATGTTGACAGTTATGTTGGAAGGGGAGATAGAGTGAATTCATCTAATACCGACACTGTTCATTTATCGACCCCCGCGATTTTACTGTAAATCCGACTCCAGCTATGCTCCCGATACGAAAATTTCAATATTTGTGATGTTATTTCGATATGAGGCAATTTTGAAGTTCGTACGCAGTGATCGTGCCTAGTTTTTTCGGGACCAACGCAAAGGATGGGTTGCAATAAGGGGTCAAAAAATAGATTTTCTTTAAATTTCGTGGATTGATAGGATTACATAATATCTTTAATTTGTATGTGTAAAAAATCTGGTTTCGGCTTATTTTTCGAGATATGGGTAAATAAAGTGGGTGGGGTAAGATGGACTGAAACACAGTAGGGGTTATTCTAAGTCACATATCTTTCTTATTTTTAGCCCCAGATACGTGGACATTTGTATGCATGTTTTGTGATATATGCGTTAAACATGTATGGGCTTATATTTGATATTCCATGTATATCTTTTCCGTTATACTCATTCTTCTTCCTTTCGAAGAATTTCGCTATTTTTTAACGACCAACTTTACCAAACTATCTCCACACGTTTTATTTGAAACTCGATTTCCATGAAACTTTACAGATATATTGTCCAGATATTAATGTATCTTTGTGTGAAATCTAAAAGAAAAGCGTTGGCCCGTTGTTGAGATATTTGACCTTGACCTTCAAAATGACTTCAAAACTCGGAAAATGCCAAAATGTGATAGTTAAAGCGCCAATTTTATTCATAAGGATTGGAAACATGGTTTCTTTTTATTGTTCCTAATGAGTTTCGTAGCAATATTTACTTTTTTGTATCGTACAACCCATTCGGAAGAATGGGAAAGAAAAGATTTTTTTACTTCTCAGTTTTCTTATCAAACTAAATATTGCACATGAAACATGTCTACGCGGAAAGAGCTGTGATTAATATTACTACCACAGGTGAGTGAAATTAAATATTAGCATTATGTTGAGATTGCTAGAACTACCAAAGCTTTATATGCAACTTGAATTGTCTAAGAGTTTATATTCGTTCACCCATTTCATGATGGACAAGAATTATCAATTTGATAGGAGAAAACTAATCATTTTCAGATTGAATTGTGTGGTTATAAAGAAGACGCGTTGTGAATGATTTTACTAAATGACCAAATGTGCTTACAATTAATTAACTTAAGCTAACTATTTATATAACGTCATATAATATCAACAAAAAGAAAATAATGTTAAATGTATAGACAGGCCGTAAACAAATATCTGTCTATCAATGATTTCATTACATGAAATGACCGGGTAACTCTGAGAGGTGACCAAGTTTATTATATTGATTATACCAATTTTAACGGTAAAATCATACAATAAAAAACCCAATCATGTGTGAAATGCATTCTTTTATGAATGGGCTGTCACATGCCATTCAACCCTAACCATTTTCCCAACAATGCGTAGTTTTAACGGACATTCCCGAATTTGATGTTATTTTGAAGGTCAAGGTCAAATATCTAAATAACGGGCCAACGCTTTTCTTTCAAATTTCACACAAAGTTACATTAATATCTGGATAATACATCTGTAAAGTTTCATAAAAATCGTCTTTCAAATAAAACGTGTGGAGATAGTTTGGTAAAGTTGGTCGTTAAAAAATAGCGAAATTTGGCGAAAGAAAGAAGAATGAATATTACGGAAAAGATATACATGGAATATCTAATGTAAGCCCATACATGTTTAACGCATATATCACAAGACACGCATACAAATTTTCACGCATCTGGGGCTAAAAATAAGAAAGATAAGTGACTTAGAATCACCCCTACTGTGTTTCAGTCCATCTTACCCCACCCACTTCATTTACCCATATCTCGAAAAATAAGCCGAAACCAGATTTTTTACACATACAAATTAAAGATATTATGTAACCCTATCAATCCACAAAATTTAAAGAAAATCTATTTTTTGACCCCTTATTGCAACCCATCCTTTGGGCCAGTCTTACCTTTCGCGATAAGGATGGTTGAATTTTTTCACGAAAATTTGTAATATTTCTCATACATATTTTTCATGTCTTTACTAAAAATGTTGGTCTTTGATAAGCATGAACATTTTACTGATTTATTTATTCCTTGTCTCATTTATGATTTTTTTACTTGGTCCAAGCTATCCATGTCTTTAATCAATTTAAGGTAAAACAACGTATTTTGTTAATAATATATGTCATCATTGTTTCAGACTTGACTTATGGCAATTCATAAGGAGATTTCCGAATGGGTTCACCACAGACAAGCATCAACTATATGGTCCCTTCATGGTAAAGCTCAGCCATTGTATCTTCTGTATTGATGAAGATGATTATGCTATGACAGCCAAAAGAAGAGAACTTGTTCGTCAGGGTGTGGAGAACCCATCAGACAGCGATGTCGCCAAGAATATTTCATCTGCAGAAGTCAGTCGTCATTGTAAGCAGAGCACGAGGGGTACCAAAGAAACCACAGCCCTCATCTCGGACCTTATTGTGACACATTTCTTGTGTTTTTTTGTTTTTTTTTTTTTCAGGGGAGAAACATTCCGCTGGCTCCTGGAAAACACTCCAGGCTACTACGGATGGATGTTCAATGATATTAAGGTCAATCCAGATGACCATCTGTTCATGCACAAGATGGCACCCAAGAAGTACATAACGATGTTCAAGAAAGGGAACGAAATTGTACAGAGAAAAAGTTCAGCAGGTAAGGATGTTATATCATGAATCTTACACAATAAGCCTCCATGGCTAAGGGGTAAAGTCATTATCTTCAAATTCTTCTGCCCTTCTATGCTTTGGTTTGATTCTGGGGTGTAAATATGGAATTTTTATGTTAACAGTAAGGGGATATAGAGTAAGTTCACCTAATACCGACACTGGCCATTTATCGACCCCGCGATTTTATTGTAAATCCGACTCCAGCCATGCTCCTGATACAAAATTTCAATGTTTGTGATGCTTTTTAGATATAAGGCATTCTGAAGTTCGTAGGCAGTTTTTGCCTAGTTTTTTCGTGATTAATGCTAATTTGGGCCAGTCTAAACTTTCGCGATAGGGATGTTTGATTTTTTTTCACGAAATTTTTTTTAATGTTTCTATTTCATATTTTTCATGTCTATACTAAAAATGTTGGTCGTTGATAAGCATGAACATTTTACTAATTTATTTAATTCTTGTCTCATTTATGATTTTTTTTACTTGGTACAAGCTATTCGTGTCTTTAATCAATTTAAGGTAAAACAGAACGTATTTTGTTAATAATATATGTCATCATTGATTCAGACTTGACTCATAGCACTTCATGAGGAGATTTCCTAACGGTTGCAACACTGACAAACACCAACTATATTGTACATTCATGGCAAAGCTGAGCCATTGTATCTTCTGTATTGATGAAGATGATTATGCTCGTCTGATGAGAGCCAAAAGAAGAGAACTTGTTCTTCAGGGTGTGGAGAACCCATCAGACAGCGATGTCGCCAAGAATATTTCATCAGCAGAAATCGGCCGTCATTGTAAGCGGAGCATGAGGGGTACCAAAGAAACCACAGTCCTCATCTCTGACTTTATTATGTCATTAGACGGGGAAAATGAATTGATAGTGTTTTAAGACCCGTACTTACCCATTCTTGTCCAACCTATTATAGGGACTATAGCAAAGGACACCAACTTCCAGGTGTTCCTGTTGGATGGTATCTACAGATGGAATGCAGACAGAACAAAAGAGGCTACCACTGATCTCAACAGCTCAAAGACTACAATACAGGTGACGTACAGTGGTTCCCTGAAGCACCATACCAACAAATTATGGCAGGAACTTTGCGGGAGGCCATTTTTCTCAAACTTCAAACCACCCGCAAAGTATACAGGTATGTGTAAAGACACAAGTTGTGGAAAGTTGAAGAAAATATAGGTGTGTTATGGTATGCCGGTATCCATCAGTAACATTCTTGCCTTTCATAATGAAAGCCTAAAAGACAGGAAGTGATTTTGTTATTATGCCCCCATATCGGAAGATCGGGGGCATATTGTTTTTGTGTCCATCTGTCTGTATGTCTGTCCGTGTTAAATTTCCGTTACTGGGGCATTTGTGTTTCACAAACACATCTTGTTAAATTCTAACTTATCTTCACCCAGTACTTAACTAGAATGTTCTATATGTTCAAATATTATTTTAGCATCCGGCGAGCCTGTATTGCCTACTCGTGTCCAAGAATCCGTCTCGACAAAGCAGCCGACTTCCAAAGGTAAACTTTTCAGAATAAACAACTCCTAGGCTTTCAGATAAAGATAGCAATTTCCATACGGCAAATAATATATCAATTTACTATTAAACAAAGTTCAAATAAGCTATACTTTCCTTTCAATGTGACGTCACCTGTTCCATAAAATGTTATACAGACCGGGTGTCCGGGCTTTAAAGTTTATATGGACGGGGGCATAATGTCACTGTGCAAATTTCATGAGTTGCAAACAAATTGGACACCGAGCTTCTCTATCAGAGGACGATAGTAAAGTTAGTAAGTTTCAAAGACTCGAACAATACAACACACATTTGGTTGAACGAGAAATCAGATTCGTGTTTTTTTTAAATGTAAAGTTTGTTAGTTAAAAGTGGCCCAGCTGAATTAAAATAATAGTGATTTTGTTAAATATAAAATTGTTGAATTATTTAGCTTTTGTGTTATACTGTATAGATTTGGTAAGATATGACAAATAAAGCATTACCTGAGCTGCATATCGGGCCACATACCATTATCGGTCCGACCGACCAGTCCGTACAGTTGCATATTGCACTGAAGGCAATGCTTTTTTTAGATATTATTTCAACATCTGACGAGCCTGTATTACCTACAAACATACGTCCCGGTGGTGCCAAAGAATCTACAACTATAAAATTTGAAAATTACCGCGTACAAAACTTTTGCCGCGCTTTTAATTTTTTGGCTATTATGCACCTTGCCTGATCTTTTCGCAACCATTGCTTGCTAAATACACGCCATTGGTGCTCAAAATAGTAGATTATTATTCAACCATATGTATAAAGCTCAGAAAGCCCACATTTTTTGCATTTATTACATCATTTCAAAATATATTTTGCACGGGTGGCTCTCTGTCCTTTAGGCAGCAGGTAGGGGACCCAATAGGCATTAACCTTCCTGTGTTTCAACCCTTTCATCAAAATCGTATAACATGTCCCCGATGAAAAACCAACTTTGTCTGCTATTTCTTGCACATTGAACCAGGCGTCATGTTCGGTCATGTCGGAATCTACAGCAACATTTGCTTTGGTACTAGCTCTACCCGGGTTGCCTGAGAGGGGGGCATCATTCAGGCCGGTTTTACCAATTTTATTTTTTATTATCTTCCAAAAACTGACGTATATTCAACGTTCGAATGTCCACGAATCTGATATAGTTCATTAAATACACGTGATGCAGGTATTTCAAAGCCTATGCGACCTTTAATGTAGACCTGTACATTCTACTTCAGTTCGTTTTCCATTTTGGGCACAGCGAAATAGCCAGTGTATATGACTGAACCAACTTAAAAGTTCAATAACTTTTGAAAGTGTCAACGAATTTGTCTCAAATTTTGACCAAGTATAGACAGTAATTTTCCCGTCAAATAGCCGCAAGCACCACTAGTTCTATAGAACTATGAGGTATGGTGGATCATTAGTACCACTTTTAATTGAATGACCCTCGTAAGCTCTCATTTTCTTCGAAAAGTCGAGCTAAAAATGAATTTTTAGTGAGATTTTACCAAATTTCTATTTGACATTTTTCTGTGAGATTATTCTCCCATTGAGTGAGATTTCTGGCAGAAAAATTAGAGAATTTACCAAAATCTCGCCCAAAAAATGATCCCTGAATTCCGTGTTATTTTTATGCTTTATGTGCATTCCCTTACTGATATTGACATTTGACAAGTCATTTGTCTTTTACCAATGGGTGTGAATCATCTAAGTAAGAGAGCAGGTGGAGGCTCGGATTGGTTATTGTGGTAGTAAGAAATACCAGGTATTCATGGTTAGGTGTTTCACCCACGCGATACGACCATAGTAGTTGAAAGAGGAGTTAAACCCCATCAAATCAAACTCTTACTGCTATTCTTTGGTTAATTTTACATTAAATAGAGCTGTTTTATCTCATGACATCGTATGTCATGCATGATCTTTCGGTCTGTAACTCCATTGTTAATATTTGGTGCGCAGTGTTTAAAACGTCTTTGAAATGCAATTTGAGAATTCATAGTTTTCTTTAATTTAAGTTGATGACGGTTGACCTGCCCCTAATTAAGAAATGGAAGCAGACACTTCCCGCTGTAGACGAAGGCTGGATATCAAAGACCTTTTTCCACTATGGAACCAGAGGTCCACAGTTTGACTTTAGTAGAGTGACTAAGCTTTGGTATGATCCTCCTCAACCTAGCATATCTAGAGGTAATCAGTTTTAAATAACTAGAGACCTTTGTAGGCCTGAATAGCTCCACAGGCCTGAATTTCCTGTAATATTAAATCTGAGTTTTGTCAAGATTTGTATAAAAGTGTAATTTCAAAGTAAAGCACATCAGGTAGCCTAGGTCAGAGCAAAAAGAAAGTAATTGATTAATTAATATCTGGGGATGTTAGAGAGAAATTAAACTAGGAAACAATTTTGTCAAATTCAAGGGCACATAAATCAGGATATGTTAGAGTGAAAATAGAGTAAAAACCAGCAGTTTTGTCAAAGACTACACTCATGCAAGATCTTATGGTCACAAACACATGTTTTAAGTTTTGTTTTGATTCGTCAATTTTTGTAGATAATAGAGTAAAAACAAAATGAAAAGCACATATTTTTGACGTTCAAGGGCAGATAACTCTGGACTTTTCGGCCAATCCAATAGCTTTGAAGGAATCTGACATAATCAAGGTGACATGTAGGATGGCGTTACCAACGGTGTCTGAGAATCCTTGTTCTGAAAATAACTCCAAAAGTATAACAGGCATCAACTTTAAACTTCATAGGTAGGTGGATCTTATGATGGGGGGGGTGTTCAGTGCACAAGAATGAGAATCCTACCAACCAGTTTTTACCCTTTGTTATTTTCAGCTCCACAGGCCGAAGGCAGCGTGGTTTATGTCATTTGGAATAAATCCTTGTCTGGAGTATAATTCTGTCAACTGCATAATATGCAATAGCAGTGTGTGGGGACACATCATTTATAGTATTGAAAATATAGTAACTGGTAAATAATTTTTTCATGTGTATTAAACAGGAGTATTTTTTTGGCCACCGACTGTTCTTTTGGATGCCTCGACACCTGTTCCAGTACCAGCTGGTATGCACACACTCAGGATGTGGAGGCAACTTGGTCAACTTTAGAGCCCACCAGAAAACGAGGATGGTATAAGATGTGAATGATTACTATAGCATAGTGGGGGACGACTACAAGTGCACGAAGTGCAAAAGAACAGTAAGACGAATTAAATTGTGAACTGAATTATCGCTTGTCAGATATTTAAGTTCCCAAAACTAAGTTTTGGTGATTTAATTTTTACCGAAGTATTTCTATAACTTACAGGCAATTTCCACTTGAGACAAACACAGCCGGTGGGCATGGCTCAGTTGGTAGCGCATTGGACTCTCATTCATTAGGTCCAGGGCTCGATCCCCGGCCGCGGCAAATATTCTTTAAAACTATTGTCTCCCACCAAAGGGTTTGATAATTGTTAACCTTTGTTGGCAAGCAGCTGGAGGCTCGATAAGGATGTTGTACCACTGGTGAAAGAAAGTCAGGAATCAATGGTTAGGTGCTTTAGCTGCCGCAACCATAGTAGTTGAAAGAGGCGTTAAACCTCAATCAATCAATCTTGAGACAAACTGCTACAGCATTTGACGATAGACATGAGGCATGAAAAAAACATGGTTGTATTATCCTGACACTAAGCATTAACATTGCTAGTTTAGGGGCATTAATGGTTCACAAACACATCTTGTTATGTGTGTAAAAATATTATTTGTGCATGGAACTCTATTTCAATAATAAGCACATTAACCCTTTCTCAAACATTTTAGAATGGTCTAATTCAAATTCTGCTGCAGACCACAAAATGGATGTCGATAAAGATTGGATTTGTATACAATATATAACATGGAAAATATTGAGGCAAAAGGAGACAAGAGGGCCCTAGATCGCTCACCTGAATTCATAGTTGAGATACTGGCAAGACTATGAAATCAAGCTTTTAACATTAGAAGAATGCAAGAGTGACAATGGCAGTTTTGCCAAATTCAAAGGCATAAATAAAACTAAGGACTTTCTGTTCTGAAACAATGTGGAAAGGGCTTAAACCTTGGCTGGGAAAGGGCTTAACCTTTACCAAGACAGAAAAGTAATAGACTGTTCAAATTTGAAAGGAGTTGCAGGAGACAAAATTGATGTGGGTAAGAAAGGATTCATGAACAATATAGCAAGGCAAGAGGAGAAAATGCTGACTATCAGCCTTTTCTTCATTTGACTAAATAATTTCCCAAGCCTTTTTTAATAGGGACATCATAGGAAAGGATTAAGGCATTAAGATTATCTGTAGCTCCATCTTTTATCAGATAAGAGCTCCATTATCAGATAAGGCATTTTGGACGGTCTATCATTGACTTAAGACAGTCTAACTATTTACTTAAGCAATGATTGCTGATACCTGGTCAAAAAGAATTTGTTTGAATTCCTCACTTGAAAATTCCAAAACCCACAACATAGGGCTTCTTTGATTGTAAAGTGATGGCTTGAAGTTTTCTTTTAGAGGTCCATGAGATGTAAACTCATGCAAAATTTCACGACTTTAGGCCAAACAGTCTCACAACATAGGGCCAATTCTCCTTGTATCACAATAGTTTGAAGTAGTTTGGTATAGAGACAATGCTAAATATTTTAAAACAAGATATCACCAAGTTAAACATTTCGAACAAATTTCACAATGATTGAGCAAATATTGTAATTCTTACAGTAAAAACAAGATTTGACCCAGTGACCCAGTTTTTGACCTTGCATGACCCAAGTTTTCAATGACCTACAGACATCATCAAAATAAACGTCCTCAGCAATTTTCAAAATTGAGCCAAAAATTGATACTTCCAGAGCAAAAAGAAGGGATTCAATACATTTGACTTTGTGACCTAGTTTTTGACCTCACACAGCAAACTTTTTAAACGGATGGTCCGACCTAAATATCCAAAAGAAAAGCATTCTGAGCCATTTTAACAAGATTTTAGTCAAAAGCGGCACTTCTTGACTAATAGATGGAATCTTGATATTTAACCTTGTGACCTTGATTTTATTTTGACCTTGCATGACAAATTGTTTACATGACCTTTATATCATTAAAAAGACATTATGAGCAATTTCTTTTACAATTATCTAGCCAAAACGGGCACTTCTGAGCAAAAAGAAGGATTTTATAAAGTACATCTAGTGACCTCGTTGTTGACCTCACATGACCCGATTTTTTACCAAACCTAGATATCCACCAGAAAAACATTCTGATCAATTTTCATACGATTTGAGCAAAAGTTAGCACTTCTAGAGCAAAAAGGATTTTAAATCGTTTGACCTAGTGACCTACATTATGACCTGGCATGACCTACTTTTTGATATGACCTAGATATCATCAAGACAAAGATTCTGGTCAATTTTCACAATGATTGAGCCAATACTGTGACCCCTGGAGCAAAAAGAACAAGAGCTGTCACTGTAGGATGACAATGCCCCCGACACCGCTTTGATTTTAAATTATGGCCAATCTATGTTCAAGGTCAAGGTCATCCAGGGGTCAAGGTCACCAAAGTATGTGCCTACAGAAAGGTAATGTACCAAGGAATGTTGTGGTAAAGTATGAAGCGAATATGTTGAGTAATAAAGAAGTTATGGCCAATGTTAAAGTTTTTGGACGGAATGACGGACGGACAGACAGACGGACGGACAGACGGACGGACGGACAAGTCAAATTTATGATGCCTCCCTATCGGGGGCATAAAAAACAGATTTGACCTAGTGACCTACTTTTTGACCTCATTCTGACCCCGATCCCAATTCTTTGAAGTATTTTGAAAAGGGATGACCCAAAGATCATGTCTGTGAAATTTCATCCAATTCTGCCCAGTACTTTAAGAGAAGATTTTTTTATAATTGTGAACGGACGGACGGACAGACAGACGGACGCAGGACAACAGACCGATCACATTACCTCACCTTGAGCACTTCGTGCTCACAGGTGAGCTAAAAATGCTGATTATCAGCATTTTCTTCTTTTGTCTCAATCTTTTCCCACGCCAATTGTCTTAGGGACATCAAAACCAGGTCTTGTTTGGGAAAGGGTTAAATGAAAGCATTGTTTTAATTCATTACTGTAACTAGTCTTTTCTTCATTTGTTTTACTCGATAACAGGTCATCAGCTGGAGCAAAGGGATATTGAAACAGCTAGACTTCACGGAGCGTAGCAAGTTACCATGTATTTTAACGGAAAGGTATGCCTGCGACTTCACGGAGCGTAGCAAGTTCCCATGTATTTTAACGGAAAGGTATGCCTGCGACTTCACGGAGCCCATGTATTTTAACGGAAAGGAATACCTGCGACTTCATGGAGCGTAGCAAGTTCCCATGTATTTTAACGGAAAGGTATGCCTGCGACTTCACGGAGCGTAGCAAGTTCCCATGTATTTTAACGGAAAGGTATGCCTGCGACTTCACGGAGCGTAGCAAGTTCCCATGTATTTTAACGGAAAGGTATGCCTGCGACTTCACGGAGCGTAGCAAGTTCCCATGTATCTTAACGGAAAGGTATGCCTGCGACCTGAAGGTCGTTAGGATGATGCGGCAGAGGACGCATAGCAGTAGTCTCGTTTGCAAACAGGTACAACTATAAAATATTTGCTACTCTTCTAGCGGAATTGATTTCTGGTAGGCAGGCGAGCAGGCTTTTATATCTTTAACTTTTTATACCGCTTATATTCTATTTTGGGGGAATATAGGAATCTGCTCGCCTGTCGGTCTGTCCGTTGATCCACAGCTTTTTTTATGCCCCCGTATCAAAGATCGGGGGCATATTGTTTTACTTGTGTCCGTCTGTCTAGTGTTAGGTTGCCAATTCGAGGGCATTTGTGTTTCACAAACACTTCTTGTTAGAATTAGAAATTTCAGTATGGGTATGAACACATTCAATGACAGCTCTAGTTGTATTAATTCAATAAATGACGATTTTAAAACCTAGTTTCGAGGCAATGACGTGTTTCTTGTTTATTTATGTTTTTTTGCACCTGCATCGAAAAATCGGGGGCATATTGTTTTACTCATTTCCATCTGTCTTTCTGTCCGAAAACTTAACATTACTTAACATTTTATATAAATGTCCATTTCGGGGGCATTAGTGTTTCACAAACGCATCTTGTTATTTATTATTTTTATGCCCCCTTTTCGAAAGATAGGGGCATATTTTTTTCTCGTGTCTGTCCATCTGTCAGCCCGCCTGTCTGTCCGGCGTAAAGTTGCCATTTCCGGGGCATTTGCATTTCACAAACACATCTTGTTTTCATTGTGTTTATCTATGACCGTTATGTTATGTTATTTATTTTGAATTAAATGGTTTATATTCAACAGATTGCTGAAAATCATGGGGAGACCTATCTAGACAAGTGCCGCCAGTATACCACAAATTACTAGAACTTTAAGAAATCTGAAGCACAGGGATTGGTAACCATTCCCCCATTTGTAGAGCCTCCACCCATTATGGACATTCCACGACATAGATGGTTTATGAAAGTGTACCAACTGGATGTAATTTCAAGACTTGACTATGAGTTGGCCGAGCTAACATCTGTAACTGGTGATGTCCTGAAAATTGACTCTACCAAAAATCACTAACAAGTTGGCAGGTAAGCTTTAGATGAATAATAAAATTGGTTGCATTAACAAAATCTATGCAATTCCTTAATGAATTGCGAAATGACAAGGCAGAAATCTTCACCACCCAAGGTTGATTGGTAATATGCATTCCAGAGGCCTGCATTATAGAACTGTCTATTGTTTTTTTTCCTATTTTCTATTTCTCAAAAAACTACTGCATCGATTTCATTTTGTTCATAGGTGAACTCACTAGCATATTAAGATTTGCATATCAAATTTTTGTTATGGTGTGTTAATTCTTTATATGCTGCTGGATGTGGACATATCTTGGCATCATCTTCTCTGTCTCTCCGTATAATTTATGCTCCCTTTGTCTCTGGACAGCATATATGGTGACAGTAGCACTCTTTTTTTTTATCAAAGTAATGCATTATCATATTTAGTGATAGCACTTTATTTTATTGTCTTTGCAAATTATTTACTGCTACATAATTATGTTCCGATTATTTGGGTGTTGTTTCTTGTTTATCATTGAAGCTGATATTTTGTCGTTGAAAAGTTGAATGAAAAGCTGGAAAATTCAGAAAACTTGAATGTGCATTTTGGGGATGTATATTACATCCTTTGACTTAGATTTCAGGTGCAAGTAGAGGTACAGCAATGTGGGCCACAAATGTAGGAAATGAGCATGGTCAGATCCTCATGTCAGTACTCACTGAAGGCGAAGGTGAGGGGTTGAACAACATGTTGGACGGCATTGTTTCTCGATACAGGAATGCTGGTGTTCCTCCACCCAAGGTTCTCTACACTGACAGAGATTGTTGTGGACGCCAGTGTGTGAAGAACTACTTTGGTGCCTGGCCTTTCCTTCATGTGAGGTATGGTACACAATTCATTCCTTTCATCATTTCACCTAAATTTCTACTTGGGTGTACATAGCTTGTCTGTCTGTTGGTTCAAAGCTTTCCCCCCACTCTCTTCCATAAAACCTACATTCGAACTTGAAAGGTAGACTCGCTACCAAGTGCAAATGTGCATATTAAACTTTGATAATGGTTTGTTGATTTTAGCTGCACTGGCCGTAGGCCAGCGGGGCTTATGGCATGGTCCTGTGAATTGAACCCGGAATCTTGGATACTTTCAGATCTTGAACAGGCAGAATATGTGTTCATCGCGTCTTATGTGACCATGGTACACACAAGGTTTTGGTGACAATTACTCGGATTAAATTTAGGATTTTTCATGTTAAGGGCCGGTCACATACAATTTCATGTCAACATCACGTCCACTTAATGTCCCAAAACTAGAACACTCTGGTTAATGCGGTCAGATGTGGTATTAATTCAGATTAGCAGTGCTTTGGATGTGTTATTGCATTCGATGTTTGTTCCAACGCTTCATCAAGAGCCTAAGCACTGCCATAGCACGGCTTACCATGTCCAGTAAGTGAAAAGTAAAGATTGTATGACTGAATGAGTGTCTGAGTGGCGATAAACATAGGCACAACAACAAAAGTATTTAGAGGTCAGCCCTCCTTTAAGGTATTTGATCCTTGATGAGATTCATGTGAAGTTAAAATATTTCAAACGAAGTCGTAAACATTCAAAACACATCGGATCTATAAAGACATGTTACAAGCTCAAAAAGTCAATATTGAACAACGCCAAATGTTTTACGATGTCGCCAGAGAAATACCGACAATGCGTTAGTCTCATTAGGGATGAACTACCTTAAGGTGATACTGTAAGAACATTAGAACATGTTATTACACATATCAACATACTTACATGCTTTAGGATCCAAATACACCGGTTAAGACCTAAAACTTTGGTCTTTGATAAGCATGAACATTTTATTGATTTACTTATTCCTCGTCTCATTTATGATTTTTTTTTGCTTGGTCAAAGCTATCCATTTCTATAATCAATTTAAGGTAAAACAGGGGTTGAAAAATCCACTCGCCCGCTCGCATTGGCGAGTAGAAAATGCCGTCGGTCGAGTAGATTTGGGGACGAACTAGTCCGACGGGGCGAGTGCAAATTTAGGACTTGAATCACACTGATTGAGGGAAAAAAATAAAAGATCGAAAAAGAATGTATTTATTTCAAACAACTTCATATCGGAAAAAATAATATTCGCTGTAAAACCTTTTTATATTGATCAATCTTCATAGACGCTTGATTTGTAGACTGGAGACCATGTCGAAATACACGATAATGTGTAGACAGGGTCTCCAGTTTAACCTGCATAGTATTCCGTATCTTTAAACGCTTGAATGATCACTGTAATGTGTATTGCGAAGCGAAAATACGTCAATCTAGAGTACAAAATTCGTCTGTTGTGAAACATGGCTGGAACATCGGACATCCGATCGTTTTTTGGGCGGGGGCAAGCCAGTGATGAAAATAAAAAGGAGGATCAGCCCAAACAAGTGAAAAGAAGGGCACAACAAAATAAGTATGATAGTGAAAAGAGAAAACGGACAGTCCAAGATACCTGGCTGGAAGAATTTCCGTGGGCCGAAGAGAAAGACGGCAAACTAATATGCACAGTCTGCCAACAATTTCCGTCCCTAGCAGATACAAGATCCTCTCTATTCAAGGGTGTTACGTCTAATTTCAAAAAGGAAACTTTAAAATTTCATGACAAAAGTGTTAAACATAATATTTGTATGGAGCACCAGAAAGTTGTTGAAAGTCCAAGTACTTCTGCTTTAGCTGTATGTTCTCTGAAAGTTGAAGAGAAAAATACTGAACAATATGAGAAACTCATGAACACTGCATATTATGTAGCCCAAGAATCTGAGGCATTTTCAAAATTTGAGGGTCTGTGTAATTTGCAAGAGAAAAATGGTGTTGAAATTGGCAAAAACTATCGAAACATTCATGGCTGCAGAAGTTTTATTGCTGGCGTAAGTGACACTTTGAAAAATGAGACAAGCTCTGAAATTGAGGAAGCCAGGTTTATTAGTGTTTTATCCGATGGGTCCACGGATAAGGGGATCATTGAACAAGAGATAGTGTATTCCCGATTTGTCAATAAAAAAGGCCAGTTATGTACACGACTTGCTGATATTGTGGATCTTGAGCATGGCAATGCTGAGGGTGTGAAAAATGGAATCTTCAAAGCCCTAGAAAATGTTGGACTGCCTACTGAACGTTTATCAGATAAACTTGTTGGGATAAACACTGATGGAGCCTCTGTTAATCTTGGCAAAAAAGGTGGGGCTGTGAAATTGATGATGAATGACATTAATGAGTACTTAGAAAATCCATGTGATGACTATATGGCAGTGGTACACTGCATCGCACATAAACTTGAATTGGCTGTATGTGACAGCAAAAAAGGCTGTGAATACCTAAACAAATTTGAGGACATTTTGAAAGGCATTTTCAAGTTCTATTTTTATTCGCCCAAGAAGAGGAGAGAACTTTATGATATAGCTGTTTCCCTTGATAAAGAGTTAAAACACTATGGAGGAATCCATCAAGTTCGTTGGGTAGCAAGTCAAAATAGGGCTTTGAAATCACTTCTAGATAATTATGAGGTGACCTGCATACATCTTGAAGATATAGCTTCCAAAACTGGTGATGATGCAAACCGCGCCAAGGGATACCTAAAAGAGATAAAGACAGAAAGGTTCTCAAGTTTATCAAAAAATCATTTCTCTGGTGCTAGGACACTTTCACAATTGATAAAGTTTAGATATAGAATCAATTGAAATAAACAAATTATTTTACATAATTAGTAGAGAATTAGAGCCGGTGTAGTTATGATCGAACCTATATACATTCCCACACAATGATGACATTATAATTTTAGACTTCCCCCTACGTCAAACTTCAAAAAAATGAACAGAATTAGACTAATGAATTGTATAAAATGTTGCAAATTTGGAACCCGCTACTTTTGGAAAAATCAGATCAACATATAAGGGGGAGAAAAGGCATTCTGAACTTTTTATTTTATAAACAAACCCTTTGTTGTAGGTACTCATTTTAATCATCTAGATGAGATGATTCCAATGAGTACCCACAACATAGCCTATTTGATCAACACCAAATGATATTTTGTGTTTTGAAAAGCTTTACCCCCTCTTATCTGTAGCTCTAAATGATGCCTAAGTATTGTTTTTATTTGTAATTTCAGGTTTCTGACATTCCTTCACTTTATGATTGACTGGACTGACAAAATTACTAGAGTCTCCGAAGCGTTTCAGAAGAATACTTGTGTTGTTGCTACAATCAGCAAGGAGATATGTGCCCTAAAGGATGGTTTCAATCACATGAAAGTGAGGAGAGGAAATAAACTAAGAGAATTCGTGAGAGAGACCAGGGACAGTGAACAGTTTAAGGGAATAAGCATTGTAAAGTGTACCCGGCAGCCACAGGGAAGGCATGCTGATTCTATGGAGAGGGTCAATAACGAGATTGACGCTCTCTTGAATGACACTGTGTTTTTCCTAGAAGAATGGTTTATTAATCATATTGGAGGAGAACCCCACTCGCTCTTCAATGTTTTTGACTTTACAGCCTGGCCACAAAAAGATGCCTCTCCTGACCAGTTCCTCTCATACGGTGATGAGGAAATAGAGAAACTGGTACAAATTTATAGTCCACTTTTAACAGATGAGGAGCAAACAAATGCCCCTGGACAGTGGTTAGAGTTGAAAAATGAAATTTGTAAAAACTTAAACAGAACAATTTTAGAAGTGTATCTAACATTGATGGAGAAGCATAATGAGAGACTGTCAGCAATCCTTCCCATTGTGAACATAATGCTCACTATTTCACCTTCCACTGCACAGTGTGAGCGTGGATTCAGTTCCATGAATATAGTAAAAACCCAATACAGGACCTCATTAAAACAAGAATCATTAAGTAATCTCTTAAGGATAAAGTGTGATGGTCCACCTCTCAGCGAATTCAATCCAACTGATAGTTTGGTCACATGGGAAAGGTCAGGTAAAGGGACCAGGCATTTGAAAGGTCACAAACTACCAGGTAAAAGAGCAGTTGAGGCTAGGAGGGAAACAGTAGTACATGTCTCTTCCAGTGATTCTGAATAAGTAACTGTTAATAAGTGTAAATCATCTACAGTATTAACAATAAAGTCAAAAACAATCTACACTCATTGAAGGAAACAAATCGCCCCTTCACAGCCAGAAGGGGCTATCAACTGCTGATAGCCACTTTTGGCTGTCAGGGGACGATTACTGTGTTTGTACTGTTTCATTTAGTATGTTATGTATGTATGTCAATTATTTATTTATTTTTTCTAGTCAATCCATAGATAATGGATAGTGCATGATCATGTTGTTGTTTTTTCATTTCATTATGGTTTTCTGAATTTGATTAAAGGATAAATGGTTGAACACAGAATCTTTTTTGTGCTTTTTTTGTACCTAAACATTAACAGAGTCAAAGAGTTATGTTATTTGCATAACACTGCATCTGTAAGAGCCAACAGTCTAAAATTTTCTTCATCTTTAAGGGCGAGTTGGGTTGCCTTAAGGGCGAGTAGAAATTCAGAGCTACTAGTCCTACAGGACTAGTAGGTTTGAAGAAATTTTTCAACCCCTGTAAAACAGAACATAACAGAACATATTTTGTTAATAATATATGTCATCATTGTTTCAGACTTGACTCATGACACTTCATCAGGAGATTTCCTAACGGTTGCAACACTGACAAACACCAACTATATAGTCCCTTCATGGCAAAGCTCAGCCATTGTATCTTCTGTATTGATGAAGATGATTATGCTCGTCTGATGACAACCAAAAGAAGAGAACTTGTTCTTCAGGGTGTGGAGAACCCATCAGACAGCGATGTCGCCAAGACTATTTCACCCGCAGAAATCGGCCGTCATTGTAAGCGGAGCACCAGGGGTACAAAGGAAACAACAGCCCTCATCTCTGACCTTATTAGGTCATTAGACGGGGAAAAGGTATACAAATACAAGAGGACCATGATGGTCCTATATCGCTCACCTGAACCAAAATGATATGAGCAACATTTTTGTTCAATTCAATTGATATTTATGACTTTAAGACTGAAAACGAACTTATGATCAATAACATTGTGAAAATCAAACTCATCCGAGATGTAACGGTGCCCAACATTGTGTCAAAGTTTTGCTTTGAATGATAAATAATTGTAGATTCTAGAGTATAAACAAGGTCGATAACCGCCGAAAACAGCATTTTATCAAATTCAAGGGCACATAACTCTCGACTTTCTGATCAGATCCATTTGAAAATCCAACTCATCCAAGATCTTATGGTCCCCAAGAATGTGTCCAAGATTTGTCTTGATTGGTCAATAATTGTAGATTCTAGAGTGTAAACAAGGTCGAAAACAGCAATTTTGTCAAATTCAAGGGCACGCAACTCTCGATTTTCTGATCAGATCAGACTGGAAATCATCCTGAACAGAGATCTTATGGTCCCAAACATTGTGTCCAAGCTTTGTCTTGATTGATTGATAATTGTAGATTCTAGAGTGTAAACAAGGTCGAAAACAGCCGAAAATGGCAATATCATCAAATTCAGGGGCACATAACTCTGGACTTTCTGATCAGATCAAACTGAAAATCAAGCTCATCCGAGATCTTATGGTCCCCAACATTGTGTCCAAGTTTTGTTTTCATTGATTGATAATTGTAGATTCTAGAGTGTAAACAAGGTCGAAAACAGCCGAAAATGGCAATTTTCAAGGGCACGTAACTCTTGAATTTCTCATCAGATCAAATAGAAAATCGAACTCATCCGAGATGTTATGGTCCCCAACATTGTGTCCAAGTTTTGTATTGATTGATATATAATTGTAGATTCTAGAGTGTAAACAAGGTCGAAAACAGCCGAAAATGACAATTTTGTCAAATTCAAGGGCACGTAACTTTGGACTTTCTGATCAGATCAGACTGAAAATCGAACTCATCCAAGATCTTATGGTCCCAAACATTATGTCTTAGTTTTGTCTTGATTGATCAATAATTGTAGATTCTATAGTGTTAACAAGGTCAAAACCAGCCGAATATGGCAATTTTGTCAAATTCAAGGGCACATAACTCTGGACTTTCTGATCAGATCATACTGAAAACCAAACTCATCCGAGATCTTATGGTCTCCAACATTGTCTCCAAGTTTTGTTTTGATTGATCAATAATTGTAGATGCTAGAATGTAAACAAAGTCAAAAACGGCTTTTTTGGACATTCAAGGGCAGATAACTCAGCACATTCTGGTCCGATCTGGCCCATAATCGAACTCATCCGAGAACTTATGACCATACTTGTTTTGACTAAGTTTGATCAAGATTGATTAATATTTGTGGATGCTAGAGCGTAAGCACCAAATTGTGGACGGACAGACGGACGGACGGACAGACGGACGACGGACAAAAAGCGATCACAATAGCTCACCTTGAGCACTTTGTGCTCAGGTGAGCTAATAAATTTGGTGAACCTTAGAATATTCCCCTTGTAATACCACCGCAAACAAAGTGAGGGGTATATGGAATCAGCCTGTGGCTTGGTCATGTGGTCGGTCTGTCAGCAAAATCTTGTCCTACTACGGCTTCTGTCCGATTTGCTTCAAACTTGGCAGAAGTGTTCCTTGGGACCTGTACATGTGCAAGACGCAACTTTTGTTAAAATGACATGGACAATGTTATTATTACGGCCCTTGATTTGGTGAAAAAGTGCTAGTCTGGACAAATGTAGTGGCGTGGGTATTTTCATCACCTTTAGCAATAGATTTCTTGTTTTCCACTGTCATTAAAAAAGTTACAGTTGTATGTAAGTAATAATAACGCTCATTGCTCAATCAATATCTTTTTAAAGTTTGAGATCTGTTTAACTGATATCTTTAGAAAGCTTATAGAGGTATATCTCTGCCTAAATGTTTAAAGTGGATAGAATCAACTTTACAGCCAACCTGCTTACATTTATAGCATTGACCTATATTAATCCTTTCCTAATGAAAGCTGATATATACGAACACTTTGATGTTGATAACCATATGATATGTCCACAATGTAGTACAGAAGCCTATTCTATCATAGACTTCAAAACAGGTCTTGTTTGGGAAAGGGTTAATTTGCTTTTATCTAACACAGGGCTGGACACTAGTGGTGTGCCTGTAATCAACTCTACTAAAATGGCTGACATTTGGGCCAAGCAGAGTCACCATGTAGCCTGCCTTCAGGACACCCAGGTATCATACTATACACCCAGGTAGCCACAGTAAAGAAAGGGGGTATATAGTTGCCAGGACCCCCCAGGTATCATAATATACACCCAGGTAGCCACAGTAAAGAAAGAAGGTATATAGTTGCCAGGACCCCCCCCCCCCCCCCCAGGTGTCATACTATACACCCAGGTAGCCACAGTAAAGAAAGAAGGTATATAGTTGCCAGGACCCCCCCAGGTGTCATACTATACACCCAGGTAGCCACAGTAAAGAAAGAAGGTATATAGTTGCCAGGACCCCCAGGTGTCATACTATACACACAGGTAGCCACAGTAAAGAAAGAAGGTATATAGTTGCCAGGACCCCCAGGTGTCATACTATACACCCAGGTAGCCACAGTAAAGAAAGGGGGTATATAGTTGCCAGGACCCCCTGGTGTCATACTTTACACCCAAGGGTATATAACTCGTGATATAAAATTAAGATCAAGCTGAAAATTATACCAAGACAAGATCATATGGTCACAAATATTCTGTACAAGTTTTGTCTTGGTTAATCAATATTTGTAGTTGCTAGAGTGAAAACAAAGTCAAAATAGAACCAAAAATGACAATTTTTGGCAATTTCAAGGGCGCATAACTCATGATGTAAAATTGAGATCAAGCTGAAAATTATACCAAGGTATGATCTTATAGTCACCAACATTCTGTCCTAGTTTTGTCTTGATTAGTAAATATTTGTAGTTATTAGAGTGAAAACAATGTCAAAATAGAGCCGAAAATGGCAATTTTGTAAATTTCAAGGGCACATAACTCATGATATAAAATTCAGATCAGGCTGAAAATTATACCAAGGCAAGATCTATTTGTCAACATCATTCAGTCAAAATTTTGTCTTGATTGTTCAATATTTGTAGATTTTAGAAGAAAACTTAAGTTAAAACCAGCTATTTTTGATATTCAAGGGCAGATAACTCAGGTTATTCTGATTCAATCCAAATGCTTTGAAGGAATATGAAAGATGGTCACCCAAGGATCAGTCATGTGAAGTTTGATTGAAATCCATCCTGTAGTTTCTGAGAAGATTTCTAAAGAAAAGGTTTACGGACGGACGCACGCACGACGGACACACCGCCATGACAATAGCCCGCTGGCCTGACGGCCAGTGGAGCTGAAAATGGGTGCATAATGGTATGTGGATGCTTGTCGTTCATTCATAATATTTAAGGTTCATTTTCACTGTAAAGTATTGGGTTAATTGTTTTGAAAATTCATATATTATGTATTTAAGGTGAAACAGTCTTCTAACATGCCAAGTTTTATAATTGCTATATAATATGGATGGTAAAATTACCATTTTTATGCCTTGGTATCGAAAGATCGGGGCATATTTTATTACTCTTGTCCGTCTGTCTCTACGCATGTCTGACCATCTCTATGTCTGGCATTAAGTTGCCATTTCGGGGCAGTGTGTTTCACAAACACATCTTGTTATGTCTTGTTTGGCGTCATTTCTGATGTTCTTATTACATAAGGAAAGAAGTAGGTGGCTTTACCAATGATTTTAGTGGCAAGATATCAAGTTTGGCTGAAACAATGTAATGTACTTCAGTAATAAGTGCATTATGCATGTTATAATATACAAGTTGTAACATAAACAATCTGATATCTATTCAATTTGTGCATCATTTAATGTATGTGTTAACTATACCAGCTTGAAATGAGATATTATATTATAAAATCCGTTTATCGAAGTATGCAACTATAGAATCATTAGAAAATATGTACTTCCCCATTCTTGTCCAACCTATTATAGGGACTCTAGCAAAGGACACCAACTTCCAGGTGTTCCTGTTGGGTGGTATCTTCAGATGGAATGCAGACAGAACAAAAGAGGCTACCGCCAGTCTCAACAGCGGACAGCCCAAAGACTAAAGTGCCGGTGACGTACAACAGCCCAAAGACTACAGTGTAGGTGACGTACAACAGCCCAAAGACTAGTGTAGGTGACGTACAACAGCCCAAAGACTAGTGTAGGTGACGTACATTAGCCCAAAGACTAATGTAGGTGACGTACAACAGCCCAAAGACTACAGTGTAGGTGACGTACATTAGCCCAAAGACTAATGTAGGTGACGTACAACAGCCCAAAGACTACAGTGTAGGTGACGTACAACAGCCCAAAGACTACAGTGTAGGTGACGTACAACAGCCCAAAGACTACAGTGCCGGTGACGTACAACAGCCCAAAGACTAGTGTAGGTGACGTACAACAGCCCAAAGACTAGTGTAGGTGACGTACAACAGCCCAAAGACTACAGTGCCGGTGACGTACAACAGCCCAAAGACTACAGTGTAGGTGACGTACAACAGCCCAAAGACTAGTGTAGGTGACGTACAACATCCCAAAGACTACAGTGCCGGTGACGTACAACATCCCAAAGACTACAGTGCCGGTGACGTACAACAGCCCAAAGACTAGTGTAGGTGACGTACAACAGCCCAAAGACTACAGTGCCGGTGACGTACAACAGCCCAAAGACTAGTGTAGGTGACGTACAACAGCCCAAAGACTAATGTAGGTGACGTACAACATCCCAAAGACTACAGTGCCGGTGACGTACAACAGCCCAAAGACTACAGTGTAGGTGACGTACAACATCCCAAAGACTACAGTGTAGGTGACGTACAACAGCCCAAAGACTAGTGTAGGTGACGTACATTAGCCCAAAGACTACAGTGTAGGTGACGTACAACAGCCCAAAGACTACAGTGTAGGTGACGTACAACATCCCAAAGACTACAGTGTAGGTGACGTACAACAGCCCAAAGACTAATGTAGGTTACGTACATTAGCCCAAAGACTACAGTGTAGGTGACGTACAACAGCCCAAAGACTACAGTGTAGGTGACGTACAACAGCCCAAAGACTACAGTGCCGGTGACGTACAACAGCCCAAAGACTAGTGTAGGTGACGTACAACAGCCCAAAGACTAATGTAGGTGACGTACAACATCCCAAAGACTACAGTGCCGGTGACGTACAACAGCCCAAAGACTACAGTGTAGGTGACGTACAACAGCCCAAAGACTACAGTGTAGGTGACGTACAACAGCCCAAAGACTACAGTGCCGGTGACGTACAACAGCCCAAAGACTACAGTGTAGGTGACGTACAACAGCCCAAAGACTAGTGTAGGTGACGTACAACAGCCCAAAGACTACAGTGTAGGTGACGTACAACAGCCCAAAGACTACAGTGCCGGTGACGTACAACAGCCCAAAGACTAGTGTAGGTGACGTACAACAGCCCAAAGACTAATGTAGGTGACGTACAACATCCCAAAGACTACAGTGCCGGTGACGTACATTAGCCCAAAGACTACAGTGCCGGTGACGTACAACATCCCAAAGACTAGTGTAGGTGACGTACAACAGCCCAAAGACTAGTGTAGGTGACGTACAACAGCCCAAAGACTAGTGTAGGTGACGCACAACAGCCCAAAGACTACAGTGTAGGTGACGTACAAGAGCCCAAAGACTACAGTGTAGGTGACGTACAACAGCCCAAAGACTACAGTGCCGGTGACGTACAACATCCCAAAGACTACAGTGCCGGTGACGCACAACAGCACAAAGACTACAGTGTAGGTGACGTACAACAGCCCAAAGACTACAGTGTAGGTGACGTACAACATCCCAAAGACTACAGTGCCGGTGACGTACAACAGCCCAAAGACTAGTGTAGGTGACGTACAACAGCACAAAGACTAGTGTAGGTGACGTACAACAGCCCAAAGACTAATGTAGGTGACGTACAACATCCCAAAGACTAGTGTAGGTGACGTACAACATCCCAAAGACTACAGTGCCGGTGACGCACAACAGCACAAAGACTACAGTGTACGTGACGTACAACAGCCCATAGACTACAGTGTAGGTGACGTACAACAGCCCAAAGACTAATGTAGGTGACGCACAACAGCACAAAGACTACAGTGCCGGTGACGCACAACAGCACAAAGACTACAGTGTAGGTGACGTACAACAGCCCAAAGACTACAGTGCCGGTGACGTACAACAGCCCAAAGACTAGTGTAGGTGACGTACAACAGCCCAAAGACTACAGTGTAGGTGACGTACAACAGCCCAAAGACTAGTGTAGGTGACGTACAACAGCCCAAAGACTACAGTGTAGGTGACGTACAACAGCCCAAAGACTACAGTGCCGGTGACGTACAACAGCCCAAAGACTAATGTAGGTGACGTACAACAGCCCAAAGACTACAGTGCCGGTGACGTACAACAGCCCAAAGACTACAGTGCCGGTGACGTACAACAGCCCAAAGACTAGTGTAGGTGACGTACAACAGCCCAAAGACTAGTGTAGGTTACGTACAACAGCCCAAAGACTAATGTAGGTGACGTACAACAGCCCAAAGACTACAGTGCCGGTGACGCACAACAGCACAAAGACTACAGTGTAGGTGACGTACAACAGCCCAAAGTCTAGTGTAGGTGACGTACAACAGCCCAAAGACTAGTGTAGGTGACGTACAACAGCCCAAAGACTACAGTGTAGGTGACGTACAACAGCCCAAAGACTACAGTGTAGGTGACGTACAACAGCCCAAAGACTACAGTGTAGGTGACGTACAACAGCCCAAAGACTAGTGTAGGTGACGCACAACAGCCCAAAGACTACAGTGCCGGTGACGTACAACAGCCCAAAGACTACAGTGTAGGTGACGTACAACAGCCCAAAGACTAGTGTAGGTGACGTACAACAGCCCAAAGACTAGTGTAGGTGACGTACAACAGCCCAAAGACTACAGTGCCGGTGACGTACAACAGCCCAAAGACTACAGTGTAGGTGACGTACAACAGCCCAAAGACTAATGTAGGTGACGTACAACAGCCCAAAGACTAATGTAGGTGACGTACAACAGCCCAAAGACTACAGTGCCGGTGACGTACAACAGCCCAAAGACTAGTGTAGGTGACGTACAACAGCCCAAAGACTAGTGTAGGTGACGTACAACAGCCCAAAGACTAATGTAGGTGACGTACAACAGCCCAAAGACTAGTGTAGGTGACGTACAACAGCCCAAAGACTAGTGTAGGTGACGTACAACAGCCCAAAGACTAGTGTAGGTGACGTACAACAGCCCAAAGACTAGTGTAGGTGACGTACAACAGCCCAAAGACTAGTGTAGGTGACGTACAACAGCCCAAAGACTACAGTGTAGGTGACGTACAACAGCCCAAAGACTAGTGTAGGTGACGTACAACAGCCCAAAGACTAATGTAGGTGACGTACAACAGCCCAAAGACTACAGTGCCGGTGACGTACAACAGCCCAAAGACTAATGTAGGTGACGTACAACAGCCCAAAGACTAGTGTAGGTGACGTACAACAGCCCAAAGACTACAGTGCCGGTGACGTACAACAGCCCAAAGACTAGTGTAGGTGACGTACAACAGCCCAAAGACTAATGTAGGTGACGTACAACATCCCAAAGACTACAGTGTAGGTGACGTACATTAGCCCAAAGACTAATGTAGGTGACGTACAACAGCCCAAAGACTACAGTGTAAGTGACGTACAACATCCCAAAGACTACAGTGTAGGTGACGTACAACAGCCCAAAGACTACAGTGTAGGTGAAGTACATTAGCCCAAAGACTAATGTAGGTGACGCACAACAGCCCAAAGACTACAGTGTAGGTGACGTACATTAGCCCAAAGACTACAGTGCCGGTGACGTACAACATCCCAAAGACTACAGTGCCGGTGACGTACAACAGCCCAAAGACTACAGTGTAGGTGACGTACAACAGCCCAAAGACTAGTGTAGGTGACGTACAACATCCCAAAGACTACAGTGTAGGTGAAGTACATTAGCCCAAAGACTAATGTAGGTGACGTACAACAGCCCAAAGACTACAGTGTAGGTGACGTACAACAGCCCAAAGACTAATGTAGGTGACGTACAACAGCCCAAAGACTACAGTGTAGGTGAAGTACATTAGCCCAAAGACTAATGTAGGTGACGTACAACATCCCAAAGACTACAGTGTAGGTGACGTACATTAGCCCAAAGACTAATGTAGGTGACGTACAACAGCCCAAAGACTACAGTGTAGGTGACGTACAACATCCCAAAGACTACAGTGTAGGTGACGTACAACAGCCCAAAGACTACAGTGTAGGTGACGTACAACATCCCAAAGACTACAGTGTAGGTGAAGTACATTAGCCCAAAGACTAGTGTAGGTGACGTACAACAGCCCAAAGACTAATGTAGGTGACGTACAACAGCCCAAAGACTAATGTAGGTGACGTACAACAGCCCAAAGACTAATGTAGGTGACGTACAACATCCCAAAGACTACAGTGTAGGTGAAGTACATTAGCCCAAAGACTAATGTAGGTGACGTACAACAGCCCAAAGACTACAGTGTAGGTGACGTACAACAGCCCAAAGACTAGTGTAGGTGACGTACAACAGCCCAAAGACTACAGTGCCGGTGACGTACAACAGCCCAAAGACTACAGTGCCGGTGACGTACAACATCCCAAAGACTACAGTGTAGGTGACGTACATTAGCCCAAAGACTAATGTAGGTGACGTACAACAGCCCAAAGACTACAGTGTAGGTGACGTACATTAGCCCAAAGACTAGTGTAGGTGACGTACAACAGCCCAAAGACTACAGTGTAGGTGACGTACAACATCCCAAAGACTACAGTGTAGGTGACGTACAACATCCCAAAGACTACAGTGTAGGTGAAGTACATTAGCCCAAAGACTAATGTAGGTGACGTACAACAGCCCAAAGACTACAGTGTAGGTGACGTACAACAGCCCAAAGACTAATGTAGGTGACGTACAACATCCCAAAGACTACAGTGCAGGTGACGTACATTAGCCCAAAGACTAATGTAGGTGACGTACAACAGCCCAAAGACTACAGTGTAGGTGACGTACATTAGCCCAAAGACTAGTGTAGGTGACGTACAACAGCCCAAAGACTATAGTGTAGGTGACGTACAACAGCCCAAAGACTAGTGTAGGTGACGTACAACAGCCCAAAGACTAATGTAGGTGACGTACAACATCCCAAAGACTACAGTGTAGGTGAAGTACATTAGCCCAAAGACTAGTGTAGGTGACGTACAACAGCCCAAAGACTACAGTGCCGGTGACGTACAACAGCCCAAAGACTACAGTGCCGGTGACGTACAACAGCCCAAAGACTAATGTAGGTGACGTACAACAGCCCAAAGACTACAGTGTAGGTGACGTACAACAGCCCAAAGACTAGTGTAGGTGACGTACAACAGCCCAAAGACTACAGTGCCGGTGACGTACAACAGCCCAAAGACTACAGTGCCGGTGACGTACAACAGCCCAAAGACTACAGTGTAGGTGACGTACAACAGCCCAAAGACTAGTGTAGGTGACGTACAACAGCCCAAAGACTACAGTGTAGGTGACGTACAACAGCCCAAAGACTACAGTGTAGGTGACGTACATCAGCCCAAAGACTACAGTGTAGGTGACGTACAACAGCCCAAAGACTAGTGTAGGTGACGTACAACAGCCCAAAGACTAGTGTAGGTGACGCACAACAGCCCAAAGACTACAGTGCCGGTGACGTACAACAGCCCAAAGACTACAGTGCCGGTGACGTACAACATCCCAAAGACTACAGTGCCGGTGACGTACAACAGCCCAAAGACTAATGTAGGTGACGTACAACAGCCCAAAGACTAGTGTAGGTGACGTACAAGAGCCCAAAGACTAGTGTAGGTGACGTACAACAGCCCAAAGACTACAGTGTAGGTGACGTACAACAGCCCAAAGACTAATGTAGGTGACGTACAACAGCCCAAAGACTAATGTAGGTGACGTACAACAGCCCAAAGACTACAGTGCCGGTGACGTACAACAGCCCAAAGACTACAGTGCCGGTGACGTACAACAGCCCAAAGACTACAGTGCCGGTGACGTACATTGGTTCCCTGAAGAACCATACCAACAAATTATGGCAGGGACCTTGCGGGAGGCCATTTCTAGTTTATATATGAAAGAACTTCTGATCTATCTCCATTTTCTTTGGTTATTGCATTTCCATAGGTGAGCTTGTTGGAACACAGTACCTGTACAACCAGACTGGAAAAGAACTTGCTGCTCTGGGGACTGACACGAGGCTGCAGCTGGAAAATGATGCAGATATTGATCAGGAGGAAGACAGTCAAGTGGATGAAGGGTTTGATGAGGATGAGCAGCCGTACATAGCACCTCCTGAAGATATGACTATTCTACCAGCTGACCAACAAGAACCTGGCCTAGTACAACAAGCAGTACATGTACCAACAGAAGCAGCTACCAAACAAGAACCTGGCTCAGTACTCCATATACCAACTGATGAAGAGTATAGACAGTTGCTATTAGACACTACAGTAGAAGGTACTTGATTCTTTATATGTACTCAGACCGCGGCCTTAGTGCAGTTGGTAGCGCATCTGACCCTTATTCGAGAGGTCCCGGGTTTTTCTGTGAGATTTATCTCCCATTGAGTGAGATTTCTGGCAGAAAAATGAGAGTTTGCCAAAATCTCGCCCCAAAATGATCCCTGAATTCCGTGTTATCTTTATGCTTTATGTACATTCCCTTACTGATATTGACATTTGACAAGTCATTTGTCTTTTACCAATGGGTGTGAATCATCTAAGTAAGAGAGCAGGTGGAGGCTCGGATTGGATATTGTGGTAGTAATGGTGTGAGAAATACCAGGTATTCATGGTTAGGTGTTTCACCCACGCAATATGACCATAGTAGTTGAAAGAGGCGTTAAACCCCATCAAATCAAACTCTTACTGCTATTCTTTGGTTGATTTTACATTAAATGGAGCTGTTTTATCTCATGACACGGTATGTCATGCATGATCTTTCGGTCTGTAACTCCATTGTTAATATTTGGTGCGCAGTGTTTAAAACGTCTTTGAAATGCAATTTGAGAATTCATAGTTTTCTTTAATTTCAGTTGATGACCTGCCCTAATCAAGAAGTGGAAGCAGACACTTCCCGCTGTAGACCAAGGCTGGATATCAAAGACCTTTTCCACTTTGGAACCAGAGGTCCACAGTTTGACTTCAGTAGAGTGACTAAGCTTTGGTATGATCCTCCTCAACCTAGAATATCTAGAGGTAATCAGTTTTAAATAACTAGAGACCTTTGCAGTCCTGAATAGCTCCACAGGCCTGAATTTCCTGTAACATTGAATCTGGGTTTTGTCAAGATTTGTATAAAAGTGTAATTTCAAAGTAAAGCACATCAGGAAGCATAGGTCAGAGCAAAAAGAAAGTAAATGATTGATTAATATCTGGGGATGTAAGAGAGAAATTAAACTAGGGAACAATTTTGTCAAATTCAAGGGCACATAATAGAGTAAAAAACCAGCAGTTTTGTCAAAGACTACAATCATGCAAGATCTTATGTCATAAACACATGTCATGTTTTAAGTTTTGTTTTGATTGGTAAATTTTTGTAGATATTAGAGTAAAAACAAAATGAAAAGCACATATTTTTGACGTTCATGGGCAGATAACTCTGGACTTTCCGGCCAATCCAATATCTTTGAAGGAATCTGACATAATCAAGGTGTCATGTAGGATGGCGTTACCAACGGTGTCTGAGAATCCTTGTTCTGAAAATAACTCCAAAAGTATAACAGGCATCAACTTTAAACTTCATAGGTAGATGGATCTTATGATGGGGGGGGGGGTCAGTTCACAAGAATGAGAATCCTACCAACCGGTTTTTACCCTTTGTTATATCAGCTCCACAGGCCAACGGAAGCGTGGTTTATGTCATTTGGAATAAATCCTTGTCTGGAGTATAATTCTGTCAACTGCATATAAAAGCAGTGTGTGGGGACACATCATTTATAGTATTAATTTGAAAATATAATAACTGGTAAATACTTTTTTCAGGTGTATTAAACAAACAGGAGTGTTTTTTGGCCATCGACTGTTCTTTTGGATGCCTCGACACCTGTTCCAGTACCAGCTGGTATGCCCACACTCAGGATGTGGAGGCAACTTGGTCAACTTTGGAACCCACCAGAAAACGAGGATGGTATTAGATGTGAATGATTACTATTTCATAGTGGGGAAGGACTACAAGTGCACGAAGTGCAAAAGAACAGAAAGATGAATGAAATTGTGAACTGAATTATAATTATGACTTGTCAGATATTTAAGTTCCCAAAACTAAGTTTTGCTGATTTAATTTTTACCGAAGTATTTCTATAACTTAGAGGCAATTTCCACTTGAGACAATTACAGCCGGCGGGCATGGCGCTCAACAAAGCACATACGGCGGTTTTTTTTCCACCAATGAAATGCCATGAGATACAGAGCTCTGATCAATCGGACGTCAAAACCACTATTTTCCCCTGTTTCGAACGACCAATGAATGCGCTCAATGATTCGGCCAATGAAACGCGCCCAGCCTTGAAATTTGAATGCACACAGCCACGATTTGTAAATTGTTACTAAAAATAGTAACAAATCTAAGGTGAAGGTCGCGCTTCACGCTAGCCGCCATTACAATTTTAGCGTCCCAAGCGATGGAACCGAAATTTTCAAGATTAGACGGACGCCTTTGCTTGCAAGACACCGAGCAGGCAAAGGCGGTCAAAAAAGAAAACCGCAGTTGGGAGAAGACGACGAACGTATTTGCAAAGGAGGAGGAGAGGGCAAAGAAATTGTGCCGAGATAAGGGCGGTGATGACAGCGACCCCAAACAGTGGATGGGGCTTCTTAGAATGGAGTGATGGCCTTGGCGCAGTTGGTAGCGCATTGGACTCTCATTCATTAGGTCCCGGGTTCGATCCCCGGCCGCGGCAAATATCCTTTAAAACTATTTCTCCCACCAATGGGTTTGATAATTGTTAACCTTTGTTGGCAAGTAGCTGGATGCTCGATAAGGATGTTGTACCACTGGTGAAAGAAAGTCAGGAATCCATGGTTAGGTGTTTTAGCTGCCACAACCATAGTAGTTTAAAGAGGCGTTAAACCTCAATCAATCAATCTTGAGACAAACTGCTACAGCATTTGACGATAGACATGAGGCATGAAAAAACACATGGTTGTATTATCCTGACACTAAGCATTAACATTGCCAGTTTAGGGGCATTCATGGTTCACAAACACATCTTGTTATGTGTGAAACTAGAAAGACCTGAAGGTCTTGAGTCGCTCCACAGGCCTGAATTTCTTGTGGTTTACTATAAAAAAAAAATTGACAAATTTATCTAAATGCTTAAACTGATATATTTTTAATTCTTGTGATTCTTAGAGCAGAAACAAAGTAAAGAGAAGCAATTATGTGGTTAAAGCGAAAAGGAGGTAAATGATTGACTAATATTTTGGGGATTTTTAGAGTGATGATAAAGTTGAAAACTGTCATTATGCCAAATTCAAGGGCACATAATTCAATATGTGAGTTAATAATTGTGGTAGACTAAGGGAAGTAACTTTTGATATGAGCAATTTAAAGTTCAGTAAGAGTTATTTTTCTTTATGATAATTAGTTCAAGAAGTTGCGATTGTGCATGTAACATAGTGATCATGAAAATAAAGACATTCTGATCTAAAAATATGATTTTGACTTGATAATTTATGTCTTGAACACCACAATAATCAAGCTGAATATTAAACTCAAGCAAGATCTTATGGTCTGTCCAAATTTTGACAGTATTAATCTATATATGTGGCCACAAAAGTGAAAAGTGTTGAAAACTGAAATTTTGTCAATTTCTAGGGCACATAACTCAGATTGTAGCAATGCAATCATCCTGAAAATTACACAAAAGCAAGATCCTGTTGTCAACAAGATTCTGTCCAAAAATCATCTTGATTGGTTAACAATTATGGTTGTTAGAGTGAAAACAAAGTCGAAAATGGAAATTTTGTCAAATTCAGGGGCACATAACTCATGATGTAAAATTCTGATCAAGCTGAAAATTAAATCCAGGCAGGATATCATGCTCATATATATTCTGTCCAAGTTTTGTCTTGATTGGTTAAAGGGGGAATAACACTTAACATCTTGCAAATTTTCCGAGAACTTCGTACAAAAAAATAAATATATATTATTAAAATATGGTCTTTAAATTGCATATATGCCAAATCTTAGCTTTCTACCTTGTGTATTGGCTTAGATGTCGACGGATTTAAAACCCCATGATTTTTTGTCGGGGGGATAAAAATTATAATAATAAAACATATGGGGTTTTAAATCCGTCAACATCCTAGCCAATACACAAGATAGAAAGCTAAGATTTGGCATAGATGCAATTTAAAGGCCATATTTTCATAATATTTATTTATTTTTTGCACGAAGTTCTCTGAAAATTTGTAAGATGTTAAGTGTTATTCCCCCTTTAATATTTGTAGATTTTAGAGTAAAAATTAAGTCAAAACCAGCTTTTTTTTACGTTCAAGGGCAGATAACTCAAGTTATTCTGGTTCAATCAAAACTCTTTGTAGGAATCTGAAAGAGGGTCACACAAGGATCATTCCTGTGAAGTTTGGTTGAAATCCATCCAGTAATTTCTGAGGAGAAGATTTTTAAAGAAAAAGTTTACGGACGCACGGACGGACGGACGGACGGACGCACGCACGCACGACGGACACACCGCTATGACAATAGCCCGCTGGCCTGAAAGGCCAGTGGAGCTAAAAATAATATTTGTGCATGGAACTCTATTTCAATAATAAGCACATTAACCCTTTCTCAAACAGCCAAATTTTAGAATGGTCTAATTCAAATTCTGCGGCAGACCACAAAATGGATGTCGATAAAGATTGGATTTGTATACAATATATAACATGGAAAATATTGAGGCAAAAGGAGAAAATGCTGATTATCAGCATTTTCTTCCTTTGCCTCAATCTTTTCCCACGCCAATTGTCTTAGGGACATCAAAACCAGGTCTTGTTTGGGAAAGGGTTAAATGAAAGCATTGTTTTAATTCATTACTGTAACTAGTCTTTTCTTCATTTGTTTTACTCGATAACAGGTCATCAGCTGGAGCAAAGGGATATTGAAACAGCTAGACTTCACGGAGCGTAGCAAGTTCCCATGACGTATTTTAACGGAAAGGTATGCCTGCGACTTCACGGAGCGTAGCAAGTTCCCATGACGTATTTTAACGGAAAGGTATGGCTACGACCTGAAGGTCGTTAGGATGATGCAACAGAGGACGCTTGGTAATAGCAGTAGTCTCGTTTGCAAACAGGTACAACTATAAATAATTGCTACTCTTCTAGCGGAATTGATATCTGGTAGGCAGGCGAGTAGGTTTTTATATCTTTTAACTTTTTATACCGCTTATATTCTATTTTGGGGGAATATAGGAATCTGCTCGCCTGTCGGTCTGTCCGTTGATCCACAGCTTTTTTTATGCCCCCGTATCAAAGATCGGGGGCATATTGTTTTACTTGTGTCCGTCTGTCTAGTGTTAGGTTGCCAATTCGAGGGCATTTGTGTTTCACAAACACTTCTTGTTAGAAATAGAAATTTCAGTATGGGTATGAACACATTCAATGACAGCTCTAGTTGTATTAATTCAATAAATGACGATTTTAAAACCTAGTTTCGAGGCAATGACGTGTTTCTTGTTTATTTATGTTTTTTGCACCTGCATCGAAAAATCGGGGGCATATTGTTTTACTCATGTCCATCTGTCTTTCTGTCCGAAAACTTAACATTACTTAACATTTTATATAAATGGCCATTTCGGGGGCATTAGTGTTTCACAAACGCATCTTGTTATTTATTATTTTTATGCCCCCTTTTCGAAAGATAGGGGCATATTTTTCTTTCTCGTGTCTGTCCATCTGTCAGCCCGCCTGTCTGTCCGGCGTAAAGTTGCCATTTCCGGGGCATTTGCATTTCACAAACACATCTTGTTTTCATTGTGTTTATCTATGACCGTTATGTTATGTTATTTATTTTGAGTTAAATGGTTTATATTCAACAGATTGCTGAAAATCATGGGGAGACCTATCTAGACAAGTGCCACCAGTATACCACAAATTACCAGAACTTTAAGAAATCTGAAGAACAGGGATTGGTAACCATTCCCCCATTTGTAGAGCCTCCACCCATTATGGACATTCCACGACATAGATGGTTTATGAAAGTGTACCAACTGGATGTAATTTCAAGACTTGACTATGAGTTGGCCGAGCTAACATCTGTAACTGGTGATGTTCTGAAAATTGACTCTATCAAAAAAACTAGACAGTCTTGGCGGCCTGGAAGCGCTCCACAGGCCTGATTCTTTGTCTTGTTGAATACAATCTCAAAGGTTCAGGCTGCGCAAACAAGCAAATGCATGACCAAGCTGAAAATTACAAGCAAGTAAGATCGTATGGGCAGTAAGATTTCTGTGAAAATTCTGTATTGATTAGTTAATACTAATGGTTGTAAAAGTGAAAATAAAGTCGAAAATGGCAATTTTGTCAATAACAAGGGCACATAACTCATATAAAATTCAGATCAAGCTGAAAATTACACCAAGGCAAGATCTTATAGTCACCAACATTCTGTACAAATTTTGTCTTGATAGGTCAATATTTGTAGTTGCTAGAGTGAAAAAAAGTCAAAATAGAGTCGAAAATGGCAGTTTTATCAATTTCAAGGGCACATAACTCATGATTTAAAATTCAGATCAAAATGAAAATTAAATCAAGGCAAGATCTTATGGTCACCAACATTCTGTACAAATTTTGTCTTGATTGGTCAACATTTGTAGTTGCTAGAGTGAAAACAAAGTCAAAATAGAGTCGAAAATGGCAATTTTGTCAATTTCAAGGGCACATAACTCATGATGTAAAATTCAGATCAAGCTGAAAATTATACCAAGGCAAGATCTTATAGTCACCAACATTCTGTACAAGTTTTGTCTTGATTCGGCAATATTTGTAGTTGCTAGAATGAAAGCAATGTCAAAATAGAGCCGAAAATGTGATTTTTGTCGATATCAAGGGCACATAACTCATAATGTTAGATTCAGATCAAGCTGAAAATTACACCAAGGCAAGATCTTATGGTCATCAACATTCTGTACAAGTATTGAGTAGATTGGTTAATATGTGTATTTGCTAGAGTGAAAACAAAGTCAAAATAGAGCCGAAAAGGGCAATTTTGTCAATTTCAAGGGCACATAACTCATGATGTAAAATTCAGATCAAGCTGAAAATTATACCAAGGCAAGATCTTATAGTCACCAACATTCTGTTTTAGTTTTGTCTTGATTGGTTGATATTTGTGGATTTTAGAGTAAATTTAAAGTCAAAACCAGCTATTTTTGACATTCAAGGGCAGATAACTCAGGTTATTCTGATTAAATCCAAATTCTTTGAAGGAATCTGAGAGAGGGTCACCCAAGGATCATTCTTGTGAAGTTTGATTGAAATCCATCTGGTAGTTTCTGAGAAGAAGATTTTTAAAGAAAAAGTTTACGGACGGACGGACGCACGGACGGACGCACGACGGACACACCGCCATGACAATAGCCCGCTGGCCTGTCGGCCAGTGGAGCTAAAAACACAAACAAGTTGGCAGGTAAGCTTTAGATGAATAATACATTGGTTGCATTAATAAAACACATACAATATAGAAAGGGAGCAAACGACTGTTATGTTATGTTATTTATTTTGAGTTAAATGGTTTATATTCAACAGATTGCTGAAAATCATGGGGAGACCTATCTAGACAAGTGCCGCCATTATACCACAAATTACCAGAACTTTAAGAAATCTGAAGCACAGGGATTGGTAACCATTCCCCCATTTGTAGAGCCTCCACCCATTATGGACATTCCACGACATAGATGGTTTATGAAAGTGTACCAACTGGATGTAATTTCAAGACTTGACTATGAATTGGCCGAGCTAACATCTGTAACTGGTGATGTTCTGAAAATTGACTCTACCAAAAAATCACTAACAAGTTGGCAGGTAAGCTTTAGATGAATAATACATTGGTTGCATTAATAAAACACATACAATATAGAAAGAGAGCAAACGACTGTTATGTTATGTTATTTATTTTGAATTAAATGGTTTATATTCAACAGATTGCTGAAAATCATGGGGAGACCTATCTAGACAAGTGCTGCCATTATACCACAAATTACTAGCACTTTAAGAAATCTGAAGCACAGGGATTGGTAACCATTCCCCCATTTGTAGAGCCTCCACCCATTATGGACATTCCACGACATAGATGGTTTATGAAAGTGTACCAACTGGATGTAATTTCAAGACTTGACTATGAGTTGGCCGAGCTAACATCTGTAACTTTTGATGTTCTGAAAATTGACTCTACCAAAAAAATCACTAACAAGTTGGCAGGTAAGCTTTAGATGAATAATACATTGGTTGCATTAATAAAACACATACAATATAGAAAGAGAGCAAACGACTGTTATGTTATGTTATTTATTTTGAATTAAATGGTTTATATTCAACAGATTGCTGAAAATCATGGGGAGACCTATCTAGACAAGTGCTGCCATTATACCACAAATTACTAGCACTTTAAGAAATCTGAAGCACAGGGATTGGTAACCATTCCCCCATTTGTAGAGCCTCCACCCATTATGGACATTCCACGACATAGATGGTTTATGAAAGTGTACCAACTGGATGTAATTTCAAGACTTGACTATGAGTTGGCCGAGCTAACATCTGTAACTGGTGATGTTCTGAAAATTGACTCTACCAAAAAAATCACTAACAAGTTGGCAGGTAAGCTTTAGATGAATAATACATTGGTTGCATTAATAAAACACATACAATATAGAAAGAGAGCAAACGACTGTTATGTTATGTTATTTATTTTGAATTAAATGGTTTATATTCAACAGATTGCTGAAAATCATGGGGAGACCTATCTAGACAAGTGCCGCCAGTATACCACAAATTACCAGAACTTTAAGAAATCTGAAGAACAGGGATTGGTAACCATTCCCCCATTTGTAGAGCCTCCACCCATTATGGACATTCCACGACATAGATGATTTATGAAAGTGTACCAACTGGATGTAATTTCAAGACTTGACTATGAGTTGGCCGAGCTAACATCTGTAACTGGTGATGTTCTGAAAATTGAATCTACCAAAAAAATCACTAACAAGTTGGCAGGTAAGCTTTAGATGAATAATACATTGGTTGCATTAATAAAACACATACAATATAGAAAGGGAGCAAACGACTGTTATGTTATGTTATTTATTTTGAATTAAATGGTTTATATTCAACAGATTGCTGAAAATCATGGGGAGACCTATCTAGACAAGTGCCGCCAGTATACCACAAATTACCAGAACTTTAAGAAATCTGAAGCACAGGGATTGGTAACCATTCCCCCATTTGTAGAGCCTCCACCCTTTATGGACATTCCACGACATAGATGGTTTATGAAAGTGTACCAACTGGATGTAATTTCAAGACTTGACTATGAGTTGGCCGAGCTAACATCTGTAACTGGCGGTGTTCTGAAAATTGACTCTACCAAAAAAATCACTAACAAGTTGGCAGGTAAGCTTTAGATGAATAATACATTGGTTGCATTAATAAAACACATACAATATAGAAAGAGAGCAAACGACTGTTATGTTATGTTATTTATTTTGAATTAAATGGTTTATATTCAACAGATTGCTGAAAATCATGGGGAGACATATCTAGACAAGTGCCGCCAGTATACCACAAATTACCAGAACTTTAAGAAATCTGAAGAACAGGGATTGGTAACCATTCCCCCATTTGTAGAGCCTCCACCCATTATGGACATTCCACGACATAGATGGTTTATGAAAGTGTACCAACTGGATGTAATTTCAAGACTTGACTATGAGTTGGCTGAGCTAACATCTGTAACTGGTGATGTTCTGAAAATTGACTCTACCAAAAAAATCACTAACAAGTTGGCAGGTAAGCTTTAGATGAATAATACATTGGTTGCATTAATAAAACACATACAATATAGAAAGGGAGCAAACGACTGTTATGTTATGTTATTTACTTTGAATTAAATGGTTTATATTCAACAGATTGCTGAAAATCATGGGGAGACCTATCTAGACAAGTGCCGCCAGTATACCACAAATTACCAGAACTTTAAGAAATCTGAAGCACAGGGATTGGTAACCATTCCCCCATTTGTAGAGCCTCCACCCTTTATAGACATTCCACGACATAGATGGTTAATGAAAGTGTACCAACTGGATGTAATTTCAAGACTTGACTATGAGTTGGCCGAGCTAACATCTGTAACTGGTGGTGTTCTGAAAATTGACTCTACCAAAAAAATCACTAACAAGTTGGCAGGTAAGCTTTAGATGAATAATACATTGGTTGCATTAATAAAACACATACAATATAGAAAGGGAGCAAACGACTGTTATGTTATGTTATTTACTTTGAATTAAATGGTTTATATTCAACAGATTGCTGAAAATCATGGGGAGACCTATCTAGACAAGTGCCGCCAGTATACCACAAATTACCAGAACTTTAAGAAATCTGAAGCACAGGGATTGGTAACCATTCCCCCATTTGTAGAGCCTCCACCCATTATAGACATTCCACGACATAGATGGTTAATGAAAGTGTACCAACTGGATGTAATTTCAAGACTTGACTATGAGTTGGCCGAGCTAACATCTGTAACTGGTGGTGTTCTGAAAATTGACTCTACCAAAAAAAATCACTAACAAGTTGGCAGGTAAGCTTTAGATGAATAATACATTGGTTGCATTAATAAAACACATACAATATAGAAAGAGAGCAAACGACTGTTATGTTATGTTATTTATTTTGAATTAAATGGTTTATATTCAACAGATTGCTGAAAATCATGGGGAGACATATCTAGACAAGTGCCGTCAGTATACCACAAATTACCAGAACTTTAAGAAATCTGAAGAACAGGGATTGGTAACCATTCCCCCATTTGTAGAGCCTCCACCCATTATGGACATTCCACGACATAGATGGTTTATGAAAGTGTACCAACTGGATGTAATTTCAAGACTTGACTATGAGTTGGCCGAGCTAACATCTGTAACTGGTGATGTTCTGAAAATTGACTCTACCAAAAAAATCACTAACAAGTTGGCAGGTAAGCTTTAGATGAATAATACATTGGTTGCATTAATAAAACACATACAATATAGAAAGGGAGCAAACGACTGTTATGTTATGTTATTTACTTTGAATTAAATGGTTTATATTCAACAGATTGCTGAAAATCATGGGGAGACATATCTAGACAAGTGCCGCCAGTATACCACAAATTACCAGAACTTTAAGAAATCTGAAGCACAGGGATTGGTAACCATTCCCCCATTTGTAGAGCCTCCACCCATTATGGACATTCCACGACATAGATGGTTTATGAAAGTGTACCAACTGGATGTAATTTCAAGACTTGACTATGAGTTGGCCGAGCTAACATCTGTAACTGGTGATGTTCTGAAAATTGACTCTACCAAAAAAATCACTAACAAGTTGGCAGGTAAGCTTTAGATGAATAATACATTGGTTGCATTAATAAAACACATACAATATAGAAAGGGAGCAAACGACTGTTATGTTATGTTATTTACTTTGAATTAAATGGTTTATATTCAACAGATTGCTGAAAATCATGGGGAGACCTATCTAGACAAGTGCCGCCAGTATACCACAAATTACCAGAACTTTAAGAAATCTGAAGCACAGGGATTGGTAACCATTCCCCCATTTGTAGAGCCTCCACCCATTATGGACATTCCACGACATAGATGGTTTATGAAAGTGTACCAACAGGATGTAATTTCAAGACTTGACTATGAGTTGGCCGAGCTAACATCTGTAACTGGTGATGTTCTGAAAATTGCCTCTACCAAAAAAATCACTAACAAGTTGGCAGGTAAGCTTTAGATGAATAATACATTGGTTGCATTAATAAAACACATACAATATAGAAAGGGAGAAAACGACTGTTATGTTATGTTATTTATTTTGAGTTAAATGGTTTATATTCAACAGATTGCTGAAAATCATGGGGAGACCTATCTAGACAAGTGCCGCCATTATACCACAAATTACCAGAACTTTAAGAAATCTGAAGCACAGGGATTGGTAACCATTCCCCCATTTGTAGAGCCTCCACCCATTATGGACATTCCACGACATAGATGGTTTATGAAAGTGTACCAACTGGATGTAATTTCAAGACTTGACTATGAGTTGGCCGAGCTAACATCTGTAACTGGTGATGTCCTGAAAATTGACTCTACCAAAAATCACTAACAAGTTGGCAAGTAAGCTTTAGATGAATAATAAAATTGGTTGCATTAATAAAATCTATGCAATTCCTTAATGAATTGCGAAATGACAAGGCAGAAATCTTCACCACCCAAGGTTGATTGGTAATATGCATTCCAGAGTCCTGCATTATAGAACTGTCTATTGTTATGCCTCCAAAATTCTATTTGAGGGATATATAGGAGTTGGCTTGTCCGTCTCTCTTGGTTTTTAGTTGTTGTTTTTTTTTCCTATTTTCTATTTCTCAAAAAACTACTGCATCGATTTCATTTTGTTCATAGGTGAACTCACTAGCATATTAAGATTTGCATATCAAATTTTTGTTATGGTGTGTTAATTCTTTATATGCTGCTGGATGTGGACATATCTTGGCATCATCTTCTCTGTCTGTCCGTATAATTTATGCCCCCTTTGTCTCTGGACAGCATATATGGTGACAGTGGCACTCTTTTTTTTTTATCAAAGTAATGCATTATCATATTTAGTGATAGCACTTTATTTTATTGTCTTTGCAAATTATTTACTGCTACATAATTATGTTCCTATTATTTGGGTGTTGTTTCTTGTTTATCATTGAAGCTGATATTATGTCGGTGAAAAGTTTAATGAAAAACTGGAAAATTCAGAAAACTTGAATGTGCATTTTGGGGATGTATATTACATCCTTTGACTTACATTTCAGGTGCAAGTAGAGGTACAGCAATGTGGGTCACAAATGTAGGAAATGAGCATGGTCACTGAAGGCGAAGGTGAGGGGTTGAACAACATGTTGGACGGCATTGTTTCTCGACACAGGAATGCTGGTGTTCCTCCACCCAAGGTTCTTTACACTGACAGAGATTGTTGTGGACGCCAGTGTGTGAAGAACTACTTTGGTGCCTGGCCTTTCTTTTATGTGAGGTATGGTACACAATTCATTCCTTTCATCATTTCACCTAAATTTCTACTTGGGTGTACATAGGATTCAGCTTGTCTGTCTGTTGGTTCAAAGCTTTTCCCCCACTCTCTTCCTCAAAACCTACATTCGAACTGAAAAGATAGACTCACTACCAAGTGCAAATGTGCATATTAAACTTTGATAATAGTCTGTTGATTTATAGCTACACTGGCCGTAGGCCAGCGGGGCTTATGGCATGGTCCTGTGAATTGAACCCGGAATCTTGGATACTTTCAGATCTTGAACAGGCAGAATATGTGTTCACCGCGTTTAATGTGACCATGGTACACACAAGGTTTTGGTGACAATTATTCGGATTGAATTTAGGATTTTTCATGTTAAGGGCCGGTCACATACAATTTCATGTCAACATCTCGTCCACTTAATGTCCCAAAACTAGAAAAATCTGGTTAATGCGGTCAGATGTGGTATTAATTCAGATTAGCAGTTTGAGTTTATTGGGGTTTTACGCCGTTTTCAACTACCAGGGTCATATCGCGGCGGCTGGAGCACCTAACCGCGGGTTCCTGGTATTTCTCGCACCAGTACAACCACAATATCCAAACCGAGCCTCCAGCTGCTCTCTCACATAGATGATTCTCAGATTAGCAGTGCTTTGGATGTGGTATTGCATTCGATGTTTGTTCCAACGCTTCATCAAGAGCCTAAGCACTGCCATAGCACGGCTTACCATGTCCAGTAAGTGAAAAGTAAAGATTGTATGACTGAACGAGTGTCTGAGTGGCGATAGACATAGGCACAACAACAAAAGTATTTAGAAGTCAGCCCATCAGGAAGGTCATTCTAAAGTCACAAACAGCAATGGAGTTGACAGAAATTCAGCTGCCAAGAAGACGTTGCTACAATGGTAAGTGGACAGATTTAAAACTCTACTTTTATTAGGTCAGGGTAACCCTTTGCAACCGCGTTTCGTCTTTCGTTCGAAGTCCGGTAACTTTTATACATTTTCGTTCCTAAGAACCATTGGATTGGACAGAATTTTAAGCAAACTTAACAGGAAGCATCCCCATTGCAAGGGGCTTCAGATATTTCATAGTCATAGTGTTATCTCCCCTTAGGGCCACATAAGGCACAAAAAGGGGCAAAAAGGGGTAAACATGGTACATCTTAAAAAAATCTTATTTTCATAAACCAGAAGTGGGATTAAGTTCATATTAGATATTTAGTCTCCGGGGCAAGGACTACAAAGTTTGTACAAAGAAAGAAAAACTGTCATGGTCAAATGTAAATTTTTTGCCAATACCAGCTTGTCTGGATTGAAACTTTGTCATGTGTTTAGGGTACTTTAAACAAATGCACAAGTGTTCACCGACATCAGACGGTGTGTCTAGCATAACAACCATGTGTGTACATTAAAGGGATATTTCATTAATTTTTATCTAAAAGAACATATTTTCTTATGAAAATTCTGAAATTACAAGTCTAAGTATTGAACCGTTCTTACATAATTTTTTACTTAAAATTGTGCTGACCCACATTTAACCACCCTCTCCCCCGTAAACGAGGAAAGGTGAAAAAAATAACGGTTGTATATTCTAATACATGTTTGTCGTCTTCCATCTCAAAATTTGAAAATGGATTTTCTGTCTTACTCGTAATGCTTGTGCAAAAGGAATAGCACGAAAATGCATAAGAATGACAATTATTCGTATCAAAAATACTTTATAAGAATACTTTACACTATTATTAACATTTCTTATACAGGTACAACAAGACAAATCCATTGAGCAGAAGGTCCTCCTGCAAGGCATTACCTTGCCAAATCAAGCTACTACAAGAAGTGGGGTGTCTGAAGCTCGTCAGAGACCTGCAGTTCTGACAACTGGTAGACAGTCTGAGAGGTACGACTTCCAGGAACCAACTAGCACAGCTGGTTTGGCAAATAGCAAGAAGAGGAAAAGGCCAACTTCTGTTCCAGGTCCATGTTTTACCATGCCTGAAGTTCAGACTCAGCTCTCAGCCCCACTTTCTCTAAAAGGTGAGCCTCAGCCCTCAGCACCACTTCCTCTCAAAGTTGAGCCTTACCCACTAATTTCATCAACGCTCCATCAACGACTGAGACTCAGCCCCCACTTCTCTCCCATCAAAACCGTCCATTGTGACTTATCCAATCATTCTGGACAATGTACAGCTTTACACTTTTCCGGCACAGTCACCCCAATCAAGTGACACTTATGTCGTCTCTGCAAACAGTCCAACCACCAGACAAAAAAGGGCACATGAAAGTCCAAGCTTTGTAAAGTGTAGCAAATGTGGAGAGGACAGAAGAAACAATGAGACACATAAAATGTATCTCTTTAAAGTGTTTTGTGTGATGTCTAAACAAGTTTCATACAGAGTGGAGGAAGAATGTGAAAGGAGGAATGGACCAACAAAGATATTGATGATATAATAGCATTTGGGTCATCTTTCGATGAAACTCTAAGTAGTTTGTCCGGGGTGTTCAATAGATTTAGGCAAGCAAATTTATGTCTGAAACCAAAACAATGCCACATATTTAAGAGAAAAGTTCATTACCTTGGTCATATTGTTTCTGTAAAAGGCATTTCATGTAACCAAGAAAAGATTGGGGCAATTCTTGAGTGGCCAATACCAGTAATAAAACAGAAGTTAAAAGATTTAGGAATAATAAATTACTGTAGAAAGTTCATACCTAATTGCTCTGCATTATCAGTACCCTTAACCGAGTTTACTCTGCATTACCTGTGCCCTTAATCGAGTTGACTTCATTTGTCAATCTGAGTATGTAGAATGGTTGAGACAATCAGTTTCATCTTTGATGAAGTTGCAGAAATTTAAAAGAAGCAGCTTTTCGCCAGAAGAGGTCATATGAAAAGGGATTGAAACCTAGGATTTTTGATGTTGGTATGGCAGTTTGGCGTTGGTATCCATCGACCGCTGGTGTCAAATTAGGTCTTGGTTGGACGGGTCCATACGAGGTCTTGGAAAGGTTGACATGTGTTACCTACAGAATCAGACACATAGTATCTGGGAAAGTCCCGGTAGTACATGATGATCATTTGAAGGGATGTCTGGCTGATTTAGATGAGTTCAGACAGGTTGAAAATACAAATGAGGAGGTTGGTTTGTCTTTATCAGTAGATATGCATGAGCCGATTGAACTTTTTTAAATTCCTGCATAGAATAGTGCTCGTGATTTAAGTCCTTACATTACCCATCCGGGGGGGGGGTGGAGAAGAATTAAGCCTAAGGTCCCATTCTCCCTTTCATAAAAAAAAAATAAGTAGGAGATCAGAAAGGTTCATTTCATTTTCATGTGATTTCTTGATGTCTGTTGTTGTTAAATTAATTAGCAATGTAAACGTCTTTACCACGTATTGTTAATCATATGTATAAAATCATTAGGTTCAGGGAAAGGTATTTTAAAATAAAATACTGAGTAAGATTTTAAATAATATAAGTGACCATGTATTTTTAATCAAATCCTTGAGTGGGTGGCCTAAGCATTATGCTTAAGAAAGTTTACTTCATAAAATTTGAATTTAAGCTAGGTTCAGAACAACACCATCTATTGTGAAATTTAATTGCTAAGTTAGGCAACACGCGTCGTCCTAATGCAATCTTTTTGTCTACATCGTAAGCATTGAAGGGTGTTATTTCGTAAATGCTTGTTGGTTCAGTCCGAGGGAGTCTAGTAAATTGTTGTATCTTTTGTGGGGTTATAAGTCATATTCCAAGAGTAACAGTTGATATATGGCATTAAGTAAACAGTCTGTTTTAGCCTAGATGGGGAAGGGGAATAATATACTGTTAATTATGATACTTGTATGCTTAGTAAATTGTTGGGCAATAGAGTGATTCAGAACAACAATTCCCATAATCGTCTATATGTTGGTAACACTGTTTACATTACAACAACTAACATGTAGCTATTATCAGAAACCTTAATGCTCATTATCTCAGAGATGTTTGTTGTTCAGGCCGAGAGGATCATGTCATTTGTACAATTGTTAAATGAGTATACATACATATCTGTGTACAAGGCATGGGTAGACAAACATGCCAACTTGGCCTCAATGACCCTTACACAAACTTCTTTTTCAGTAAAATGTCGATAGATATCCTTGAGGGTGTGAGAGACGAGGTGGACGAATTCATGGAGGGGGAAAACCAATCTGGCCAGACAGGCCAATACCATGTCCTGTACCGGAGTGCGGTGACTACAAGTATCCAAGATGTTCCGCTTTCAAGACACTGGACTGCTAGACATGAGTCCCCTGAGATTACGATATACAAATGCTCGGATTGTAGTGTGAAGTTCGCAAGAAGTAGTAACGCCCGTCGCCATATCCGGGGAAACAAGAGGGCCATTGGCCCAGAAGCGCACACCTGAGATAATAGCTTTGTGTATATGATGTTCCTGAGCCTCTAGAATGCACACATTTTAACTAAGATTTGTGGCCTGTATAGTACAAATATGCTTTTTTAGGATTTTATACTTTGACCTGTTTTATGACCCCAGATAACCCAATATCGAAGTGTCCGAGATTTAATCAAGATAATCATTCTGACAAATTTTCAGGTTAATTGGGAAAATTGATTTCTATTACTTAACCTCATAACCTAGTTTATGACCCCAGATGACCCAGTTCCAAACGTTTAATCAAGATAATTATTCTGACCAATCTTCAGGTTGAATAGGCATAAAATGTGGCTTCTGGAGCGCAAACAAAGTTTTGTTAAAACTTGACCCTGTGACATAGTCTATAATCCCAGATGAGCTAATTATTAACTTGTTTGAGATTTTATCAAGATGAATATTCTGACTAATTTTCAGATTTATTGGGGGAAAAATGTGGTCTCTGGAGTGCACACCAGGATTTTCTAAGATTTGACCCTGTTACCTAGTTTACATCTTCGCAAGCCAAGGGCGACATCTACATAACGACATAACGTCGTTTCTGTATTCACCCTTGGCGTATTTAGTCCGATTTTCTTGGTCTCCTGGAAAGCGTTTTCATTGGTTCTAGCGAGACCTTGCTGGAACCAATCAGATTGTCGACTGATACATTTGTTATGAGTAACCAAATCATGACAACTGGCGGGAAAAAGCATTGCATTTGCTACTCAAAAACACGAAGATGGGCGATTTTTCCTAAGAATTTTACTGCAATAGACAGGAATTCCCTAACTTTATTCGGCGAATTATTATACTTTCGACAATTAGACCAAAAGAGCAGCTAACTTTTACATAATCCGCATGACGTATGACGCGAAAGACAATGCGCGTTAATGACGTCATCAATAATGGACGTAAACACCAGAACAACCGTTAGGCGGCGCTTCGCGATTTCAAGAAAATCGAACTAAATCCGCTACAAACGTAGGTGGGTTCAACCTTGGCTAGCGAAGATGCCTAGTTTAGGGCCCAGATGACCAATTTTAGAACTTGTCTGAGATATTAACATAACAATTTGGCAAAAAATGTGGCCTCTAGGGTGTACACAAGAGTTTTCTAAGAATTGACCCCATGACCTAGTTTATGACCCCAGATGACCCATTTTCAAATTTGACAAAGATTTCATCAAGACAATTATTCGGAGCAAATTTCAGGTTTATTGGGCAAAAAGGATGGCCTCTAGAGTGCACACAAGATTTTACTAAGTCATGACCTTTGCCCTTCTTTTTGACCCAAGATGACCAAAGTCTGAACTTGTTTGAGATTTTATCAAGGTTGTTACCAATAATCAGCTTGATTGGGCAATAAATGTGGCATTTAGAGTGCACATAAGGTTTTCAAAAATTTAAAAGACTTGACCTCGTGACCTAGTGACATGATTTTATCACGATAATTATTTTGGCCAATTTTCAGGTTGATTGGGCAAAAAAATATGGCCTCTAGGGTCAACATAAGGTTTTTCTAAGATATGACACCGTGACCTAGTTTATGACCCCAGTTGACCCAAAATCGAACTTGATCAAGATTTAATAAAGACAAATATGCTGACCTAACTGATGGGGCAAAAATTGTGACCTCTGGAGACTACGAGTGCATACAAGGTTTTTATATTTGACCGCATGACCTACTTAGAGACCCCAGTAACCCAAATTCCAATTCGTGATTTTATCAAGAGTATCATTCTGACCGATTTTCAACTTGATTGGACAAAATATATGATCTCTGGAGTGCACACAGTGGTTTTTTTTCAACATGTAACCTTGTAACCTATTTTTTGACCCCAGATGACCCAATTTCGAAATTGGCCGAAATTTCATCATTACATTCATTCTGACCAAATTTAAGCTTGATTGGACAAAAACTGTGACCTCTAGAGTGCACACAGGGCATAGTTTGACGGGGAACGGACACCGCACGACGGACAGACACAGCGATATCACAATAGCTCACAATGAGCACTTTCGTTCTCAGGTGAGCTAAAAACGCAGTACTGGTGGAATCGCAGGAAGTAGCTAGGAACTATGTCAAACCCAAAGACATCTTGCCTTATCGGGTTGACCATAGGCAAAGGCTGGCGGAGAAGTGGAACCATGCCGCCATGGAATCGGGGGCCTCTCGGTTACAGAGGTAGCAGATTGTCGGGATGAGGTGGTCGTGTTCGGACAAGCGGGGCAAACGTTCGGGAAAGTGTTTAAAACAAAGAGACAGTGGCGGGAGCTGGATTGTTTTTTGTTGTTGTTGTGATAATATTCAACTAGAGAATCTAGTTAAAGTGTCGGTATTGTTGTAAGATCTCGTCACTAAAGCTGTAATCAAGCTGTAGTTACCAGGCTTTAGATTTACATCGACGCAATATTATTGCGTTTCCGAAGTTGCGTCGCTGTTTATTTGATACTAGAAAGCCCTGAAGGGCTTGAGTCGCTCAACAGGCCTGGATTTCTTTCAATATCATGGTTCTCAGAGCAAAAACAAAAGTAAAAACCTACAATCATGTGGTCAAAGCGAAAAGAAGGTAAATGATTGACTAATATTTGGGGATTTTAGAGTGAGGTTGAAAACTCTAATTATGCCAAATTCAAGGGCACTTAATTCAGTATGTGAGTTTATAATCAAGTCGAAAATTAAACTCATGCAAGACTTATGGTCACCACCAGTCCGTCCAAATTTTGTCTATATTAGTCTATATTCTTGGTCGCAAAAGTGAACAAGATTCAAGTATGAAAAAACAACAAAGGGCAATAACTCAAAAAATAAGCCAGGTAGAGTTATGGTTCTTGTGCACTGCACTCCCCCTTGGTAAGATCTATACACTCATAAAGTTTCATGATCCAAGCTATTATGCTTTTAGAGATATACTCCGGACAAGATTCAAGTATGAAACAAGAGGACCATGATGGTCCTATATCGCTCACCTGAACCAAAATGATATGAGCAATACTTTTGTTCAATTCAATTAATATTTATGACTTTAAAACTGAGAACGAACATATGGTCAATAGCGTTGTGAAAATCCAACTTATACGAGATCTTATGGTGACCAACTGTGTCCAAGTTTTGTCTTGATTGATAAATAATTGTAGATTCTAGATTATAAACAATGTCAAAAACAGCCGAAAAAGCAGGGTTTTTTTTTTCAAATTCAAGGGCACATAACTCACGACTTCCTGATCAGATCACAGACTGAAAATCGAACTCATCTGAGATCTTATGGTCCCAAAGATTGTGTGCAAGTTTTGTCTTTATTAATTACTAATTGTAGAGTCCAGAGTGTAAAACAGGTCGAAAACAGCCGAAAATGGCAATTCTATCAAATTCAAGGGCACATAACTCTCCACTTTATGTTCAGATCAGACTGAAAATCAAACTCATCCGAGATCTTATGATCCCCAACATTGGATCCAAGTTTTGTCTTGATTGATTAATAATTGTAGATTCTAGAGTGCAAACAAGGTCGAAAACAGCCGAAAATGGCAATTTTATCAAATTCAAGGGCACATAACTCTCGTCTTTCTGGTAAGATCAGACTGAAAATCAAATTAATTCAAGATATTATGGTCTCCAACATTGTGTCCAAAATTCGTCTTGATTATTCGATAATTGTAGATTCTAGAGTGTAAACAAGGTCGAAAACAGTCAAAAACTGCAAGTTCAAGGGCACATAACTCTAGACTTTTTGATCAGATCAGACTGAAAATCGAACTCATCCAAGATCTTATGATCCAACATTGTGTCCAAATTTTGTCTTGATTGATTGATAATTGTAGAATCTACAATGTAAACAAGGTCCAAAACTGCCAAAAATGGCAATTTTGTCAAATTCAAGGGCACATAACTCTCGTCTTTCTGGTCAGATCAGACTGAAAATTGAACTCATCCGAGATATTATGGTCTCCAACATTATGTCCAAGTTTTGTCTTGATTGATCAATAATTGTAGATGCTAGAGTGTTAACAAGGTCAAAAATAGCTATTTTTTATGTTCAAGGGCAAATAACTCCAGACTTCCAAGTCCGATCAGGCCCATAATCGAACTCATCCGAGAACTTATGACCATACTTGCTTTGACCAAGTTTGATAAAGATTGGCCAACTTTTGTGGATGCTAGAGTGTTAACACCAAATTGTTGACAGACAGACGGACGGACAGACGGACGACGGACATTGAGTGACCACAATAGCTCACCTTGAGCACTTCGTGCTCAGGTGAGCTAAAAAAACAAAGGGCAATAACTCAAAAAATATTCAAATAAGCCAGGTAGAGTTATGGTTCTTGTGCACTGCACTCTGTAATGATGAGAAGAATATAACTGCCAAGTTTAAAGTCGATCGGACTTAAGATGACAGAGTTATGCTCCGGACAAAGAAGTGGACGCCCGGATGCCCAGACACTCGGACGCCACGGGTGATCCCATAATACGTCCCGTCTTCGACGGGCGTATAAAAAGGTGTCGAAAACTGAAATTTTGTCAATTTCAATGGCACATAACTCAGATTGTAGCAATAAAATCAACGTGAAAATTACACATAAGCAAGATCATGTTGTCAACAAGATACTGTCCAATTATCATTTTAATTGGTTAACATTTTTGGTTGTTAACTTAGAGTGAAAAATATCGAATATGGCAATTTTGTCAAACTTAAGGGCACATAACTCATGATGTAAGATTCCGATCAAGCTAAAAAATACACCCATGTAGGATATTATGCTTAAAAATGATCTTCAATCTGTCGCTAGAAACTGGTATTGTCCCTGACGATTGGAGAAGTGCAACAGTAGCCCCAGTCTATAAAAAGGGTCCAAAGTCAAAAGCTAGCAACTATAGGCCTATCTCCCTCACTTGCATTGCATCAAAAATTATGGAGCATATCTTGGTCACAAATATTATGAGTCATTTCGATAAGAACAACCTACTAAGCCAGTTCCAGCACGGCTTCAGAGCTAAACATAGCTGTGAATCACAATTAATTAGTTTTACCCAGGAAGCCTATGATAATCTTGAAAATGGTCAACAAACAGACATAATTGTAATGGATTTTAGCAAAGCCTTTGACAAGGTTGATCACAGCAAACTTATCTTCAAATTAAATAAGCTGGGCATCCATCCTCTGATCTCAAGATGGATTAGATCCTTCTTAAAGGATCGTACTCAAAGAGTAGTGGTCGACGGCCATTCATCTACTACTCTCCCTGTTCTCTCAGGGGTCCCTCAAGGTTCAGTGCTCGGTCCATGTCTCTTTTTAGCCTACATCAATGATCTCCCTTCCTGTATCCAAAGTAAAGCAAGACTTTTTGCAGATGACACCATAGTCTATCTAACTGTCAAGTCCGAGTCAGATGCAAATATCCTCCAAAACGATTTGAGAGCACTGGAAAAATGGGAACGGGACTGGGCAATGGAGTTCAACCCGGACAAGTGCGAGGTCTTGAGAATCACCCGCAAGAAAAGCCCGTTCACCTACCCCTATATGCTCCATAATGTCCAACTCCAAACCACTGAGGCTGCCAAATACCTAGGGGTCACAATTAGAAACGATTTAAACTGGTCAACACACATAAACAATATCTCTGCAAAAGCAAATAACTCCCTAAGGTTTATCAGAAGAAACATTCGTACCCCTAACCAACAAGTTAAAACACAAGCATACACAACATACGTCCGGCCGCAGCTTGAATACTGCTCCTCCATATGGCACCCTTGGCAAAAAAACCATTCTTTGAAAATAGAAAAAATCCAAAGGGCTGCAGCACGTTACGTCCTTAACAACTATGATTATACAAGCAGTGTCACCAGTATGCTCGAATCCCTTCACTGGAAAACCCTCCACCAACGGCGTATACAATCTTCTCTGATATACTTCTATAAAATAAAAAATGGCCTAGTATGCGTCGACCATAACCACTTAACCCCAACCCGTAACCTCAATTATCTTATTCCACAGTCTCGAACCCAATATCATATGAATTCATTCTTTCCTAGAACCATCAGACTGTGGAACTCCCTCCCATTTGATGTGAAATCAAGTCCAAGCCTGGCTATGTTTTCAGCAAGGCTGGACTCGACAATCCCTATGTAATTCTAATCCCTCTTTTACCTTTTATCTTTTTACCCGTTTATTCTTTTAGCGCAAAACTCTTTTACTAACACGACCTGGTGATAGGTGTCCCCTCCCATTAATGATCAGTATTGATTGCCTGGGAGTACCCAACAGAAACAGAAACAGTAAATGTATTCTGTCCAGGTTTTGTCTTGTAACAAAACAAAACCTGGAAGTTGTATGTTCAATATTTTGTCTTGAATGTTCAATATTTGTCGACTTTATAGCAACAAAGTCAAAACCAGCTATTTTTTACATTCAAGGGCCGATAACTCTGGTTATTGTGATTCAATCCGAATTCTTTGAAGGAATCTGAGGGAGTGTCACCCAATGATCATTCCTGTGAAGTTTGGTTGAAATCCACCCAGTAGTTATAGAGGAGAAGATTATCAAAGAAAAGGTTTCAGGACGCACGACGGACACCGACATGACAATAGTCTCCTGGCCTGAAAGGCCAATGGAGTAAAAACGGGGATTTCGAGATCGACGCCAAACTTCGGATTACAATGTATAGGCCGTGGGCCGAGCCGGCAAATTGTGACAAAGTGCTTCAGGCTGGAGGGTGAAGGGGAAAACTTGATTTAGTAATTAAGATATTAATGTATAAAGTCATAATCAGGATTGTTTACCTTAAATTATGTGGTCACTAATTAGAAAAACGCGATTTTAGTGTCTTTGAAGATGCCCATAATTGACCAATCAGATGAGAGTATTTAAGCCTAAAAGGTTTCAGCCCGGTCCTGAAAAATGGCCGCCCCCATAAAGGAATGCATCTGTCAAACCTCAGATTTTGATGTAGATGCACTTATTCCATGCACAGACGTTACATGGACGAAGCTGTACAGTTGCTCAAATGTTTGGGCAACTGTGGATGGTAAAGAAAAAGAAGTTGCCCTGAGTATTTTGACTTATAGTACGAGTTGTACCTGACATTGGGTCCATCGTCATTTCTGCCAGAAGTACACAAACAGTAAGCGAATTGAATGTGGGGCGAAGCGGAGGGACGCTGGACGTCTAAGGTCATCTGAGGACCAAGAAGGAGAATGTCAGGTGAGTATTGTTTTTAAAGAATTGTGTTTAGCAGGGGTCCATAGAAATACCGGAACGCACAGTAATTACCGGAACATTACTAATAGAGTAGATCTATTTGGGGAAGGGTTCTATGCTTTTCAGTTTATACCAATGGGTGATGAAGATCAATTTTAATCCATTCCCACATAATGACTCCTTTTGACGCCCTACAAGATAACAGCTTAAGAAAACATTGTGGAAATGAAGAAATTGTGATAAGCAATTTTTCATTGCCCACACTGGTATTACTACACAGACAAAAAAATATAACTTTTCATTCACTTGAAATTGTCGTCTACATCATCTTTGTATTTGGATAAGTAAAATTTTGCTGTCTGCTAGTCTACTGGGTTAAATGTGTATGGTCAGTCCTGTGCATTCTGGTAATCACTGTGCGTTTCGGTATTTCTATGGAGCGTTTGCAGTGTCTGAATGTTCAAATATACAGAGATTTCCAGTTTTCGATCAGTAGGACATATATACATTGTTTTTTGTACTGTAAAGTAACCTTCATTAGAAAACACTGCTATTTACATTAGGATACCGTAACAGGACTATGAAAATGAGAAAGGGCAAACCATTTAAAACAAATTTAAAGCTACGAAATATACATACCGGTACAAGTAAACAATTCTTCTTTCATTTTCTTTCCAATTATAAGGCCTATATCCTACTATTTTCTGGCAGTTTGAAGACCCTAGACCTGGCAGGTAGCCGGGCATGCAGAAGCTATGACCAATATTTTTCTTAAATTTTTCAAGTTGAATAAATTTGGTAAATTAACCCTTTCCCAGACAGCAAAAATTTGGACTGATCACATTTTGAAAAAATGCTACAGATGACAAAATGAATGCTTATAAAGATAGTTTTTATGAGTAATATAGCATAGAATATATTGAGGCAAAAGGAGAAAATGCTAATAATGAGCATTTTCTTCTTTGTCTCAATGTTTTCCCAAGCCTTCCGTATTTGGGACATCAAAACAAGGTCTTTCTTGGGAATTGGTTTAATAAATAAATAAAACATTGAATCATAAATATTTTAATGTCTTTCAGGCTTCTGATTCAAAGGGAAAGGGAAAGTAAAAGCTCTCAAGTTGCTGAAGAAAGATGTGTCATATCAGCATGCCTTCTCCAGTTGGAAAAAAACATTATCTCAAGACCTGAAGGAAGAACTGGAGTAGTTTGTCTGTGAATTGTATGGATGGCCAGGATGTGTCAGGGTCAATGATGTCCGGTACCATTGCTTCAGGTTTCGGTGCACTGGTGATTCAAGCAAGTGTTCTTGCAAAAAAGCTGGACTACCGTGCACAACAATGTGTCGTGAAAACTGCTCAAATTGCTCAAATGTTGACCATGAATTACTCGGATGACACAGACAGTGAATGAATGATGATAACTTAACCCATTCCAGGCCCGAATCCCCCAATGTTGGCAAAAATGTCGAATTTTCTTAATTTTACACTGAAAATTTTGGGAAAATCCAAATTAGCCCCCCCCCCCCAATATTCAGGACAAGGGCTTTAGTCCCCCAATATGAAATTGCTTCCTACGGGCCTGCATTCCCTCACGATGACGCTTTTTGACACCCCTCAAGATAAAGGCTTTGGAAAATATTGTGGAAAATAAAGAACTTGCATGTTAACCCTTTCCCAAACAGCAAAATATACAGCTAATCAATTTCAAAAGCTAAGGCAGCCATCAAAATAGATGTAAAAAAGACTGGTTTTGTGTAAATTATAACATAGAAAACATTGAGGCAAAAGGAGAAACTGCTGGTCATCAGCAGTTTCTTCTTTTGTTTCAATGTTTTCCTAAGCCATTTATACCAGGGACGTCAAAACCAGGTCTTGTTTGGGAAAGGGTTAAAAGGCAATTTCTTCATTTTTCACAGTGTTTTTTTACACAGAAACACCAAAATGTATTCAGTTTCATTCACTTCAAATTGTCGTCTGCAACATTTTTGAATTTGGGCAAGTCTAAAATTCTGTCGTTTGGTATTGGGTTAAATGTTAAAATAACTGCAACATTATAGTTTATGACTGTTAATTACCATCAAAGTTTCTGAACCTTAGACCAATTTAACCATTTCCCAAACAAGACCGGTATATAACGTTTCTATTACGTAACACTAGGAAAAACATTGAGACAAAAGAAGAAAACACTGGTAATCAGCATTTTCTCCTTTTGTCTCAATATTTTTCATGCTGTACAATACACATTTTTACCTTTGATATAATTTGTTTTGTCGTCTGCAGCAGCTTTCAAATTGGACAACCCTTAATTTTGCTGTTTGGGAAAGGGTTAAAAACAAGTATTTGATGATTTAATGTTTCACTAAAATAATGTGAACTGCAGTTATCACGGTGTATTATCACATGATTTAGAATTTCCGATAACCTTCAATAACTTTGTCAATACTTGACCACTTTGAATTCGATTTGAAGCAGAGAAGGTGGAAAAATGTCAGGAATAACATGGATGTCATAGATTTTGAAAAATCAACTGACAAAAAAGTTATTGAAGATAAACCAAAATTTTTGTTTATCTTCAATAACTTTTTTATCATTTGATTTTTCAAAAATCAACCATGTCCATTGTATGCATGAGATCTGTCCACATTCTCTGCTTTAAACCGAATTCAAATCGGTTCCATATTCACAAAGTTATTGAAGATATTCAGTAATTATTGCATCATGTGATTATACACCGTGGTTATACATGGACGAGACAATTATGTCCCAGTCACTATCATTTTCCTGTCTTTCTGGTGTGTTGAAATATAATTAACAACCATATATTTTATTTTTCTTAATTTTGAGGATCTAAAATACTTTTGTTATCTTTTAAGATTATAAGTAAGCTAACAAGCATCTTCTTTTTTGCCTTATCATTTTCTCCACCTATGTTGGATGAACAGCTGTTGGCTTGGATTTCCTGTTTGCGTTCGCACTCCTGCAAGAGATGCTTAATCCTTTCCAAAATAAAAAATAATTGTAGGGTTGCACAATCTGAAAGATGCATCAAACAACAAAATGGATTTTGAATAAAGATGGCACTTTGTTGTGTTAAAGCACAGAAAATATTGAGGAGAAAATGCCGATTATCAGCATTTTTTCTTATGTCTCAATGTATTCCCAAGGCTTTTTAATGAAAAGTGTCAAATGCATGCCTTTTGGAAATGGGTTAAACTGCTTTTACCCAAACAACAAGTAAGTGGGACGGTAGCCAGTCTCGTTGCTATGTTCAAAAGCTGCTGCAGTGAAAAATATGGGTTGATAAAGAGTTGGTTTGTGAAATATAAAACCTAGAAAATTTTGAGGCAAAAGGAGATGATCAGCATTTTCTTCTTTTGCCTCAATGTTTTCCCAAGCCTTTTCTTGTAAGGTCGTTAAAACCCGATCTTGTTTGGGAAAAGGTTAAAGGAATGTGTAACTAGAAACTTAGGTTGTATGGGTCTCAACCTAAGACCTGTCGATAACAGATAGGGCCTATATTTCACCACAACCCATTTGTTGTTGCCACTTTGATTGACATTCATGAATATCAGACTGGTCCAAAATATAAATGTTACAAAGTAACAAAATAAGTGCACCACAGAACAGAAGATTTGTGTGCTATAATGTCTAAAACCTTCTTGTCGAAGGAGAAAATGCATATTACAGAAAATAGTTTCGTTATCACGTTTTACTAACCATACTGGGATGTCAAAACCTGGCATTACAGTCAAACAGTAGCTCGAACAGCTTTTGGACTAACAAATTTGTGAAAAATATCAGCAGTTTGACACATAAAGCCATTTATCCGAATTTATGTTGTATCCGGATATAGGTACACTTTACCTAGTATTTCAAAGTCAAATTACTTTATAGTGACCACATACTTTAGGGTAAACAATGTTGTTTTGTAATCAGGAGATGATGGGGATTATTTTGATATATAGTTTATGTATTCACCCTTTAGCCTGAAGCAAACTTTTTTTTAGAAGCCTTTTTTGGGGTTCGGCCCATGGCCTAGTATATTAAAAGTAGTTTCGGCAAACCGCGTGATCACGCACGCACGCACGGCGGACACACCGCCATGACAATAGCCCGCCGACCCGAAGGCAAGTGGAGCCAAAATTCCTTGTCGATGTCATTTTAGTGTCTCAAGTTTTAAAAAGTGGTGGCGTATTTTGTGATTACGGCACTCTTGTTCCCTCTATTGTGTTTACATAAACATGACCTAAATAAAATTCACGTACTGTTAGCGTTGTGAATTAGGGTATCATTGTAAACAGCATATGAAATGTTTCTTTTAATCGAATTCGTGATGTTTTTTGTTTTAATAAACGTAAAAGGAGCTGGGAATAGTCCTAGCGCCATTCTTTAAATTTATAAGCACATGTGGCGGTGTTGTGGGGGTGACTGATGAGCGTTGCCGCATCTTGTGTAGACAAAGGATTCCGGTGACCTACTTTTAAAAGGATGTAAATTATGATAATAACGCTTACAGTACTATAAATAAACCATGACCTTTGGACAGAGGAGTCCAACTAAGAAGGTAAAACAGGTTTTCGGAAACCCTTTGTTTAAATTCAACCGTTGTTAAAATATTTGATGTAAAAACAAGGATCGCATTAATATTATAGTCTCTGTGGCAAAGTGGGTAAGGTGGTGGTCTCTCAATCTAACGAAATATTTTAGCCAGGGTTCGATACCAGAAAATTCCACTATATTTTTTTCATGTTTTATTTTTTCATTATTCGACCTATTTTCTTTTATCTTTACAGTGCGCCTGTTTCTTTTCATTATGTTTCGTCCATACAAAATATGTATAAGATGATTTCTCTGTCATCAGGGTTATATCTATATAAGCCTACAAATCAGACTTGTCTGACATTCATGATTTAACAAATTGTATTAGATCTACTTTAATTGCAATATTCAGATCTACGTGCAAAGCTATCATCTAGAACGGTATCTGTGGTGATGGAAAAAAATGAATATTTAAATAACTAAAAGAATAAAAACAAAATTTGTAATCAAAACCCGACTATGTGAGATTCGAACCTACATCTTCCATCTTACAATAATTATTGTTGGTAACGGCTGTTTTTACCACTCGGCCACGGTTACTTTGTATTGAAATTGAAGTATTTAAAGTGTCAACTCACCAGTTTGGCTGAATTCTACTGTGTACAGTTGTCGTTAGTCAATCTCGTAGTCCTTGTTCGTTCGTGGGTCGTTAGTTTGCATGTATCGAATATCGTTCGGTCGTTTGGAACGTCTGCACACTCCAAAGGCTCAGCGCAGAAGGGACGAGATGCCGCTTCGAATCTCGTGTCTCGTGAGCGTTCCTCTCTCAGCCAATCAGATGTCTCGGAGTATTTGGGTCGATCAACAGCGCCACCTACGGGAAGCTACTTTCACTTTCACTACACTCCCCCCCGTTCTATTCGAAAGGCGTTGATCCATACCCTGAAAACTAATCCTGAAAGCTAAAATTAGTTACTGGAACATCTGAAGACATCTGATTCGAAGTGAGTATTGGCGCCAATGGTCTGTACAGGGAAAGTCGGTTACATGTAAGTCACAATTAAGGCCGATGCAACCAACAAACCCCCCTTGGAATGGGTTCATCTACTTGTACAGCTGTAGAGCGTTCTGGGTGGCAAACTTCAGGACTTCTTTCCAGTCAGTCTCTAAACGGGTAGCCACTGTTTTCGCAACCATTCCAAGTAAACCCGGTGTACTGTAGGCCTTGCTGGGATGTATCTCGCGGAACGTGAAGTACGGTGCATCAGTTTCAAGTAGGAAACGGTATTGTGGTACACGACGTAATCCGTTGAGCGCTTGTTCATCAAAACCATCCACAGCTCGGGTAAATCCGAAGAAAGTGTAGGGAAACGATGACAGAAATGATTCCACCACGCATGATTATCCACTGAAGCAATGAAGATGAATTGGTTGGTTCCTGGGTAAAACTGCTCTCATCGATGCTAGTGCTGAAAAATAAGCTGAATCCCCAGTCCTTGCTGCTCCTCTACAATGAATCACCACCACATGATGGGGTTGGACCTTTTGTAGGCATCTGTCAAACGTTACATACTGCGCTGACCACTGCTCCATGGGTGCTGTAAAATCCAGACCAATCTCTCCCACACCGGAAACTTGGGGCATCTTGAGAAGTTGATCCAGATTTTCCTCCGCTGAAGACAGTAGAGCTGCTTTCTTCGGATGTAATCCTACAGTAACCTTTAATCCTTGACCGTGCAGACTAATCAGTTCCGTCCGGGTAGGGTAGGTGTCCGGATCGCAGAAATTCGCAGTTGCTCCTATGACCTGTACTTTATATCCAGGGGCTGGCGTGATCAATCTGCAAATGTCTGCGAAACTGGCATCCAATCTCCTAGCGGCTGTCCTGGTCCTATCCAGATGGAAGTGACTATCAAACGCTGGCGGAATTGGCTCTCGGTCCCCCTGCTTCTCCTGTCTTGGTTCACTCTGTGGTCCTCTGGTTGAATCGTCTAGCGGCTCCGATGCTGGTCTCAAGCGGAATTGGGCGAGTAAACTGCATCGGTAACGCGGTTCGAGTCTTGCAACCAGTATACACATCGCTCTCCAGTGAAACAGCATGGCAGGGCAACTCAATGGTCGAAGGGTAAACTGTCCAGGAACACGGGTACTACCTTCTAAACAAAGGGCTGTGACGGCTGCTACCAAACTTGGGGTAACTTCCTCGTTCATCTCCGGTTTCAGCAATTCGGTACTGTCAACGTACACGGCAAGGTTGTGCAACGTAGAACATCCTCCAAGCATCCATCCGGCGATGAGCTTCAGGGCCGAGAGCCTCCTCTTCGTCAGATCCTCAGTGAGCGGAAGGGCTTCGTCAAAAATCTCCGGTAGTTGGTCCCTAACACCACCAAATCCCTCCTGTCTGCTGCCTTGGTGACATCCAGGAATGATGCACTGGTTCCCGTCGTCCAAGTTCCTCAATTTCGCTTGTAGCTTGTGACGACGGATGGCGCGCTTGCTGGGCTTTGGCAACGTAGGGCATGACACTATCTTCAACTTTCCCTCAGCTTCTTCCACTCTCCTCGTCTCCTTTGGCTTGGTAGTCTGCACGGTCGGGGCGCGGACTTGCGCAGATGATTTCTTGTGCCGTTTGTCCAAGGGTCGATGACGCGTATCCGGCGATAGGGATGCTAGTCGCTGACGTTTGGCGATCCTTGGACTCCTCCTCCTGGCTGACTGACGAGAATCCGGTTTTGCCGTTGTTCGAGTAGATGCAGGTCTCTTAGGCTTCGAAGAGTGTTCCTTCTTCTGGCTCGACCTTGATGCATGCGATTTGTCCGATGGCTTGCTATGCACCAAGGGAGTAGGTTTCTGGTAACGCTCCCCGGTTGTCTTCGAGGGCCTGTCATCACATCTGGCAACGGGCTCCACCTTCTGCTCCACAACACTGGCTGGGAACCTAATGGGCGAGTAACTCCTCGTCGTAGGCGTAACGTCCACGTCCATTGGTTCGTCCTGAGAGGCATCCAGTCTCAACACGTCCTTGGTGACCTTGACCGGCGAATCCGCGACTTCATCAACGACTTGAAAGTCCTGCAGAAACTGCAACATCTCGTCGTCGTCGCTGTCAGGGGCGGGCTCGTCAGTCTTGGCTTCCCTCACATCTGCTGCGTTCGTAGAGATGGTTGGGATTGACGGGTCAATGTCTCGACGAATGTCTCTCGATGGGCCAGTTGGCGCTGCACTGGGCTTCCTTCTGGGCCTGCGTACGGGTGCGAGGTGAGTAGAAATCCACTCCTCCGTCTGGAAGTCCAAATCCAACGCTTGCTTCGCGACGTCAGCCAACCAGGATTTGTTGCTCCTCTCCTTTGCAATCTTCGCTTGTCGTATGAGGGCTGTCTCAAAAGCACTGTATTTCCCGTTGCTTAGAAGAAGATTGTGAATGAGGGTGTGCTTCGGCACCTGCTTTCCACTATCCGAGGCGAACTCCATCTTCTCTAGGAAATCCATAACTGTAGGTAGGTTGATGGGTGTTTCAAAGATACGAAGTAGTCCACCTGAAAAATGGAAAGCTGTAACCTGCGGCCTGGCTAAACTCGCTAGTAGGTCCTAGATGGATCGCTAGTAGGGTTTGCTGTGTCTGTTTATTTGCGGCTAAACGTTACCAAGTCCGTAAGGGATCCGAGTAACGCCTGCTCTCTACTCTAAGCTACACAATCTGAAACGAGAAGGAAGAATTGCATTTAATGTCTGTTTACTTTACTGATCTCCACACAGTTTTTACACTTGTATTTGTCGATTTCCAGGGCATCTGATGCAGTAACATCGACACAGGAACCATGGTACCACTCGTCGCAGTAATCACACTGGATCATGAAACGTCCCTGCCATGGCTTCCTACAAAGACAGTAAAGCTCACCATTATCCTCTTCCCCCCCGTTTTGATCTTTCGGGCTTGACTTCCAAGCATGTATCCACGCCGGTAGGTCACGTGAGTTACATGGTTTCATTCTATCGTGATTGACAACAAATATGGTTTTCCGCAACTTAATCCTGTACAGACTAGGTGATAATTTCTTTATAATTACTGCTGGGCCCTTCCAGGGAGAACACAATTTCTTGCATTTCCCTTTCAGGACGGCTGAATCAAGTAAATAAACAACATCACCTTCCCTGTACGGGCGCTGGAGAATCCGCACATCGTAGTCCCGTTTCATCCTGTTCAGGGACGCATTGAGGTTCTCCCGCGCTATTTTGTGGGCGTCTTCCATAGCCGCTGTCAACCTAGTAACATACGTGTCTGGGGCATCAGTGCTTTCTGTTCTAAGGGGATACATGATATTGGATGGAACATTTACCTCCCTACCTAGCATCAGCATGTTGGGTGTAAAACCGGTACTTCTGTTGACTGCCGCTCTTAGGGCCCCTGCAATCTGTTGGATATAGAGGTCCCAATCATTTTGTCGTTTACTTACGAAACATCGGACGGCACCCATCAGAGTACGGTTAAAACGCTCCACCTGTCCATTAGCTGACGGTCGGTAAGAAGTGGTTCTAGCCTTATGGATCTGCAGCACATCGCAAAGAGCAGCAAACAGCTTGGACTCAAAGTTCCTACCCTGATCGGAAAAAATCTGAAATGGTACGCCAAACCTGGAAAAGAAATGATTAACAGCCGCGGCAGCGGTATCTTGTGCAGTCTGAGATGGGAGGGGAATACACTCCACCCACTTGGTAAACTGGTCAACCATCATCAGAATGTACTCGTTACCGCTCCTTGTCTTAGGTAAAGGGCCTAAAAAATCAATGTGAACTCTTTCCATGGACGCACCAGCTTGATATTCTTTCATAGGAACTTTGCCATATTGGGGCGACTTTTTCTGCAGGTTACAAGTTGCACATGAAATGACATACCTCGAGACATCTGTGGACAAACCATACCAGAAAAACTTCTCTTTCAGCCTCTCCTTGGTCCTACGAACCCCTTGATGACCAGCTGACGGAAGATCGTGGTTCCATTCCATGGCCTTGTCTCTCAGGCTGCTTGGCACAACCAACTTAGGTACATCATCTTTCCCCTTAAAGAACAACACACCATCAATCAAGCAGAAACGTGACTTGTTCAACCAGTAGAACTTGCTTGCTGGACTGGATAGAAACAGGTCCCTCTCCGATGGCTCTGTGTTGTTGCCCAGCCAACCTAAAATGAAATCTAAATCAGAATCATTAGACTGGGCCTCTTTAAGGTCTGGGATGCTGAAACTCCAGCACAAAAGTGTACTGTCGCCTGCAGCTCCCGTATCTACACTACAAATTTGTGGATTGCTTATGGTTTCCACATGTGTTGGATAAACCACGCATCCCTCAATCTCAAAATCTAGGTCCCCAGAAAACAAAGAATTAATTGACAGATCATCACTCAAGCTTACATCATTCGGATTTCCTACCGCTACCCCATTTACATGACGTACTTTCCCGCATTTCCCCCCTGGACGTGACCCAGAAGTGCCTACTCCCAGTAGAGTAGCAGCAATACGAGGCGGACCCGGGACTCCCCCCTCTTCTTGCCCATTGACTCCTATCCCATTGTCACGGCCCGAGTTATCCTCCCAGTGGAGTGTCCCCTTCATGGGACCGGGAACTAACGGTAAAGTGTCATCGCATTCCTCTTTAAAGCGTTTCCAGTTATGGTCTTCTGCACGTTGGCAATAGGAACATCCACCGGAAGGCAAACCATCAATCTTACCCAGTGGTATCCTGGACAGAGCATCCGCATTTCCGTGTTTGGACCCTGGTCGATGGCGGAGGATCATATTAAATTGCGAAAGCTCTTCCATCCAGCGCGCGATTTGTCCTTGTGGCTCTTTAAAACGCAATAACCATGTTAAGCTTGAGTGATCGGTACGCACAACGAAGGGTTTACCTAACAAATAATGACGATATTGGCGAGTGAAACGGACCACCGCCAATAGCTCTTTCCTGGTCGTGCAGTACCTTCTTTGTTCTTTGGATAGGGCAAAGCTACCGTACGAAATTACCTTCTCTTCTCCATTATGGACCTGTATCAGCTCTGCTCCAATGGCTACGTCTGACGCATCGGTGTCCAGAATATACGAATCTTGGCGGTTCGGGATTCCAAGTACTGGTGGTGAGATAAGCGCTTGTTTCAGTTTTGCAAAAGAATTTTGTTGCTCATCCCCCCATTTGAATTTGTTTTTCCCGATTACCAAATACAACGGAGAAGCCAATTCCGAGAAATTCTTGACAAAATTGCGGTGGTAATTAGCTAAGCCCATGAACCGTTCAACATCCTTAGAGTTTCGTGGAACCGGCCATTCAGATACGACCTTAACATCCTCATCAGACATCGCGAGTGTATTTCCGGTTACTATTCGGCCTAAAAATTCAACCTCTTTTTGTGTGTGTGAAAGAATGCGCATTTTTTCGGCTTTAGACGCAACCCATACTCGCGAAATATTTGCATGGTTTCCCTGAGGTTAGCAATGTGATCATCAAACGTTTTCCCTAAAACGAGGATATCGTCCAAAAATGCTAGTGCTACTTTCCAAGTCAAACCCCTCAAAACGAGGTTCATAACGCGCGAAAAGGTTGCAGGCGCGTTGCAAAGTCCAAAGCCCATCTTCTTGTGCTCGAATAACCCAAATTTAGTGGTAAAAGCAGTCTTTTTCCTGTCCTCGGGCTTGATATTGACCTGCCAGTAGGCGGAGTTGGCGTCCAGTTTTGAAAACCAAAGGTTACCTACCAGGGTGTCCAAACAATCATCTACCAGTGGCAGTGGGAACACGTCTTTGACAGTGACATTGTTGAGTTGGCGGTAATCGATGCACCATCTGACGGAACCATCACGTTTGCGGATTAGCACGGGTGCAGCAGCCCAATCCGAGGTAGACTCTTGAATGACGCCGGCATCTAGCATTTTCTTCAAATGTGCTTCTTCTTCTTCAACAAAATGGGCAGGGGTACGTCTCATCCCTATCTTGATAGGTTTGCCCCCCCCCCCCCCCCCCCCTGTGTCTATGCTGTGTTCAATTGCTGTAAAATTCCCTAGGTCAAATTCATGTTTCGCAAAGACGTCATGATAATCCCATAGGAGTTTAGCAAAGGTAGCACATTCGGAGTTGTTAAGGTGTGTGCATGATCTTTCATAGAGTTCTTGCAAATGATCCGGTACCTTTCCCTTAATTTCACTTTGCTGTACTGTGCATATGTTGGGTGCACTTGACTGTACGTAGCTGAAGTTGGGTGCAGGTGGGTCCGGCCCAGATTCGTTTGATTGGTCAACTACCTCCCCCCCGAAATAAAAAGCATTTGCAATGTGTTTTCCCCGTTTTAGTGTGCGATGTTTGTCAGAAATGTTCACAACACTAACTAATGGCGACGTGTCATTGCTGTAAATTGTTCTCGGGACAGAGATAGACAATCCTTCTTTTCCCTCTATGAAGAATTCGCTTGAAATTGGGCGAGTCAATTTGCATTTAACCATAACAACGGAATTCGGCGGAATAATTCGGCGGCGGGAAACGATCACATTTGCTAACTCAGGGTCCACATCCGGTTTAAGGCCCTTTGAAAGTTGAACAGTTTGCCCGTCAAAAATCATGGTACTTTTTCCAAAATCCAGAATACATTGCCGTTTTTTCAAAATGTCGGCGCCGAGCAACATGTCATGTTGTATTGGGGCTACATAAATGGAGGGTTCGGTATAAATTTTGTTACCTAATTGGAGGTTGACCGGACCTACAATGTAACCTGTCATTTTCATTTCACGACCTGCTGCCCTGAGCGTCACGTCTTTGATGAAATCTGGCTTGGGATTCATCTTTCGGTAGACCCTGTCGGAGATAATTGTTACTTCTGCTGCAGTGTCCACCATAGCTTGCAAGTAAGTACCATTAACCTTGACATCAACACATTCTATGGATGTAGAAAACAAATGGCAAACTGTGACATCATCCCGTAGATCAAGATCGGCAGTCTGATCTTCAGTCTGATCCGTGTCCATAATCTCTGAATGGCTCCCAGTCTGTAATTTTTGCTGTTCCACAGGTTCCCTAACTCTAATACTACTAAAACTACCTACATTTTCCAGTGAAACAGCTTTCCCTTGCGTAAAAAGCTGTTCCCCGGTTCCCTCTAAATTAACCCTACCCTGGCCTTCTGATAATGGAAAGGTTGTTGAACGGCCCTCTTCCCCAACCCAATCTAGTTTTTTGGTGGTGTGTAACCCTGGGGTTTGGGGCAGTTCCTTACCAAATGGTCGGTACTGTGACACCTAAAACAGGCCCTTTTACCCGGTTTACGTCTCCTCTCTGAGAGTCGCTTCACCTGTTCCTGCAGTTCCACAATAGCCGCCTTCAACTCTTTCACGACTTCGGTTTCTTGAGGCTCTTGTTTAACTGCCTGAACAAAACTTTCTTCTGCAGCCCGTTTTGGTGCCTTACCTTTCCCGTAAATGGCCTGATGTACGTGCTTGTACATATAGATTGATTCCAACGCGGATTCAATGGTGGCTGGTTGGAGTAAACTTGTGTGATGACCGGCTTCTTTGTCCAACAGGCCCTGGCAAAAGCGAGAGATAGCTTGCTTGTTGGAATAACTCTCTGGCAAGGACCTAAAGGCAGAATTGGCCAAGAACATCACTCGGTCTGCCCAATCTTCCAATTTCTCATCCGCTCTTTGATTTGCTTGTTGGAATCTGAGTAGCGCAGTCTCTTCCAACGGTTGTTGTCCAAAACGCGACTCCAATCGTGCCATAAGAGAATGAAAGGTAATGGGGGCACCTCTTTCCACAATAATTGCGTAGTACTCTGCCGCCTTACCTGTCAAGCTCCAGCAAAGGCAGTTCAAACATTCTTCGGGTGACCAAGCACCTGCCCTCGCATATCTGACGAACTTGTCCTTAAATATTGTCCAGCTCGACTTCCCGTCAAAGGTTAGGTTGGACAGCAAGCTCACGAGGCGACGAGCCGAGCCAGGAACCGGCAAGACAGGCTGAGTTTGATGAACAGTCTGTCTACCGCCCCCCGACTGCAGCTGTGCCATCATGTTTGCCAGACGGTCCATCTGCTGGTTCAATTTCCTTGACCTTTCATCATCCTCATCCTCATCAATTTCATCCCCCTCACCAATATGACCGAAATCCAGAAATGGGTTACCTGGTGTACAACCACCGCTCTGCTTCACTTTCACAGAAGGCTCGGCGGCCTCAGCGGCCTTCGTTTGCTCATATTTATGGTCTATGAACGAGAGCAGGTCAGCGACCCCTGCCCACTGATGAGGGTCAGTCCTTCCTTGAATGTATTCCGCATCCGGAGACGGCGTCTTGCATAAACTTGGCGGCTCAGGAAGGGAATTCATAAATTCATCCGCATCATATGGGTTGAGGGTTGGCATTGATGGGGTGCTTTTGGGCCCAGTAAACCTGCGGTTACGCGTAAAGTCCAAGCCAGCTAGCTCCGAATCAGTGAACTTGTGTCTGGTTATGGCTTGCAATAACCCCAGGTTTAGATTACCCCTGGTCTCCCTGTACTCGATAATTGTATCGGCGATTTTGGGGCCTACATGGGGGATAGATGTTAGGGCATTCTTGTTAGCAAAATTGACAGCAATCAAGAAATCAGCCATTGTTGTCAGGATACTGTGGTGACACTTAATGAACAATGTCGAAATTTTAGCAGACGATGTAAACAAAGTCGGCGAAAGGCAAAATTTGCAGACAAATTGCAGTTGGGGTGCACAACCAGCTACAATTTAAATCAAAAACGGTTATTGCCAGTGAAATTTCAGCAATTGTTGTCTGTATAGTCGACCAAGAATATTGAATTTTCGGAAAAAATCAATATGGCTGCTGGGGCACGCGGTTGTGGAAAAGCAGTTGGCCGGGTTCAAAAAACAATTCTGACACCAATAAAGTGTCAACTCACCAGTTTGGCTGAATTCTACTGTGTACAGTTGTCGTTAGTCAATCTCGTAGTCCTTGTTCGTTCGTGGGTCGTTAGTTTGCATGTATCGAATATCGTTCGGTCGTTTGGAACGTCTGCACACTCCAAAGGCTCAGCGCAGAAGGGACGAGATGCCGCTTCGAATCTCGTGTCTCGTGAGCGTTCCTCTCTCAGCCAATCAGATGTCTCGGAGTATTTGGGTCGATCAACAGCGCCACCTACGGGAAGCTACTTTCACTTTCACTACATATTTAATTATTTTCACAAAAACACACCGTACAGTATAAACATACAACCCCTCTCACGTGGATTAGTTAACAATTAAAAGTACATTTGCGTCTCAAGGTCAGTGGTGGCACTATAGCTGCGATATCGTAGCCACAAACTTGATGATGGGTATTGGTTTGTGGCTACGATTCCACCCTATTCCTTCTTGTGGAGCAAGTCAAAAGGGTGGAAAACACATTTTCTTGCATAAATTTTTGAATACTAACATATCTAATCAGATGTGTATCCCATAAAAAGATATTCCATGGTACAAATTCAGTTAAAAAGTAGATCTATCAACAAGAATTTTTACCAATTATATCTTCCAACGGAAAATTCAAGTCTCATTAGAATACAAGAGGGCCAGAATGGCCCTATATCGCTCACCTGAAAGAAGTTTAAGACACGCCCACTTTTTTTGACGAATCAAAAATTTGCAAACAAATTTTGAAAAGGGTCACTCAAGGAACATCGTTGCCAAATTTGTTTCAAATTGACCCAATGCTTGATTTTTAAAGAATTTTCTTATGATTTCTCTAAGTCTGATAAGCCACGCCCTGCCATGCCCACTTTTTTTACCAATACAAAATTTGCCAACATATTTTGAAATGGGTCACTCAAGGTACATTTCTGTAAAGTTTGCTTCAAATTGGGCCTATGGTTGATTTTTAAAGAATTTTCTTAGGATTTCTGTAAGTCCGATAAGCCACGCCCAATTTTTTCTGACGAATAAAAAATTTGAGAAAAAAATTTGAAAAGAGTCACCCAAGGAACATTTCTGCCAAGTGTGGTTCAAATTGGGCCAATGGTTGATTTTTAAAGAATTTTCTTATGATTTCTCCAAGTCCGGTAAATGCTGACCTGCCACGCCCACAATTTTGGATGAATAAAAAATCCTCAAAGAAATCTTAAGAAGGGTCACCCAAGGAACATTCCTGCCAAATTTGGTTTTAATTGGCCCTACGGTTAAGGAGAAGAAGATTTTTGAAGAATTTTTAACAATTTCTCTTGGTTAGATAAGCCCCACCCTGTCACACCCACATTTTTTGACGAAACTATAAATTTATTAACAAATGTTGAAAAGGGTCACTCAAGGAACAATTCTGCAAAGTTTGGTTCAAATTGGCGCATTGGTTGATTTTTAAAGAATTTTCTTATGATTTCTCTAAGGCTGATAAGCCCCTTCCTCCCTGCCACGCCCTCATTTTTTGACAAATGTAAAAATTTGTGAATCAATTTTGAAAAGACAGACTCAAAGAACATTCCTGCAAAGTCTGCTTCAAATAGGCCCAATGGTTAATTTTTAAAGAATTTTCTTATGATTTCTCTAAGTCTGATAAGCCCCTTTCTCCCTGCCACAGCTACGTTTTTAGACGAATAAAAAAAATTGAGAACAAGTTTTGAGAAGGGTCACTCAAGGAACAATTCTGCCAAGTTTGGTTCAAATTGGAACAATGGTTGATTTTTAAAGAATTTTCTTATGATTTTTCTAAGTCTGAAAAGCCCCTTTCTCCCTGCCACGGCTACGTTTTTTGATGAATCAAAAATTTGAGAACAAGTTTTGAGAAGGGTCACTCGAGGAAAACAATTCTGCCAAGTTTGGTTCAAATTGGAACAATGGTTGATTTTTAAAGAATTTTCTTATGATTTTTCTAAGTCTGATAAGCCCCTTTCTCCCTGCCACAGCTACGTTTTTTGACGAATCAAAAATTTGAGAACAAGTTTTGAGAAGGGTCACTCAAGGAACAATTCTGCCAAGTTTGGTTCAAATTGGAACAATGGTTGATTTTTAAAGAATTTTCTTATGATTTTTATAAGTCTGATAAGCCACTTTCTCCCTGCCACGGCTACGTTTTTTGACGAATCAAAAATTTGAGAACAGGTTTTGAGAAGGGTCACTCAAGGAACAATTCTGCCAAGTTTGGTTCAAATTGGAACAATGGTTGATTTTTAAAGAATTTTCTTATGGTTTTTCTAAGTCTGAAAAGCCCCTTTCTCCCTGCCACGGCCACGTTTTTAGACAAATCAAAAATCTGAGAACAAGTTTTGAGAAGGGTCACTCAAGGAACAATTCTGCCAAGTTTGGTTCAAATTGGAACAATGGTTGATTTTTAAAGAATTTTCTTAGGATTTCTCTAAGTGCGATAAGCCCCGCCCTGCCACGCCCACATTTTTTGACGAATCAAAAATCCGCGAACAAGGTTTGAGAAGGGTCACTCAAGGAACATTCCTGCCAAGTTTGGTCAAAATTGGCCTGTTAGTTTTGGAGAAGAAGATGTTTGAAGAAATTGTGAACGGACAGACGGACAGACGGACGGTGAGTGACCACAATAGCTCCCCTCGAGCACTTCGTGCTCAGGTGAGCTAAAAATGGGTGGGTACTCAGCTTCAAAATTGAATTAAACTTTATTTGAAAGTGATTTCAACATAAAACTATGCTGGATTGACAGAAAAATAGTTAACCTGTTGTAAAGTAACATTCTTACTACATTCCATAGCTTTATTTTGAAGTTTGACTATGCTTAACTTGCTGGAATGAATCATTCCAGCACCTGCTCCATTGCAACGAATAGGAAGGAATTGTAACCGAAACCCAGATCAAAATTCAAAAAGGTTTCGGTTACATTATTGCAACTAGTGGCACTATAGCCATCTGACGTGAAATGTACACCGCTGATTGAAATCCGAGCGTTGTGATTGGTCGAAATTTTTAGCTCCCCCTGGCCTCTAAACTGGTACCCGTTGTATACGATGTACTTAAATCCGAAGTAGATTTCAAGGGCGGTAACCAGTCTACCTGGCCTCCAGGCCAGCGGGCTATTGTCATGGCGTTGTGTCCGTCTTGCGTCCGTAAACTTTTTCTTTTTAAATCTTCTCAAAACATAATGTATGGATTTCAACCAAACTTCACAGGAATGATCCTTGGGCGACCCTCTCTCAGATTCCTTCAAAGAATTCTGATTGAACTAGAAAAACCGGAGTTATCTGCCCTTGAATATGAAAAACAGCTTATTTTGACTTTGATTTCACACTAACCAGGTCTGTAGAAAGCAACTTCATACTGGGGGCTAAAATCATTGTCCTGAATAAGGGGGGGAGTATTTGGATCTTCCATAAATATTCAGTGTAAAATCAAGAAATTTCGGCATTTTTGGCCATCCCCTTAGCCCCCCCCCTCCCTGTACCTACGGGCCTGCTAACAACTTCAAATATTGACCAATAAAGATAAAATTTGGAGACCATATGATAAGATCTTGTCTTAGTTTAATTTTCAGCTTCATAGGAATCTTACATCATGAGTTATGTGCCCTTGAATTTTACAAAATTCTTATTTTCAAAAATACTGGTATATTAACAAATCAAGACAATACTTGATCAGAATGACAATGACTATGAGATCGATATCTTACATGTAATTTCCAGCCTGATCAGAATCCAATATCCTGAGTTGTGTTCCATTGAATTTGACAAAACGTCGGTTATTGACTATGTTTTCATTTTGTTTTTTCATTTTGTCATTTTGTAGTCGCAAATATGGACCAATCAAGACAAGTTGGTGACCCTAAGATCTTGCCTGAGTGTAATTTTCAGCTTGATCACATCCTGAATTATGACCTCATTAATTGGGATAAAATTAGAAAGCTATTGATTTAAGTGTAAAATAGACGGAAGGGTTATTGGTTAAAGGGTTTATCTCTTTCTGGTTAGTTAAATGTGTACATGTACAGTTTGCCTCCAAATAGTGTTAACCCATTATCAGAGGGCAAAATTTCAGGCAGGTCTAAATACACAGAGCTTGCAGTTCAGGTTAATGGAATTTTACAATTTGGGATCTTTTAGATAGAAAACATGTTATAGAATAATGAAATTGCTTGTCACAAGCAGTTTCTTCATTTTCTACATTGTTTAGAAAACTCGAAGTATTTTATCTTGTTAGTTAATTAAGAAGGGAGATGTTCATTGCTATTGTTAGTTAATTAAGAAGGGAGATGTTCATTGCTAGTATCCAAAGCTGGAATTTTTTCACCTTTCTCAAGTGTCATCTAGTTTTACATTTTTTTAGCTCACCTGAGCACGAAGTGCTCAAGGTGAGCTATTGTGGTCGCTTTTTGTCCGTCGTCCGTCCGTCTGTCCGTCCGTCTGTCCGTCCGTCCGTTCACAATTTCTTTAAACATCTTCTCCTCCTATACCATTGGGCAAATTTTTACCAAACTTGGCAGGAATGTTCCTTGAGTGACCCTTCTTAAAACTTGTTCGCAGATTTTTGATTCGTCAAAAAATGTGGGCGTGGCAGGGCGGGGCTTATCAGACTTAGAGAAATCATAAGAAAATTCTTCAAAAATCAACCATTGGGCCAATTTGAACCAAACTTGGCAGGAATGTGCCTTGAGTCATTGTTTTCAAAATTTGTTCACAAAATTCTACATTTGTAAAAAAAATGTGGCCGTGGCAGGGAGAAAGGGGCTTATCAGACTTAGAGAAATCATAAGAAAATTCTTTAAAAATCAACCATTCGGCCCAATTGAAGCAGACTTTGCAGAAATATGTTCCTTGAATCACTCTCTTCAAAATTTGTTCACAAATTTTTACATTTGTAAAAAAAAATGTGGCTGTGGCAGGGCAAAAGGGGCTTATCGGACTTAGAGAAATCATAAGAAAATTCTTTAAAAATCAACCATTGGGCCTATTTGAAGCAAACGTGACAGGAATGTGCCTTGAGTCACTCTTTTCAAAATTTGTTCACAAATTCTTACATTTGTCAAAAAATGTTGGTGTGGCAGGGAGAAAGGGGCTTATCGGACTTAGAGAAATCATAAGAAAATTCTTTAAAAATAAATCATTGGGCCCAATTGAAGCAGACTTTGCAGGAATGTTCCTTGAATCACTCTTTTCAAAATTTGCTCAAAAGTTTTTACATTTGTCAAAAAATATGGATTTGGCAGGGAGAAAGGGGCTGATCAGACTTAGAGAAATCATGAGAAAATTCTTTAAAAATCAACCAGTCAGCCCAATTGAAGCAGACTTTGCAGAAATGTTCCTTGAATCACTCTTTTAAAAATTTGCTCACAAGTTTTTACATTTGTCAAAAAAATATGGATGTGGCAGGGAGAAATGGGCTTATTGGACTTAGAGAAATCATGAGAAAATTCTTTAAAAATCAACCATTCGGTCCAATTGAAGCAGACTTTGCAGGAATGTTCCTTGATTCACTCTTTTCAAAATTTGCTCACAAAATTTACTTTGGGAATCATGCATACATGCTGCAGATAAGAGGAGATAATAGCTTTTCAAAAATCAACATTTTGTTCAATATTCATCAAACCTTATGTTGTTGGTGATCATTTAAGTCATCTGCTTGAAAAGATTAATACATTCTACATAGTGTTTGGATATAAATAATAAATTTAGACGGTCATTTCTATTTCTCTTATCTATTTCTCTTATCTGTTGCTCTGGATGCCCCTATGTTTATCTTATGTAAACAAATAAGAAAGAATTAACTTAGCTTATCAGATGTTGATTTTTCGCTATATTTTTTCAAATAACAGACTTAATCTTGTAAATTGTTCTTATAATTTATTATAATGATATATCATAAATGATCAATCTCTAACAGAATAGTATGCTTTGAAAATTAGCCCTATGTATATATTGTGAAATAAAAAAATAACCTCAACCATTGTGCTAATTCATACCCAACTTTATAGGATTGATTCAAACAAAATTATTACTTGATTGTTTCCAAACAGAAAGCCCTTAGTTTGATGCCTTTAAATTTGACCTAATTGCCATTTTCACTCTTGTCATCTTGATTCAGGTGAGCGATTTAGGACCATCATGGTCCTCTTGTTTTTTTTTTTTTTCTCTAAGATCATGGTTCATGGTTGTTTTTGTCTAGTTTTAATATTGCGTTATAATAATAGTATTGATTAATTTCATACAAGGTAACATTATCTATTCTTGAATTAGATATATAGCCACTATAATTTACCTTTCTGGATGTTTATGTAACTATATACATATCAGTCATTTTGTATACATCCAGGTATGTGTTGCTGTTGCGCCCAATATGACCTTAGTAGTCGACGGGCCTTAAAACACTATTCATTCATTCATTCATTTTTCTCTAAGAACTACAAGTATGGAACAAACTGGTAAGAAACATGACATAAAAGGTGTAATTGATCAATAAATTCAGATCTGTATGGAGGAAGGAAACCTTTTTCCAAATGACAAACAATTTAGTTTTTTTTTTTATTTTGCTCAAAGAACCACAAGTATTAAAGTTACAATCTATTAAAAATGATTTGAATATTTACAAATTTCTAGGTCTGTGGAGCGACTTTAAGACCTTCAGGTCTTTCTAGTTTCATAACTCCATGAAAAAAACATTGACCGGACGCTTTTCCTGTAAAACACACCACCTACTTTCCCAAAAAAGTTTCCTTAAAGTCTAAAAGTAAAATCTGCATCTAAAGCAGATTTTACTTAATGTAACAGCTATAGAAAATTATACAGCCATGAGAATTTAAAACAAAAAACCACAAAAACCAATGAACCAATAAAACATGAATGAATCATGCATGGAATACACTTGAACAGTTGAATTCGCTGCTGGAATCTGCCCACTGTAGAAAGCTTTAAAGCATGTATTACTGACGACCAGCATGCATGCCTCTCCAGCACCAATTAAGTCTCCTATCCTTTTTAGTTCGTCTGAGCACGAAGTGCTCGAGTTGAGTTTTGTGTTCACTTTTTTTCCGGCGTCCGTCTGCCCGTCAACATTTTGGGTGTTTACACTCTAGCGTCCACAAAACTAAGACAATCTTGATCAAACTTGGCCAAAACAAGTAGGATCATAAGTTATCGAACAAGATCGATTATGGGCCTGATCGGACCAGAATGTGCGGAGTTATCTGCTCTTGAATGTTAAAAAATGCTGATTTTAACTTTTTTTACACTCTAGACTCCACAATCATTTATCAATCAAGACAAAACTTGGATATAATATTGGATACTGTAAGATCTCGGATGAGTTTAGTTTTCAGTCTGATCTGACCGGAAACACGAGAGTTATATTCCCTTGAATTCGACAAAATTTCCATTTCTGACTGTTTACGACCTTGTTTACACTCTAGAATCTACAATTATTGACCAATCAAGACAAAATCTGGACAGAATGTTCGGGGCCATAAGATCTTTGATGAGTTCGATTTTCTGTCTGATCTGATGAGAAAGTCGAGAGTTACATACCCTTGATTTTTACTGTTTGCTGTTTTTGGTTATTTTCGACCTTGGTAACACTCTAGAATCTACAATCATTTATCAATCAAGACAAAACTTGGACACCACGTTAGGGACCATAAGATCTCTGATGAGCTGATTTTCAGTCTGATCCGATCAGAAAGTCAAGAGTTACGTGACCTTGAATTTGACAAAATTTCCTTTTCAGCGGTTTTCGACCTTGTTTACACTCTAAAATCAACAATTATTGACCAATCAAGACAAATCTTGGATTCAATGTTGGGGACCATAAGATCTAGGATGAGGTTGATTTTCAATTGGATCTGATTAGAAAGCCGAGAGTTATGTGCCTTTGAATTTGATAAAATGCCGTTTTCGGCTGTTTTCGACATTGTTTATACTCTAGAATCTACAATCATTTATCAATCAAGACAAATTTTGGACACAAAGTTGGGTACCATAAGACCTCGGATGAGCTTGATTTTCACAACGTTATTGACCATAAGTTCGTTTCAGTCATAAATGTCAATTGAATTGAACAAAAGTGTTGCGCATATCATTTTGGTTCAGATGAGCGATATAGGACCATCATGGTCCTCTTTTTATTGTCTTTTTAACACCTTTATTTTTTAGCTCCACTGACCGTCAGGCCAGCGGGCTATTGTTATGGCGGTGTGTCCGTCGTGCGTCCGTCCGTCCGTCAGTCCGTAAACTTTTTCTTTAAAAATCTTCTCTGAAACTACTGGGTGGATTTCAACCAAACTTCACAGGAATGATCCTTGGGTGACACTCACTCAGATTCCTTCAAAGAATTTGGATTGAATTAGAATAACCTGAGTTATCTGCCCTTTAATGTCAAAAATAGCTTGTTTTGACTTTATTTTTACTCTAAAATCTACAAATATTGCAAAATCAAGACAAAACTTGTACGGAATGTTTGTGACCGTAAAATCTTGCTTTGATATAACGTTCAGCAAGATCTGAATTTTATATCATGAGTTATGTGCCCTTGAAATTGCCAAAATTGCTATTTTCGGCTCTATTTTGACATTGATTTCACTGTACATAGCAACTACAAATATTAACCAATCAAGACAAAACTTGTACCGAATGTTGTTGGCCATAAGATCTTGCTTTGATATAATTTTCAGTTTGATCTGAATTTTACATCAAGAGTTATGTGCCCTTCGAATTGACAAAATTGCCATTTTCGGCTCTATCTTGACATTGTTTTCACTCTAGCAACTACAAATATTGACCAATCAAGACAAAACTTGTATCGAATGTTGTTGACCATAAGATCTTGCTTTGATATAATTTTCAGCTTGATCTGAATTTTACACCATGAGTTATGTGCCCTTCGAATTGACGAAATTGCCATTTTCGGCTCTATATTGACATTATTTTCACTCTAGCAACTACAAATATTGACCAATCAAGACAAAACTTATACCGAATGTTGTTGACTATAAGATCTTGCTTTGGTATAATTTACAGCCTGATCTGAATTTCATATCATGAGTTATGTGCCCTTGCAATTGACAAAATTTCCATTTTCGGCTCTATTTTGACACTGTTTTCACTCTAGCAACTCACGTCGCCTTATTATTATAATGTTCTAACTGATTTTTTGTGAAAATTGAGATTTTGGTACCATTGGAATCGTCTTGGAGTTTTCTATCGGATGGTGCTTACAGATTGTTGAAATGGAGTCTGGTTCAATAGATTCCCAGTAGCAGAATGTTCTATCTGTACCCCTTTGACCTTTTAGTCAACATTATAATGTTCTAAGGGAATACCATCCAATGATATAAATGATATCAGCTTTTTTTAAGTCACGTGAGTCAAAAGTTTGAGTATTAAAGTGTTCCGTAAGAAAATGAAATAAAAGAATTTATTCCGTCCCGGATTGTCTTCTAACTGCATCTTTATTGATGAATAATTGGCATTGATATGCATAGATAGAACATTATAATATTAACAAAAATGAATAAAATATCACATTTCTTTTCTATCTTAAAATAAAAAAAATCGAAATAACAAAAATTGTATTTAACCAAAAATTACAATTTCAATAGAATAAGAGAGAACAAAAATATTTGAATCGCATATCTTTTTTCCGTCAAAATCGGATTCATATTAAAGAAGTTATTAAAGGTTGAAATTTCAAACTCGATTTTCTCAAAAGTGTAAAAAGTCAGGTTAGAACATTATAAGAATAAGGCGACGAAATATTGACCAATCAAGACAAAGCTAAGACAGAATGTTGGTGATAATGAGATCTTGCCATGGTATAATTTTCAGCTTGATCTGAATTTTACGTCATGAGTTAATTGTTATTTTCGGCTTTATTTTCACTTTTACAACCATTATAATAGTATTAACTTATCAATACAGAACTTTCACAGAATCTGACTGACCATACGATCATACTTGCTTGTAATTTTCAGCTTGGTCATGCATTTGCTTGTTTGCGCAGCCAGAACCTTTGAAATTGCATTCAACAAGACAAACAATGAGGCCTCTGGAGCGCGTCCAGACCGCCAGGGCTGTCTAGTTTGGTGCTCTCAGAGAATCACAATTTACAAATTGTAAATTCTGTATTTTTAGCTCCACTGGTTTTAACTGTTAAGCCACCATGCGCTGGAGTATTATTGCCCAGTTTGAGTCCAGGCTCCACTACGAAAGAAGACATATATAGGCAGAGATGCCATTATGTTTTGAAGCAACAGATTGTTTTGGGGAAAACAAAAGATTCTGCTGGGGGCCAGGGGGCGGCTAGGGCCCCCGGTGGGTCCGGTAGGTAAATTCGTTTTCACCAGGGGGCGGGGGGGGGGCGAAGCCTCCCCCCCCCCTTCGCCCCCCCCCCTGGTGAAAACGAATCTCCGATAGTTTTAGGGCAAAATAACATCATTTCTATGCACAAAAATGCTTGTTTAAGGTATGTATTTTATCAAAATTTTCTGTCAAATATCAAACCAATAAAAAACAATCTTGAAATGTGAATCTAAGGAGCAAAACTTCATACAGTGCTGTCCGGCAAAAACAGATTTTGGACATTTTGAGGACAAATATCACATCCTTTCTGGGCAAAAAAGCTTGTTAGAGGGTATTCATTTATCAAAAGTTTAATGAATTACATCATAATAAATACCCGAAACAATTTTTTTGTCCCCAAAAATGTGATTTTTAGCTCCACTGGCTATTGTCATATACAGAACATACCCTGGCCCTCTACAAATGAGCCAGGATCTGGAAAACGTCCCTTATAGCATTTGAAACGGTCATGTTTCAAGATCATGTTGTGCGTACTAGCAGCCTGATACTGGATCCATGTTATTCTCATATGTTTGCTACAGATCATTGCGAAGCTATTGGAGAACAACATGGTTCCTGGTCAGACTGCGTGTATACGCAGGCTGATCTGGAACCATGTTTGGCTCAAAAGCCTTAGAGGACGTTTTTCCAGATCCTGGCTCAAATGAAAGCCACCAATAATCTGAAAGCTTGTTGTGATTTTTTGGTAGCAGCCTTTTCTTTCCTTCTGAGAGATTTGTACAAAAGTTCTCCTGGCAAAGATATCTGTTATGCACCCTATTATCAGAGCCATCAAATAATAATTTAACTAATAAAAGACACTCGTCATCAGAAAATGTTTTTTGGCTATGTGTAACTTTGTGTTCTTTTGATTTTGAAGTTATTGGTGGGGATGAAATAACGTCTCGACCAGTCTGTGTTTCAAACGTTTTCTGTCTGACATCATAAGCTGACTTGGAGCTTTAGGTAGAAGCCTAACTACTGAGTCTTGATCCATCACGGTCATCTGAAGGCTGGCCACGGTCCTGTGGAACACTCGGGTTCACAGTATCACAGTACCAGAGAGTTGAGTCGCCTCATTCTCATCACGATGATCTGACCCTGAAATGTATATTGTTGTAGAATATAAGCAAGAGGTCGATCATTTAAAAACTTAAATCTTTTTTTTTTTTTTTTTCGGGTGGGGGCGGGGGAACGACGATGATCAGATCATGTCAAAGTTTCTTCAGGCTATAAGAATAGATCTAATATAGATATCTATTTTTTCTTATGACAAAATGTGCCCCCATTTTTTAGGAAACAAAACTTTTAAAAATAAAGAAAGAAATAAATATCTATCTCCTCCCCCTTAATCAAATTGTTATTTTAGATAAAATTTTTGACACAAAATGTTTAAAAAACAGCATCTAGTTCTATACCATCAAAAATGTCAATGTCTGACTGATAATCCGTAAAAGTTTGAAACACATTCACCCTAAAAGATCTAGGATGGGAAAAAATTAATCACAGACAGATATCTCCTCCACTGTTGGATGAGGGGGTGTGGTGTCAGACATACCCAGCAAACATTTCAGATCGGCCCGATATTCACAGAAATATCGACCCGATGTCGGCTCTGTAATACCAAACGCTATCTACCCGATATTCATGATCGGCCCGATATTGGCCCGACCTTGGCCAGTTATCGGAGAAACAGTAGAATATTCAGATCTGACATCGACCTGACATCGGTCTGATATCGGCAAAATGAGCCGATATTCCGATTTATAGCCGATATCGGCCCGAAATATGTATGTTTGCTGGATAATAAAATATGCACAGATCTAGATTTTCAATAACACTTTTCCAAGACCTTGTGTATTCACTCCGGTACTTAACCCATTACCACACAATGACTTTTTTATTCCCTACAAAGTATTATGGGTCCAAATATTAGCTTGGGAAAAACATGGGAAATGAAAATGCTTGTGGCAAGCAATTTCTTCATTTCCCACAATGTTTTCTACTCAGAAAGACTTAAAAAGGTAAAATTCCATTCACTTGAATTGATATCACTGCCTGCTACATTTGGATCAGTCTAAATTTTTTTATTGTCGTTTGGTAATGGATTCATTGCGTCAGTAAAAATGAATGATGAATGGGTGCATGAAAACATTCAAATTTTTTCCCTATATATAACAATTAAAAGCAGCCGAAATAATAATTTAAGTAATCATGGAAGATTAACGTAAATTAGTTTACTTGAAGCTTTTCTGACGCATGCAGTTGGTAGGTGACATTTCGTCTGCAAATAGACCAATGTTTTGAATACCGCGGTACCATAAATCACGCGGTACCGAAGAGGTCTACAACGAAAATCAAACAATTTTTCAACAGAAAAACATTCCCAACAAAATTAATGTAATGTAATGCATCCGAAGTAGAATCTACACGATAAACCAAACTATCCTAACTTTTCTCATTCCCATCGGTTTGTTGTTTGAACCCGAAGGCAAACAAGTTTTGGATTTTTTCAATAATATTGAAAAGACTCGCCTAAATGTATAGCCAAGGCTAAATATACTAAAAATATATATATATATATAAACCATAATTCTGAGACTCATGGAACTGTAGACAAAAATGGCGGCCATTCGCGCGGATTCTGCATGGAAAGAATGACGTTCCAGAAACATAGTTGAAACCATGATTTGCTGTGATATGATTGGCTCTTGAAACACAGTTCTGTATGTTATGTTGAAACTATGATTTGTTGTGATATGATTGGCTCTTGAAACACAGTTCTGTGTGTTATGTTGAAACTATGATTTGCTGTGATATGATTGGCTCTTGAAACACAGTTCTGTATGTTATGTTGAAACTATGATTTGCTGTGATATGATTGGCTCTTGAAACACAGTTCTGTATGTTATGTTGAAACTATGATTTGCTGTGATATGATTGGCTTTTGAAGCGCAAAAATTGTGCAAAAAGCACTCCCGCGAGCCGGATTCGAACCAGCGACCTAAAGATGCCAGCGTTTTTTTACCCCTACAGTCTTCCGCTCTACCAACTGAGCTATCACGGGACATGATGAAAAGGGTTAAGAAACAGTATTTATTGTCAAATTTCCATAATTACGTATCCGGCGTTTTCATTGGTTGGAACCTAATTTAACGACTCATTTTATTGGATAAACATAACATGGTATTTTTTGCCGACAGGTGGCGTTATATTTCAAGTAGATAACTTCCGGCGTACACAGTCACAAATTGGAAATGGTGGGTGTATTTATTTGCTTTAATCTTTATTTTTACGCGATAACAGCCTGTTATGAATACACATTTTCTTGTAATGGATAGTAATGAAATATTTTTACCATGTCTCGCCGTGATTCGCTCATTAGAAAACCGAATGTCTACATGAAACATCAAAATGACCGGCTGAAATGCGGAAGTCTTGCTCCAAGAGCATTGACGTTTTCGTTTTACTGTCAAGTTTGCTTCTTTTTCTTGGACACAGACAATGGTCTTGTCACTCTGACGCTCTTCTTTCCATTGGAAATTATTCATTAACTGGGATGCTTTGACACCGTTGACCTAATATTCAACTTTAAGCAAGACGTTTCTTTTTTCAACATTTTCCATAAAGTTGATGAAAGTTGAACCTTCAGACTTTCCTTTGAATGCATTTATTTTACATCGATTGGGAATCAAGTTTCTTCAACTTATTTCAATCCCTCTTGATTGAGCTCTCTGGCAATTCAACAGTGCTTGCGGCAGTGCTGAATATGTGGGCCAATAGAACCAGTCGGCATGACGTCATAGCCTCACATTCATTTTTTCATCGAGGGTACTTCCTCGGTCTTTATCGTTACGGGATACCAACTTTGAGGCAGAATATTTCAAAAATCTATCGTTAAAATTCCTAATCAAAACTCTTTCTTTAAAGAATGTGATTTAAACTTTCTAACTACCAACGCATTTTTAATAATTAGGCGTAGTCGTCGAGATATTATGCTGAAAGTTGGTAATGCTTCAACGAAAAAGACCGAAGCTTTCACCTCCACCGAATGAGCGCGGGTCTGCTGACAACGTTTTTGATTGGCTGAAAGGATTGTGCCGACCGTATCAATAAGAAGCCAAGAACAACCTCTGCTACCGGGGATCGAACTCGAAACCTCTTAGTCACAAGGCCGAAGCTCTACCTCTCGACTACAGCACCACACAGAAGGAAAAAGAGCAATGAAGTATAATGACTTAATAAAGTGGTGGCGGGGGTATTCTCGCCGTGGCGTGTACAGTGCCCGCTAGCTGCGATAGCCTAGCCGCAAACTTGATGATGGGTATTGGAATTCAAAAGGGTTTCGGTTACATTATTGCAACTACAGTTGAGTTGTCACCAACGATACCGCATCACTGTAAAGACATGACAGGGCTTTTCTTCCTTCTATGACAGAGGCCGAAATTCGGTGGCTTCCCAATTAGAAAATGACTCCCTTTTTCCCAATTTCAAAGTAAGAATTTCCCAATTTTCAAAACTAAAATTCCCAAAATTTTAAAATAAATAATGATCAATTACATACTGGCAAATCTAGTCACAAAGAAGCAGTGTGTATTCTATAATTCAATTATTCTGGTCATAATGTGTTGTTTAAGAAATTTTATTTTCATTTGAACATTTTCTTCTCCTGTGTCTTCTTTTTCCCAATTTGACCAAAATCACGCTAAAATTTCCCAAAATGACTGACCAGGGCCCCTTCCCAATTTCTGGAAGAAAAGCCCTGCATGATGTTATTCATTTTCGGAATAAAAGAATTTGATGTCAACATGACTTGAATGTGTAAAAAGAACCCTTTTTCAGTCTTTTCCATGAAATGGGTTAGTTGCCGAAAACTGGTATGCGGCGAGAATTAGTCGCCAGCCTGTAGTCAGCATTTTTTCACCTTAACCTGGCCTAAGTAATTACATGTTTCAATGGTTTTCTAAGTATGTCTTCGTGATGGTCTGTCATATATTGATATGTGGAGCACATGCAGAATACAAAGTTGTAATGCTTACGAAAATTATCGACTAGCGATTGCTTTGGAGTATTCATCATTCTGTGTTGTAGTTACTCATTGCATAATAGTCGGGTTCAGGTGAATGTTTATGGACTATACTGTCAAAACTCAATGAATCTCTCTCATGATTTATGTCCCAGGTTTGACAAATGTCTGAGAAATTTGTCATCCATAAGTCAGTGCCTTTGATAATTGTTAGCCTACAGGTTAACAATTATCACTTAGATTTGAGCGACCAGCTGGAGTCTCGGTAAGGATGTGGTAGTACTGGAATTCATAGAAAAGACAGGAATCCATGGTTAGGTGCTCCAGCTGCTGTGATATAACCAAAAGCAGTTTAAAGAGGTGTTTAACCCCAATCAATTGATCATTGTATGAATTTCTGTGGAGATCAGGATTTGGATAAAAACAATGGGGGAGTGGTTGACACTGTGAATGGTGGTCATCTCACAATGTTGAAGTATTTTGAATAAAAATAAACTGGAATAACATTCCTCAGAATGAAATGGATATCAAAATCACACATTTATTAGTTATGCCATTGTATTTGACGAAACGCGATGTAAGATGTCCTTTGCCAGCAGTGTTGATTGAATGTGTATTTTGCATGGTTTGTGCAATTCGTATGACAGACAGCAAATGAGACAGCCACAAGCAATTTGGTCAGTTTTTCACACCTTACAAGAACCGTAGTCAGGGGACTAAGGGGAATTGTCTCTATAAGACGATTCCAATGATTACCGACAACATAGGTTTGATAAACAATAAGTGAAATATTGCATTTTGAACAGCTCAAAACCCCTTTGTCTTTAGCTCTATCATCCACATGAAATGAGGTCCAGTTGTCTCAGATTTAGATGTTGAGATTAAACTTTAAACAGACCATCAGAGAAATGCTAGGAATACACTTTAAACCCCTTCCCATGCAAGACCTGATTTTGACGTCCCTTATAGAAAAGGCATGGGAAAACATCGAGGTAAAAGAAGAAATTGCTGATGACCAGCAATTTCTCCTTTTGCCTCATTATTTTCTGAAGTATATTGTATACAAATTATAGATTTATTTACATCCCTTTCGTCATCTGTAGCAGCTTTTGAATTTGACTACACCAAATTTTATCATTTGGGAAAGGGTTAAGGTGTATAGGTTGCCACAATATATTTAACAAATATTAAATATTGTAACATGGCATGAAATTCAGCCAAGAAATCTCATGTTTCGGGGATAGAGACCAACAATTTTAATGTAAGGGCCCAGCTTGCCTAAAATTCAATATTTAACATTAGGGATATTGGCATTTTCTCCAAAAATTTAGGGGCCCAGCTCATTTAGGGGCCATTGGCGACTTGGCCCCTGTTAGTCTTTATCCCTGCTTTTTCTTCACCTTTATCCAGGTTAAAAAAGTTACGATTAGTAATAAAATAAGAATAGGTGAATCAGAGCTACAGATAGAAAGGGTAATGGCTTTTCTAAATGCAATTTTCATTTATCATTCATCAAACTCTATATTATTGGTACTCATTTGAACCGTCTCCTTGACACAGTTCACATCAGTACCCAAAATGATGAATAGGGTTTGAGTTTGAATTTACTCACTCCCAAATAAGACCTGTTTTGACATCCCTACTAGAATTAACTTGGGAAAGCATCTAGACAAAAGAAGAAAATGCTGATAATCAGCATTTTCTCCTTTTGCCTCAATGTTTTCTGAGAAATAATATTGACACCTATTTTGTCGCAGCAGGTTTCAAATTGGACCAGGTGCCTAAAATTTTGTTGTTTGGGAAAGGCTTGACTTACTTAGGACGCCTTTATTCCCTCTTACCTGACGCTCTGGGTGATTGATGGTCATCTATACTGATGACTAATTAACGACAAATGTCAATAAAAATGCATATTTATACTTTCCCAAACAATACCAGGTTTTGATGTCCCTGTAAGAATAGATATGAGAAAACATTGAGACAAAAGAAGAAAATGAATTGTTGATAAAGAGCACTTTCTCCTTATGCCTCAATTATTTTGTGCTAGTATATTTCACACTAATTCTATCTTTAACTACATCCATTTTGTCGTCTGAAGCAGCTTTCAAATTGGAAGAGTATCAAAATTTGTCGTTCGGGAAAGGTTTAATTTGGTTTATTATGAGTCAATGCAAATCATTGTTTGTTTGTTTGTATTTTATTTGCACTTACATATTTTGTTTTGCATAGATTTTTGTGAATGTATAGCAATGAAAGCTACCTATATTGTAGAAGGCATTTTAATGATAGAGTTATCCCTTTCCTAAACATTTAAGCTTTAGACTCATGAATTTAAAAAAGACGGAGCTTGCAGACTTGAAAATAAATGATAACTTGTCATTATGCAGATTAATTGCATAGAAGTAATAATTCGTTTCTGTATTTTCTTTTCCCACAATGTTGTCTAAAGCTTTTATTTTTGCTAAAGGGTTAAGGTTTACAGACCCTGAAAAAACCAGCCCTTTCTAGCCATACGGAATGCTTCAAATTACACACACTTGTAAATACACTTCACATAAGTTGATTCACCGTGCCGGATTTCAAGAAGAAAATAATTTACAAATATTATTTTACTCTATATTCATATGCAAGGGAGGTACTGTAAACCAGGAAATTATTTCGCGCTTTTTAAGTTAGCGTCTTTCGCGGGTGGGTGTGATCCGCGAACTTAAAACGCCGCGAATAGGCTACTTTCAACAAAAACGCGAAATTTAATCGCTTTGATAGTTTTTGTTTCTGGAAAACCTTTGGGGAGATGTTTTATTTACACAAACGTATTTGTTACTATGTAAAAAAGGGAAATAGCTTTTTCATAACAGGATGCAAGTAAAAAGTTTTCTTCATTTCAGACTACTTTCGTTTTTATCCAAAAATACATAGATATTTACTCTCTTACGAACAGAGCGCATTCTCCCTACATTCCATTTCGATAGAATACTCTCTGTTACCGCGGGGTCGTTTCACGTCTAATCTCGGGGCCTTGGCGGGATTTCGGTATCCAATCGTCGCCAATATACTCATAAACAATCGAAATTTCTGATACAAGAAATGATTGGCTAACGCTTCAAATTACCAGCTTCAGCCAAAAATAGAAACGACGTAATGTAAACGTAATCAAACAAGATCAAACTGAATGATTTTGATTCGATAATTCAAATGTTACCGGCTTCAGCCAAAAATAGAAGCGACGTAATGTATACGTAATGATCATGCAAGATAAAGCTGATTGATTTTGATTCGATAATTCAAATGATGAGCTATAATTAGATTATGACGACCAAATAGGCTGTTGGCGTACCGAAAACTGCAGAGGTCATATTTGATGGTTTAATCAATATAGAACTTGGCTTTGGAGAGTAATAGATATTGTGATAAACCAGCTTATTCAACTAGATATACCTGCTTGAAATTGAGAAAAGGGATAGTTTGGAATTCGAATGCCGAGTGTGATAGCAAACGTCGATTGACGTTTAAAGCCTCGTAACTGTAGTTTGAAATTAGCCACAGTTAAGAGGTTTGAATCGCCCTTCGATGGTATTGAATAAAACTGGCATTATCGCTTCTCGGCGCTATAGGTAAATAGGTGTGAAGTTAATGGTACGCTCAAATTCTATGCATTGTGTTACAAACTGTAATCCAGTATACTATAAAGTGTGAAATAAATCAATGGGTCGATTGAAACTTACTTCGACCAAACTGTCAATGGCGACTAAAATATCGTAAATACAGTCATAATTTAATATGTAATTATCTGATTCCCCATATTATTCAACATATCAATTTTGCAATTCCCCGATAGCGTGTTTTGTTTCGCGCGATTCGCGGACAGCATTGATCCGCCAACTTAAAACGCCGCGAACAAGCCCGAGTGCATGAAAACGCGAACATTTCTTGACGCGAACTTATCCTGGTTTACAGTAATTTAGAACATTTTGGTCACATATTTCCATAAGTATGCATTAATTCAAATTTCTAAACCGTTAAAACTGTTTATGTTTGTATTTGGAATGGAAATATAACACACTTTAGGAATTATAGGCACTTTTCAAGTTTCGCATCTTGCTCTTTGGTGCTTTTGAGGGTTTGGATACCTTAAGTACAAAAAGTTGACAACTGCAATATAAATCTCATTATCTGCCCTGCCATTGTACTTTCTCTCCTATATTCTGAATACTCATTAACCCTTTTTCTAACAGCTAAATTCTAGATTGGTCTATTTTGAAAGATGTTGCAGACGTCAATTTCATGTGCATGAAATTTTACATATTTTTGTCTTTCTGTGTAGATAATATTGTGGGAAATGAAGAAATCTTATCTTGTAGGGTGTCAAAAGGTGTCACTGGTAATTGGTTAATCATTTGCTATATGGCAAAAATTAGGACAGTTCCATTTTGAAAGCTGCTACAGAAACATGAAATTGTAATACTTTTGGAGTTGTTGCCCTTTGTTGATTTACATACTTAACCCTTGCCCAAACAAGACCTGATTTTGATGTCCCTAATAGAAAAGGTTTGGGAGAATATTGAAACAAAATAAGAAACTGCTGATAGCCAGCAGTTTCCCAAATCCAGCAGTTTCTCCTTTTGTCTCAATATTTTCTGTGCCATTTTTTAAACAAATCCTATCTTCAATAACATCCATTTTGTCATTTGTGGCAGTTTTTGAAGTGGATCACCCTAAAATTTTGTCATTTTGGAAAGGGTTAATTTTGTCTGCAGCATAACATCTCTTGTTTCTACATTTCAGTCGGCGACATTAAAGCCCTATCTAAATGCCATCCGGCATACGCTAGAAGCTACCATGTGTCTAGAGAATTTCAACTCACAAGTTGTAGAACGACATAATAAACCAGAGGTAGAAGTAAAGTAAGTTATCTTTTAGTCTTATAGACTCGAATAATTAACCTTAAATTCATGACAATTACCTAGGATTGGTGAAAAAAAATCATTATAAACCCCCCACCACCTCCTACGAAATACAGAGGTTATCGATGCTTTTCAACAAAAACCTCCTATCTGCAGCTTGTTTTAAGTTGCAGATACAAGGTTTTCGTTGAAAAGTGATGTTATGTTTGTAACACCATGTCCATCTCTCTGTCCACCTGTAGAATTTATTCAGGGTTTCCAAAAAAACCCAAAATGGGTTTTTTTTTACCCCCAAATTAAATATTTTAACCCCCCCCCCCCCCCAATTTTTCCAACAGCCTTCTATGTTTCTTATAGATAGGGTACAAGCATGCTTAAAAATCATGGTTTTTAACCCCAAATTTGAAAGTCAGTGGAAACACTGTTATCGATTTGTCTAACTCGGGAACCTTTTGACCCAGATTCATGAAAGTTTACAGAGTTTTTGCCCTCAACCCATTGTTTTTGGAACAAAAGTTTGTAAATTCCTTAGTAAAATTGGTTTATTATTGTGACGGTTAAAGGGAGGTAATATGGCAGGTAATATGCTAATGAGATTACCTGGCCAGAGAAGAACATGAAAAAGTTGGTATGCATATAGAAACATCAGCCCATTTAGGGTCGAGGAACCTTTTCTCTGAATCGAATGGTTGTTGTCTGTATGTAGCCATGCTTCTTGGAACGTTACAACTGGTGGCAGCGGTAGGATAATGTGATAGCCATCCCCAGCTAACCCTTACCCATGGTTACCCCCTTAGGACAGGTTAGGTCCTTGCCTAGAGTTGGTGACTTTGGGGCGAAGTCATAGTAAGTAGGGAGGAATGTGACGGTTAAAGGGAGGTAATATGGCAGGTAATATGCTAATGAGATTACCTGGCCAAAGAAGAACATGAAAAAGTTGGTATACATATAGAAACATCAGCCCAATTAGGGTAGAGGATCCTTTTCTCTGAATGGTCTGTTTGTTGTCTGTATGTAGCCATGCATCTCGGATCGTTACATTATCGATAGTGAATTGAAGTCCTGGACGCTTTTAACAATGATTTAAAATATTGACTTAACCCTCTCCCAAACAAGATCTGGTTTTGACGGCCTTAATAGAATTGGCTTTGGAAAACATTAAGACTAAAGAAGAAAAGGCTGAGAATCAGCATTTTTATGCCCCCATATCGAGAGATCGGGGGCATATTGTTTTACTCGTGTCCGTCTGTCTGTCTGTCCGTCTGTCCGAAAACTTAACCTTGGCCTTTTATCCAAAAGTATTTGACATTCAAAGCTCAAATTTGGTATGCAACTTCCTTTCAATGATATCTATCTGTTCCATGCAATTTGACCTTCCTCAAGGTCATCACTTAACCCTTATCAACCCTTTACTCTACGAAAACTTAACCTTCTACTCCGAAAACTTAACCTTTGCCTTTTTATCCAAAAGTTTTTGACATACAAAGCTCAAATTTGGTATGCAACTTCCTTTTAATGATATCTATCTGTTCCATGCAATTTGACATTTCTCAAGGTCATCCGTTAACCCTTATCAAACCTTTACTCTACGAAAACTAAACCTTTTACTCCGAAAACTTAACCTTTGCCTTTCCTCCAAAAGTATTTGACATACAAAGCTCAAATTTGGTATGCAACTTCCTTTCAATGATATCTATCTGTTCCAAGCAATTTGACCTTCCTCAAGGTCATCCCTTATTAACCCTTTACTCCACGAAAACTTAACATTTTAGAAAAATGGCCATTTCGGGGGCATTTGTGTTTCACAAACACATCTTGTTTCCTTTTGTCTCAATATTTTCTATGCGAAAATATACACATATTCCTTCTCTATCAACATCAATTTTGCTGTCTAACAGCAGCTTTCCAAATGGATCGCTTTAAAACAGGTGAGCTATCCCTTTCTTAACAAAGTCCTTAATAAACTTAATGCTGACTTTTATTTTTCTTCAGGAGCAGTAAAGAATTACTCCTAACGCCAGTAGTTATCAGTAGAAATAAACAAGAACGGGTGTTAATAGAGGGTTCAGTAAATTCATTACGAATCAGCATAGGGGTTAAACAGGTGAGTTATCCCTTTCCTAACAAAAAAGAATAGATCTATTATTCTATGTGTGAAAGAACTTTAAGTGCATACAGAATTGTATTTATTTGTACTAAACCATTGAACCCATTACAAACAGTGGCGCCTTGGACACCCTACAAGATAAAGGCTTTGGAAACATTGTGGAAAATGAAGAAATTGCTTGTGTCATGTAATTTCTCCCTTTTCCACAATGTTTTCTACTCAAAAAGTCAGAAAATTATAAAATTTCACCTAGATCTACTTGAAATTGTCATCTGCAACACCTTTGAATTTGGAAGGTCTAAAATTTACTCGTTGTTGTGTTGAGACAATCTGCAATCAATTATCTAGATTTTTCTAACATCAGTCCATTCAACAACTGGCCTTTTACAGGAATTTCATCCCTTTGATTTTGACATAAGGGATAGTGAAAGAGAATGTCGAGACAAAAGGAGAAAAATTAATGCTGATAATGTTTTCCCAAGCCTTATATATTAAAGATATCAAAATCAGGTCTTGTTTGCAAAGGGGTTGTCAGGTATTCATTACTGTTCAAGTGACATATTAAGGCTTTTCCTTTCCTTACAAAAACATGTTGCAACTTACATGTTAATACTTAAGGTTTACGAACTGAGAATGAAATGCAGAGCCAGAGGCGAAATTTGAAAAGTGCCAGTAATTCCTAAACTGTGTTACATTTCCATTCCCAATACAAACATAAGCATTTTGTATGGTTTAGAATTTTGAGTTAATGCATACTTTTGGAAATATTTCACAAAAATGTTCAAAATTACCTCCCTTGCATATGAATATAGAGTAAAATAATATTTGTAAATTATTTTCTTCTTGAAGCATAATCTTGAAATCCGGCATGGTGAATCAAAATATGTGAAGTATATTTACAAGTGTGTGTAATTTGATGCATTTCGTATGGCTAGAAAGTTGTGTTTTCATTCTCAGTTCGTAAACCTTAATAAACAGCATTTTCTCTGATCAAAATTACAAGTACTTATTTGAATCTGTTTAATCTTCTGCAACTGATCAACTGTATGTGTTAAATGTACCTGTTAATTTTTAGCTCGACTTTTCGAAGAAAATGAGAGCTTATTCTGTCACCCGGGCGTTGGCGTCGGCGTCGGAACAAAGGTTAAAGTTTTTTCATACATCAATAACTTCCATACTATCAAAGGGATTCAACCCAAACTTGGAATACTTATTCACCATCACACCCTCTACCTTACTATTAGGGCCCATGACCCTGGCTCCACTATATTTGGAGTTATGCCCCCTTTATACTAAGCAACTTAGAAAGTCGAGTGCGCTGTCTTCGGACAGCTCTTGTTAATATTTAGAACCAATTATAACTTTCTTGCATGATGAAATAAAGAAATCCTGTGCCACATACTGACTCAATACAACATGATAACTATCTATTATTATATCATTGTATCACTATCTTTGAAAATGACGTAACTATAGCCATAGGTAATTCAAGCTGTAGTTATGGCATTTTCGAACTTTCGAAGATACATATACGTGACCCGTCGCGCTAAAAGGGACCTTATTGTGTGTGTGAAAAATATCGACCCTAGTCAGTCTGCGCAGTCCGCGCAGCCAGACTAGGGCCGACACTGTTCACTTGTACTTACTTTTCTAAATCTGGAATGTTTTCCCTATCTTACTATATGTTCATTTCTCGCATACTGTATGTGGTTGATATGTGCTGAGTCTGACAATTTTGTCAAAATTTGGATTTTTTGAGTTCGAATAAGGTCCCTTTTAGCGTGACGGGTCACATATGTATCTGACTACCTGTTAATGATATATTAATTGATATTTAGATTTTACTTACATTTCTGGTTTTAGAGTGATGAAATAGAGAAAATCCTGTGCCACAAGTTTATGAGGTTTATGATGATGAGGGCAGAAAATTTTGTTGTTTTACGCAGAAAACCAGTCGAGGTAATTCTTAATTCTTTAACCCATATCCACACATTGAGGCTTTTTGATGCTCCAAAAGATGAAGGCTTTGGAAAACATTGTGGAAAATGAAGAAATTGCTTGTATGGAAATGGGTTAAAGACCGATCATCATTCATGGATAGCTCAGTTGGACTTGGAAACATTGGAGTCTGTCAAATCAGGTGTCGTAGGTTCAAACCCAGACTTGGCCAATATCCTTCCTCACATGCGACAAATGTTATTTGTCTCTCATCATTAGATGATAATCATCAAAGTGAGAGATCATCTTGATGCACGGATTGGATTTTGTGGTAGAATTGGTGAGAGGGTTCCAGGAATCCAAAGTTAAGTGCTCCAGCTGCAGCGATAGGGCCATAGCAGTAAATCCTAATCAATCAATCAATTATAGTCCTTAAACAAGGATATTTTAGAAACGCATGAGGGAAAAGAAGAAATGCGGATAATCTGCATTTTATCATTTTCCCCAAAGTATGTCAATGCTATTAATTGTAAGTTCTGTATGCTTGTGTGATGTCTCTGTTATATCTGTAGTAACAGCTTGATTTAAATTTTGGACCTGCCTAAAACTTTTTTGTATTTTGTTGAAAACCAGTGTGGATAATATGTGTTATCATTGTCCTATAATGTAAAAAAGTTGAGTTAATCACTTAAAAACAGTTGATACTCATTGTCTGAGTCAAAGTTAAAGCTGTATTTTTATGCAGAAAACTAGTAGAAGTACTTACTTATTGGTTGATTATGAAAGAATCCAAATTTTGGCTTAATTTCAGATGCTTTTGAGTTGAATTTAAAATGATTTCATTTGTAGACAACCACATAAATGATATCAAAAGTAAGAAATGTGTATTCACAGAAAATATTGAGGGAAACTGAGAAATAATTGATTATCTAGTAACCTTTTAAATATTTCTGCTAGCGATGGCAAAACCAAGTGTTGCCTGATGAAGTAATCTCTTTATTTTTTTCATTTACAGGGCTATGATATTAGTTTCTTAATAACAAATTTCCATACAGAACAGATGTTTAAACATAAACTGGTAGATTTCATCATACAATTCATGGAAGAAATTGATAAGGAAATAAACGAAATGAAATTAGCGGTGAATTCTAGAGCAAGATTAAGTGCAGAGGAGTTTTTAAAACGATTTTAATACTTAGGTAAGTATAGTTTTCATCTTTCTTTCTGAATTCACATGTTATTGATATATTTGAAGGTAACCCACCCCTAATGAGATTCATGCGACGGCAGAATTATATGTAGCAAATGTTAACGATTTTGCACAAAAAATTCTGACATCGCATGAATCTCATCAGGGGTGGACTACCTTAACTCTGAATAGTAGACAATTGTTTTCAATCAATGAAAACTTGATAAAGAAAGGGACAACTGACTTTTGTAACAGTGTAACCCTTTTCCAAACAAGTAGATGTCATTTATTTTGTTGTCTGTAACTCCTTTCAAATTAGATCATGCTAAAATTTCATTGTTTGGTTGAGGAATAAAGGAATGTGTTAAAGGAAAGAAGCAGGCATTCGTAACAGTTTACAATGATTTGCTTTCAAGCATGACAAGAAAATTTTGAAATGATCCAATTTGGAAGCAATTTTTGATAAGTAATATTTTCCAGTAATGTCAGGTTTTGACATGTGCAACAGAAAAGGCTTATGAGGATATTGAGAGAATAGAATCTTGTGAACAAAACCCCTTCAATCATGGTCCTTTCAAATTAGATCATGCTAAAATTTCATTGTTTGGTTGAGGAATAAAGGAATGTGTTAAAGGAAAGAAGCAGGCATTTGTAACAGTTTACAATGATTTGCTTTCAGCATGACAAGAAAATTTTGAAATGATTGAATTTGGAAGCAATTTTTGATAAGTAATATTTTCCAGTAATGTCAGGTCTTGACATGTGCTATAGAGAAGGCTTATGAGGATATTGAGAGGAAAGAAGAAACTGCTGATGTCCATTCACTTCTTGTGAACAAAACTGCTTCAATCGTGGTCAGATTTGATGGAATTTTAACCTATTAAAACATAAATTGACTCTTTTTCTATTAGCAGCATTTATTGTGACTATGTCACTCTTGATGTTTAGTATAAAATTGCTGTTTTTCTATTTCAGGAATTTAACCAAACCACAGAGACTTCTAAGGATCATATCAGTGCTAAGATGAACACTGTAAACCAACATGAAAACCAACTCCTCTATTTTACATAGAGGAAGAAAGTCATTTTCTCAACCTGTTCCCAAAGAGTGACTTTTTGACGCCCTTCAAGATAAAGGCTTTGAATAACATTGTGGAAATTCAAGAATTTGCATGTGACAAGCAATTTCTTCCTTTCCCACAATGGTTTCTATTTAAGAAAAAATGTTAATTTTCATTCACTCTGCAACGTCTTTGAATTTGGACCAGTCTAATATTTTGCAGTTTGGGAAAGAATTTACCCTTGCCTAGAAAAGCCCTTGATTTGATGGTGGTAAAAAGCTTGCAAAAACATTAAGCAAAAGAGGAAAGTGCTGATAAATCAGCATTTTTTTTATTCGTTTTGCCTCAAAATTTTCTGTGCTGTATTGAACAAAAATCGTTTCTTTATTAACACCAAATTTTTTTCTCAAATTCTGTCTGCTTTAAAATTGGGACAGTCTAGTATACTGACGTTTGGAAAAGGATTAACCCAATCCTAAGAAATGACTTGATCAGAATATGACCAGACCGTTATTATGGAAAACATTGAGTTTCTTCTGTTCTCTTTCTATAGAGTGACCTGCCAAAAAAACGTTGAATGTTTATTGAAAAGATGAGATAGAGAGGTTATAAATATTATATTTCCTTAACCCATTACCAGACAACAAAATTAGGTCAATTCAAAGATTTTACAGATGACATTTTTAAATCGATGAAATCTGAAATATTTTGGTCTTTTTGGGTAGAAAGCATTGTGGGAAATGAAGAAATTGCTTGTCACAAGCAATTTCTTTATTTTCTACAGTGCTTTCAAAAGCCATTTTGTTATAGAGCGTCAATAGGCATCACTGTGTTGTAATGGGTCATTGGCTGGTATATAGTGCCAATCTAAAAATTTTCACTTCCTATTCAAAATATTGTAGAGGTCAAGATTCTTCAGTTAGGCAAGCCAGGTGCTTGCCTTAATTAAGAAAGTTCAATATAGAGTGCTAAGTAAATAAGTGTGACAAGTGTGTTGGTGTGAAAATGATAACATGTATCACATAAGAGCAAAAGATAAGAGGGGTTTAACCCTTTCCCAAACGACAAAATTTTAGGGTGATCCACTTCAAAAACTGCCACAAATGACAAAATGGAAGTTATTAATCAAAGAATTTGTGTAAAATATGGCATAGAAAATATTGAAACAAAAGGAGAAACTGCTGGTTATCAGCAGTTTCTTCTTTTGTTTTAATGTTTTCCCAAGCCTTTTCTATAAGGGACGTCAAAACCAGGTCTTGTTTGGGAAAGGGTTAATCCATTTTAAATTCTTTATTTCAAATCCAAACCCTACATTGTGGGGACAAATTGGAATTGTCTCGATGAGACGATTCCAATGAGCACCCACAATGTAGGGTTTGATTAACAATAAATGAAATATTGCCTTTTGAAAAGTTTTCACTTTCTCTTATCTGTAGCTCTGCATATTGATTGAGGACAAATGTTTGTTAAAAAAGTTAACCTTTTCCCAAACAAGGAACTTCTGATGCACCTAAATGTGGAAACTTGTGAATATTTTGAAGAAAGTGAAAAAATGCATTTTCTCTGCTTTCATGAATATTTCTTCCCTATCAAAGAGAATGTTCAACCTATCTGTCAGATTAATTTGTCATCGGCTTCCACTTTAACCTTGATCTCTGGTTAGTGTAAAATTTTGTCATTTTGGGAAAGGTTAAGCCTTGATTTATTACTGTAGGTAATTGTAATTATCTACATTGTTACAGAGAGCATGTAAACAAGTTTTCCATTTTGTCGCTGTTCGTTAAAAACCTCAGAATTACAGCTTTACACAAGCTGTGGTTACGAGGCTTTTAAGAAAAATGACAATTTATTATTGTCTCATTGAATGTTAACATATGCCATCCATCATTAGTTTCCTAGCACTTTGTGCAACTTCGCATTTATCTTAGACTATGGAAATTGATGCTGTTTTAGGTCTTGAGAAATGACCTTGCAGAGCATATATCTATTATCTAGATGCTCTGCCAGGTCATTTATCTGGACCTACTATGTCCACATGCATTAAGGTAACTCATCAATTTCAGTTGTCACAGAAAATGAAAACGTTGCCTGAAGTAATTTGGTATCTAATGATGGGCAGAATACTTAGATGAGAGTAAATTTATATTTGTATACAAAGTGTAATAATTCTGTTGTACATTTTCTTTCTTTATTACATACTTTAAGCTGCTAGATTATACAATTTAATGACTGTGTAATTAATGTGTAAAATGATTTATAAACTATGCATATAAGTAAAAATATGTTTCTTTTATGTTGTGTTGTATCCTTTATTGTGTCCAATTTTGTTAACCTTACAATTAAATGCTTTATTTCATCACATGTCCCCTCCTCTCCAGTTTTCAATGGTTTGATCATTGTTAACCTCTGCGGGCAAGCAGCTGGAGGCTCATTCAGGGTGTTGTGGTAATACTGGTATGAGAAATGACAGGAATCTATGCTTAGGCGCTCCAGCCACTTCAATAAGACCCTCGTTTTTGAGAGAGATGTTAAACCCCAATCAATAAAGAACTCTCTAGTATTTCGGATGAGATTTAAACTTAAGTTCCTGTCTCCATGGCTGTTAATTGGGATTTTCTAAAATACCCTGCCCACAAAGTTGTATCGGAATCACCCTGTCTGGTAGTCCCTCCAGTTAATTTTCTATGGTACTTTCTTGTAAACGCAACTTCTCCAACCACTTTTAGGGGTTCAATATATATTTTGCTTGTCATGCAGATTTGCACATTTGCAGATCTGCAGTCATCTAAGGGAGAAAAGGACCTCTATGGATAAGGCGAGAGATCTCCCTAAAAGGCTCCGCTTGATGGGTCAATTTTTAAAACTTATAAATTGAGAAACAAAATTAAGATTTATGGTTAGGAAGATAAATGAATGAAATGAATACAGATTTTTTTTCCATTTAAAACGCTCTATAGGTGCAGATAACTCTTGATTTTTTGCCCATCTAAATAGTTTCATTTTCTTATAATTATACAAGTCAAACTCCTAACCGGCCACTTTGTTTTTCGAATTTTTGAAATGTTTACAAAAAATTTATCGGAAAGAAGTTTTCTTTTATGGAAAGGCTGGTCACTTGAAGATCATTTTGCACAAACGTCGCGTGGTAAAATGCTAATGTGACTCTTTGACATCACATGAAAGACAAGGACCCCCATTTTTGAAATTCACAAAACCTGAGAAGTTCGACAGAAATTCAGATTTAGGAGGAAATGAAATCTTGATATTGTCATTTTCCCCCTATCAACATTGCTAGTAAATTGATAAAGAAACATTATTTTCAAAGAAGGAATATAATTCTATTCCATATTGCCAAGATATGAGCCGAATTTCTACAAAATACCCCACCCACCAATGTTAAAATCTATGAAAATAAAAATTGGGGGTATAGTGAAACTTGTGTCAATTTGAAAACGTTCAAGACAGGATATTGGTAACATTTTCATCTTTTTTAGTTCGAAAATGAATATTCTATATAATGACTAACAATGATTGTGGTTATCATATGACATCATATGACAGCTTTGGTTTTGTCCGTATTGCGCATGCGCATCATTGAAACAACTTTAAAAGCGCACTTTCCCGCCAAAAACCGAGGAATACCTACCTTTCCTGGGCTGGCGAACATCGTTACCCCCTTGACCCAGCTTCCCATTGACATATGTTGTGTCACTTGACCATACGCTTCCTTGTTAAAAGGGATTTCCTGGGTCACGGGGTAGAACATACTTTTATACTTAAGGGAGAATGCTCCAGTTTCCTAATTTTTTTCCCAATAATAGAATTTATTTATATTTTGTATGTTGAAATTACATGTTATAACTTATTACCAATTGAAAAATGAAATAAAAATGGATGGTCAGCGATCTTGTTTGAATTTTACAGGCATTCGTATCACATACCCCTACATCGAAAAAATGCACAATTTCTTGCACCTGTCCAAGGTCACTAAAATGCTAATAAAATGCTGTATCTTCATCGTTTAGTTCCGAAAACGGATTAAAAGTAACGTCTTACATCTAATAAGAAAGAAAACCCAAAATATGTGCTATTATAAACGCGTAAATGTATAAAACAGCATGCTCACGTGTTCGGTTAGATCAACGAAGCTGGAGTGTTTTATGTCAAAATTTGCATATTTTTGGAAATATTTCAAGTTCTACATAATAGAATTTGATAAAACTCCCTCCTTGTATTAAGCAACATGTCCTGGTAATAATTCAAAAAGAAAATGTATAGGTCAGCGCACTCATTAGTGAATTACAGCAATTTTTATCAGCTCCACATGAATAAAACGACGCAAAACAGTGGTAACTGCATACACACTTACTAAGTACTGTCTTGCTCTAAATAATCGATTTCCATCTTGAGGAAATCAGTTTTGCATAATAAATATATTACACTTTTATCGTCGAAAATGGTAAATTGTAATGATGTGTTATATTATTGAAAATGTGGTAGCGAAACATATTGGTACGAAACATTTAATTTACTACAGTAATGACCGAGTGTTCCGAAAAACTGGAGCATTCCCCCTTAAAATAGTGCTTATATACCAATTGCCATATTTTTGGTGGGAAGATTTCGCATTTAAACTTGTTTCAATGATGCGCATTAAGGACAAAACGGAAACTGGTATATGATTTCAACACCAATTTTCCTAACATTTACATAAAAAATCTTGCTAATAAAATCAAAGAAAACTTAATTCTGGTTAAATGAATACCGGTGGAGTAAGAAAATGTAATTTTGGGGGTAGGTACAGACACCAAGAGTTATCTGTACATGTTGAATAGTTTTGAGTGTACAAAATCAGTTTTCATATGATTTACGTATCCATCTAACAATACAGCTCAAAATAATCATCATTTTGCATGTTTTGAAAAATGACTTTTCCATTAAAGCCTTTTAGGGAGATTTCTCGCCTTATCCATAGAGGTCCTTTGACTAAGGACATTTGACTAAGGACATTTTCCCAAGTACATTCTGATAAGCACAACTGCTCTCAATTAGCTCGCATTTTTGATGAAAATTCACACAATTGATCTAAATGACAAAGGTTGGATTAGGAAATTGATCAAACTGACCAGAAAAAAATGAATTTTTTGTAGTTTTTCTAGTCTGTTAGGATAAATTTTTGGAGAAAGTAAAAGGATTTTACAAATAAGCCATACATCTGGGGAAAGAGCTCAGTAAGGAAGGGTACATGCAACATGCCTTTTGAAAATGACACTGGAATAAAATTTTTGCACAATTTCTTCCCTGAAGCGGGTCTAATTTGGCGGAAGTTGTTATTCATCCCATAATGCTCAATTCCCCTGGTGTAATGTTCGGGGAGAAAAAAATGGGAAGTAACAGAACAATGGAAGAATCAATTAGATGTATACAAAATTTATTTACACAATTATCAGCATGTCATAATAAAGTGTGTCAATATATTAACAACTATTCTAGAGTAAAGTTAATCATTTTCCAAAGAGTGCCTGGTTTTGATATCCATTATAGATAATGCTTTGGAAAACATTGAAGCAAAAACAGACAATGAGGACATCTGTTTTGTCATCTGCACAGAGTTTCAATTTGGACTAGTACCTATAGTTATATTTTTTGAGCTAGGATCGGAAAAAGGGACCTTATTGCAGTTAAGTCTAGTATGGCATGGCAAAACGATCCTTTTGATGCAAGAGCTTCAATACTTATCCAATTCAAAAGACTGAAAAGACTGGTTCAAACTGAAAGAAGCTATGGATTGCAATATTACTAACAAAATACGAAATGTAAAGCAGTAAAAGCGGGATAAGTAGAGGAGAAAATGTTGATCATCTGCATTTTCTTCTTTTCCCTTAATGTTTTGATGCAATGTTGTTTGAGAAAGGGTTGATTTGTGCAGTCAAAACTGAGACCTTCACAGAAGGTTTATTTCAGAGTTCCTTTGATATTTATCTGTTTGCAACAAGATCTGCAAAAAGGGCATGTATGGCATTTTGATCCACCATTGATAAAAACAGTTTGTACTTGAGTGAAACTTGATCAGGGTCCATGCTGCTGTTCAGGAGTTGCTAAAGTTAACAATGAGGCTATTTGAAATCAAAATGGATCCTGATCAGACTGCATGTAAATGCAGGCTGATCAGGATCTATGTTGGTCTCAAATGTCTTTAAGGCTCTTTCTCCACATCCCATCTCATTTAGAAATCTTAACCAGAAGAATTCAGATAACAATTAAATAACTAAAGTTGAGCTTTGTTTAATCATCTGCATCCGGTGCTACCCAGTTTAAGAACTTCATGGCTAATTCATATCCCATAAAACAGGCCTGAAAAAGATTAAATAATGAGGTAAAAGAATCTTACATTATCTTGGCAAGTAATGGTATGCTTTCTAACCCAGTACCAGACAGCGAAATTTTAGACCGGTTCAAATTGAAAGAAATTGCAGATAAAAATTTCAAGTCAATGAAATTTTACATTTTTTGGTCTTCCTGGGTAGAAAACAATGTAGTAAATGAAGAAATTGAATGTCACAAGCAATTTCTTCATTTTCAACGTTTTCTAAAGCTTTTGTCTTTGCAAGCGTCAAAAGGTGTCATTATGTGGGGAAGGGTTAATCATTTTAAATAAATTTCATGTTTCTAGAGTTACTTGCTTTTATATAAAACAAAACATACATCCCATGGTAAATCAGTTGGAGGCTCAGAAAGGATGTTGTGGTAGGACTTGTCCTCTGACAAGGGTCAAAACTTTTTAGGTCCAAGACGTTTTCTAATCTAGAATGTTTTTGCTGCCTTACATGCTCATTTGATAATGTGTCATCTGGTTGACCTCTGCATGGTCTGATCTTATAAATCAATACTATGGACTTGTCCAATGGTACATTTAAGAATGATGAAAAATTCAACTTACAGCATTTGCAGGGAACGCTCGGATCATTACAGGCACAAAACCTCTAAACAAAGCAGTGGGTCCCTCGTCTCTTATCACATGTTTGAACACATCTCGAACTCCATTTGGATATTTACCGGTTGTATCTGTAAAAGAGATAAACCGAATACCAGATGGCAAATTTTAGACTATTACAAATTCAAAATGTGGCAGACGACTATTTCAAGTTGATGGCATTAAAAAAATATTTGCATTTTGGTATAGAAAAATTTTGGTAAATGAAGAAATTGCTTGTAACAAGCAATTTTTTTCATTTACCTTAATGTTTTCCCAATATTTTCTCGTAAGGGATGTCAAAAGGGTCTTTGTGTGGTGAGGGGTTTAATAATTATTATAAGGATGAATGTTGTACATCATGACAGGCACAAAACCTCTAAACAAGGCTGTGGGTCCTTCATCACGTATCACATGTTTGAACACATCTCTTACTCCATTTGGATATTTACCGGTTGTATCTGCAAACAGAGGTCAAACAAAAATTGTCACAGAGTGGACCAATATTCCCCACTGGCCGGGTGACAAATTCAGTCAAATTATTCCCTTGGTTGACCTCGGACAGCGTGCAAATGTTACTTCATGAAAATGTCCATGTCATGCTGACCACTCAAGTAAATTTTATCAAAATCTTTCCAGTGTTTGGGAGGAGTTGCGTGTGAAAGAAATGTGGACTGACAGACAAACAGACAGGGTGTTTCCTATATACCTGCCACCAAAACCTTGGTTTGCGGGGGTATAATGATTATATAATATTTTCACAAGTTATACAACTTCCCAAACCTGTTGCAGACTTGTAATGAAACAAAAAAGGAAGTAGAAACCTTGGCTTGTAAAAGATGCAAGTTAGAGTGAATCCTCATAGTTCATAGAGATTGGAAGTATTTCTAATTGCAACAAATTTTAGCACATGTTTTCTTAAATGAACAAAGTTTCAGCGGCTTACTGTTGAAGGACGTCATCATAATTAACCTTATATACTGTATAGCAATGATGAAACAAAACGCCACCAATCTTTAAAATTGGTGGCATACAAATCATTGCATGAGTTATCTGATACTGATTCCAGAGAATCAACAAAGGTGTTACAAGTACAAACTTTATACTTACCAGCTTGTAATCTAGACTTTAACATATCAGGAGCAATTCCTATAGCCCAGTTGAATATACCTGCCATACCACCAGCAAATAGTGTTCTGCCTACACTTAAATCACTTCGGCTGAAATTATAATTAAAGCAGGGTTTTCAGAAAGAAACTCATCATACCTATCCTGAACTGTAAATGTTTTGTATATTTCAATTTTAGACCTGTTACATATGACAAAATGGAGGTTGAAGTGTGTGGAATTTGTGTACGATATATTGAGACAAGCATAGAAAATGACGTTTGTCAGCATTTCAAGCACATCAAAGTGTGTCATTCTTTGCAAAGGGTTCAAGTAGAGTTTTACAAATTGATTTGTTATAACTATATGATTTCATACAATAATGAAAATAAATCCTGTCTTGTCTCAAAGAAGGCTATCTAAGATATACAGGTACACATGTACATGTAGTGTTGTTTTTTTTATTTGAGAGGCATAATCATCAACTTTGACATTTACAATCGTGAATTACTATGCTTAGCATAGTAGTCAAATTCTAAAAAGAGATCATTCAACCTGCTAATAAGGATACTAGAACTTTTTTCTTTTTCTTTTTTTTTTTTCTTTTTTTCCCCACTTTATATTTGACCAAGCGGTCGTTTTCAATTTGATATCTGAATGGAGTTTGTTAAAATTTCCAATTAAATTACAAGGATATCATATACCTTTGGTTGGCAGGAGTAAGTACATGCTGTAACCATTCATACGTCATAAAATACATTCCACTTGCTGGTACATCTGTAATGGAACAAAAACTCTATTTACTCTTTCTCAAACAACACCTGCTTTTAATGTTTTGAATAGAGAACTCTCAGAGCTATGGGAAGCAAGATGACTAGTACGAGAGTTGTTCGGAGAGTTCGTAGAATTTTGCTCTAAAATCCAAATTTTTGTTATTTATAGGTAAATATCAAGGTATAAATACTTAAACATACCTTGACTACATTTCCAAAAGATTATTCGAAAATATCAACAATAACCAAAAATAGCGGTAATCGTAGCAACACAATAACGGGATACTGGAGCAGTCCATTTTTTAACACTGTATAAACTCCTTGTCCCTCAACACTCTCTATGCTATAGTGTTCAAATATCATTGCAGTCATGCAGGAGTAAACCCCCAAATAATGTTGTCATTGTGCCTCCTTTCAGCTGTTTGGCACATTTAAGTTCACTTCTTATTGCTGTATGTTCAGATCTTAGTTGATAAATGATAATCAAGCCCAGGTTTTAACCCTTTCCCAAATGGCAATATTTTAGGTGGATCCACTTCTAAAACTGCCACAAATGACAAATTGGAAGATATTAAAGATAGATTTTGTGTAAAATATGGCATAGAAAATATTGAGACAAAAGGAGAAACTGCTGGTTATCAAGTCTTTTCTATTAGGGACGTCAAAACCAGGTCTTGTTTGGGAAAGGGTTAATAAACTTGAAGCAGGTACAGACGATGAATATAGTAGCACAGAAGAGATCAGGTAGGCAATGGACAACAGGAGAAATCTCAGAATCGATCGGAGTGGAGAGGATGGCTGCGTGGAAGACTTGGTAGACAAGTTCGACCCTCAGTACAGTTAAACGGACAATAAAATGAATAGTATAACTGTAAGAGTGAATGATACATACCCCTGAGTAAAGTCGCCATAGTGCCTCTATACACACTTCTGATGCCCCCTTCCCTATATAACTGTTTGGCACAGTCTATTGGTCCATTGTATTTCTTCACTTTGTCATCTGCTTGGACCTGAAATACATAGCAACCCTTTCGCAAATATGTCTATAAATGAGCCGGGATCTGGAAAAACGTCCCTTATAGCATTTGAAACAGCCATGTTTCAAGATCGGGTTGTGCTCAGATGCAGTCTAGCCAGCATCCATGTTACTCTCAAATGGTTGCTACAGACCATGAGGAAGCTATTTGAGAACAACATGGTTCCTGGTCAGACTGCGTGTATACGCAGGCTGATCTGGAACCATGTTGTTCTCAAAATGCTATAAGGGACGTTTTTCCAGATCCTGGCTCAAATGTAGGAGTTATCTCCACAAAATGTCATCATCATCATCAGCCGCTACAGCACTATCAGCAGCATCCAATCATAGTGTTGGAATCTGTAGCCAGAATGTCTGAAACCCTTAGAAAAATTCTAGCACTTGACCGGTAAAAACTCTGTTCTGTACAATTTAAAACTATTTACAGGGATGAGTGATGACTGGTGGTGACTTTAAATGTGCTAAGTATGCAGAGTTATACTAACATTATATAGTCAAAATTTAATTATCCACCAATGCCAGGGGGGGGTCTGGACTGCAACCTAATCTCTGGATCCGCCCCTGCAGATGGCTTCAGTCACAGATGGTCTGCTGGGAAAAGGAATACCTGTAGGTGGTAGTAGCACTTATAGTTTGATTAAGCTAGTGTGATCCTCTGGTTCTATTATCGTTCAGCATTGTAAACATGCTAATGGAATGAAATGGACAGACATACAGAAAACATTGCATTGTTGTTTCTATGATTTTTTCACATCGATCATTCAGAATTTTGATAGACAATAGCTTAGTAATTGCAAATTCAAACAAGAGCTGTCCATAAGACAGCACGCTCGACTTTTCTAAGTTGCTTAACCCAGAATTTCTAAGTCAAAAAAGGTTAAAATTCCAGTAAATTAAATGTGAGAGTAATGAATCTTTGCCTAGATGCTAATATTATGGTCACAAAAGCATGTGCAAAGTTTCAGAGCAATAGCATAAGTAGAAACAGATGTTTGAAAAAACTTTAACATTTGTTCCAACGCCGACGCCAACGCCCGGGTGACAGTATAAGCTCTCATTTTCTTCGAAAAGCCAAGCTAAAAATTGCTGTAGTCTTACCTGTAACAAACACTTAATTCTTTCACCAGGAGTCATTATTGGGGTTGTGAATACTCCAGCAAACATACCGGCGGTGAAAAACTGCAAGTACCTACAATAATAGAAAACATATCTTTTGTTCAAAGATTTTTTAAAACCTATCAGAGGTGTTTTGAAAACTAATTTGCCTTTTGCTAAACAACAGAATGTCTTTCAAAGTTTTCCAAAGCCATACAATTTATATTGGTCAAAACACATCATTGATTGGGAAAGGCCTACTGAATCAATACAAGTTTAGCTGTCACTAAGTCTGCTGTTTGCTCCTCATGTGGGAGCAAAATTGGATCGCTCCTATCATTTAACCTGTTACCAGACAACAAAGTTTTAGCCTAATCCAAACTCATAGGTGTTGCAGACGACAAGTTCCAATGAACAAAATTTAACAATTTTTGGTCTTTCATGGTAGAAAACATTGTGGGAAATGAAACTAGAAGACCTGAAGGTCTTGAGTCGCTCCACAGGCCTGAATTTCATGTAATATTTAATCCAAGTTTTGATTAGATTGTTCAATGCTTGTGTTTCATGGAGCAAAAAGAAAGTTACAAAACTAGATTGTTCAAAATGTTTGGTTCTTGAAGCAAAGAAAGTAAAACTTTATGTTTGCCATTTGAGAAAGGGTAAAAGGGAAATGGTAGAACATTCCAGCTTAGGATGATACTAGCAATTAAAATTTTCCATCTTCCAAACAGATCTAAATTTACAGACCATTGATTACTCCAAAATATTTCATATTTCTAAAAATAGATTTTGAGCTAAAAATAGATTCGGGGAAATACCATATTCTAAAATTAATGCAAATGGCTGATGAAAACTGAATTTCTTGTAATATCAAGTCCAAGTTTTGACTAAATTTTTCAATACTAAGTTTTGTTGCTCTTAAAGCAATTACAAAGTAACTAGAAAGCTGAAAATACATTCATATAGGATCGATTGGTTACCAAGCTTTGTCTTTATTATAGTGAGATTGACTGTTAGAGTGAAAAAAGTCACAATTAGCAATTTTGTCAAATTGAAAGGCATATAACTTAGGATTTCATATTCCTATCTAGCTAAGAATCACACTAAAGCAAGACCTTAACTTCACCTACATCTTGATTAAGTTTTGACCTGATTGTTCAATATTTGTAGATGAAAAGAGTGTAAATCAAAGTCGAAAACAGCAATTTTGTCAAATTCAAGGGCAGAAAAATCATGATTTAAGATTCCTATGAAGCTAAAAATTACACACATGCAAGATCTTATGGCCAGTAAGATTACATGAAAGTTTCGTGTTGATTGGTGGATATTTATGGTTGTTTGAGTAAAAATAAGGTCAAAAATGGTAATTTTGCCAATTTCAAGGGCACATAACTCTCAAGACATAATATTCAGATCAAGCTGAAAATTGCACCCAGGCAAGATCTTATCAGCACCAACATTCTGACCAAGTTTTGTCTTGATTGATAAATATTTGTAGTGGCTAGAGTGAAAACAAAGTCAAAACAGCCATTTTTCAATTCAAGGGCAGATAACTCCAGACTTTCTGGTTCAATGAGAATTAATTTCAGGAATCTGATAGAGGACCACCTAGGGATCATTCCTGTGAAGTTTGATTGAAATCCATCAAGTAGTTTCTGAGAAGAAGATTTTTAAAGAAAAAGTTGACGACCGGACGGACGGACGCACGCACGACGGACACAGCGCCATGACAATAGCCCGCTGGCCTGAAGGCCAGTGGAGCTAAAAATTGCTTGTCACAATTAATTTCTTCATTTTCCACAAAGTTTCCCAAGGCCTTTACTTTGTGGGGCGTCCAAGAGCGTCAATGTGTGGGAAAGGCTTAAAACTGCTTCCAGTCAGGATCTACACATCAGCAGAACAAGAGAAACTCCCATCAGCATATTCATATTTCAATACAAAAATTCATTGCAAAAAGTGACTTACGTCAAATCATCTGTGGGATGTTTTTGCTGTAGTTTTTTACCAATACCAAACCCCAGAAAGCATGTAGCAAACATGGGCGCAACTCCAGCCACAGGGGCTGCCATGCCTTTATACAGGCCAAAGATTCCCTGAAAAAAAAAGAGTGAAACAGTCCTAAATATAACTTAATAAGAGGACCTTGATGGTCCTATATCGCACACCTGAACCAAAATGATATGAGCCACAGTTTTGTTCAATTCAATTAATATTTATGACTTTAAGACAGAAAACAAACTTATGGTCAATAACATTTTGTCAAGTTTTGTCTTAATTGGTCACTATTTGAGGTTGTTAGAGTAAAATTTGAAGGGCAGATACCTAAGCAAATTCTATTCCGATTATTCTGTAATCAAAATTGATCCAAGATCTTATTGTTATCAATATCATAATGAAATTTCATCCTGATTCTTCATTATTTGTGGTTGTTAGTCGAAACAGCAATTTTGTCAGATTCAAGGGCACATGACTGACAACTTTTTCATTCGATTAGAGCAAAATTCAAACTCATGCAAGGTCTTATAATCAGCAGCATAGTTTCCAAGTTTTGTCCCGGTTGATCAATAATTGTATAGATACTAGAGTGTAAACAAGGTCGAAAACAGCCGAAAACAGCAATTTTGTCAAATTCAAGGGTACATAACTCTTGACCTACTAATCAGATCAAATTGGAAACCAAAGTCATCTGAGATCACTGTATAGTCCCCAACATTGTGTCCAAGCATTGTCTTGATTGATAAATAATTGTAGATTCTAGAGTGTGAACAAGGTCGAAAACAGCTGAAAACGGCAATTTTGTCAAATTCAAGGGCACATAACTCTCGTCTTTCTGGTCAGATCAGACTGAAAATGCACTTATCCGAGATCTTATGGTCTCCAACATTGTGTCCAATTTTTGTCTTGATTGATTAATAATTGTAGATGCTAGAGTATAAACAAAGTTGAAAACAGCATTTTTTGACAATCAAGGGCAGATAACTCCGCACATTCTGGTCCGATCAGGGCCATAATCGAGCTTGTCCGAGAACTTATGATCCTACTTGTTTTGGCCAAGTTTAATCAAGATTGCCCAACTTTGTGGAGTGTAAACACCCCAATTGTGGACAGACAGACGGACGACGGACAAAAAGTGACAACAATAGCTCACCTTGAGCACTTCATGCTCAGGTGAGCTAAAAATTAGACTGGGTTCCAGACTGATCATTTTTCCCTCCTTTACTTTCTTCGGTCTAAAGATCAGTCTGGGGTCAAACGAATTTACTTAGCACTGCCCTCTACGTTTTTCACCAATTTTTGGGGGTGAAATCACGAACGATAACTCGTTCAGAACTTTATTTAGTGCTATATTTAGTAACAGGAATACCCGAGGACTAGACTGGTCCCCGTATTTCTTCATGGAAATCATGTACCCGTCTTTTTGAAGATAATTCTCATTAGGCTAACAAATATTGCACAATTCAGCAATTATTGGATTTTATATATTTTGGTAAAGTGTTATTGCAAAGGGTTAAACGGTTGGCTACAAATCCTATGGTGTCGGTCGCTTAACCCTTTTTTTTAAACGGCAAAAATTTTGACCTTTTTTTTTAAATACTGCTGAAAGGAATGTTGACCAGAAAAGCATTTCTGAACCAAGCAGCTTAGAAAAAACCGAGGCAAAAGGAGAAAATGATGTTTATCAGCAATTTCTTCTTTCGGGAACAACGTTTCCACAAGCCCTTTCAATTAAACACGTTGAAACCAGGTCCCGGTTTCTCGAAAAAACTAAAGTATATTCTCATGAGAACATGCTCAACTTCAAAGGGATACTCTCAAACGTTGAAGGGCATTCAATTGAATTTCACGCGGATTTCATGCGATTTGAGCACGGTGCTCAGATTTGAGCATGAGAACGTACTTAAGTTTTTTCGAGAAACCGGGGCCAGGTCTTGTTTGAGAAAAGGTTTGCCCTTTCCCGAAAAAGACCGTAATTGGAAACGCTTGACCCCAAAAGATGGAGAAAAAAGAAGTAAATTCTTATTACAATCAGTTTTCTCCTTTCGTCTCAATATTTTCTTGCCATGAACAAATGCCATCTTTATCAACAAGAATTTTGTGGTTTGCAGCGTTTTCAAATTTGAGCAGTCGATATTAAGCTCTGTTCCTTTTAGAAAGGGTTGACTAATAACCAGAAAATAAAATTTCAATCTTGTCTCAATTCAAAGATATTGCTGACGACAATTTCAAGTAAATGATATATAACAATTCTTTTCTTTAAGTAAAAAATATTGCAAGAAATGAAGAAATTATTTGCCACAAGTAATTTCTTCATTGTTCACAATGTTTTTAAAAAGCTTTATCATGTGGGGTGTCAAAAGCGTCAATGTGTGGGAATGGGTTAATGTGTGACACACTTACAGTAGACAAGAACACATAACACCTCTTCTTATCAGTCTGTTTATCTTATACACCAATTAACCCTTTAACAAACGGCTGAAATTTTGACTTTCCCATTTTAGAAGATCCTTGCAGGCGACAAAATTTGAGATGATAAAGGTAGGATTTGTTTAAAATAATGCAAGAAAATACTCAGACAAAAGGAGAAAATGTTGAGTATCAAAATATCTTCCCAGCCTTTTCTATTGGGAAGGTCATGTTCGGAAAACAATCAAATAATTTAAATGACGCATGTATGCGTTAGTTTTTACATTAAAAAAAAAACATTTTTTCGAAATAATTATTTTTTTTTTTTTGTCAAATTGTGTCATAATCATTCATTTTTTTCTCGACGGACCATTTTGTTTTACATTTTGTATCAGACAATAGTAAGAAATAGAACATAGCATTAACAACATTAATTTCTCCTTCTGTCGTAAATTTGAAGGAATTTGCTAGTTAAACGAACTAGTGTTCGAAATAAAAACTTTTTTGTAATTGTAACAGAATAAATATATGCAGTTTGGGAATGGCTAATCCATCCGCATTGGATTTGCCATGGCTCATATAAAGACCATTGTCTGCACGTTTTGAACATTTTTAAACATTTTTTCAACATTTTCCCCAGAATGTATTGTTAAAAATCTATTCATCAGTGCAAAACCAAATTTAACCTGACAATGAATATGTGATTTTTTACAAGCAAAACGAAAGAAGCACCTTAGAACCATTCTGGGAAAATAATGAGAAAAGGGTAGAATTTGCAGAAATTTAATTATCTATCAACATATCAAATATAATTCATTCCATTATAGGGGATGCTGCCTCTATCCCGTTAACGAGCCTCGTTTTAAAACGATAGGCTTTAAATAGATTACACGGCTAAAAATAGATCAATCGGTTTATCGGCTTATCATTGGAAAATACCATGCTTGTTCCCAGGCGTCAATATCGACACGATCAAAAACGGATGCCGCAATATGTAACGGGTATTGATTTTTTATGCACTATCTTATTGACCAAATTGTATATTGACGACTGGACCCAGGCTAGCTAAAAATAAGCCCCTTTTCATTGCCTACTTTTCTGTGACACAGCCATGGACACAATGATATGGCAAACAATATATGCACATGGTCAGGTGATTTAGAACATTGTGTCACTGTCAAATTTCATCCAATTCCGCCCATAGAATTAATGTAGGAATTGAGTTCAGATGTGGACATACCGGTACATACGGAGGGACAGATAGAGAAGATAATAAAATTTGGCATACATGTTTACAGCCTATAATAATATATTTCATTACTAGTTTGAAAACCAAGTCTTGTTTAGTCCAGAGTTTATACAGATTAAAGCCCATCTTACCTCTTTAGAGATGGTTTTCATGGCACAATCAAATGTTCCCTTATAGAGTGGGCTCTGGCCTGGTAGTGGTGCAGGCATTGTTTGTATTCTGACCTGAAAAAATTAAGCATTTTTTTTCGAGATCAGTCTCCAAAATCAGTCAAAGATTAAAATGGGTGTAATTTACAGAAGTCCAAATAGTTCCAAAGAAAATGGAGAAAGATTAATCAAGATGCTTGATGAAAGTTCCGTATCAAACCATTCCCATACTCTTATAGTTGGCGACTTCAATATGAGGAATATTAACTGGCAAAACCAAACAACCACAACAAATGAAAACCATTTCGAATTTAAATTTGTGGAATGCATTCGTGACAATTTCTTCTACCAACACATAACAGAACCAACTAGATATAGACAAAATAACAATCCCTCACTGCTTGACCTAGTAATAAGCAACAACGAAAACGATGTCCAGGATGTTGAACTTTCCCCAAGCTTGGGAAAAAGTGACCACCTAGTAATTACCTTCAAACTTGTTTGCTGTCAAACAGAAGAAGAAAGTAATATTCAAAAACATAACTACAATAAAACAAACTGGCCAGAAATCAACAAAATATTACAAGAAACAACATGGATAAACGACGTGGATGCTGGAACTCAGGATGTCTGGAATGACTTTGAATTGAAAACCATTAATATAATAGAGCATAACATACCAAAGTTTAAGAAGTCATCTGTTAACCAGAGTCCCAACATCAACAGCGAAACCATGATCGCCATAAAAGATAAAAAAAAGAAGTGGAAAAAATACACTCACTGTAAGAATACAAAAACATATGATAATTACAAGATTGCAAGAAATAAAGTCACAAACTTATTACACAAAAACAAATACAACTACGAAAAATCAATTGCAAAGAAAATTAAACAAGACCCCAAGCTATTTTGGAAATACGTTCGAAGTAAAACCAAGTCAACATCTGGAGTTAACGCCCTCGAAATACAAGGGGAAGTCTGTACAGACGAAAAGACAATAGCAGAAGAATTCAACAAACAATTTACTTCAGTGTTTACAAAGGAAACAGAACCAATACCAAAACCAAAAATTTCAGTTGATGTAGAAATGACCGACGTCATCGTAACAGAAGAAGAATTATTGAAAGTCATCAATGAAATCAACCCGGCAAAATCGCAAGGTCCTGATGGGATACATCCTGCTTTTATACTCGGTGCAAAAAACAAACTGGTTAAACCACTGATAACCATATACAACAAATCATTGCAAGAAGGAAAACTACCTAGCCAGTGGAAAACAGCCAATGTCACCCCTATTCACAAAAAAGGTCCAAAGAAAAAAGCAGAAAACTACAGACCAATCAGTGTTACCTCCATATGCTGTCGTATACTGGAAAAGATCATAAGAAATCATATTGTAACACATCTGGAAAACAATAACTTGATAAACAGAGACCAACATGGCTTCAGAAAAGGTCGTTCTTGTGTAACCCAACTATTGGAATGCATCGAAGACTGGACAACATCTATCGAAAATAACAAAGACGTAGACATAATCTATCTTGATTTTAAAGCAGCCTTCGATAAGGTACCACACCGTAGACTCCTAACCAAACTCTGGCATATGGGTATAAGAAACAACACCTATAAATGGATAGAAGACTTCCTAAAAGACAGGAAACAAAGAGTCACCATAAATGGGCACTATTCAACATGGGGGGAAGTCTCCAGCGGTGTACCCCAAGGAAGTGTGTTAGGACCAATACTCTTCCTCATCTTCATAAATGACTTGCCGGATGACCTAGAATGCCCTCTGAAACTGTTCGCCGACGATACTAAAATTTACTCAGAAGACAACAGTCAAGATGGATCAGATCTCCAGGACAATATCTTTGTTGCCTGTGAATGGAGCCAAAGGTGGGAAATGATGTTCAACCCACAAAAATGCAAAACCCTCCATTTAGGAACAAAAGAAGCAGACGAATTTTACATGAAAGACAATAAAGGTACCATAACCAAGATTGAGCAAGTCGAAAACGAAAAAGACTTAGGTGTAATTTTTGACACAAAATTAAACTTTCAACAACATATAAGCAACAAAATAAATATAGCCAACAGGAATCTAGGCTTAATCAGTAAATCATTTACTTTTATGAATATAGAAATGTTCCTAAACTTGTATAAATCAATGATCAGACCACACTTAGAGTATGCTTCAGTGATCTGGTCCCCGACACTCAAAAAAGATAAGATTTCTCTTGAGAATGTGCAGAGAAGAGCTACCAGGCTTGTTAAATCAATAAAACATTTGGGTTACAGTGCAAGACTAAAACGTTTAGGGCTTCCTACACTTGAATACAGAAGAGACAGAGCTGACCTCATAGAAGTGTACAAACTGATAAATGAAATTGACAAAACTTCAAAACAATTATTCACCTTCAATAACTCTACAAATACAAGGGGCAATAGTTTTAAAATATACAAGAAAAGAGTAAGAACAGAAATTAAAAAAAACTCATTCAGTAACAGAGTAGTTAATATATGGAACAGTCTGTCAGATGAAATTGTAACTGCTCCATCGTTGAATTCATTCAAAAATAGGTTAAATAAACACTGGAAACCAGTTAACAAATTTGAAGCAAACTGTTACAAATAAATAAACACACAGAACTAAAAAGAGTGCAATGGATTCAGGGTTGAACGAGAGTTGCTGTGTCTTATGCTTTGACATGAGTAAAAGAAAACTTTATTAAGAGTAAAGCGCGACATAGGTGGCCTGTTCTGGTTCAATTCTGAACATACTATTTATAGTATAAAGAGGACACTGATGAGGGGCGATATGTAAATATCAAGTTTTTTTTTTATCATTAAAGGTACGTAAATAAAGTTGAATAATGATCCATGCAATGTTGTGGATATGATTTTTTTAAACATTTTATGACAAGAAGTATTGCCTGTTCTATTAGTCAAATGTCTGAAATTATTCTGAACAGACATTGATAATCAATAAATATGTGTAAATAAATCAGAAAAAGACAATGCATTTAAAGAGCAATACTGTTGTTTTAACCAATTAAGTTTGAATATGTCACTTGTAAATATATCAGCTTGTCGGCTGATTTTCTAAAACACAAATTCAACTCAGTATAGTAATACTGAATACAACAAGACATGGACAGACGAAATGAGGAACCGGGAAAACAGTCCAGTCAGGGAAAACACTACGAAAAGGGCCATTCAGAAGCTGAATGCAGCTTACATATGCAATCCATTTGCATAGTGACGGCCTCGGAAACTATATGGACTATATGGACTGTATTTTAATATATTTTGTCAGACTTTTGCCAATTTGTACTAACTTTACTTCTTGTAATATTAAATTAATTCAACCTAACTTTAGTCTATGATTGGACAGTCTGGTCACCTGTTAAGGTTGATCATCCACACAATATAGTAATTTAGCAAAGGAGTTTCTCTGTAATAAATGTTTGTTTACAACTGCCAAATGGTTTAGAGGGCATGCACTAGTTGCAATAATGTAACCGCAACAAACCAATACCATTCATCAAGTTTGTGGCTACCATATCGCAGCTAGGCATGCACTAACAGTGTTACTATAGAAAAATTGCTCCTTCGATAACAATCACGCATTATGACAGATTGAATTGTCGACGAATTTTGGCTATTGATCTAAGTCCAACTTGATACGCTTGGCTAGGTGACAATGATCAAATGCATTTTTCTTATTTTGGATGCGTTAATATATATGCATATTCAGGTCAAATCATAGCTTGGATTATGAAGACATGCATCCTATCTAGAGCTCTGCTTTGAAGGAAAAGCTGTGTTAACTTGGAGAAGAAACGGTTGGTCTTCCTTTTCTTCTTTTGTCTCAAACATATTTTCTATGATAGCCCACATTTGAACTAAAAAGCTTACTTTCAGATAAGCATTAAACTTTCATTTTTTTTTTTTTTTTTTCAATTTGAACAGTCTCAAGTTGTGCCATCTGGGAAAGTGTTAAATTGGGGGTTCTTTGTGACATCAGGTGGTCGAACCAATCTTGGGACGAAACATGCGTTACCTTGATCGTGTCAAGCGGATAGCCTGAAACTACCAGACACACTCCACCGAAGCCGCCGGCAAGGAAATCTTTCACTGGATTTACTTTCTTCCCCATCTTTGTTTTGTCGCACGGCCAGTTTCCGTGTGGAATGCGACGTCAGCCGGAACGGTCGGGTCAGGATTGAGAATGATCCGCTTGATTGACTACAACGGTGAACTTTAGATTTGCTGGAGCATAAAGTTTACTTCTCGTACCCCCCATGAGCGACAATGATTCACATAATGATTCACAAGAGATGTTATTTGTTATTATCATGCACAAATATCTAATGTCTTTTGTCGGTATGAGTTGCTTATGCACCTATGATGGTCCTGCACTTGGTAGGAATACTGGGATGAATGGAGAAAGTGCTGTTTATCAGCATTTTCCTCTTTTGTGCCAATGTTTTTTTTTAACATAGAATTGAACATGTATATAATAATATTACAGGCTTAACCTTATCCCAAACTACTTATTACTAGTAAGGTCCAACTCTGAACATGCTGCTGGCAAAAAGACGGGTCCACACTGATGAAGCTACGATGTGTGTACAATTTTACAGAAGGAATGCTGGGACAGAGGGAGAGAGTGCTGTCAATCTGTGGTTTCTCCTTCTCCCTCAATATTTACTTAACCCTTTCCCAAGCAAGACCTGGTTTTGACGTCCCTAATAGAAAAGGCTTGGGAAAACATTGAAACAAAAGAAGAAACTGCTGATAACCAGCAGTTTCTCCTTTTGTCTCAATGTTTTCTGCGCCATATCTTACACAAATCCTATCTTTTATAACATCCGTTTTACCATTTGTGGCAGTTTTTAAAGTCGATCACCCTAAAATTTTGACATTTGGGAAAGGGTTAAAAGCCTTTTTCATTAAAACGCCAAAACAAAGTCTTGCAAATTTAGTGGCTTATTGGTGGGTTATTTAGTACCACATGCACATGCGGATGTTTGTTATTAACTGGCAGTATAAAGAAGTCTCATACACTGAAACTCTCCCAGACAATGCTCTTCTCTGGATCTCTGCAGACCAAACGACAATTGATAGACAATTCAGTTGTTTCTTAGCAAACACCATAGCACTGGAGAGAGGGAGAAACTGCTGGTTATCAGCATTTTCTCCCTTTCCTTCAATGATGTGAAAATGTTTCGTTTTCCACAAGGTCAGGATCAAGCTTTGTCTGGGAGAGGACTATGCTACTCATTGAAACTTTCCTCAGAATGTTTGTTCGCAATTGTTACGTTTGTTTGTATGTTTATGACTTATACCCCGGTTAGGGGTTTGTCAATTTAATAAAAAGTCTTAAAAAAAAGTCTCGAAGTCTCAAGACAAAACCTTTGAGTTGAATAGGGCCTCATTCATCTTTCCGAAATAATACCAAATAGCAAAAGCCTGCATGCTCTTAACCCCACCCTTTCCCAAGCAGCCAAACTTTGGACTGATCCAATTTGAAAGCTGTTGCAGACGGCAAAATTGATGTTTTTCTATAGATTTTGGGGTATTAATTAGATCTAGCATGTAAAATATTGAGGCAAAAGGAGAAAATGCTGGTTATCAGCATTTTCTTCTTTTGCATAATTTTTTCCCAAGCCTTTTCCATTCGGGACGTCAAAAGAAGGTCTTGTTTCGGAAAGAGTTAAAGGTGGATTTCTGCTAAAGATAGATATGAGCCAGCCAAAACGATACATAGCCAGGTTAGTAAAAGGGCCACCTACAAAATCTCCCCGTAAATGCTAGCTTTTAAAGCAACATGCTAGAGCATTAGCATAGGGACAGAGGTCCCGGGTTCAATTCCCGTCCGGGTCAATATTTATTTGCCGGTTACACATACAATCATCTATTTGTATGGGTACACGTGTATAATAGTCAATCAGGTACCCTAGTACAAATTTCAACACTAGTTGATTGGGATTTAATATCTCTTTCAATTGCTATGGTCATATTGTAGCCGTTGGAGCACCTAATATATTCCTGTCATTTCTCATACCAGTGCTACCACCACATCTTTACGGATCCTCCAGCTGCTTGCCGAAATAAGTTAACAAGTATTAAACCTTGGTGGGTGACAATTTTGTCGCATCCGGAGATCGAACCTGCGACCTCAAGAGTAAAGGTCTGATGTGCTACCAACTGCACAATGGCCGCGGCCTAAGCTCTCGTTGAAAACAACACTCACAGACATGGCGAAAACCGTCAGACAACCAGACATATCTGATAAAATTTCCCTTGGTCTGATGATTTTTTTGCTACTGTCAGTTTAAATGTCTGACACTCCTTTTGATGTGTCAAGATAGTAAATGAGTTCTGTCTGACAAAATTTTATTCGGTCTGACAGATTGTTCAGTACTGTCAGACCAAATGTCTGACAAAGATTTCTGGTTTTTCACCAAGTCTGCACTCAGTGATCTGACAACAAATAAATAGGATTATGGTTTTCATATTTAATCATTTCAAATCAAAACCCAATTTTGTTGGTACTCATTTGAATCGATTCAACCTGACAATTTCAAACCTGCAACATAGGGTTTGATGAATAACAATTTGTATATCATCGCTTTACAACAAAAACCTTGCAACTTTTAACACATTCCAAAATATTGATGCCCTTAAAGATAAAGGCTTTGGAAAACATTTTGGAAAATGAAGAAATTTCTTGTGACAAGCAATTTTTCCATTTCCCACAATTAATGTTTTCTACCCAAAAAGACCAAAACATATAAAATAATTTTCATTTGAAATTTTCGTCTGCATCACCTTTGCATTTGGAACAGTTAAAAATTTTGCCATCTGGTAATGGCTTAAGCTGTAGTTACGCTTTTTTTTTTGTTGAAAAGCGGCCATATTTTAAAAAGCCATAATTACTCCCCGTCTTCTCTCTAGTTTTAGGTAATAGCAGGTAGAGAGATCAAGGTTCGTTCATTTCCGGTTCTTTTATTCCATCAGTCTATCATACAACTTATGTACAAAATAATACAGTTTCTACATTTTCTTGTGTACAATTAATTGAACCCTTTCCCAAGCAACAAAATATAAGGTTGTTCAAAATTGGAAGTTGCTTTAGCTGACAAAATGGATGTCAATATGGAATTTATAAAATATATTTTAGCGCAAAAAAATATTGAGGGAGGAGGAGAAAACGCTGATTACGGTATCAACTTTTCTTCTTTCTCTCAATGTTTTCAGAGGATGCATCTCTTATAAGCATCAAGAGCTGGTCTTGTTTAGAAAAGGGTTAATAAAATATGGAGAAATCACAAACCAAACAAAACATATGCATCAAAGCCCCCGATCTTTAAAACTGTCATGGTTTAAATAGGAACAAGAGCTGTCACTGTAAGATGACAATGCCCCCGACACCGCTTTGATTTTAAATTATGGCCAATCTATGTTCAAGGTCAAGGTCATCCAGGGGTCAAGGTCACCAAAGTATGTGCCTACAGAAAGGTAATGTACCAAGGAATGTTGTGGTAAAGTATGAAGTGAATATGTTAAGTAATAAGGAAGTTATGGCCAATGTTAAAGTTTTTGGACGGAATGACGGACGGACGGACAGACGGACGGACAAGTCAAATTTATGATGCCTCCCTATCGGGGGCATAAAAACAAAATCTTGGACTTGAGCTTTTACAAAACAACAGGTTTTTAGAGTGGTCCAATTTAAAAATTGCTGAAGCTGACAAAAAGACAGTGTTAGCGCATAATACAGTACAGAAAATTTTGTGGCAAATAGAGAAAATGCTGGTTATCAGCATTTTCATCCTTTGCATCAATGTTTTCCAAAGCTTTTTATATTACAAATGTCGAAATGAGGGCTTGTTTGGGAAAGGGTTAAACAATCAAAATGCATAAAAGGCAAAGAGAATAAATAGGACATGTATAAACTTGTCAATTTTTGATATTTTGAATGCATATTTGGGACAAAGAAAAGTTTCAAATACTGGTAGGAGAAACTTTAGTGTGATAACACAGGTATTGTACAAATAATGTCATTCATTCATTCATTCATGATCAATTTCAAACATCCATCCAAAATCTCCCGAAGCACTATTAAAAATTTAATCACAAAATTGCATTTGCACTTCAAAATTTGACATATCAAACTCTGTCTAAATTATAAATTTAAGAATTGATTCCATATTTCTTTTGGCCAAATCATTGATCAATGATATGGTGAAACAGTCCCATGCTCATGTTACCCTAACATATGAGCCAGGAAAAGGAAAAGAGACCCTAACAGCATTTCCGACACACATGAGTCCAGATCAGCCTGTGCAATCACAGTCTAATCAAGATCCATGCTGTCATCTAATTGCTTCTTCATGAGTTATAGAAACTCAACTCTCAGAGAGTAAAGTTGATCTTGATCAGACTGGCTTGTCAAAAACCAGAGGCGCATTCTTTAGAGCAACATTTTTTAAGATTTCTTAAGATGGTTTAGATGAAGCGTGTTTAAGAACTAGATTCTGACAGAGATGTTCCAAATGCTCCATACTTCATACAAATGACGTCATCATGACGTCATTTGTATAAAGTATAGGGCATTGTCATGGTACCATGGGGCATTCGGAACAACTTGGTCAATTCTCTCTTATATTGTGTCTACAGAGTGAACAGAGGGGTTCCCCACGAAGTATATGGTAATGGCGCCTAACATTGAGCGTCTTAAAAATCTTGCTCTAAAGAACGCTTTATCCTAATGCATCTTAAGAAATCTCAAGATATCTCATGAAATCTCGATCTAAAGAATGCACCTCAGGTCTTGTTTGGGAAAGGGTTGAATAGACAATCCGATTGAGTGGTTGTTCTCAGAAAAACACAATCAAATAATTGGTTGTCTTTCAGTTCAAAATAAGACGAGAATTCCAACTAAGCAAATGAACGCCAAAATGCCAAATTTTGCAGAACCAAAGCAAGGGATAATAATCAATAAATAATAATAGTTTACAAATACAGATTAAAAATTCATCCTAAACAAAATCCTTCGTCATTCAGACGCATTCATGATAACCGCCCTCTTGTCACGATGTTTTGATCTTGCTTTTGTCCTGGCTTTAAAAGCAGCAGCATTGTACATAGTCTGAAAATAGAATGATGAGATCATGAGCATACATATCTACCCCATACCACACATTGACAATTTTTGACACCCAACAAGATAAAAGTTTTGGAAAGTATTGTGGAAAATGAATAAATTGCTTGTCACAAGCAATTTCTTCATTATGCACAATGTTTTCTGACCAAAAATGTACATATTTTTTAAAATTTTCATCAACTTGAATTTGTCGTCTGCAACATCTTTGAATTTGGATTGTCTAATTTTTCGTTGTCTGGTAATGTGATAAATAGATTACCAGCATTGAAAATTGAAATTAATGAAAGATGACAGAAAAATGACCACTTCAAAGCTCTTGCCCTTGTTAGTGGAATTTGATGTTGATAGATGTTTTGATTGTCCAAGTTCTATATACTTACCGTTTTGAAAAATAATGAGCGATTCAAAGGAGGCCATAGTAGAGAAATGATAGTTTAAATTGGTCTATGCCTACTCAATGAGTGATGGCCAAACTGAATAATTGAATACCAGTGGTCAGTGTTGACAAAGATCAGCATGCAAAATACTTAAACATGCATTCAAGTATGTTTAAGGAAACTATTGACAAATGAGTGAAAAGCCTCTTACCCTTTCCCACTTTGTGGGTTTACTTTTGCTCTGTGAGCTGACCAGAAGTGGGTTACCCAAGCCAAATATATCTCTAATTAGTGTGTTTGACTGTAAATAGAGAAATAATAGAATTAAACTATTACCAGATGGCAAAATTTTGGACTTGTCAAAATTAAAGGTGCTGCAGACAGCAATTCAAGTAAATGGAATTTTGCATTTTCGAGTATTTCTGGGTGGAAAACATAGTGGCTTGTCACAAGCAATTTCTTCATTTTCCACAATGTTTTCCAAAGTCTTAATTCAATGTCCAACATAAAGTCTCATGACTTTCTATACATGGAAGTTAATAATTATAGCAAGGCTGATTGCATAAATGCAGTTTAAAGTTCAATCTGGATTAAATGGCGACTTCATTATGACAGTGGTGACTTAACCTAGATTTTTCTTTAAACTTGCTTTACAACAGATTATACAGGCCAGTTGTATCAAAGGGTTAAAGTAAACTTCAGGTTATTTTCTTTGTTTGACCACAATTTTTTTTAAACCTTGATCATGCAACTGACCCGTTCTGTGTAAAAATAGTAAAAGAAGGTATTCACAGAATGTTCACTTTTCTCTCAGATTTTTAAAACAGCTGTCTTCATTATCTTGCAGAAAAGGTTGGTGTTATTCATCATTAAGAGAAATTAGTCACATTTCAGTTTCTTAGATTTTAATTTAGTATCAAAAGCTAAGGGTGTGGGGTGCCATTTCTGACTCACAGACTGGCTTTAATCCCCATCTAGCAAAGTGCGCTTAAATCTTCTCAAACAATATGGTGGCAGACTTGTAACACATTGTTGTATAATTCTGTTTAATTATTTATTTCCTTAGTACAATAAGCATTTAATGGTGCATGTATTTGTTACTGTTTGATAAATGACAAAAGGCTGAAAAGCACTTGGTCAGCATTCACTGTAACATGGTAATTTCTCTCAGATTTTTAAACAGCTGTCTTCATTATAGAGGTGCGCGGTATTACCGGTATACCGGTTACCACGGTGCCCGATCCTCGCGGTATGATACCGCGGTATCATCGGGAAATACCGGTATTTAATGAACAATTGAACATGGTCCATACTTCAATGCCTTGTCGCTTTTTTGTTGTGATTAAACCTACAGCGAACCGAATCATGTGTGTATAAATTTTCTGGGAATCCCAAAACGTTATCTGTTACTATTATTAGCTTCCAAAAATAACTACCCAATAGAACACAAAGGTCAATTGATGCATGATCAGTAACGTGACCCAATTGGAATGTTCGATAAACAAGTCGCGCTTTGCACTTGTGAATTCGGCATGCGCCGATTGTCCCTTTTTGTAAATTTACGACATTGCTGTCTCTCGGTATGGGCTCGTATGAAATCACAAAGTGATATATTGTGTGGAAGAATTTTGCAAGTCCAATCAATACAACAATTTTATGATTTTTATCGAACCCTATAAAGCTAAGTATAAACGTCTTTGTGTATTTGTTGATATTTCTGGTTATCAATCGGGTGCGCCGGTCTGATTGAAACGAATACCAAACGAGCACGACCCATTACATGTGACACAAACAAAATGGCGGATTTTTTGTTGTTTAGTTCAGTTCTCTTACTCTTCTAGTCAGTCAGAAACTAGTCTGTTGTACCAGTCTTAAATGACAATAAAAATAAACTCTTCCTGGGTAAAAAAATCTCTTTATTAAATGACCATAACTATAAATTAACAGCACATGGTAAAATGGCGGTATACCGAGGTATATACCGCGGTATTTAGTAAAATACCGTGGTATACCGCGGTATTGTTTCATTGACGGTACCCAGCCCTACTTCATTATGTTACAGAACAGGTCTGTGTTTAATCATCATATGAGAAATTGGCTATTTCTATATTTGATTAAGGTAGTCCATTCCTAATGAGATTTTACACGATATCAGACTTTTGGAGGGCATCCTAAACATTCGGTGGTGGAAAGTGCCAATTTTTTGTCACACATAGCATGGCTTTATAGACCAATAAAAATATTTGGCAAGGATATAAGGTAACTTCTCTCAGATTTTTAAACAGTTGTCTTCATTATATTGCAGAACAGGTCTGTGTCTAATCATCATATGAGAAATTGGGTATCTTCATACATGTACTTGATTAAGGCAATCCCCTCCCCCTCCCATGAGATTTTACATGACATCAGCATTTTTAGGACAGCATCGTAATCATTCGGCCGTGGAAAGTGTCAATTTTTTGTAACATATAACATGGCCATATACAAGTAGATCAGATAAAAACACTTGGTAAGAATACTGGTAGACATCTACATGGTATATTCTCTCAAAATTTAAACAGCTGTCTTCATTTTGTTGCAGAAGAGGTCGTTTTTAATCATCACATGAGGAATAGGGTATATTTATAATTGATTAACCCTTTCCCAAATAACAAAATAATAGGGTTGCCTAATTTGAAAGCTGTTGCAGACTACAAAATGGATGTTGAAAAAGATGGGATTTTGGTACAATATAGCATGGAAAATATTGAAGCAAAAGAAGAACATGCTGATAATCAGCATTTTCTTCTTTTGCCTCAATGTTTACCCAAGCCTTTTATATCAAGGCATGAAAACCAGGTCTTGTCCGGGAATGGGTTAAGGTAGTCCGCCCCTGATGACATTTTACATGACATTGAAATTTTCAGAGGAAAGTGCTGATTACTTGAAACACATTACATGACTGTATGGACTATGGATCAGACAAAAACTCTTGGTAAGGATACTGGTACATGATATCTTCTCTCAGATTTATAACAGCTGTCTTCATTATGTTACAGAACAGGTCTGTGTATAATCATCATATGAGAAATTCTTATACAAAATAATGTCACTGCTTTTTTTTTATTCCATTTCACACTTAACCATAAAAATTTCCAAAGTTAATATCATTTCAAACCTTCAAACATGGTGTTAAAAAGCATTTTCAACTGCTATGATCATTATATCGCGGGAGATGGAGCACGTAACTGTGGCTTTCTGGTATTTCTCTAACCAGTACGACCACAATATCCAAACCGAGCCTCAAGCTGCTTTCTCACATAGATTATTCGCACCCATTGGTGAGAAACAAATGCTTTTGTCAAATGTCAGAATGGATACTAGCCGAGCCGGGGTTTGAAATTGCAACCCCTGGATTGACAGACTCCGACATTACCGACTGAGCTATTGGGGCTCGGCTTATAGTGGAATCAGAACCTCCTGTGCTCCTGTACAATATTAGTACACATACTAAGGTGAGGAATGCCAGGAATACTTCATTAAGTGTGCTAGACTCTAAATGAAACTTAAACAAATTTCTCTCAGATTTTTAACAGCTGTCTTCATTGTATTACAGAACAGGTCTGTGTTTAATCATCATATGAGAAATTTGGTATCTTAAAATTATACTGTTTGAATAATATACAAATGTAGTTAACTTTATTGTGATATAAAAGCAGTCAATTTTAAATCCAAGTCAAATACCCATCTAGATGTTCCATGTTTGATAGATGTAGAATCAAAGAAAGGATTAAAATAGCCAAATTACACACAAGCACTTTAACATGGCAGGATTCAGAATTAGAACGCTGAGTAGCACAAATAAATCTTTAGAAACTCAAGAAGTATACTTTATGCAAAAGTAATTGTTATTGTATCACAACATTTTATGGATAAATATTTTTTCAGAGAATTTGCAAATTTATTTCTATCATAAATATATTATAATTAAAAGTTGCAATTGTGAATTGATAGCAAATTGATAACGCTTTTTTGCATTTACCTGTAAATGTTGATAAATGCCGGAACTCAATGCATGACAAAAGGCTGAATATTGCATCTTTTTGACCCAGGAGTACATTTCCAGAGATTCTTGAGCAAATTTTATTGTGACTTCGGGGGGCTCTCCTTCCTGCAATGAAGTGTCAATAGGGAATGATTTTATCCAGTTATTTGCGACGTAATTTCATACAAACAAATAGTAAACTCTTGTAACTACGGTTTGATTCAAGCCATAGTTACGAGATTTAATAACAACACTTGACGATTTATCAAAACATAACGATAAACAAAGTCTATTTTTAGCACAAAATGCATTGCTATTATCCCATTACAAGATGGCAAAATTCTAGACTGGTTCAAATTCAAAAAAGTTGCAGGAGACAATTTCAAGTTAAAGAAAATGTTACACTTTTTGGCAATTTTGTGTAGAAAACATTGTGGGAAATGAACAAAGTGCTTGTGGGATGTCAAAAGGATTCACTGTTTGGTAATAGGTTAAACTTTTAATGAAATGTTTAACCAATTTCGGAAGCTGGATTCAGCAACAAATCCAATTCCTGTCAATAATCTTGCTAGCTGAAATTCTATCTCCCCTCGCTATATCTACAGCTGTATTGTGTTGCCAATGAATAAATTAACCCTTTCCCAAACAAGACCTGCTTTTGACGTCCCTAATAGAAAAGGCTTGGGAAAATATTGAAACAAAAGAAGAAACGGCTGATAACCAACAGTTTCTCCTTTTGTCTCAATATTTTCTATGCTAAAATATACACAAATCCAGTGCTTATCCACAACCATTTAGTCGTTGGCAGCGGCTTTCAAATTGGACTACCCTAAAATTTTGTCTTTTGGAAAAGGGTTAAGGTGTTGTAATGAATATATACCTGGACAGCCCTAAGTATATCTCTAAAGCTAGACTTTTGAAGTCGTCTGTCTTTCTTCGCCCAATATTTGTGGGATTCTGTGGACAATCTTTTCAAGGTTTCACACAAGTCATACATTATATCACTTTCGAAGATCTGAAATTATGAGAAAACGAAATATTATCATTCCAAGACTTTTGTATTTCAAAATAAAATTGAGGAATGAGCACAAAAAAACAGACAATACAAGTAAATGATAAAACAATAGATCGGAATAAAAAACCAGACCTCATGAATGAGAGTCTGATGTGATACCAGCTGCGCTATGGCCGCAGCCCTGGGATGAAAATCAAAGTAAAGAAATCAAATGTTACTTTAACCCTTTCCCAAACGACAAAATTTTCGGGTGTTCCAATTTGAAAGCTGCTGCAGACGACAAATTGAATGTATGTAAGGAAACCATTTGTGTGCAAAAAAGGTCAGAAAATATTGAGACAAAAGGAGAAACTGCTGGTTATCAGCAGTTTCTTCTTTTGTTTCAATGTTTTCCCAAGCCTTTTCTATTAGGGACCTCAAAACTAGGTCTTGTTTGGGAAAGGGTTAAAGAAGAGTACAGGGTGTAGAAGCATTAAAATGTTCAAACTTACTTCATCTTCTTCTCGCCCCAATTCAAACAACACAGCCACAGTCTCCCCTGCTACGATACGTAGCTCTATTCCTGGACTATCTAGCAAGTCTGGCATTTTATTGAGGTATCTGGGATAAAGTAAAACAAAGATTTTCAATCAAACTTTGAATGTATGGGAGTCGAACAAGAGTTGTCCGCTGACACATAGCTCGCCTATACAGGAGCTTGTCACAAAAACATCTATTTTTCAAAAGTAGGTCAAACTCCAAGGTCAAGGTCACAAGGTCAAGGGTCATGGTTCCAAATGAAAGGCCTTGGCAGGAGGTATCCATGCGTGAAATATCAAGGCTCTATCAATAAAAGTGCCTGAGATATAGGCCAAGTTAAAGTTTTTCAAAAGTAGGTCAAACTCCAAGGTCACTAGGTCAAAGGTCATGGCCCTAAATGAAAGGTCTTGTCGAGATGTATCCATGTATGAAATATCAAAGCTGCATCTCTAATAGTGCCTGAGATATAGACAAGGTTAAAGTTTTTCAAGTGAAGACACAACGGGACAGGACGCGATGCCGACAGTCACACTAGGGCTGTGACATTAGCTCCCCGGACATAATGATAAATTCCCGGCTCCCTAAAAAGGATATGTAGGCCTTGTATGCTTATTTAGTCTGTTTGTGCCCAAACTTTGTGTAGTTAAGTGTTTTGATTGTTGAAATTAAGTAACATGAAGAGATCCTAAACTTTATTTCATAATTTGTTATTCCTTGAAAGTATGTAATTGAAGTGACAGGGTTGCCACTAGTCATTGGAAACAAAATTCCCTGACAATTCCCTGACATTTCCCAGACAAAATTGGAAAATTCCCTGACATGTTTCGTCGCATTAATTTCACGGTAACTCGCGATGTCTCGAGACAATTTTAAAAGGTGATGCTGAAATCACGAATAATATGACACTTCATCTTATTTTTTTCAAAATTCCCTGACAATTCCCTAACATTTGCCAGTATTTTTAAATTTCACTGACAGTTCACAAAATTCCCTGACAATTCCCTGACCTTGAAAAAAATTAAATTTCCCTGACTTTTCCCTGACGCGTGGCAACCCTGAGTGAGATCCAGGAAATAGAAGAGCGGAGACTTGAACATCTTTTTCTTTAGAAGCATTTTATGCTTGAATACAAAAACAGGCACATTCTTAAATAAATATCAAAACCTTTTTCATCTTTGACTGCTGATCAGTTCAAAACAAGATGTGTTTGCGAAACATGTATGCCCCCGAAATGGCCAATGTTAAATTTTAGGACAGACTGACGGATAGAAACAAGTAAAACAATATGACCCCGATCTTTTGATACAGGAGTATAAAAATATTTATCTCTTACTTTTCAATCATTTTGTCTATATGCCACTGTGGTGTAATGGACAACAGTAGGCCCCAGGCAGTGAGAACGTAGCTGTGAAATCTGCACACTTCGGCAGTGTGACCAGGGATTGAACCGTCACCTTTCTTGAACGATGTTTGGAATATGTTTTCTAGAGCTTCCATCACTGAGATCACATCCTATAAAGATACAGTAAAATCTGTTAACATATACATTTATAAGCACATGAACAATGGAATTGAATCACATGTCCATGTTAAGGCTTTTGTGTCATAATATTAAACATTACTTTTGGTTTCTCAGACTGCTGAAAAATATCTTGATATATCTCAGGTTGAATGTCTATATACAGAGTTTGTAAAATGATCTTTTCTAGATGCAAAACATACATTTACTGATCTGTTCTGTTAATTTAATCTTTTTAAGGTAAAATACCCGTAATGTGGCCATTTTGAGATTAATTAAACATCCTAACTTATTCCGGCACAGTCATAAACATTTGGCGGTGGAGGGTTCCACTGCAAAATGTATTTGACATCCTATGAATAATTCCGACATCCTGCGAATCTCATTAGGGGCCGACTATTTTAACATGTTTTATAACATAGTTCCATAAATATATAAAACAAGAGAATGGACAGATACTCACATCTAGCTCTGAGCTGCTTATAAAGGCACACATGGAAGCTGCGATAGCACTCTGAAAAGATACAAGATCATTTCACAAAGTATATTCACAAATTTCATGAGACATACTTTTGCAGCAATGTGTTAAATCAACTGCTTTAAATAAGATTCTAAGGTTTCTTTTATTCCTACTTCAGAAAGAATTGTATGTCATGAAAACTCATTAGGATCATTGTTGTGCTAAGTTACTGTGACTCTGCTACATTGGGTGTGTTCAGGGTTCTCCCATCGGTAACTGAGTGTATTTACCGTCGGCTACCGATGGTACCATCGGTAGCCGATGGCATCGTCGGCAACAAACAAACTCTGAACGAAAATTGTGCCGATCGGTAAAAAAAGGTGGATAATCATTTACTAAGAGCTTATTCTCCCCGCAGAGTTATCGTTCGTTTTCAAAAATAATGAATAAAAAGATATTTTCAGAAATAAATGGCTAAATAAAGTACAGAAATAAATGGCTAAATAAAGTAACTGTTGCTTGAACAATTACAATAAATTCTATCAAGAACGGTTAGAAAGCGATTCGCTTGCTATTGAAGAAAATATATGATTAGGATCGCGGTAGTTGGATTGTTATCCGCCATCTTACTGTAATGAAAACGAGGCTACCGATGCTACCCGACTTGTCTACTCTCGAGACAATTGGTTACCAACAAAATATCCATCGGTATACCGACGGTTACCGATGGCTATCGATGGTTACCAACGGCACCAATGGCTACCGATGGGAGAACCCTGAACGCACCCATTGCTTTACCATTAAATTTCAAGTCACAAACAGAAAATCTTAAAATCTGTTTGCCTGTTAAAATATGATTAAACATAAATGTATTCCATCCATTATTAGATACAAAACACTTCATGCAACTTAGACACCGACCATGCAAATAGAAATTGACCACTATAGGATCCCTTCGTCAATTCCCGAGCAACATCAATGAAAATGGAAATTGAAGAGGGCTACCCTTGTCAATTTCCATTGCAAGAGATAATGCCCTTAGTGCTTGGTATCTAATGATGGATGGAATATCTCATATGTCTAATTGGTCATTACTCTGCAACAAAAGCAGTCTGTAAGGCAAGATGCTAACGTGAGCAAAAGCTATTCATACCTCTCCCCTAGCATTTAATGAAGCAGACTTATCCTTCATCAAAGTAATCAGCGCTGGTTGCACATCGGCAATCAACTCGTCGGCATCTTGTCCAAGACTAATACAGATCAGACTTAAACATTTGGCAGCGAGGGCTTGTTCGTCCCCTTTACCCTTCTTTAGACAGCGAACAACTGCATCCGATACAGTCAGTTTTCTGAAAAGAAGTGGTCCAATTATCATTTATCAATTGACTATTTCATAATACAAAGTACTAAATCAGTTTAGAATTTGACTAGTATCTTGCAGGTAACATTCAAAGTTTCTACTGATTAATACATAATGGAAGAATTCATAAACATTTTAAGCATTCAAATTTCATGGAATTACCCTAACTTAATATCATAATGTTCTTAAAATGCCATCGCAAGATAAGAATGATTTATAAATCAATGTAAAAACATTTTGGAATTCATATTATATGTCAATACCAATACCATAAAGTGACGCATTTTGACACTCTAAAAGATATTTAGGCTTTGGGAAATATTGTGGAAAATGAAGACCCCACAATGTTTTTCATCCAGAAAGACAAAATATGTAAAATTTCAGTCACTTAAAATTGTCATCTGTGCTACCTTTGAATTTGGACCAGATTAGAAATAAGAATCATGCTGTCTGGTAATGACATATGAGGCGCATTCTTTAGAGCGAGATTTTTACAGATTTCTTAAGGTGTTTGGATAAAATGTTTTTCAGACCGAGACTTTGACCGAGCTGTTCCGAATGCTCCATATCTATACAAATGACGTCATCATGACGTCATTTGTATAAAGCATGGAGCATTAGGAACACCGCGATTTATGAATTAGTGTTCGGAAGAACTCGGTCAAATCTCTTTTATATTGTTTGTACAGAGTCGACCGACAGGTTCCCAACGAAGTAAATGGTAATGGCGCCTCCCATAGAGCGTCTTAAAAATCTTGCTCTAAAGAATGCTTTATCCTAAATATCTTAAGAAATCTCAAGATATCTCAAGAAATCTCGCTCTAAAGAACTTGCCTAAGGTCTTACTCTTACCTGTCTATGAGAAAGTCATAAAGGTATTTCTTTGAGAAGGCTTTGATGAGGCCTTCCAGGCAAGTCTTTCTTCCTTGAGCGCTGAAACATCAAAAGTTCAACAATTACATGTAATTAGATTCCAAATTAGAACAAATGAACTTCTTTTTAAACACAATACATATCATAATACAGTCAAAACATATCATAATACAGTCAAAAAATGTTAGGTGTCACATTTTTTCCATTATTTGTTGAATCTTTGTATGTTAGTCAATCATATCCCTGGGACTGGATTTCTAAATTCTTCAATTGCAGAACAATAATTGATTAACCCTTTCCCAAACGTCAAAATTTTAGGGTGACCCACTTCAATAAATGCCACAACTGACAAAATGGATGTTATTAAAGATATCATTTGTGTAAAAAAAGGCATAGAAAAATTATTGAGACAAAAGGAGAAACTGCTGGTTATCAGCAGTTTCTTCTTTTGTTTCAATGTTTTCCCAAGCCTTTTCTATCAGGGACGTCAAAACCAGGTCTTGTTTGGGAAAGGGTTAAGACAGGTTGGGGCAATGACGGTTGACCTAATAACATTGACATCAAACCAGATCCCTTGTCCCTCCTACCAAATTAGATTAAGAACATTCAGTGAGTGGTGGTACCTTTTTTGTGAGAGTCCTTCTACAGCATCTTTCAGTTTCTCTTCAAACTCTATAGCACTGCTACTTTCATCTACCTCATCTGTAACATCTATAAATAGAAACACTAAAATTATTTTCTGTTAAGAAAAGGTAATTTATCAGTTCCCAAAACAGCAAAAATTCTAGGAGGTCCATTTTCAAAGCTACTACAGTACAGTGCCAGTGTTTATTTTTAATTTTGGGGGAAGGCGTCAGGGCCCATAGGTGGGGGGAAATTTGCGTGTGAACGCCCAAAAAAGGGAAATTTCAATACATGCTTATACTCTCAAATACAGTGTTATAAATGCATTTAACGTGCTTGTGTATCATAAATGGGACATTCAAACAACCATTAGAATTGTAAGAGATGCCTAGAATCTAACTATGATTTGGATTTTTCTTTGCAAGAAAAAAATCTAGTTCCAGGAGGGGAAAATTTTTCTGAAATGGGGGAAAAAAGTATATTCCTCAGAGGGGGAAGGGGCCCAATAACGAATGTTTTTTTAAGAAAAAAATCACTGGGTGCAGACCACAAAATGGGTTCCACGATAATAAAGAATCTTAGATAAGATTTGTGTACAAAACAGCATAGAAAATTTTAGACAAAATGAGAAAATGCTGTTCATCAGCATTAATTTTTCTTCTTTTGTCTCAATGTTTTCCCAAACCAAATCTATCAGCGATGCCAGATCCAAACCAGGTCTTGTTTGAAAACTAATATTCATATATAAGGTTTGGACTTGAAATAACAAATTAAGAATGCTTTTATCCTCTTGCTTGATCCTTTTGATCTCATCAATGTTTTTTCAGATGAAACTAATCTATCAAAAGTAATTGATACCAAATACATCTTTGTGATATTAAGTGTAGCCCATAAAACTGGTTACTGGATGTCATAAATGTGCGGATCATCAGACTTTTTGAGCTACAGATCTTTCAAAGTTCACCCAAACCCTATGTTGTGAGTATGCATTAGAATTGTCTCCTCCTTACCCACAACATCGAGTTTGGATTTAAAATCCCTGGACAGTGGACATACTAACCATCTTCGGGTATACTGTCCGGCTGACTGTCCGATATAACACTTGCAGTGCTCCAGTTATCTCCTGTCTCATACTCTTCATCACTCGGAGGTCGGGAATCGGACTTTTTGAGCTACAGATCTTTAAAACTTAAACCAAACCCTATGTTGTGGGTACTTAATGGAATTGTCTCCTCGAGACGATTCCAATGAGTACCCATAACATAAGGTTTGGATTTTTAAATAACAAATCAAGAATGCTTTAAGCAAAAAAAAAAAAACCACCCACTGATACATACCATCTTCGGGTATACTGTCCGGCTGGCTGTCAGATATAACACTTGCTGTACTCCAGTTATCGCCAGTCTCATACTCTTCATCACTCGGAGGTCGGGAATCAGACTTTTTGAGCTACAGATCTTTCAAACTTAAACCAAACCCTATGTTGTGGGTACTCATTGGAATCGTCTCCTTGAGACAATTCCAATGAGTACCATAACATAAGGTTTGGATTTTTAAATAACAAATCAAGAATGCTTTAAGCAAAACAAGAGGGCCGTTGGCCCTAGGTCGCTCACCTGAGATGGGGTTTCATAACAGATCAGATTTCTTACAGGTAATGCAATAAAGGGTCAAAGATCATATGAACGCCGCTATGCGATTTCAAACCATAGAAAACCCAGAAAACTACCTCAGTGCAATATCATATATGTAACTCAAATATGAAGTTTCATCCCAGTCATAGAATTTTAGAAAAAAAGTTACTAGACATTCGGGCTAGTAATCTTGGAATTTTCACTAGCCCGAAACAAGAATTGCTAGCCCGAAACAATGTAACATTATTTCCAAATCAGAAGAATTTACTGATTATTTGCTGAAAATGCCATTCACAGTTGTTTTTACCCTATCCCAAATAATTTCTAGTTTTGAAAATGATGAGATATAAACTAACTATGCTATATTTTTTTCTCATATTTTTTCTACACTATCACAGGATGTCCAAAAACCCAAATTATGTCTCTAATATAGAGGGGCACAAGCATGCTGGAAAAGTATGGGTTTTACTCCCATATTTGAAGGTTGGTGGACACCCTGCATCAACTGAAAAAAAGTCTGTGCTTAAAAGTAGCCACTATTTTGAGGAGGGCACACTCTTTCAATTTCAATTCCATTTCAAAATTAGTAAAAAGATCAAATTCAGTTGGTCTGAAATACACCAGAATTTCCACTTACTAGGCAGTGAAAAAAGATTCAGTGGTGATAATAGGTAAGGGTCATGAGTCATGACGTCATGTAAAACTCAGCCATCCGTGAGATCAAAGAAATCTATTTATGGCAAACTAAATGTTTTATCTGTGTTGTAAATACAGTTGTTTTGGGAGGCTAATAATAATTTGTGTAAGGAGAAAGGAATTGACTCTTTGTGTGATTATATGTGATCAGATTCTAGACAAAGTATAAGGGAACTGCTCTTGACTTGCAAACGATTTTCAGTCATTGCAGGAAAAGTAAGTTTTATGGTGCAATATTCTTACAATTTTCAAACAAAGGAATGTGTTAGTAGAGATCAAAGCTTTTTATCTATTGCATGAAAAGGCTAGAGTTACGAAGGTTGTTTTTTAAATCTCCAACCAACAAATTGCTTCCGTGATTACTGAGCTTTTCCAACAGGGTTACGATTTTATAACCGATCTAGGCTAGAATGTCAAGAATTTGGAATTCTATTTTTAGCATGTTGGAATTCCCAGCTAATGACCTCTGTATAAATTTTATATTTTATGATTTTCCTTACTCGTCTTATTTTTAAAATAACTTTGAATGTTTAGCTGGGATATTTTTCTACTAGGCAGTCGGGCTAGTGATCTTGGAATTTCTACTAGCCCGAAATGAATTTTACTAGACATTCACTATCGGACTAGTGCTAATTTCGAAGACTGTCATCCACTTCGGCTATGTGGTTATGGAGAAATTGCTTTGGACAGATGGAAATAAAATACAAGAGGGCCAGAATGGCCCTATATCGCTCACCTGAAAGAAGTTTGTGACACGCCCACTTTTTTTTTACAAATCAAAAATTTGTGATCAAATTTTGAAAAGGGTCACTCAAGGAACATTGTTGCCAAGTTTGGTTCAAATTGGCCCAATGCTTTATTTTTAAAGAATTTTCTTAGGATTTCTCTTAAGTCTGATAACACTGCCCTTCCACACCCACATTTTTAGACGACAAAGAAAATTTGTGTACGCATTTTTAAAAGTCACTCAAGGAAAATTCTTGCTAAGTTTCGTTCAAATTGGCCCAATGTGTTTTTTTAAGAATTTTCTTAGGGCGTCTCTAACTTCGATAAGCCACGCCCTGCCACGCCCGCTTTATCTGACGAATCAAAATCCGCAAACAAATTTTAAAAAGCGTCACCCAAAGAATAATTCTGTTAAGTTTGGTTCAAATTGGGCCAACGGTTGATTTTTGAAGAATTTTCTTAGGATTTCTCTATGTCCGATAAGCCACGCCCTGCCACACCCACATTTTTTGACGAATCAAAAATTCGCAAACAAATTTTGAAAAGAGTCACCCAAGGAACATTCCTGCCAAGTTTGGTTAAAATTGGGCCAATGGTTGATTTTTTAGGAAATTTCTTAGAATTCCTCTAAGTCCAATAAGTCACGCCCTGCCACGCCCACTTTTCCTAACAAATCAAAAATTCACCAACAAATTTTCAAGAGTGTCACTCAGGGAACATTTCTGCCAAGTTTGGTCTAAATTGGGCCAATGGTTGATTTTTAAAGAATTTTCTTAGGATTTCTCTAAGTCCGAAAAGCCACGCCCTGCCACACCCACTTTTCCTGACAAATCAAAAATTCACCAACAAATTTTGAAGAGTGTCACCCAAGGAACATTTCTGACAAGTTTGGTTCAAATTGGGCCAATGGTTGATTTTTAAAGAATTTTCTTAGAATTTCTCTAAGTCCGATAAGCCACGCCCTGCCACGCCCACTTTTTTTGACGAATCAAAAATTCACCAACAAATATTCAAGAGTGTCACTCAAGGAACATTTCTGCCAAGTTAGCTTTAAATTGGCCCAATGGTTGATTTTTAAAGAATTTTCTTAGGATTTATCTAAGTGCAATAAGCCACGCCCTGCCACGCCCACATTTTTTGACGAATCAAAAATCCGCGAACAACTTTTGAAAAGGGTCACCCAAGGAACATTCCTGCCAAGTTTGGTCAATATTGACCAAATGGTTTAGGAGGAGAAGATGTTTAAAGAAATGTGAACGGACAGACGGACGGACGGACGGACAGACGGACGATGGACGGTGAGTGACCACAATAGCTCCCCATGAGCACTTCGTGCTCAGGTGAGCTAAAAACATACAGACTGACAAACAAACAGAAATTTACAAATTGACCTAGATCTATGACCTGGAACCTACCTAAATATATATTTCAAATAGAACATCTATTCATGATAAAGAACACATTTACCCATACATTTTTTAAATCCATGCATAAATGTAGATGCTATGCCCCTGATAAGCAGATTTTTACAATAAGTCCCCTTTTTCTGTGACAAGGTTTCATATTGAAAAGCAAAGAAAAGTACCTCTTAGCAATATCATAAGCAATGCAAATATTAAGTTTTGTCAAATTTGGCTCTGTGGTTATTGAGAAATTGCTTCTGACAGAGTTTGTGTAATTTCCCTTTTTCTGTTGCCATGGCAACCAGAGTTGTTGTTTTTTTTTTATAAATTGCAATTCTGTTAGCAATTTTTTTTAAATGTGACCTCCTAAGGAATATTTCTGCCTAGTTTGGTGGAAATTAGCCTGTTAGTTTAGGAGAAGATATCATTCAACGATGTCATTGAGATTTGGTGGAAAATCTCCTTTTCTGTTGCCATGGCTACCAGAGCTTTGAAAGGATTTCAATTCTTTTAGCAATTTTTAAAAGGAACCTCCTCAGAAATATTTCTGCCAAGTTTGGTTGAAAATGGCCAAGTAGTTTAGGAGATGTTGTTCAAAGAAATTATTGAGAATTAGTCAAATTTCTCCTTTTCTGGTGCCATGGAAACCAGAGTGTTTAGTCAATTTCAATTCTTTTAGCAATTCTTAAAGAGGACCTCCTAAGAAATATTTTTGCCAAGTTCAGTTGAAATTGGCCTGGTAGTTTAGGAGGAGATGTCGTTCAAAGATAGTATTGAGATTCAGTCAAATTTCTCCTTTTCTGTTGCCATGGCAACCAGAGTTTTTTATGGATTTCAATTCTTTTAGCAATTCTGAAAGGGGGTCATCTAAGGAACATTCCTGCCAAGTTTGGTTGAAATTGGCCTGGTAGTTTAGGAGGAGATGTCGTTCAATGATAGTATTGAGATTCATTCAAATTTCTCCTTTTCAGTTGCCATGGCAACCAGAGTTTTTTATGGATTTCAATTCTTTTAGCAATTCTGAAAGGGGGTCACCTAATACACATTCTTGCCAAGTTTGATTGAAATTGGCCCAGTAGTTTAGGGGGAGATGTCATTCAAAGATAGTATTAAGATTCAGTCAAATTTCTCCTTTTCTGTTGCCATGACAACCAGAGTTTTTTATGGATTTCAATTTTCTTAGCAATTCTGAAAGGGGGTCACCTAAGGAACATTCCTGTTAAGTTTGATTGAAATTGACCCAGTAGTTTAGGAGGAGATGTCATTCAAAGATAGTATTGAGATTCATTCAAATTTCTCCTTTTCGGTTGCCATGGCAACCAGAGTTTTTTATGGATTTCAGTTCTTTTAGCAATTCTGAAAGAGGGTCATCTAAGGAACATTCCTGCCAAGTTTGGTTGAAATTAACCCAGTAGTTTAGGAGGAGATGGCATTCAAAGATAGTAGCACCTTGTGCTCAGGTGAGCTAAAAAACACCCACTGATACATACCATCTTCGGGTATACTGTCTGGCTGACTGTCAGATATAACACTTGCTGTACTCCAGTTATCTCCTGTCTCATATTCTTCATCACTCGGAGGTCGGGAATCAGACTTTTTGGAGTCTCCAGGCTTACGCCCACCTGTAGGTAAACAAGATGAATGCCTAATAAATATTTAGAAAAGACTACTTTAAAGAGTTTCAGGATGTTAGTCTTGATCAGCAGGTCACTTCAAATTATTCAATTAAATAAAAATAATAATAAGTTGTGTGCATGACATTAATAAATGGATAGCATCATACACAGAAACACGGTTTGAGACAATTGTTACTAAAAATAATAGTAACAAATCGAATGTCAACGACAAGGTGTGTTTACTCCGCAAAAACCGACCTAAAATGCGCCCACAACCAAACTGTGCTTGCAGAATTGTTACTAAACAACTGATAATTTTACAATTTTAAGACTGTGAGTCCTGGGGACTCACTGGATTCCATATCAATGAGTCCAGCTACTAGCTTAGTGAGTCCAATACACTATTTTCAATAGGAAATCTGTAAAAATTGTTGCATCCTGGGACTCGCTAGAATTAAAACTTTGCATCCTAGAGACAAAATTATGAGTATAAGTTGCAGGATGCGCAGGTAAAAAAAAATCTCTGTAAAATAGTAACAAATCGAGGGTGAAGCTTTGTTTGGTAACTGAAATAGTGACAAATCGAGGGTGAAGGTTTGTTTGCTATGCTCACTAGGGGTAATTCAAAATGGAGGAGAAAACCGTGTTTGCATCTATTGGCATGACACTGTCTGAGTCAAGAGCGGCGTGCGATTTAGGCCAGTAGAGCTCTTCTAGAAGTGGTAGCGCTAGTCTAGTTCCTGCCTCTGATTCACTATGTTCTATTTTTTTACAACGTATTGTATAAGAGGCGGGAACCAGAGTAGCGCTACCACTTCTAGAAGAGCTCTACCGGCCTAAATTGCACACTGCTAAGATGTGCTTGAGTCTTTATTTATCAATTAACCCTTTCCTAAACAAGACCTGGTTTTGACGTCCCTAATATAAAAGGCTTTGGAAAACATTGAAACAAAAGAAGAAACTGCTGATAACCAGCAGTTTCTCCTTTTGTTCCAATATTTTCTGTGCCATATTTTACAAAAATCCTATCATTAATAACACCCATTTTGTCATTTGTGGCAGTTTTCGAAGTGGATCACCCTAAAATTTTGTCGTTTGGGAATGGGTTAAACTGTTCTGTTCTGATATAATTTGGAGAGATAATGTTCAATACCTGTGGTTCTTAGAGCAAGAAGAATGTAAAACTAAATGTTTGCTACTTGGGAAAGGGTTGAAGGAAATTCCAGCTTAGGTCAATATTAGCAAGAAATATTTTCCTTCTTCCAAACAGATCTAAATTTGTTTATCAATTACTCCTTAATATCCTACGTTTCTAACCAGGTAATTGCCATTTCGGAAAGAGTTAAATGAAATGGGAGATAATTCCAGTTTAGGTTTTATGCCGTTTTCAACTTCTATGGTCATATCACGGCGGCTGGAACACCTAACGTGGGTTCCTGGTATTTCTCACACCAGTACAACCCCAATATCCAAACCGAGCCTCCAGCTGCTCTCTCACATAGATGATTCACACCCATTGGTTAGAGACAAATGACTTTTGTCAAATGTCAGAATGGATACTGGCCAAGCAGGGTTCAAACTCGAGACCCCTGGATTGACAGACTTCGACGTAACCGACTGAGCTATCCGGGCTCGGCGATACTAGTAATGAAAATCTTCCTTGTGCCAAATAGATCTAAATTTACTCATGAATTGTAGATCTCCCTAAATATACCATATTTCTAATAAATGTTTTGCCATTTGGGAAAGGGTGAAATTCCATTCACTGTTAAGGCCTTTGAATTTACCCAGTCTAAAAATTTGCCTTCTGCTAATGGGTTAACACTTCACTATGACCCACTCTTTCATTTAGTTAACACATTTAGGAACACACAGTGTGCACTTCTAAGTATACCCTTAACTCATTACCACACAGTGACTCTAAAACAAGAAGAAAGTAAAGGAAAGAGTGGAAATTCCAGCTTAGGATGATACTGGCAATCTAAACAGATACATAGTCCATACTAGATGCCGAAGGGCAACATGTCGAGCCCGCTCATTTTGAAGAAAGAAGACCATACCTATGTCTACAGCTGTCATTACAATGGCGTTTGGTTTGACCTTGACCTTTGAGCTTGGAATCTGGTTCTTGCACGCGACACTCCGCCTTACTGAGCTTGACATTTGTGCCAAGTTAAGGAATGGCCCGGACAAGCAAAAATCAACTCATTTTTTACATTTGACCTCAAAGTTTGACCTTGACCTTTCATCTTGGAATCTGGTTCTTGCACGCGACACTCCATCTTACTGAGCTTGACATTTGTGCCAAGTTATTTCTGAATCCCTCCATCCATGGTGAAGTTATGGCCCGGACAAGCAAAAATCATCTCATTTTTGACATTTGACCTCCAAGTTTGACCTTGACCTTTGAGCTTGGAATCTGGTTTTTGCACGCGACACTCCGCCTTACTGAGCTTGACATTTGTGCCAAGTTATTTCTGAATCCCTCCATCCATGGTGAAGTTATGGCCCGGACAAGCAAAAATCATCTCATTTTTGACATTTGACCTCCAAGTTTGACCTTGACCTTTGAGCTTGGAATCTGGTTCTTGCACGCGACACTCTGCCTTACTGAGCTTGACATTTGTGCCAAGTTATTTCTGAATCCCTCCATCCATGGTGAAGTTATGGCCCGGACAAGCAAAAATCATCTCATTTTTGACATTTGACCTCCAAGTTTGACCTTGACCTTTGAGCTTGGAATCTGGTTCTTGCACGCGACACTCTGCCTAACTGAGCTTGACATTTGTGCCAAGTTATTTCTGAATCCCTCCATCCATGGTGAAGTTATGGCCCGGACAAGCAAAAATCTTCTCATTTTTGACATTTGACCTCCAAGTTTGACCTTGACCTTTGAGCTTGGAATCTGGTTTTTGCACGCGACACTCCGCCTTACTGAGCTTGACATTTGTGCCAAGTTATTTCTGAATCCCTCCATCCATGGTGAAGTTATGGCCCGGACAAGCAAAAATCATCTCATTTTTGACATTTGACCTCCAAGTTTGACCTTGACCTTTGAGCTTGGAATCTGGTTCTTGCACGCGACACTCCGCCTTACTGAGCTTGACATTTGTGCCAAGTTATTTCTGAATCCCTCCATCCATGGTGAAGTTATGGCCCGGACAAGCTCCATCCGGACGGACGCACGCACTAACGCACGCACGCACTAACGCACTAACGCACATACACCGAACCGCCATTGTGACAACTATGTCGAGCTCACCGCAAGCGGGCTCGACAAAAATTGCTCAAAATTGCTGAAACTATCTATAGCTAATTTAACCCATTTCCACACAAAGATACTTTGAAAACATTGTGGAAAATGAAGAAATTGCATGTGACTATCACTTTCTTCATTTTCCACAATGTTAACTTCCCCAAGAGACCAAAAATTAACCTAAAATTGTTGTCTGCAAGGTCTTAGAATTTAGACTAGCCTAAAATTTTGCCCTCTAGTTATGGGTTAACTTGTAACTTCACAACCTCTAAGCAGAGCTCCAGATAAAAGGGAGTGATGACTTTTCAAAGTGCAATAATTCTCTTATTGTTCATCAAACTCTATGTTGTGGGTACTCATTTGTATCGTCTTGTCCAGACAATTCAAATGAGTACCCACAACATAGAGTTTGGAATTGAAATAATGAAATTATAATGTCTTCACCCCACTTATCTGTAGCCCTGTCTAAGAGATAGTTATATACAGCAATCAGTAACCCTTCCACCCTTTTCACACTTTACTCATTACCTGGCTGAGTTTATGCCATATAAATGAGCTCTTAACTCAGGCAGTGAAATTCCGATCAAACTGAAATATACAGTCATGCAAGGTCTACCATTCACCAACATTCTGTCAAAATTTTGTATTGATTGGTCCCAACATAACCTCGAGCAAATGGTCAAAATACCAACCAGGCTATCAAATACATTAGACCTTTTCTTTACTAGCCACCCTTCCCAGATCCACCAAGTAAAGTCCCTTCCTAGCCTTGCATCGTCTGATCACGATATTATTTTTCATGAGGTCAAACTAAATAGGGGTCGTCCGTTACAAGCTAGGCGCACAATAAAGATGCATAAAAAAGCAAACTGGGAGGGAATGAAAGAAGACATGGTAAATCTCTTTCATGATTTCAACACGGTAAATCACACCGACCCAAACACAGCCTGGAACATGTTCAAAGATCGACTAAACAGTTCCTGTAATAAACACATCCCCACTAAAATAAGTAAACCCAGAACCGACTTACCATGGGTGACCCGTAGCATTATCAGACTTATCCATAAGCGTGACAAGCTGTATGCAAAACTCAAAAATCGTCCAAATCCTTTATGATCCCAACAATTGAAAACCTTAAAATCATCTATCCAAAAACATATCAGATCCTCCTACTGGAAATACCTTGAAGATGTGATCTTTAATCACGACTCCCAGCCTGGAAGAAACAAAAAGTTTTATAGCTACATCAAACATAACAAAAAAGAAAATGTTGGTGTAGCCCCTCTCAGATCCAATGGTATCATTTACACTGACCCAACTTCTAAGGCCAATATTCTAAATAGACAGTTTGAGTCTGTCTTTTCCCACCCCAAACCACTTAACCTTTCTCAACTTTGCTCTAAGTTTATCAAACGCCCTAAAACTAATATGGGAAATATAACAATAACAACAGATGGAGTCCAAAAACTTTTACAGGGTCTTTCTCCCAATAAGGCATGCGGTCCAGAAGAATTATCCCCCCGGGTCCTCAAAGAGCTGAACAACGAAATTGCCCCTATCCTATCCCAAATATTTAGATTATCCCTTGAAACTGGTAAAGTCCCAGAAGACTGGAAGAAGGCAACTGTAGCCCCAGTTTTCAAGAAAGGTCTTAAATCTCAGCCAAGCAACTATCGTCCCATCTCGCTTACATGTATTGCATCAAAACTCCTAGAGCACATAATAGTTTCTAATCTCATGTCCTTTCTTGATACCAATAAAATCCTCAGTACTTATCAGCATGGGTTTAGGTCTCGACACAGCTGTGAAACACAGCTCATAAATTCCACAAAAGATTTATTTAACAATCTAGAATCAGGGTATCAGACAGATGTTGTCGTTATGGACTTTTCTAAGGCCTTCGATAAGGTCGATCACCTCTGCCTTATATACAAATTACAGCAGCTTGGTATTTGCCCACAAGTAGTTGATTGGATCAAGTCATTCCTATCTCATAGATCCCAAAAGGTTGCGGTTGAAGGTTACCTCTCAGATGAACTCCCGGTACTATCAGGAGTACCGCAAGGATCGGTCCTCGGGCCATGCCTCTTTCTCATCTACATCAATGACCTTCCTGATTCAGTAAAGTGTAACACCAGAATGTTCGCAGATGACACCATCGTCTATCTAACCATTAACTCAAACAATGATTGTTTATCTCTGCAACAAGACCTTCATAATCTCGAAAGATGGGAAAGGACATGGTCCATGGAGTTCAATCCAGACAAGTGCGAAATCCTTAGAATTTCACGGAAGAGAAACCCCCTTATTTATCCCTACAAATTGCACAACACAGAATTAAAAACTACTACAGCAGCAAAGTATTTAGGTGTAACTATTACCCCAGATCTAAATTGGTCAAAACATATAGAAAATATCTCATCCAAGGCAATGACAAGTCTCAGGTTTATCCAAAGAAACATAAGAACAAACAACCAACAAGTTAAAACCGCAGCCTATCACACATATGTTCGCCCACAACTAGAATATTGCTCGTCGGTTTGGCACCCATGGCAAAAAACCCACTCACATAATGTCGAAAGAGTCCAGAGATCCGCAGCCAGATATGTCACCAATAACTACGACTACACATGCAGCGTCACAGACATGATGAACAGGCTAAAGTGGCAATCACTACACCAAAGAAGACTTTACAACTCCCTTGTCATGTTTTATAAAATTAGAGCCGGCACCGTCGCAGTGGATAACTCACACCTTATACCTACCAGAAACTTTAATTATTTAATCCCTTTCTCTAGAACTCAATACTTCTCTAACTCCTTCTTTCCTAGAACGATTAAACTCTGGAACACATTGCCCCTGACAGTCAAGGCTAGCCCCAGTCTCAGTACTTTCTCTGAGAGACTGGTGGCCGTCAATCTAGAGTAACTTAATACCTCGCTTTTACTTTTTTAATTGTAGCATACTGTCTTTTACCCTTTTACTAATTGTAACATATTTCCTTTTTATAACAGCTCTTTTACTGGTTATTAACACACATTTCACCCAGTCATAATCGGAAATCGATTGTTCGGGTTACCATGTAGATGTAGATATTTGTTGTTGCTAGAGTGATAAAAAGCCAAAACGGACATTTTGATATTTAAGGGCAGATAACTCCAGACTTTCTTGTTCAATCTGAATTATCTCGAGAAATCTGAGAGAGGGTCAACCAAGGATCATTCCTGTGAAGTTTGATTGAAATCCATCCAGTAGTTTCTGAGAAGAAGATTTTAAAAGAAAAAGTTGACGACCGGACGGACGGACGGACGCACGACGGACACAATGCCATGACAATAGCCCGCTGGCCTGAAAGGCCAGTGGAGCTAAAAATTAGCAACGTCACTGAATTTGACAGCTCCATTGAAAGTGGCTTCAGATAACCGGTCAGTCATTCCAAACAAATTCTGGCGTCTTTACCTGTCAAAATTTACTACTGTTTAACTATTGCTGTTTTATTTGATGTCACAAAAGCAATCTCGAGTGATAATCGAAAAAGAAAAGTTTTTGTTGGCACCCTTTCAACTTCACACTGACTTGGTTATCTGTGCATCACTTCAAAGATAAAATATGCCAGGGCTTATAGATAGGACTAGGTTATCTGGAGCATTATTTACCGCGCCCCTACTGGGGACAATGATCGGTGATAAGCCATCGGGCTACTAGAAGAAAAGATCCTTTTAATAGAAAACTGTCTAGGATAAATGTATTTCGATTAACCGTTTCAGTGGCAGTGTAAAAGTAAACATATTGCCACCGATTTGTCATCCGTGAAACACGCGGTATTTTGTCAACAAATCGAGGGCTCAGTGCAAAACTATTGTAACTACACATTTTTCAGAAATTCACTTTTTTGCATTTATTGAATCTTTAGAGAGGGATACATCATGTGTTCTAATATAAGGTTTCAATTTTGTATACTTAAAAAAATATTTAGATTTTTAAAAAGATTTTTCCTCTTTAACTTTGAGAAAGTCAACCAGTTTTTTCCCTCTCCTGTAAAATTTTACAAAATGTAGTTACAATAGTTTTGCACCAAGCCCTCGAAATGGTCATCCAATCTTGATCTTACCTTTCCGCTTCCCTTTCGGCATTATTTCACTGAAGTGTTGATTCCTCGATTAAAATTAAATTTCCCTAAGTGTATAAACCTTCGTATATGGTAATCAGAAGAATAAATATGGTGTAAATTATTAAAATACAACTTGTTTAGCCACATGGACATTTTCCGATTAGTTTAGTTCAAGATCGAACTAATCTATTTTTAGAATGGGATTTCACAAGAGTAGCAACGAACAGTTTCAAAAGTAAATAGACTGGGTACTTTTCAAATCGTAACTTTCGACGGATTTGCGTAACCTTCCGTAAATCATGTTCATGTTCAATGTTCGTGTAGTATCGATGCCTGCGTACACAAGCCATTCAGCTTCTATGTCACTTTTTGCTATATATTTCCCCTGACCGGTTGTTCTTTTCAGTTCCTGATATCTATCTACATCTACATCTAAGACGCCAAATTATCAAGACTTGACATTGGAGACACTCCACAACGGGAAATGCTTCCGGGTCGGGTCGTAGTATACAAACATAGTTCCGTCAAAAATGGATTCGCTCCTTTTGTTGCGTTGTTTCTGTGTCTACAGAATAGGCAGATGCGTGAAATGTGGTTCTGCATACTGGCAGACCATTAGTGTACTGCTAGGATGTGTTTTAATGAATTTGTCGGGAACTAGTTTCTTGCGCGGTCGTGACCTTTCATGGGGGTGTGTCACATGCAGATCCCGAAAGAGATGGCAAATTGCAAGGGTGGCTGTGTTCACGGGTGCGTGATTTTAGCTGATGGTGCTATTGATACCACTTTCTTGGTAGTAAAGTAAAGACAAAGGAATGGTCTATCAGGCAGACTAAGTAAAATGTGCCACAAAGACTTCTGAGTAAAGCTAGAAGCTGCCAAATTGACCCATTTTACAATATATTTAATAGGCCCGTTTCGTTGAGGAGTGACACCATTTCTATGGCGGTGCGCAAGAGAAAGGTTTAAAAAGAGAGAAATATAGGGAAAGAAAGAAGGAAGTTCAGACAAATGGAAGATTGCAAGAAAGAGAATGATAGAAAAAAAGCGTAAAAGTCTTCGACGGGTGCTTGGAGATACTTCGCACCCGAAAATCCCCTTAGAAGGTTAGTTGGCTAGCCCGTTCTTAAAGTAGTAAGGAAATGAGAATTGTGTGTGTGTAAACTACATAGTTTACACATTTAAGATAACAATAAAACAATTCCGGTTGTTTTCCGATGCCTAGTTTTGGAGAAATTAAGTCCCAAAGTGGTGATAATTTACCTGTAAAATTTTCCGATATTCAGAATTTCTCTAACAGTCGCTTAAGTACGATAGGTATGCGTGACGTCACCAAATGGAGTTAAAATGGCTAATGGCTACCGATGGTCACGGTTTTACATGTTATGACACCGCGTCTAATTATTTTGAAGAAAACATAGAATTTGACACACCATTCAGCTCAAGATTTTTTTGTAAAGATTTGTGAGACGAATAAGAACGAAAGAACAGAGGTAGTTTTGGAAAATACACAACTTGTATTAGTATTACCACTCGCAAAAATCGCAAAATTATAGCGATAAAAATCGTCAAAGAGGCAAGCGTTTTTTAAAGAAAAGAAAATAAACATTCAGCCGATCGTGTGACTGCCACACGTCAATAATCACATTTACAATGAGATTAACACATCGACGCGTGTCACATGATAATGACAATTACGCATATTGACAAGTTGTAATAATCCAGTTTAATTGACGATTGGGCGTGTCAGATGGTTAAGAAAGATTCCGATTGGATATTTGGTATAATATGTGAAAGTAGGCGTGGCAATTTGAATTAACTAGATTCGGCACGTATGAAAAGCGATCGATTTGTCTAAAAAGCATAATTTCATTTTGTTTTCTTTGATATTTGATTGGCAGAGATAAGCTATTACGGTAATATGAAATGTTATCTGTCGATGATTGACGTAAATTCCATTTTTGGGGGGGAATTAAAATATTAGACCAGTCGCTGTTTTCGTTTATGCATTCGAATCCCGAAAAAATAAATGAAAAAGATTCGGAAACTCTACATTCATTGGGCTCTATTTAACATTTCTAAGGAAAATACGACTAGAAAAGAAATATTTTCTGAGCTATATTGCACATTGCACAAGAAAATCTATTTTGTTGTCTGCGACAGCTTTCAAAGTAGAACAGTCTAAATATTTGCCATTTCTTCTTTTCCCGGAATGTTTCTCTGCTGTAACAAGGATCTACGCATATTTTATTTTTGTTTACCGAAACTTGATTATATTCTGCAGATTTCAAATTTTAGAAATCTTACACTCCATTGTTAGGAGAAATGCTTGGTGAAATGGTTTAACCATAAAATCTAAAAATTACTTTTTTGAAAATGATCATCACCTCACTAAGCTAAGCCACTGCAAGATGATACAAATTTGGTTTTGTCCAAATTGAAGAATTTCACGGGCGACAATTTCAAGCAACGAAAATTTACAATTTGAAGTATTTAGGGATAAAAAGATAGTGGGGGATTGAAGAAATTGCATTTCTTAATTTTCCTAAACTTTTTCCTATGCCCACTTGATCACTTTGCCCTTTTCCAAACAAGCCCAAGTTCCGATTTACCTTTTTTTGTCATAGATCTCAACTGCTTACAATTTGGACTAGATCTCGTTTTTAAGATTTAATTGTTCCAGAAGAGGCCCCTGTTGCCAACTATTGATTTTGAATTTGTTGTAAAATTTACCCATGTTCTTAAACTCTGATGGCAATAAAATATATGTTTTTAAACCAAGTTTTGATATTTAATTGTTCCCTAAATGGATAGTAGAATTTTAGAAGAAAAGATCAAACTAAGGTTCTTTTCTTACACTTCTTTAATCATTCCAAAAAAAGTAAATGCATTATGCATTCAAAAAATCAAACAATAATACAAACATGTAAAAGTGCATAACCATTCACATTTAGAACTGTACAAGAAACCAAATGTACGTAATAAAAAATTGGATCAGTTGCTAAAGCTACAAACTTTACAAATTAATTATCCAACTTCATTTCTGTAAACAAGTGTTATTTGCTGCGAAGGGTAAAATAATTTGACATAATCCACGAAGTGTCGTGCGTGCGCTGTCCCTTTGAATCACCGATTCTTATAAAAACACGACTAGATTGACTGTGATTTATCCCTTTATCTCAAGAATGCAAAAAATGAACTTAAATTTCTTTGATCCTGTTCGCGGATATTTTGGATACAATGTGCGATAGGCAATGAATGAAATACAGAATAAACGCATAGACTTTAAATGGCCACTCCAATTTATGACGTCACAACGCTAATCCCGATAAAAGCTCGCGTTTGATAAAGTAGCACAGGTGAGATAAACGGTTTTTCGTGAATAACTAACTCAATTTTAGGTTTTTATTGGCGAAACTTGCAGTTTTGAATTATTTAAACCTTTGGCCTTTCAGATAATACTAAATAAAATGGCATTTTCTATGTACTTTAAAGGATGTCAAAGAGCGGGCCGCAGCTACGGGGGCTGGTAGGCTGTTCCAAACTGGGATACATATAGGGGGAAAAAATATAACGTTCGCCATACATTGTCATTCTTTTGACATTGATCAGTGTACATAACTGATTCTATTTGTTGTCAGCTTACAAGCTGGGACTTTATTTTGTCAAAGAAATTATTTGAACATGATTTTAAAACATCGCTGCATATTTACATGTTTCTTAAAAAATAAAATACTTGACATCAGATATATTATATATCGTCCTTACTGCTAACTGTTCACCGTAGATTGTTACAACGTACTAAGTTTTTTGATATCTGTAACACCATGCTTCAAACTTATTCCTATTTTTGAATGAATTTAAGGATCAGTGGCGGATCCAGAGGGGGTTCAGGGGTTCAAACGAACCCCATATGGAGCCTGATTATTTCATTTTCATGCATAAATTCAGTCAAAAATATACTGAACAAAAGTGAAAGCGCTACAATGCAAGATTTCTGATTTCTGGAAAAGTGTCGAACTAATAGCATGAAATATATTTTCACGTTATTTCCCAGTCTTTCAGCAATCGTTTTGACGAAAATTCAATGCCTTGTCTCCTTTAATGTCAGAGTTACAGCCCTTAACGCGTTTAGAGCTAATTTTATCCAATGTCGCATATATACGCATGCGCAGAAAATGCTTCATTATTTTTTCCGAATTGGTCATATCCGGGTTGCCAAAAAACACTTAAAAACTCACTTATCTCTTGTAGCAAGCTCTAAAATCGAGGTCTAATCTGTCAATTTTGCGAACTACCTCCCTTTGACATAAACAAATAGGGAATTTAAAATGGTTGGTACTCACAAAATTATCACGGTTTTCGATTGGCTTTTTTTGCAACATCACACATGCCTTACAGGGGATTTTCAAACCCTTTTTTTCGACTAGGTTTGTTCCCAGATGTCCATGCAATAAAGATTTCAATTTTCTATGGAGATTACATTGTAAAATTTTCAAGCTTTGGAACATAAGCAAAATTCTGCTTTTCAAACATCATTTTCTACACGCTGAAACAATGTTATGCAATTTTTCTTGACATTTCCTGACTGGTAAGTTGTTAGACTACCATTCCGTGCAGTCCGGCATGGTTTGCTTTCTTCTGCTTGTATTCCTGAGGGGTTAAATTGTGTAAAATTTCCGTTCAAATTGTACAGCTGAAAAACGGACCCCTGTCACATTAAAAGGGTCCGTTTTTCATCCCTGTAATTAAGATCCACAAAACGTTAATTGCTTGGCACACCCAAGTCAATGAACAATGCGAAACACTTTCATTTGATTTTTGTACTTGTTGTGTTTAGAAGAGATATGCCAAGCAAAGTAGGTGTAGCGTTTTCACTTTTGTTCAGTATATGTAATACGTGTAAAACGAACCCCCTTTTCTGTGAAAACGACCCCCTCACAGATATCCTGGATCCGCCTTTGAGGATGGGGAAGTTACTGCACCATTTTGGAGGTTATTCCAATTAATTGTAACTATGTTTCTAAACGAGAAAGTTTTTATTGTTTCACTGAATAATATCTTTTTGTATAGTTTGAGGCTGTTGCCCCATGTATAAGATGAACTATTAAAATAAGTTAGTGGTTTTGAGGTGTTATCAATACTAGTTATTACTTATTAGCTTGTATGTTTCTATTAGATCGTATCTATCCCTCCTATATTCTAGTGTGGGTAATCCCGGATCACTTCCTGAACGATATAATCAAGCCAATTATAATTGACATGATGAGAAGATTGTAGAATTCGCTTGATTGAAAATGCAAATTGTAAAAAGCGTATTTTAAAATAATTATTACATCTTATTTTAAGACCATTCAATACAAGAACAGAATGTTGGTGGCTATAAGGTCTTGCCTTTGTGTAATTTTCAGCTGAACCCGAATTTTATATCATGAGTTATGTACCATTGAAGTTGACAAAATTGCCATTTCGACTTTATTTTGACTTTGTTTGCACTCTAGCAACTACAAATATTGACCAATCAAGAAAAAACTAGCACAGAATGTTGATGACCACAAGATCTTGCCTTGGTATAATTTTCAGCCTGATCTGAATTTTACATCATTAGTTATGTGCCCTTGAAATTGATAAAATTGCTATTTTCTGCTTTGTTTTTATTCTTAAAACCATAAGTATTGACCAATCAATACAGAACTTTAACAGAATTTTATTGCCATAAGATCTTACAATGCAATACAATATTCTATTGGCGCTAACTCATAAATTTACAATAAGTGGCTTGGGATCATTCAAGTACAACAGAATAATTGCATTTATTATATACTTTGATATTGTCCCTATGTATTTGAACGGGGGGAAAGTATGCAATATTTAAGAAATAATCTTTTTTTTTACCTCGGTTTATGGTTTATTTGCCTCCGGCCTCGTGGATTATTTATTGTGCCGCCTAACTCAGAATCGTGGTTAAATAAACCATAAACCGAGGTAAAAAACAGATTATTTCTTTTATAACATTGTAAATCTTCACAAATTAAGGGAATAATTAAATGTCAACAGTAATCGCGGATTAATTCCTTTTGATTCTTTCCAACTTCCGCTGATCGAACACCCCCCATTGTTCTTGACCAGTTGTATCATTAAACAACCTTCACCATCAATAGGAAGTATTCAACCTCAAAAGAAAATTACAACTGCGTTATTTCAAACATTTGTAGTTCAATTTTATTCAAGAATACTACTGGAATTCTAATGCCATTGAAACCCTGATCACCAAGGATAAAATGGACTCGTCTGGTCTCCGAGTTTTCAATTCACAAAATATCATGAAACTTACTTCAAAACTGTAAAACTTGCACAAATTTTACTCGAACAACATAATTTAAAACTAATGTGTGCATGAATACACTCAAAACTTTCTATGAATAAGGTCTATCCACTCTTCTGTCCATGCAAAATGATACAAGAAAACGAAAATGGTGTCCTTCAGATTCACTGAATTTTCTTTGAAAAAAGTTGTAGCTCTATGACGTCATTACTAATCGTGACGTCACATTTCTAAGAACGCATCATAAACGCGCGGCTTAGTGCACGTGTATGTTATAATTTTTGGCCTTGAAGAAGGCCAAATTTAGCATGTCATTTTTCCCAGGGCGTGCTGAATCGTTATCTTGTGAAAACGTTGAACGCAGATAGATAGTGTTCTTGCGCGATGAAAAGTAAATCGGAACTTGATTAGATCTATACTACTTTATGCAGATTTTTGACCCATGTACATTACAAAAAAAGTAAATACATACGTTGATAGTAGTAAAGGCATTTAAAATCGTAAAATATTTACAATCAAGAAATCGATTGCAACATATATTATGCGCGGATCCATTCGCCGCCAATACTCAACGTTTAGTGGGTTTTCCCCCGAATCAATATCGTAAGCAATATCTAAATATAGATACCCTGCAGACGCAAGATTATGACGATGTATTATTGCGATTAAATCTTTTTTAGTCTGGTTTAAAAAGAAGATTAAAAGGTTTTCGAGAGGTTTTTACCTGTCGATGATAGAAATTTTAGTTATTTTCGGAAATAAAATGGTGTCCGATCTGACCCGAAGGAAAATTGATACGTCGGGTCTAACCGGACAAATAACGATTTTATATATTAATTATGTCACTCCTGAAACAGCAAGTTCAGTGGTCGAGTGGTAATGTCGAAGTCTCAGAACTCGGGGAACCGACGTTCAATTCCAGCTATCAGCGTAAATAGTTATTATTATTTTTTATGAAATACTCGATGCAAATAAATATCTTAGATCGTTCATTTGTATTTTATCTTACCTAAAACCTTTCCAAACAAAATTTTAGATTGTTCCAAATTAATTCCGTAAAAGTGCAAACATAATTATTTGAAATAAATCTAGCTCGATTATCGGCCTGTCCGATCAGACCCGATGTGTCCGAAATAACCTGTCGTTGATGACTCTTTTTGTTTTCCTTATGGTACCCGGTTTTATACGCTTAATACATACTTCTCATTACCGATGCCGGGGAAAAGGCTTAGAATTTTCTCATAAGATACAGTTTTTGTCTTCACCTATCTAAATAATGGCTGACGATCGCTTAACTGTCCGAAAGTACCCGACGTTCCTCTAATATTTAAAGAAACTTGTTAATTGCAAAATTTTCCGTAAATGTTCGTTTTTTCCACCGCGAAAGAACTATTGGGTCCATAGAAATACCGGAACACCATGGAACGCATAGTAATTACCGGAACACACGGAACGCGTCAGTGATTACCGATACACACTTGAAATATTTGGTTTTCCAATACCGTAGGTAATAGTAACGATTTGTTATTCTTTAATCTGTTTTAAAACTTTGTTATTTATATATCTATATATATGTATTTGTATACATGTGTTAGATAGTTATGTTTTAATAGGCAGATTCATGATTTAATAAGGTTCTAAATGATATATTGTGAAGATATATAGAAATAACATCACGATTTGTCGGCAATGATTTAACTTCATTTAATAATCGAAATCCTTCTTACCTGATCCTTGATAATTTGGGCCCCATGATTCTAGTGGCCATCCAGTACAGATGATTTCTGTTCATTTTACTTTTGTTTCATACCATACAGATGATTTCTGTTCATCTTACTTTTGTTTTATACCAAAAATCTGCATGTGTTCAAATTTGTTCGAAACTTCTTCAAAAAAAATAAAAGATTAAAGTATTACTCTTGTTATTTTTCGTACACTTTCCAGGCCTTCAGCACTTTCAGCACTTTGATTATTGCTGAAGTTAAAGAATATTTAAACTTTCTCATACCAATAATCTGCATGTGTTCAAATTCTTCAAGGCCTTCAGCGCTTTCAGCGCTTTGATTGATATTGCATACTTTGATATTGCACGGGAACTTTAACACGCGCAGTCGCCAAGGACGGAACTATAATTCCATGCATCTCTCCCGCTTCACAACTTTCAAGCTTGATAAGTCACCTATAAATCCATATTGACCATTACAAACGCTAAGACAGCTCAAAAATGTTAATTGAAAAATAAAAAATCTTAAATTATCGTTCAAAATATCACGGATATTGACTGTGTGAAGCAAGTCAGCTCTAATTGCAAATGCGCGAAATTAACAAATTTTAACAAATGAAAATATACAAAACGGCAAATGTACATATTTTTAGGAAGATTGATACCAAAAATCTGTAACAAATATCTCAAATTCAATACCTTTTGCGACGATTCCAGTCCGAGTCGAAAATAATGGCCGCCGCCATTCAAAGTTGTTTATACTTCCCTAGTGACGTCGACGTAATCATACGCTGACGTTACTTTTCCCGCCAAATTTACGTCCTTGAACCGCTAGACGTTTTTTAAACGTTTTTAGTAATATCTACCGTCGCGGATAAAAACATTGTTTTATGAATTTTGTTTATGATACCTTTTCTAAAACAATATCAAAGTATATAATAAAAAGGTTATTGCATTATTATGGGAATATATTGTGTCGAACTCGTTCTTTTGGCAGAGTAACCCGAGCTTGCGAGGGTTACTCTGCCAAAAGAACTTGTTCGACACAATATATTCCCATATTAATGCAATAACCTATAATACATGTGCATCTAAAATATCCATAATCTGAATCATGACACTCTCTTTGCGTCCACAAATAATGATAATTACATGCTTGTAATTTTCATCTTGATCTGAATCTTAAATCCAGAGTTATGTGCCATTGATTTTTTTTTTAGAAAAAAGCTGTTTTCCACTTTGTTTACACTCTCTTTTTATCCACAAAAAATGATCAATTATGTCAAATCTTTAACAAAATGTTGGTGAAGTTAATTTAATAATATTTTATTCACAAATTCAAATACAATGACAATTATAGAATGATTATGAAACAATACATTGGTGAATAGGATCAGAACGAAAGCTTAAAGCATATATAGTTCCTCTCCTGTAGTTTTTTGACTTAAGGACCTCATCAATATAGCAATAATCTTTATTTTCAAAAAGGTAGTCAATTAATCCAAAATGCATGTATAAAATGTAATGATTTTTGAAAGTGTAAAGAAGTTTTAAACATGAATTTGAAGATAAATATTATCGATAAACATGAGATGCGAAGAAAAAGATGTTTTGTATTGGAGTGGTAAACAAAAATGGATTAGTATACTGAAGTGGACAAGAAAGGACATATGATATTTTAGTGCAAATATGCTTAAGCACACATTACAAGTAATTACTATTAAGTGAAAATTAGAATCGTTTGCTCTGTCTAATAAATCGGTGCACTTCATCAAAGATCAGCTTATTAACTTGAAAAGGAAGGTTATTGTCACCATATAAAAGAATATCAATTGACATTATATTAGATATTCTGTTAATGTTATTTATAAGCTCCGGTCTAATATGCCGATAAATATTACACTCCAAGAAAAAATGTTCACTCGTTTCAACTAGACCACACTCACAAAGAGGAGATTGTACAATGTTTTTTAGCAAATGTTGTTTGAGGGAACTACACCTATTCACTCGTTCTCAGAATAGGACGTCGATTTCAATTTGGAAATTGAGCAAAAATGAACTTCTTCAAAACCGTTGTTTTTCTTTTTAATTCCGTAGAACAAACATTTATGAACAATAATGCGAAATATCAGAACTCAAATACAGCGACTTCTATTTTTTGCAATACTTTTCTTAACTCTGGTATAAATTAAGTGTAATCTGCGTTATTAGTAAATAATTGACAATATTTTACTGATTATTTTACATTTTACAGTAAGAAATTATTTTATCATATTTCTTGATTTATCTTACTGAAAAAAAGTTTGTTATTTTTTATTCTGAATTCCCATTCTCAGTCTTTAAATAGCCATTTTGATAGATCTGTCGACGGTGAAAATACACATTCTTTCAAAACTAAAAATAAAAGTAGATAAAAAATTATCAAGTTGTCGATCTACAACTGTAATCCTGTAATAAATGTAATTTACTATTTAAACAGATATGAAAAGTATCTATTCTTTGTGCTTGTTTGCGAAATTTTACTTTCAAAATTGCCTGTCTTTGTCATAACGTAGATTAAATCACGACATAGAGTAGATTACACCAAATTGTAAATGACTAATTTGAGCTTAACAAACCATAGGGTGCCAAGGAAAAGACTATAAATATGCTAAAAATATATGTGAAGAATTTTTCAGACATTTATGAATGTAAAATTGTCTAAGGGAAACTACATTTACCGTAGACAGTAACAAGAACAGTAACAACCTTGAAATTATAGAGTGAAATTCTCCACGCTATGATTTTTACTTTCACGATTATTTTCTGAATATCAAAACCTTTTATTGAAGAGGTATAATGATTTTTGAAAAAGTTCCTTGTAAATCTTCGAAACAATCTTAGATGTGCACAAGCGAAAAGAGAGGGTATCATACACAAAGAATAATACCCCTTTCCTCCAAAGTCCTGGTTCTGATTACCCTCTAGAATGGAAAGCAATAAATAGATACGGAAAAGAAAATGCCAATAGTCAGCATTTTCACCTTTTCCTGAAAAGTTTCTATGTTATGAATAACACACTGTCTGTTTTGAGTAACATTTGTTTCACCTTCAAACTTGGGATTAAATTTAGACCAGTCTAAAAATTTCCCTTTTTTATCCATATTCAGAATGCATATGATTTAATATTTTTCATGAATGTAATAATTATAAAGGCTCTGTGATGCAAAATTCAAATTTGTGCGGATTTTTGTAATGACTATTGTTTTCAAAATATAAAAAAAAATGAAAGAAAGAAACGAACGCATCCATATCAATGTACACATTGAGGCAGAACATTTAAGTGTCTGAATTTATTTTTCAATGCACTCTCCAAAAATAGTGTATCTGCGACAGCCTCGACCGATGGCACATGGTGGAATCATTCTGCGTACAATGCCATCAAACTTAACCAACATCTGGTCAACAGGGACAATTTCTTAAACAGCAAACACTCAGCCTTGCAATTCAAACGATTCTGTTGATGACAAAATGGGTGTTGATATTGAATGAATTAATGTGAAATATAGCTTAGAAAATAATTATTCAAAGAGAGAAAAAAACTGAATAGCAGCATTTTGTCTTTCGTTTTAGTATTTTCTCAAACCGTTTCGTTCAAGGGCATCAAAACAGTGAAAAATCAGTAAGAATTAATGTTACCTGTGCAATGTGACACTTTAAAAACGTAAAATTTGATTTGTAATCTACGTTATTTACTTTGGTAATCTACGTTAAGATATCGAGTCAAATTACTTTGATTCCACGTGGAAAATAAATATCTAAGCGAGCAGATTTAGAAATTCGGCATCTAAAGCTCATGATAACATAGGTTTACATGCTATGACATCTTAAAGATATACTGGTAGAGCTTTAGAGCAGATATATGTCCATTTTTGAAAGCTACGTTATCGCCTTTTTGCACAACAGATCAATTCAATCTTTTGAGTGAAATTACAATTAAAACATGTCAGACAATTATTCTGCTTTTAAATTTGAAAACAATACACATTACTTTAAGGATTACATTTAGGTTTCTGTAATAATGGACTATAAATATAAGAGGGTAAGTCGTGAATTCTCAACACGAATTCAAAGTTTGTGTTAATAAGTGTGCTTTAATCAGGTCTGTTGTCACAATTTGGAAAACATCTTTTACAGTTTTTGTATCAATATATCCTTCATAGTATGAAAATTTATAAAACCGTAAAGAAATTGTGGAAACTCTTTAAAAACATGTAACTTACCTGGAATTCTGCCACCCGTCACAGACTCCTAATGACACTCCACCAGACTGACATGTTGGACAATGAACAAGGAACATGATTTTTTCAGACTCTGTTTGTATATCTCACAGTTTAACAACCAATAAATCTCTCTATCTGGCTCAAAACAGCGAATTTCGTGTTTTGCACTAACGTAGCTTACATAACGTAAATTACTGCACAGGAAACTTTTCTCGATTAACAATTCGGAAAAGATATGAAAGAGTAATTTATTACCGCTATTTCCTTCTCAAGTTCAATCCTACTTCCTACTCTATTTTTTATTTTTCTATTTCTTCTAGTATGGGGAAAATGTCACTAACGTAAATTACAAGCTTAAAACAACGGTCTTACCTTGGTTGCATTATTGTGTTTTTAAACAAAACATGGAACACATGTGTGTCTATATTGCAGTCTGATTATTCAAATGCTTGTTTAAGATGTTTATTTTGTTGATAATCATTGTTTTAAAGGAGTTCTTGAATTATTTATTATTTTTCTAAATGATGCTTAACGTAGATTACCTAAATTCGGGGACAAAATATTATTGCGGATATTTTTTTCTTTTTACCTTAATTAGTGAAATGTTGCTTATTTTTACGTTGGTACTTATCCATTTATCAGTTTCGAAAATATCTTTTTTGTATTGCATTTTGCCAACTTGCCCATAAAAGCTTCAAATGAACAACGAACAGCTCGGGGACAGGCGAAAAATCGACCCCTTGGTATAAACATGGATTGCCCAAATCCATAAAGTTGTAGACTATGATGAGTTTTACCCATTTTTAATTTGTACAATAAATTATATTCAAGGTATGCAAACTTATTTTGAACTATTGATGATTTTCTATTTTTTATATATTTTTAATAGCGAAGACAGCCTTTTTCAGAAATCGACGTCCTATTCTGAGAACGAGTGATTACGTATTCTTGAGTGTATCACTTGAATCTTTCTATCTCCATAGAAAAATAATTTGTTTGGAAGAGGCTTATCTTGATTCAATTTGGTTTTAAAACTATATAAAGATTCAGAGTTCCTGATTTCTAGAGGCAAATCGTTCCATTCACGAACAGAAGTAGGTAAAAATGAGTTTCCATAAAGACTAGTTCTATAAGCAATGTTGAGTTGATTTTGAGAATTCCTTAGGTTATATGCGTTGACGTTCCCTACAGTAGGTGGTAAAAGATCACATAAATAATTTGGTGCTAGATCATTTTTCATTTTGAACATTAAAATCATTCGATGTTTCATTCTTCTCTCAGACAATGTTTCCCAACCGCTTTCATTTTTGAGGTCAGCAATTGAAACTAGTCTACTGCATCCAGTTACTATACGAGCAGCCTCGTTTTGTATCTTATCCAATTGGTCTGTTTGGTTCTGATTAAGATTACACCAGATAACGTCTCCGTATTCAAGAATTGGCCTTATAAAAGAGAAATAGATAATTTGCAGAGCTTGTCTGTCTAAAGTAAATTTTAGTCTGCGCATTATATCAATACGTTTCCAAGCTTTGTCTTCTATTTGGTCAATATGATTCTTCCAAGATCCATCCTCAGTTAGAATAATACCAAGATGTTTATGTGACTGGACATTTGGGATATCAGAATTAAACATAGTTAAATCCTGATGGACAGGTTTATTTCGTTTACGTGAAAATACAAGGGACTCAGATTTGCGCGGATTAAAGGAAACAAGCCACTGATTGGCCCATGCTGAGATTTTGTCAATATCAGATTGAAGAAGTGCACTTGCAGTATCAGGAGCGTTGACAATAATAGATAAACATGTGTCATCTGCAAACAGGTTTATGCAAGATCCTATGTCTTTCACGATGTCGTTAATATACACCAAAAATAGCAATGGTCCTAATATTGACCCTTGAGGAACACCTGCTTGGACAATTTCCAAATCCGAAGAACCTCCTGGAATCACAACCCTTTGATACCTGTCAGAAAGATAATTCTCAAACCAATCTAGAAGCTGACCCTGAATTCCTGCATGTTTTAACTTAAATAATAAACCTTTATGCCAGACCTTGTCAAAAGCCTTGCTTATGTCAAAGAAAACAACTCTGATTTCGAGGCCATCATCTAAAGCTTTACAAATTCGGTTATAAAGAAATGTAACTTGATTAACTGTAGAATCGCCTGGTAAGAAGCCTGACTGTGAAGGAGTGAAGAACTCGGACTGTCTAAGATGGTTAAAAACATGTTTAAATATAACACGTTCAAAAACCTTTTCAATTCCATTGAGTAGAGAAACAGGCCTGTAATTAGATGGAAGAGATTTGTCACCTGATTTGAAAATAGGACATACATTTGATATCTTCCATGACAATGGCACTCTGCAAGACATGAGGGATTGGTTAAATATATTACAAAGAATTGGAGCTAACTGAACGGCGCCTTCACTGAGAATACGATTGTTGATACCATCAGGACCTGATGCTTTACCCTGTTTGAGAGTCTTAAGAATATCATAAACTTCATTTGGTAATATGTGGATATTTGATAGAGGAGTTCACTTAAAAATCGGATAGTCTTCGGGGAGATTGTTTAAGGAATCATCAATAGAAGATTGCATAGCAAAGAAACTGTTCAGAACAGTAGCTTTATCAATATCATCGATGACCAGATTATCAGTTACGCTATCATAGAGAGGAGGGATTACTGATTTGGAAGACGGTGATATGAATGCTCGAATTGTTTTCCACCAGTCACGAGAGGAAAGATGATTAGACCGTAACCTGTTTGAAAGAAGCTCGAATGGTGCTTGTTTTACTCTCCTCATCATTGCAATTGCCTCGTTTCTTAATTTCTTGAACTTTTGCCATGCTTGAGGATTGTTTGTCTTTTTCGCTTTTCTATATTGTCCCTTCCTTTTACGAATAATTCGTTTGATTTCAAGTGTCATCCAACTAGGTTCTTGTGGCTTTACTGTTACAGTTTTATTGGGAATACAAAGATTGGTTGTTTCCTTTATCAGGTTAGTTATATTGTCAGACGATTTGTCGACGTTTTCATCACGAAGGTTGTTCCAATTAGTAAGGGATAAAGTGTCTCTGAGTTGATCGTAATTACCTGATTCATATTTCCAAATTGTACGTTTAAAACATTTATACTTCGGTTTTAGATAATTAAAAACAGCATAAACAGGACAATGATATCGAACATTTTGCTCTAAACAAGGTTCGCCGACACCGGTAGTAAGAATCGAGCTTGTGTTGCTTACAAAAAGAAGATCAATCGTTGATACAGAATTTTCGGTAAAATGCGTAGGCTCGTTTATACACTGTGTTAGACCAAACTGTCTACAAAAAGCTTCTATTTTGCGGGATTGTAAACAGCTATTTGCGTTAAGGTTGAAATCACCAGTTATAATAATATCAGAAATGTCAACACTATCTTTGGCCAAACCAACAGATTCCTCGATTAACGAAAAGTATGCAGCATTTGCATTCGGAGGTCTATAAAAGGTACCATGCAAGACATTTCTATTATTTGGAAGCTTGATTTGCACCCATATACACTCCAAAGAATTTAATTCCAAATCGAAACGTCGGATATAGGAGAGGGAATCCTTGACATACACTATTACACCCCCATAACGATTTTGATTCCTATCTTTTCGTTCTGGAAAACTGAATGACGGAAAAAGAAGATCGCTATCTAGAGTCTCACTGTTTAACCAGGTTTCGCTGAACGAAATAATATCAAAGTAGGAAAATTCAGCAATTAGTGTATCAATCTTTTGTCCAATACTTTGAACATTATAATGAACTGTGGCCAAATGATTTGGAAGGTTAAGAAAGTTATAGACGTCATTTGTACAAACAGAGCTTACTGAAGAAGTTGTAGATGTAGGCCCTGGATTTGGATGTATATCTCCCGACATCGTCAAAGACAAAGTGATGACCCAGACAAAATAGCCTAGACACGTAATAAGAATGTAGAAACACATATACTTAGAAAACTGAATGTTACGAAAGTGTTTTTCACTTATCAAAATGCGAGTACAATGACGGTATCTTGCGATAATTGATAGCTTCCTTGAATCATTTACGTTTCTCAAGATTGCAATTTTGAAAACAACTTGTGTGCTAAATATAAGCAAAAATAGAGCAGTGGTAGTCAGTCCGAGTCGAAACCTCGGTGCGGGCGCTGTTTCGTGATACTTAAAGATCATCTTACCATACTGATAAGTACTGAAAAGATCAAATATAACAACATGCCCGCGACGAGATAGCCGTCGGTGATGACAGGACTGCCTTTACATGTGATCATCAAAAACAATGTCGATTCTTTGTCCACTCCATATACAAGATTGAAAGTAATTATTAGAAAATGAAAAACATAAAGCGAATAAATGCATACAAGCATCATGAATATATACAATGTTAACAATCAGTGATCGGTGGGGAACTACTGGAGAACAATATTATACAAGATACGCTGTGACAGGAAATGAACATCAACCCATTACCAGACGACGAAATTTCAAACTAGTCCAAATTCAAAGATGTTGCAGACCACAAACTCAAGTGAATAAAATTTTACATTTTTTGTCATTTTGTATAGAAAACATTGTGGGAAATGAAGAAATTGCTTGTCACAAGCAATTTCTTCATTTTCCACAATGCTCTCTAAAGCCTTTATCTCACGGGGAGTCAAAAGGCGTCACCGTGTGGTAATGGGTTAACTTAAAACAATTATCAGTAATTCTACAGAAAACGTACATCTATGGCCAGGTTTTGATAAAAAATACACATTTTGGTATTGGACCTCGAATAACTTAAATTAAAGGGAAAATATGTGACAAAATCAAAACAAAACATGTTCTGAATTAAGTACCGATATTTTTTGTAAATTTTCATTCCTATGATAAAGCACCTGACAGAAATAAGCCTTACCGTTACGGAGAGAAATGTTGAGTTTAACTTCTGAAAATTGTTTCATTTAAAAAAAAAAAAAACACACACACTTTTCACTCGTTAAAAGCTTTCGCCAGAATGCATGAACATACTGCTACAGTTGTTCATCTCTTCGGAGAAATCATTTCAACACCTGAAAATCTAAAACGATTCTAAAATATGTATCAAAACTTCTCATATAATCTGTGATTTTAGTCCAAATTTAAATGCACAAATGTCAACTTTTGTATTTTCTTACAATACTTTTATCTTCACTTGAATTATTCATAAAATATTTGAACTTGTCTTCAAAAGCAGTGTAACGGTATGGTTTTTTAACAATACCGTTACGGAAAATGGACCTTACCGTTACGGAAAAAGGACAATACCGTTACAAAATGGACAATACCGTTACAAATTTTTGGTTTGCGTAACGGTATTGTTTGTAACGGTAATGTAAAATTTACACATCTTTTCAATAATGGTGATAACGTGGAAGGGATATGCATAGTTTCTCTTGACATAAACCAGAAGGGTTATACAGAAAATAGCATGGCAAAGTAAACATTTCATTATAGCGACCGACATTTGTTTAATCATATGAACGGTATTGTACGCGGAAAACAGAACTATTTAATACGAACAACTTACTTCGTATTTTGTCTTCAAGCGAATCAGACATCACGGCCATATATTGTCACATTTACAAAATGTCGCGGAGATGCTTTAATATGACGTCATTTGATGACGAAGTCAGTGGTAGATAGTTAGCAAAGTTGAAGAAATGATCCCGTAACGGTACTGTTTTATTTTACAGGGACAGTGGTTTAGGATTAAAAATTTTGTTAATGGTATGAGTGTTTAGCTCTTTTTGTTTTTTATCCACGAGGACAACATTATGTCTATCAACAACAACAAAAAAGTATGTATTTTCTATTTGATAACCCTTTCTTTTTTGTAAAAAATATCTCAGGTTCGGCATCGGGACACAATAAAATCGCTGATTTTCGTAGGGTCATCAAATTTTGTTCCGAAATATTGTTACAATTGGCGTTTTTCTGTTAAATAAAAAGTATTTCGCTTTGATTAACATAAGATAAACATACTGAATACTGTATATAAGTGCACTTTTAGCACAGAATTACTCCGTAATTACACCGGGACAGGCGATGTACGTTTTCTATAGAATGACTGTTATCTGTAAAAACACGGAGACGGCAGTTCAATTAATAAGCTAAATAAAATTAATGAACGATGATGTTGATTGAAAAATGACTGTTATATAAGAAACATATCTTTCCCGCTAACGTAATGATACAATCTAAAAAGATAAATTCTCAAATTGTATTTCAATTTTCTGCATTCAAATAAGCAAAGAACATATTGGTAATCAGAAATGGTACTCCTTTCAACATTTTACATAATTTGAGATAGGGTTAGAAATAAATTGCCCAACAATAGCAAACCTGTCTAATCTTGTACCCACAACGTTATCAGTTGATACCTGACTACGAATCCACGGACTATAATGGTCACCCCCAATAATGAGCAGGAAGACACCGACAGAAATGAAGAAAACGGTTTGGTTGGCATTCTCTACACTTCTCTCTATGTAAAAATGAACATTTAAAGCAAACACTGCAAAATCGTTCATAATTCATACAGTTTAACCCTTTCCCAAACGACAAAAAATTGGATGATGCCAAAATGGATTTTAAACATGGTTGAATTTGTGTACAATATATCCTAGGAATATAGTGAGGCAAAAAAAGAAACGCTGATTATCAGCATTTATTCCCTCTGTCTCAATACCTTCCTAAGTATTTTCAAATAGGGACGTCAAAACCAGGTCTTGTTAGGGAAAGGGTTAATAAATCTGAACGATAGCAGACCCCGCTCCATTGTCCATTGTCATTCAAAATTACTCATATTATCATTCAAATGTACTCTTATTATCATTCAAACATACAAATCACCATTGAGCACAAAGATATAGATAGAGAAGGAGGAATCACTTTGATAAGCATTTTCTCCATTTCCATCAATGTCTAAGAGCAAACACTCGCGCAAACGAGCCACTCTAATGTTATAAATCAACCAAATGGTACAATGCTTACTACTACGCAAAACAAAAATTTTTAAATTCCTATTTCGACACCAGGCCACGAAACTACGTGACAAGGGAGAAAATGCTGGAAACAGAGTTATCTCATTCTCCATTGTGCTATTAAAAGAATGGTTTTACCTGTGTAAATTGACAAATTGACGGTGCTTTTATAAAACCCTTCAATCACAGCTTCCATCGAGCTGTGGTTAAAAGGTTTTAGAACTACACCAATGAAATAGTATTATTAGATGTGTTATCTGTAATCAAAATTGATTCATCGTTTACTTGTTAAAATCGATCCCTATTTGGCTTATGCAATCACGAGCCCATTGATAATGTTAGGGAGGGAGATACGATTCATTGACCTCTTCCCCCTTTCGGCCGATATATTAAAAAAAATATGCAGACACTAACTAACTCATTTAAAATACATGAGAACGTACATTTTCCTAGAGCTATGAGAACAACATTACAACTATCGTTGAAAAGGAGAAAATTGTCGAAAAATGTATCCTCTCGTCTTCAACAGTGTTTCAGATAAAACAATTGTTGCGTAAGTTTCAGAGCATATTGCGAACTTCAACCCATTACCAGTCAACACAATTTTAGAATCGTAAAAATTATTGGTGTAGATGATAATTTCAAGCGACGACATTTATTGGTAATTTGGGGTAGAAAACAGTGTGGGAAATGAGGAAATCGCTTGTCACAAGCAATTCCTTCATTTTCTACACCATCTTCCAAAGGCTTTATCTTGTGGGGAGTTATAAAGCGTCACTATGTGGGAATGGGCTAATTGGTTTTATGATATTTAGCAGTCTAATGTACATACATGTGCGGATCTATGATTATCTACAGTTACGTTGGTGAAGTTAAGATCATGCCGAAGTGTCATCCTAAGCTGGATAGAAATATAACACCCTGAGTTATGTGCACTTGAATTTGACAACATTGCCAACTGTTCCTTAAATTGTGACTGTTATATCATTGTTGTAAAAGCAGGCTTGCATTTGTTTGTTTGGGTAGCCTGAACTTTTGAAATTGCATTAAATAAGACAAACAATTCAGCCTGGGGAGCGCTTCCAGACCTCCAGGGATGTCTAGTTTTTACAACGCAGTATAATCAGAGACAATGAATTACTGATGTAGGCCTATATATGGCGATATATCTATCATTGACATAATTAATCGGTTTATTACGAGTATTTGTGATTGAATATGCTTCGTTTAATAAACCACGTATGTGCCGAAATCTATAGTGGGAGTGGACGAATTTATATATAGCATATCCAAAACAGCGATCACTCCTGGTTGTCCATCTATAACATTGAAAATGTCATTGTGTGTCTTCGTAAATTAATAAGAAAAAATAAATAAATAAACAAATTAATAAAAGAGCTCGCAAATAGCCGAGATCTATGTGGCGATTGACAGAACTGTCATGTGCATGCATTGTAGACATTATTATATAGAGCTATTATCCAAATAAAAAAATACAATTTATCGTATATGTAATTGTTATATACACTTAAAGACACTTCTAACGCAACACTTATCTTTTTGGTAATAACTTGATATTTAACAAACAATTCTGCATCAAATTTTCAACAAATTTGATTTAATCACAATTGCATAATATCTGTAATTTTCATAAAGAAACATTGAGTAGAAATTATTAAATTTGCAGTGCATATAATATGACTTGAAAACAAAAAGTCGCAAAAAAGCTGTGCGAGCTGATAACGTAAATTCATGTTATTCAGGCCCGTAGGAAACAATTTCATATTGGGGTTGCTGAATACCCCTGTGTCTGGATATTGTGGGCTAGATAGGATTTTCCCTACATTTTCAGTGTAAAATATGGAAAATTTGGCATGTTGGGCAACATTAGGGAGGCTAAGCCCCCTAGCCCCCACTGTTCCTACGGGCCTGTTATTAATGAGACAGAAGTAGAGTTTATGACATTATGCTAACATTCTGTGTGTCCGTCATGAACCTAAATGACACGAAGACACACCCTTCTCATTGATAAAGCATAATTGATGGTGAATCTTTGCGGGATCATTCTTAACTCGTCCCTATTAAGTTCCTGTTGCAGTTGTTGGAAATTTCTTTAGGCAAAAGGGCGAAAAACTAATGTCTGGTAACAAATTCAATGATTTTTGTGCAATGCTGTTCAAACGTACAAAACATTAAACAAAATAGGTGCGACTGAATTCTAGTATTGCATCACACATGAAAACATGTTATCGCATCTTATGAAGCAATGATATGAGATTTGAGCATGATTTGGTGACGCTGCTTTGATGCTATTGAATTCTGCAATGGCCTGGGGTTTTGTGACTTTTCATATTTGAGTCTCAGTGAAAAACCTAAATATTTTTTATGTTTGGATCAGTCGATTTTATTAAAACTTACAGAAAACATGTAAACGTAATTGATGAATATTTGCTGAAATTTTCATAAAATATACTGCATTATTTATTTAGTTATGATGAAAAATGTAAGTGTTGCGTTGGAAGTGTCTTTAAGTGTAGAAGAAAAAGTTGTGCCGTTTTGGTAATGAATATTGAACAACTGCAGTGGGCCGTTTTGGTCTTGGGCCGTTTTGGTCTTGGGTCGTTTTGACTGTAAACCAAACCCTTCCAGTCTATTATACGTTGCTCCGACGATTGGTCATGTGACGCAAGGTTATAAATAGGAACGAAAACCGTTGCGACATCCATACGTTTTTAGACTGCCGACACAAACACAGCGTACGTAGATTATTTAGAGAAAAGAGAGTTAAGATATTTTGAAGAAACCAGTGTTGTTAAAACTATTTTCACAAGAGGAAATCTTTGTTTACTAGAAGGTATAACGATGAATGAGATACAAGGAGATTTGAGTGATTCCGTTTGTGAGAAGTGCAAACAGTTATCGATGACGAATGTAAAACGTCGGAAAACTCGTCGAGGAAAAAGGAAACCATATCGACTACAGACTGAAGATGGGGTTGAAGGTAATATATCTGAACAAAGTTTATGTATTCAAAGAGAGATCATGGGTCAAACCAAAAGATACAGAAACAAGAAAACTTTGTTACGAACACCAGTGAGTCCGAAAGCACCATTCAATTCTACGCAGTTCCTGATAGAAGATAGACAGGATTATGTGGCTTCGTTTGATCATTCTCCATATCTAGGATTACCCTCGCCAGACCAAATGCTGTCCCACTGTCCACAATCACCTAACCAAGACAGTTCATTTTATGATGAAACAACCGATTTCATTGAAAAATCTCAAAATTCCACAGAATCGGAAGACTATATTCCTCTGGAAGGAACTACAGAATTCATGGGTAGGGAATTTGAACGAGAGTTTGCAGAATTTCAGTATTTCAGTGAAAAGGAATCCGAATTGAGCTTCAAAAGAGAACTTTTAGATGGCTTTACTAAAGATGAAATAATTGATAAATTGATGAAACTCGAAATAAAACTCAAAGATATGGTATCAAGCAATAATCAGGACATAATTGAGTCTGAGTATAATAGATTGGATTTGTCGAAGGAGATGGAACATTTACGCCAGGAGAATTCAATCTTAAAAGAGGAAAATAATCTTTTACAAAGCATGCTTTGCTAGGGACACAATCTAATAATGTTTGAAGACAAGTATTGAATTTTTAGCTTAAGTTAGTTTGAATTTTCAACTGGATCTGATGTATTTCAATTAAGAATGATTGTCAAAATTTGTTAAAAAGCCGTGTAAATATTAATTTAATAATGTGACGTTGAACACAGATAATGATAAAGTCAATAACTTTTCTGACATTATTTTGATAGCCTAGGTTACAAAATTAATATTCAAGTCAAAAGTATAATTCTTATTGACAAGAATTTGTTACAATGTAATAAAATACCAGTTTTACATATGACTTTAAATCTAAAGTCTACATTTCAACTTCTGTTTTAACTGTAAATAAAGATAGAAAAATTGTCTTTAAAATCTAACTTGGTTGTCTTGTTATATAGATGCATTGTGATTAATGTAGTCATTTCCCTAAAGACAAACTAGATCTATTAGACTATAGCAATTTCCTAGATCTAAAATAAATATTAGATCTAATATTTTCTTTAGCATTTATAAGAAGAAAAAAAAAAACATTGGCACAATGGAGAACATGATTGTTATCAACTTTTCTTCTTTTGCCTCAATGCTTTTTTTTAACCTTTTGTGATATACTGACATCAAAAGGGTATTGTTTTTGAAAGGCCGAAATGTAAAAAAGAAACAGTCTAAAAGCTGCTGCAGAAGACAAGGTTTTCGGCATTTTCAGCTTTTGCCTCGATGCCTCCCACATCTTTCCTATAATGGATCTCAAAATCAGGGCTTGTTCAAGAAAGGGTTAAAGCTTACGATACACAAGCAGAATTTATTTTGGGAGTTTTCCATTTCAGTTCAAGGATGGAAAATGGAGACAACTTGAAATCCGATAAAAAGGGCCTTGAAGACCCAAGAATCGGAAAACCCAAGATCAGGTAAATGGTTCTTCAATGTGAGTGTAGAAGACTAGAAGTAGAACCTTTTTTTACTGCGGGGACCCAGGGTTCCCAAAAAAACCCAAGTGGGGGTTTTGCACTCCCAAAATTGAATCTTGCACTCCTAATTTTTGCAGGCAGCCTTCTATGTCTCATATAGAGGGGGTGCAAGTATGCTGTAAAATGACTATTTTCACCCCCAGATTTAAAAGTCAGTGGGAACCTTGGGAACCCCCGTGAAACAAGTTCAAGATCACATTTTTTGTTCTAGAGAACTGTTCTAGATTGTTAAATGGCAGTTCTAGAACAGTTCTAGATCTGCCATTTAACAATCTAGAACATTGTAGAACAGGTCTTGAACTCTAATAAACTTTTCGCAGGGGTAATCATGTGACAACAATTTCAGAAAATCATCAATAAGTTAATACTCAAGACAAATTTGTGTTAGGTTTGAGGCAGAGAAGGTGGAAAAACGTCATGAATTATCTGGATGTGGTAGATCTTTGGAATCAGCTGATAAAATGTTATTGACAATCAACCATTGCAATAACTTTTTAACCAGCTGAATCATAAAAGCTCTACAAATTCTAGCAAATACTTGATGTGTTCACATATTTTATGCTTCAAACTACGTTTGAGCCAGGATCTGGAAAAACGTCCCTTAAGGCTTTTGAGCACAACATAGATCCAGATCAGCCTGTGCATACGCACAGTCTGATCAGGATCCATGTTGCTCTCTAATAGCTTCTTTGTGACCTTTAGTGACTTAAAAAGAGCAGCATGGATGTACATTTGACTGCTTTTGACAACAGACTGATCTTGAAACTCAATTTGTAAGAATGCTATAAGGGACGTTTTTCCAGATCCCGGCTCATTTGTATTTTCAACTAGGACAGATATTGACAGGATTATTGAAGATTTTCTAAAATTGCAGTGTCACATGATTCCCCAGTGTTGTTCTCACCTTGGATTGTGTTTTCCATTGGACAATCTTGGCTTATTACAAAGTGAAAGAAGTTGGTGATGCCAAAATAATTTTTAGAATCTGGATGTTAATCAAACATAGAAAGCTCGGAGAAGCAAAGGCAAATATGTTTCACCAGCATGTTTCGTTTCCCTCAATGTTTTCCAATACTTTATTTCTGTGTTAAGATTGTGAAGACTAATTTTGTTTGGGAAAGCCGCAACAAAACTCGTTTGATGCTTGACCACATATAAAGGCAAAGTAGTCGCTTGCTTACTGAATATTTACATTGCTTAATCCTCTCCCCGAAAAGGCCTGGTTTGGTTGTCCCTTTCAGAAAATTCTTCGGAAAACATTGAGACAAAAGAAGAAACCCTGATAATAAGAATTTTCTTCTTTTGCCTCAATATTTTCTGTGATGTAATGTACACAAAATCTTTCTGTATTATCACCCATTTTGTCGTCTGTAGCAGCAATCAAATTTTGACACCCAAGAAGCCGGAACTTGACCCTTTCTCAAACAACAAAATTGAAGTAAAGGTGTTAAAATAATATGAAAGTTGATTCGGGAGAAAGAATGGTTTTTTTCACAATGAACACAACTGAAAGTTCTATGCTCTCCTTTTGACTGAAAGGGTCAAGAGAAACGAACGAGTTACTACCATGCTGATTATCCAACAAAGGACTTAACCCTTTACCAAATTGACGTCCTCAGTGAAAGACACTTTGGAAAACATTGACACAAAAGGAGAAATTGCTGATAACCAGCAAATTCTCCTTTTGCCTCAATATTTTCTCTGCTATTTTGAACACATTCTATTTCTTAATTGCCATCCATTTTATCATCTGCAGCAGCTTTCTAATTGGAACACCCTAAAATTTTGCTGTTTGGGAAAGGGTTAAATGACGTTCTTGCAACCAGACAGACAAAGTGTCTATGAAATTCCACTAGATCTAGATCTACATGGCTATCCTCCGTGATCATATTAGATTATGTTTTTCAAACTCCTCCAGAGTAACAGATAAGTGGTGGTGAGGGCATTCTTACTTTGTTATTTGAATTCCAAATCGGACTATTCTAGTATGTTGTGGGTACTCATTTGAATCGTCTCGATGAGACGATTAAATTGAGTATCCACAACATAGGATTTGGTGAACAATTAAAGGAATATTGCATTTTAAAAAGCCATCACTCCCTCTTTTCTGTAGATCTGTTCTCTATGCAGCATCAGATATCACATGGTGTACCACGGCGATGGAGATTTGTGACAGAGAGGAAATATGCTTGGAGAAGGTAAGTATTTTTATGCCCGCAGAAGTGCCAGACTATAGCCACTGCTTTGCCTGTCCGTCCGTCTGCAGAGATGTCTCCACAACCACTGTATACCTACAGTGCTTTAACTTTGTCTAGGCCAAGTCAATGGGATGAAACTTCGTGTATAAATTCTCTATGGTATGACAGTCATTCGGATAAGTCTGCTGTGTCCGGGTAATCAATTTCAAGCCTGACTGAAAGGAAGGGCTTCGTATTTGATTTTCCCCAACAAGCACTTGATCGGGGAGCATAAATCGACTCCAGTGCAGTGTAGTGGCTCTTGTTGTATTTCCGATCATAAATATTGCCGATGTTATTGCTAAACATCGTAACCCCAGCTTGATTAAAGCTTGAGTTACGATGTTTTGCAATAACACCGACGATATGCAGCGACTTATTGCATAGTGTTGGCTTTGTACTAAACTGTTGAAAGTACTGTCCATATAGAATAATGGGCACATACTACTGTGTTGCACAAAGCCAAATCAAATAGTATTTAGTTTTAAAAATGGTGAATAACAATTGTAGTGAAGAAAAAAAGATGAATAAAGATACCAAAAAAGAAAATGGTATTGTATTATCTTGAATTCTGCCCATTAACTGTTTTCATCTATCTTATCACTGGTGTTTTTGCAAAACCTCGCAACTACAGCTTTAATCAAACTGTAGTTACGATGTTTCGCAAAAAACACCAACGATTTGTTCTTAATATTTCCGTTATTCCACTTGACCACTGAATAATTATTCTTTGTGAAATAATTTGTCATCTAAATGCATTCTATCAATCACGGGAAACTAGGAAACAGTCCGAAACACTGACGCAAAAGAAGAAAATGCTGATATGAAGCTATACAGGCCCGTAGGAACAAGGGGGGGGGGGGGCTAAGCACCCCAAAGTTGGCAAAAAATGCCAAATTTTCCTTTTTTTCACACTGAAAATTTGGGAAAATCCAAATTAGCCCCCCCCCCCCCAATATTCAGACACTGAGACTTTAGCCCCCCCCCCCCCCCCCCAATATGAAATTGCTTCCTACGGGCCTGCTATTCATACATTCTGCGTACTGTAACACGTATTTTGGCATCTACAACGCCATTCAATTTGTACCAGCTTAAAGTTTTGTGAAGGAATTGACCCTCTCCCAAACAAGACATGGAAGTTTTGACGTCCCTATTAAAATAGGCTAGCGAAACTATTGAGGCAAGAGAAGAAAATGCTGATAATCAACATTTTCTTCTTTTGCCCCAATGTTTTCTATGGTATATGATTCCTAACTTTGACCTTAACCCTTTCCCAAACAAGACCTGGTTTTGACGTCTCTAATAGAAACGGCTTTGGAAAACATCGAGACAAAAGAAGAAACTGCTGATAACCAGCAGTTTCTCCTTTTGTCTCAATATTTTCTTGGCTGTAACATTTATAAACATTTTGGCCTTTTGTGATCATTTACTTTGTCATCTGCAGCAGCTTTCAAATTGGACTACCTTAAAATTTTGTCGTTTGGTAAAGGGTTAAGTCACAACGTTCTTGTCATGTGCAGCAACTTTCAATTTGGACCTGCTTAAATTTTTGTGAAGGAATTAACCATTTGATATAGCACCTGCCGTTGAGCATTGTCGCAGGAAAGGCTGATCCAGCGTCTTGTGAGCCTAGCGATTCTCGGGGCCGTATTCACCAGCATTTCTAATTCGGTTGACAAAATCTAAATTACAACAAGCCATCTGATTGGACGAGAAGTATGTCGCGGCCAATTGGATAGGCTGTTGTGTAATTTCAAAGGTTAGCTGAGTTTTAAGCCGTGTGCGATTTAGGCCGGTAGAGCTCTTCTAGAAGAGTCTGGTTCCCGCCTCTGATACACTACGTTTTAGAAAAAATACAACGTAGTGTATCAGAGGCGGGAACCAGACTAGCGCTACCACTTCTGGAAGAGCTCTACCGGCCTAAATCGCACACGGCTTTAGATTGGTTGGCAAATACCACCCTTATAGTTACATCGTTTGGAAATTGTTCTAAGCCACACAGACGGTGAATTATGGTGATCCGCCACTGATTAGATTCACTCGACTTAGGAAATATTCGGACGACGTCGTTTATATTCGGCGTTCCACCGCCGAATTTTTACGCCGTCGCCCGAATAGGCTCGAAATCGTAACGAATATTTCACGAAACATTCTGATGTCGCGTGAATCGCATTAGGTAATGACCACCTTAACTTCCATGCGCGGATCCAGAGGGGGGGGGATAGGGGGTCATGAACCCCCCCCCCCCCTGGAATTTGGCGAATAAGGGGGTTATCAAAAAGATTACTGGTTATGTCCCAAATAAGCTGCGTCTTTTGTCCCTGTGTGCCACAACAAACCATTGTTGTATCTAGTCGTTCATGGTATGACATGTATCTGCATGCGGATCAAGACGGGGGTCACGTGACCCCCCCCCCCCGAAATTTGGCGAAATAGGGGTTTAAGATCGGATGACTCACACCCCCCCCCCCCGGGATAAATACCTGGATCCGCGCTTGACTTCAGTTGGAAAGAACTCGCCGGATACACAACGCAGAAGTACCCCCTTGTTCCATTCCCCAGTGACCACAGTCTTTTGGGTGATGTTTTTGCCTTTCCTAAACAAGAAATGGTTCGACGTCCCTTTACTCTCACAAAATATTTGGGAAAAGATTGTGACGAATGAAGAAAATACTGATTACCAACATTTCTCCTCTTGTGTCAATATTCTCGTCTTAATAGCGACTTTAAGGGCCTTCAATCGTTTGATTGTTGTTTTGGGAAGTACACTTGTATTTAATCCGAGCCGCGAATCTCTGCTGTAATCAAAATTACTAGCCCTTTCCTAATCAAGACCTAGTTTTGACGTCGCGAACATTTAAAAATGTTGGGAAAACATTGAAACTAAAGAAGAAAATGCTGATGATCAGCATTTTCTCCTTTTGTCTCAATACATTCCATGCTATATTGTACACAAATCCTATCTTTACAAAGATCTACCTCTATTTTATAGCACGCAGCAGCTTTTGAAATAGACAACCCCTAATTTTGCAGTTCAGGAAAGGGAAAACGTTTCAGATATCGGTATCACATTCAGCACATGCATGCTAAGACTCGAGACACATTGGCAGAATGAAGAAAAAATGCTCCTATAGCATTTCCTTCCTTTTCTTCAATAGTTTGTAGCTTATAATCAATAGATGCCTGCTCTTTCTAAACCGTTCATTTTGTTGTCGACGCGCTGGACAAAATTAGGGTCACTGGTTTGAGCCATGGCCATATTCATCTCGTACTCTTTCGGGTGAGACTTAACCCTTTCCCGAACAAGACCTGGTTTTGACGTCCCTAATATAAAAGGCTTGGGAAAACATTGAAACAAAAGAAGAAACTGCTGATAACCAGCAGTTTCTCCTTTTGTCTCAATGTTTTCTATGCTATATCATACATAAAAATCATAATTGACATCCATTTTGCTGTCTGCAGCAGCTTTTGAATTGGATCACCCTAAAATGTTGTCGTTTGGGAAAGGGTTAAGCCCTTTTCCAAACAAGACGTCGCTGATATCCAAAGCTTTGGGAAAACGATGAGGTAAAGAAGAAAACGCTGATAACCAACACTTTACCATTTTGCCACAATATTTTCCCTGTGCAAATTTTCACTAACAAACATTTTGTAAAACTGCAACAGCATCGAAAATGGACCAGTCTAAATTATTTTCAGGAGGAGGAGGAATCGAGCTCCTACCTCCAGATGACCGTAACTGTTGAGTTTAATCGACTCAATCAACCAATTTTCAGACCTAAAGATGCAGTCACGCCAAAGCGTAAGAGGAACGAATGAATATTTGTGGGACGTACTATGTAAAACGCTAGTTTTGCGCTGAAATGCGTTACTCGTACGTCGAGGGACAACTATTTTTTTTAACACGCACGCAATTTTCAACGCTATACGTACCCTGAAAGTACGTTACTCGTCATCTTCGCAAGCCAAGGGTGACATCTACGACGTAACGTCGTTTCTGTATTCACCCTTGGCGTATTTAGTCCGATTTTCTTGGTCTACTGGAAAGCGTTTTCATTGGTTCCAGCGAGGTCTCGCTGGAAACAATCAGATTGTCGACTGACACATTTGTTATGAGTAACCAAATCATGACAACGGTGGGAAAATGCATTCCATTTGCAACTCAAAAACGCGAAGATGGGCAATTTTTCCTAAGAATTTCACTGCAATAGACAGGAATTCCCTAACTTTAATCCACGAATTATTATACTTTCGACAATTCGACCAAAAAAAAAACAAAAAAAAAAAAAAAAAAAAAACAGCTAACTTTTACATAATTCGCATGACGTGTGATGCGAAAGACAACGCGCGTTAATGACGTCACCAATAATGGACGTAAACAACCAGCAGAACAACCGCTAGGCGGCGCTTCGCGATTTCAAGAAAATCGGACTAAATCCGCCAAGGGTGAATACAAACGTAGGTGGGTTCAACCTTGGCTAGCGAAGATGGTTACTCGTACGTTTCTCATACGTTGCTTCAACGCCACAATGATTTGTTAAGCTGCAGTTAGCAGCTAGATAAAGGACGAGTAGGGGAGAAGCTCGACTTGTAACCCACCGCAGGCCCGTAGGAAGCAATTTCATATTGGGCCCACCCAAGCCCCTGTGTCTGAATATTGGGGGAGGGGCTAAATTGGATTTTCCCAAAATTTTCAGAGTTAAAAATTTGGCATATTTGGCCAACTGAGGGGGGGGGGGGGTAAGTCCCCCTAGAACCCCCTCCCCCCTCCATTCCTACAAGCCTGCCACATGAAGCCTTAGAGTAGAGGCTAATATGGCCTATTTTATGTTTGCATTGAGAGGCGAAGATCATCATCAGAGGTTTCAGGATTTGAAACATTGTCCATTGTCTGCGCATGCCATAATAATGACCGGTATTTCACGAAGATAGGCAGTTTTAGAAATGTGCTTTTCATTATCCAATTGACTTGTCCAAAAATCAATAGCATTGTATAAAACATTCCCAAACGACAAATTTTTAGTGTGGCCCGATTTAAAAGAAGTTGCAGCCGAGAAAATGGATGGATAACCCCTTACCATGCTGACAAAAAACTTTGTATCAAGCAAATTGACAATTTCAGAGACATTCAAAGATCAGTTCAAGTTTTTGCCACAATAATGGAGATTACAGCAATCAGTGTTGGCTAAGATCAGACTACTGCACGTCTGTGCACTGCCTGCCAAAGTTTGTCACATGAGAATGGTTAAGATGTGATATACCGGTATGTACAATTGGAAAAGAGACAAGAAAATGTTTAGGCAAAAACATATTATTATTTCGTCTTAAATCAATGTTTGCGCTAGCATTTTCTCGCAAAGCTGTTTAATTAATGGCATGTTTTTGGAAAAGGTTAAGATTATCAACTATTATATGGATATTTAGGGATTGAACAACAACATTAATTTTAATAGATAAAATTGCTAGGGGCAATATGAACTTTCCAAGGATTGGTCGACGTCCTATAACCCCCATGACCTAGTTGTGACTCATCATACCAAAAGGGATATTAACGTCCTGATAAACCATTTCCGAAATAAGGACAAATTATTGTGACCTTAAAACAGAAAGCACGGAGAAAAAAGAAGTTGCTGATAATCAGCAACTGACTATTTTCCCTCACTTTTTTTAACTATAGTTAGCTTGCTATTCTTTAATTCTAAGTCGATTTTAATCATCTTTGTTGTCTGCACTATGATGTAGGCCTACTTACCGATTACTAAACACTGACTCCTTTTGACTCCCTATAAAATAATAGCTCTGGAAAACATTGTAGAAAATGAAGAAATTACTTGTGACAAGCAATTTCTTCATTTTCCACAATGTTGCTGCCCAACGAATTTGAATTTCATTCACTTGATGTCGTCTGCATCATCTTTGCATTTCAAGCAGTCAAAAATTTTGTCGTTTTGTAGGCCCTATTAATGTTAAGAAACAGCAAACCAATGTGCACTTTCAAAAAGTCAAGTCAGTCAAAAAGCGTAGGCCTAATGGGTGCTACCACCAGAAAACACCAGAAAATGGCCCATGTTTTAATTGGGACTTACCGGGTCCAGATTTGCCTTCGTATTTAAACATATGATCTGAAGCATGTTTATCTCTTACACCTGCATCTTTCGTGCTGGTGCTTTGTGTGTACTTTACGCAAGCTAATTTGTGCCTGAAAACCCCAGCCCCTTTCCTTCATCCTTTCTCACGATTTTATGATTACATCTTTTATCCATGCTATATTTTCACATACACAGCAAAATGTTGTGATGTTGCCTGTGAAATGACAAAAGAAACAAGTAAGATTGAATTATGAAAACAAAGCTATGTTGTGCCAGTTTGACATTTTTTCGCTTTAACCCTTTCCAGAACTGTGAAATTCTAGACTCGTTCTATTAGAAAACTGCTACAAATAACAAAGTCCATGCATGTCCTTAGCGCAGATCTTTGCCTCTCACTCGAATGGTACTGTGTTCGATACCCGGCCACGGAAAATATCCTTTATGACATTTTTGTCAGAAATAAATGGTTAGGCGCTACAGCCGCGCGATATGACCATAGCAGTTGAAAACGGCGTAAAGATGGTACACCCCCCTACAATCTACAACCTCTACAATCCAACAGCTACAGGATGTGATCAATGCCCATCCTCCATTTTTAATGAACTTTCATTCACACTATTCGTGACAGATGTTAACGTATGGAGATATGACATTACATTTCATATAGCAGAGAATTTTGTGCCAAAATAGAATTGGTTACCGTTATATTTTGATAAACCGCCGGTGTTGTTATAAAATCTCGCAACTACGGATTGAAACAAGCCGTACTATGAGATTTTAAAACAACGTCCACGAAACACTATTGTTTGTCCGAAATTACGTCACGATTAATCAGATAAAATCGTTCCCTATTATACAAAACATCGCTAATTTTTGTCAATCTCAGAGCTTATTCGATCTTAAATTTTCTATCAAAATGGTCAGGAACCTAACATTCCAGAACAAAGTCGATTTGGGCTTTCCTTGCTATTACTTAACCCTTTCCCAACAAATCGGTTGATGAAAGGATTTGTTAACATGACAGAAAATATTTAGACAAAAGGAGAAAATGCTGGTCATCAGCATTTTCTTCTTTTGTCTCAATGTTTTCCCAAGCCATTTATATTAGGGACGTCTTGTTTGGGAAAGGTCTACGACGTTTCTTATCAATTTTAGCCAAGTCTTACATTTGTTCATATTTATTTTTCTTTTGAACCTCAAACGGTCGAAATCATCAATGCCCATCCTTGGTTTTTAATGAACTTTCATTCACACTATTTTCGACAGCTTTTATGTATGAAGATATGAAATTATAAAATTTCATATCAACCCTTTCCCAAACGACAAAATTTCATGGTGGTTCAAAGTGAAAATTGCTGCTGAAGACAAAATGGGTGTTGATAAAAAATGGATTTGTGTTCAATATTGCACAGAAAATATTGAGGCAAAGGGAGAAACTGTTGATGACCCAGCATTTTATCCGTTTGCCTCAATGTTTTACATGGCCATTTCTGTTACGGACGTCAAAACCAGTTCTAGTTTGGGAGTTATTGTATTCCATCCATGATCATTAGATACCAAACACTTCGTAAAACTTCGAAAGTCATCCGTGGCAACGAAAATTGACGAGGGTTTACCATCGTCAATTTCCGTTGCAACGGCTGACGCCCGAAATTGCACATAGTTTTGATAAATAATAATGGAGGAATACCTCAATTTTAACATCGTGCTTTTTTAGTAGTCCGCGAGTTTACCAGATCTTAATTTTCTATCAATATGATCGGAAACACTCTAGAATTAATAATCCTTTCCCAAACAAGGCACGGGTTAGACGTCTATTATAGAAAATGTTCGGGAAACATCGAATCAAAAGAAGAAAATACTGATAATCAGCATTTTCTCATTTTGCCTCAATATTTTGTTTGCTGCAATATATAAACTTTATACTTTTGACGTAAATGGTTTTGTGGTCTGGTAGTCATTTAAAATTTGACTGTCCTGATATATCGTTATTTAGGAACATAGTCTATGTTTATGAAAGCCCTTTTCCATTTGTTATCAATTTTGTCCAGTTTTGGTCATACTAGACTATACATCTTACAAGTACAAAATTGCTGCATGATGCAGCATAAGATGAAGCACGGCCTAAATAAATTTGTGCCCCGAACATTATGGTTAAATTCCAAGGGATCAAACAATAGTTTTTCTTTAAATTCTGTGAAATGGTAGGGTTTCAATCATATCTCTATTATCTAGGTGTAAAAATAGTGAGGGCTTGTTTTTGGAGATAATGGCTAACAAAGTTAGTAGGGTGAATTGGCATGAGAAGCATTTTTTTTCTTTGAAGTACATGTATAATTTTACAAACTGACTCTGCTGGTTCTCTGCTCTACAATAAAGGTAAGAGAATTAAAGGCTCTCAACATTACTACTATACTTTATCCCCATTCAACCAGCGTCATGTGTCTTCCCCATTTCTAAAAAGCATTAAGTGCTTATCTAAATTGTGAAAGGACAGACCGTTTAACAATAGGTGACCATAGTAGGTTCCACTGAACACAGGGGCGGATCCAGGATTTTTTTCCAGGGGGAGGGGCGTCAAAGCTCAAATGGCAGCTTTTAATAAGAAGTTATATTGTCAAAATTCAATTTTCGGCAAATTCCAGGGGGGTCATGACAATTTTGCCAAATTCAAGGACAGATAACTTAGAATTTGCATTTTCAATCTGGACAAAAATCTCACTCACCCAAGACGTTATACATGCAAACATTTTTATTTGGCTTTACATTTGATTGGGCAATATTTGTATGTTTTATGCCAAAATTGTCAAAAATAGCATTTTTTTGACATTCAAAGGCACATAACGCAGCACTTTCTACAGATTTCTACAAAATCAATCTTACACAAGGGGTTATGACCGTACACATTTTGACAAAGTTTGGAGAAGGTCGAATGATATTTGGGTAACCTGATATTGTAGACGAGCAGACAGACGGGCGGAAAACAGACAAACCTGGCCGCAATAGCTTATTTGTAGTACTTTCTGCTGAGGCCAGCTAAATTTTAAGCTAAGTAATCAATTATGCCTTTCTGTGCGAAGGAAATCCAGAAAAAGTGTATTTGGTAATTTATTCCACAATTTGTCATTGGGTTTTAGCTCAACTGGGCACAAAGTGCTCAAGGTGAGCTATTGTGATCACTTTTTGTCTGTCGTCCGTCCGTATATCTGTCTGTCCGTCCGTCCGTCTGTCAACAATTTGGTGTTTACTCTCTAGGATCTACAAATATAAGGCAATCTTGACCAAACTTGGTCAAAATATGTATGACCATTCGCTCTCAGATGAGTTCTATTTTGGGTCAGATCGGACCAGAAAGTCTGGAATTATCTGCGCTTGCATGTAAAATGTAGCTACTTTTGATATTTTTACACTCTAGCATCTATGAATATTGGCCAATCAATACAAAAGCTGGACACAATATTTGTGACAATACGATCTCGAATAAGTATGATTTTTGGTTTGATCGGACCAAAATGTATTGAGTTATTTGCCCTTGATTTTGACAAAATTGTCGTTTTTGACTGTGTTCGACTTTGTTTACACTATAACATCTACAATTATTGACCAATCAAGACAAAACTTGGACGCAATGTTAGTGACCCTTAGATCTTGGATGAAATTTATTTTTGGTTTGATCGGACTAGAAAGTCTGGAGTTATCTGCTCTAGAATTTGACAGAATTGCTGCTCTTGACTTTGTTTACTCTCTAGCATCTACAATCATTGACCAATCAAGACAAAACTTTGCCACAATGTTAAGGACAATAAGATGTCGGATGAGTTTGATTTTCAGCTTAATCGGTTGAAAAAAATATTATGTATATGCCGTTGAATTTGGCAAAATTGCTGTTTCGACTGTTTTTGCCTTTGTTTACACTGTAGCATCTACAATTAGAGACCAATCAAGACAGAATTTGTATAAAATGTTGATGACCGTTAGATCCTGGATGACTTTGAATTTTAGTATGATTGGAAGAGAAAGTCGTGAGTTATATGCCCTTGAATTTGCCAAAAGTTTTGTTATCGACTGTTTTTCGACTTTGTTTACTCTCTGGCCTTAACAATTATTGACCAATCAAGACTTACAAATAATGTTGATGACCATAAGATCTTACATGACTTTGAATTTCAGTCTGATTGGATGAAAAAGTAGTGACTTATAATTATACTTGAATTTGACGAAATTGCTGTTTTTGACTTTGTTTTTACTCTAGCAATCCCAAATGGTGACCAATCAAGACAAAACTTGGATCTTGGATTTAAAGTGACATTTCACATTTATTTCAATTTCTAACAGTATATCTTGATACAAAGATTGTTTATTCTAATGCTTAGAAATGCTATCAGTTTTTTGAAATTGTTATTTATCAGCGAAAAATATGCCTTCAAAGTTCAGACAGAATTGACAAATTCTATATAAATCTGAACTGTTGTCCACAACAATTTGCTTAATTTTAGCACAAAAAATATATATTTCTCGTAAACGGTTCAATATTTAGGCTTGAAATTTTCAGAATTTTCATAAGAACATATGCTCTTTCAGATGAAATAAAAGTAAAATTTATGTAAAAAATATTGTGAAATGTCACTTTAAAAGTTGATTACCATAAGATCATAGATGAGTTTGAACTTCAGCACAATTAGACAAACAGTTGCTGAGTTATCTGCCCTTGAATTTGACAAAATTCTCGTTTTTGACTTTGTTTTCACTCTTCACAAACAGATATGTTGACCTATGAGGATAAAATACAGACATGATGTTGATGACCATAAGTTTGTTTTCAGTCTAAAAGTCACAAATATTAATTGATTCAAACATAACTGTGTCTCTGATCATCTTGGTTCAGGTGAACGATTTCAGACCACCATGGTCCTCTTGTCGTGTATTCAAGGGCCCGTGACTCATTTTCCCGACTAGCTATCAAAATTCCTAATAACTTTGCGCTGACAAATTATTTTAGTACTGGCCTAAAATATTATTCCAATATGTCGCTTTAATATAGAAACGTGTTGATGTTTTCCCCAAAGTTGGGATATGAAAATACATTGTGTATACCAAAAATTGAAAGATTGCATAAATTGCAAATTATTTTGATATTGATCATAAGCAAGCAAATGGACATTGTGTCGTGTTAACATGGGCTCATATACAAATTATTTTGTCTTAAAAATTTCGCCAATTATTTACATATAGATAGAAAATTAATGAATATGAACCTTGGGTAGCGCCGGAATAGAATTACACAACCCACTTTCAATATACATGTACAATATACACCAAACTAAATGTCCGTTTGATTCAGACCTTTCGGCAAAACATGTCCCCTTTATGTATCTATTTATACTAAGAATATTATTGGAAAACTTAGGTCCCAAGAACCCCCCCCCCCCCTTTAACACTTTCCCAAACGACAAAATTTTAGGATGATCCTCTCCAAAAACTGTCACAAAAGACATAATGGATGTGAGTAAAAACAGGATATGTGTACAATATGGCACAGAAAATATTGAGACAAAAGGAAAAACTGCTGGTTATCAGCAGTTTCTTCTTTTGTTTCAATGTATTCCCAAACATTTTCCATTAGGGACGTCAAAACCATGTCTTGTTTGGAAAAGGGTTGTTTATTTTTACCATTTCCCACCCACATATTGTGAAGTAAACTGGTTCTAGAACCAGTACTAGAACATTGAGTTCTAAAACTTCATTTAACGTTCAAGAACTGGTTCTTGAACTAATTATTGAATCAGCTCTAGAACTTTTGAGTTTTAGAAATGCCATTTAACGTTCAAGAACTGGTTCTAGAACTAGTTCAAAACTGAGCTGTAGAACATTAAGTGACAGTTCTAGAACTTCAGTTCAAGAACTTGGGTTCAAGAACTGATTCTAGAACTGGTTCTAGAATCCAAGTTCTAGAAGTGCCATTTAACGTTTTAGAACGTTCCAAAGCTGATGTTTTAGAACATTCTAGAACAGTTCATGGACTTTTTTGCAGGGTTATGTCTTTACCCTTTATTGTTTGTTACTTTCCGTATAGTGTTAATGAAAATTTGTAAAAGGATTTACGAATACTTTAGACTGGTAGGCCTAGTTAACGTGACTATCGAAATAACTAGAGCTTCTTCTCTTTCAATCTTATCTAAAAAAAATCCTATCATGAACAATACATGGTGTTGACGTTCCTAATGGAAACGGATTAGTTGACAAAACATCGCGGCAAAAGAAGTAAATGCACACTATCATTATTTCCCTCTTTGTCTCAATATTTTCTGTGCTACATTATACATCAATCCTTTCTTTTTTAAAAGAAACTGAAGTTTCATTGTTTGTCAAAGGATTAACAGGGACATAGACACAATGTTATGTTTGAGAAAGAGTTAAACTAAAACTACATCTGGAGCTATGGATTAACCGGTCACGCTAGGTCACCTGATTGTCCTACATAGCTTATCACTCACACTGTGCAATCCTTTACCAAAAAGCGAACTTCTGTTTACTCATTACTGATCACAGTGCTGCTCTAATTCCAAAACTGTTGCAGACGACAAAATAATTAAAGCTTTAACCCTTCTCATAATTTACATGACATTCCTGCTGTGACCAAAGCTACGAAAGATGATACAGATTAAGATCAGTCTACTCAGCAATGCAATCTGATCTTAGTCTACGTAAGGCTGCTTTCCGCTTGTTGATGTGATGAAAACTTGAGAAAAACAATAAAATCAGTTGGGCAAAGGTTAAACAACAAATAATTGCGTACTATGCTTTACAGCACAAACGGGATACATTCTGAACGCCCCTCAAAGCTGTTAATGCGATAGGTAAAAGATAAAACGGAATTTATGTGACAGGCTAGAAATAGAAGGGAATTTTCATTTTCGAAACACACAAAAACTCAACAGAAAGATCCTTTAACGAACTTTTGTGATAAACATCCTTTCTTTGCTATCACTTATAGAAATATCTTTGCCTTTCAAATGAATATGGCCATTGATTATGGAGATAACAATTCATCGAGAACCGAAAGGATTATATTAGCTTACATCCGACACCCACTGACATCCCCAAAACAACCTTAATATGCACGGCCTGAGGGCCGTGCAATCAATACCCATCCTTGTTTTTAATGAACTTTCATTCACACTGTTGGTGACAGCTGTTATAAGCGTAAATATAGCATTATTTGCCGTATTTGGTATAACATCCATAATTTTGCCTCTGGAGTTTTTGCTTACACAAGCTTATTATTATATCAATAATTTTCATCAAGCGGATCAAAGATTAACCTTTTCCCAATAGGGAAAAACCAGAAAACATTTTCCCAATTATTTCTGGACTTGAGGTCTCTCACAGAAAATGCTTTGAAAGCAATGAAGGAAAAAGAAATGCTGATTAACATCATTTTTTTTCTTTTCACTTAATATCTTTTTCTATAAAAATACAACTCTTTCTGATCAAATTGATATATTTGTTCTTGTCTTCTACAAAGATTCTGAGTTTAGACGACAGAAAAATGTGTTTGGTTGATTGAATGGCGTTTAAAGCTTTTTCTATCAGTATTTCAGTCATACCGTGCACCTGGAGCACCTAACCATGGAATCCAGACATATCTCTTACCCGTAAAACCACAACATCCCTTTCGAGCCTCCAGCTACTGACACACATAGGTTTACAATTAGCCACCCATTAAAATTGTTTGGTAAAGAGATACTGGTTGACATGATAAAATTTTGACAGCTTGGACAGCTTGTTTTCTCAAAACTTGTGCACTAATAAATAATGGGTAAAAATAAATAAACAAGGATCTGGAAAAGGGCCATTTAATCCTTTCCCAAACAACAAAATTTTAGGGTGGTCCAATTTGAAAGCTGCTGAAGAACACAAAATAAATATTGATAAAGACAAGATTTGTGTAAAATTCAGCTTAGGAAATATCGAGGCAAAAGGAGAAAATGCTGATAATCAGCATTTTCTTCTTTTGCCTCAATGTTTTCCCAAACCATTTCTATAAGGGACGTCAAAAGGTCTTGTTTGGGAGAGGGTTAAGACTATTCTGTATGAAGTTTTGAAATATATTGAGTGAAAAGAAAATGCTATTTACAAGCATTTCTCCATTCTCTCCAATCTTGTTTGTATCATAATCTTCCATTTTCGTCTATTTTGTTGTATTGTCTGGTTCAGCTTTGAACACGATGAATAATCACATGATATAATATTTAAATAAAATCTTCAATAATTTTGTAAATACTAGACCGATTTGAATTCGGTTTGAAGCAGAGAATGTGGACAGACGTATCACATTAGATGGACGTGGTTGATTTTTGAAAAATCAACTGATAAAAATGTTATTGAAGATAAACCAATAATTTGGTTTATCTTCAATAACTTTTTATCAGTTGATTTTTCAAAAATCCAACACGTCCAGCTTATTTCTGGCATTTTCCGAACTTCTATGCTTGAAACCGAATTCAAATTTGTCAAGTATTAAAAAAGATATTGAAGATTATCGGAAATTCTGAGTCACGTGATTATACACTGTGTTGAAGGACATCATGCCTCTTGAACCATTCCCGGCCACAGATTGGCTACTTTTGACACCATACAAGAATCTATAAGGCTTTTGAAAGCATTGTGGAAAATTAATCAATTGCTTGTGACAAGCGATTTCTTCATTTCTCACGTTTTCTACCCAGGAAGACCAAAAAATGTAAAATTTCATTCAATTGAAATTATCGTCTGCCTCACTTTTGAATTTGGACCAGTCTCAAATTTTGCCATATGGTAATGTGTAAATTTTGCTTCTTTTACCACTCTCTTTGGATCACAACTGTCTATTCTTTATTTGCTTAGTCGATCTTGATTGATATCAGTATCAAATTCAATGTAAAGGCAATTTGTAAGAAACATCTTTTATTTAACAAATACACTTGAAAATTGAATATTACTGATTTCATTTGACATGACACTGACCTTTAGGCAAGACATGTTCATATTTTGCAAATAGTCTATTTCGTATTTATCTATAAATATTGAACTCCAACCTATTGAAATTTTGCATGTAATGGTTTGAATCTTGCAGGTGTCTAACACCTGCAAGATTTGAACCAAAACTTGCAAAATTGTATAAAAAACTAAGAAAAAAATTCCATTGTTTAAATAAGTAATATCTGTAAGCATGTGCCATAATATCTTGGCTAGACTATAGAATGTCCATAAAAAATTATGTGTTTTTTACATTTAAAGGGAGATAATTCATAAATCGAGCAAAAAAGAAATTTGAATTCTCTACCTTGAATCAATTTAATTCCACTTTTAGTCTTTTTGCTTAACACTTTCCAAAACAGTACCTGTTTTTTGTAGTCAAAGGTTTGTGGATACATATGGCCAAAAACAGAAAAATGCTGGTAACCAGCATTTCTCCTTAAGCATCAATATTTCCAGTGCTATATTGTGTACACGTTTTTTCCAGAGTTTGATCCATTTCGTCGTCTGCAAGAGTTTTCATAAATGACACATTCTATAGATTGAATGGGGTTTAATACCATTTTCAACTCTGATGTTCATATTGCGGAGACTGGAACACCTTACAGTGGATTCCTAGCATTACCCTTACCAGTAGCCTACTACCATAATATCCAATCCAAGCCTCCAGCTGCTCTACTTTTTAGACGATTCAAATCCATTGGTGAGAGACAAGTGACTTTTGGCCAATGTCAGAAAAGATATTGGTAAAGCCCGGGTTCGTACTCATAAAACCTGGCTTGATAGACTCCAACTTAAATTTTGAATCAAGTCAAGTACTTTTTGCATTGGGAAAGGGTTATTGGATGAATAAAATTGTGTCAAATCATTAAAATTCAAGTTAGACGACTCAGAACTGTTGGGAATTGTTGCAAAAATTTCAGTCAACACTCAACTCAGCGAACACTCCTGGGTGTTGTAGGTACACTAGAGTTGACCTCAGAATGTACAATAGACTCTTCTAAAACATCAACAACGTCTTGTAAACTTTCTAATGTTTCTTCTCCAACTGTGCCTGTATAGAGTAGAAACAAAATATCATATAGAACAATGGACAACACTGAACTCAGCCAACACTCCTCAGTGTTGTAGGTACACTAGAGTTGACCTCAGAATGTACAATAGACTCTTCTAAAACATCAACAACGTCTTGTAAACTTTCTAATGCTTTTTCTCCAACTGTGCCCGTATAGAGTAGAAAGAAAATATCATATAGAACAATGGACAAAACTCAACTCAGTGAACACCCCTCGGCGTTGAAGGTACACTAGAGTTGACCTCAGAATGTACAATAGACTCTTCTAAAACATCAACAACGTCTTGTAAACTTTCTAGAGCTTCTTCTCCAACTGTGCCTGTATAGAGTAGAAACAAAATATCATATAGAACAATGGACAACACTGAACTCAGCCAACACTCCTCAGTGTTGTAGGTACACTAGAGTTGACCTCAGAATGTACAATAGACTCTTCTAAAACATCAACAACGTCTTGTAAACTTTCTAATGCTTTTTCTCCAACTGTGCCCGTATAGAGTAGAAAGAAAATATCATATAGAACAATGGACAAAACTCAACTCAGTGAACACCCCTCGGCGTTGAAGGTACACTAGAGTTGACCTCAGAATGTACAATAGACTCTTCTAAAACATCAACAACGTCTTGTAAACTTTCTAAAGCTTCTTCTCCAACTGTGCCTGTATAGAGTAGAAACAAAATATCATATAGAACAATAGACAAAACTGAACTCAGCGAACACTCCACGGTGTTGTAGGTACACTAGAGTTGACTTCAGAATGAACAATAGACTCTTCTAAAACATCAACAACTTCTTGTAAACTTTCTAATGCTTTTTCTCCAACTGTGCCTGTATAGAGTAGAAACAAAATATCATATAGAACAATAGACAACACTGAACTCAGCCAACACTCCTCTGTGTTGTAGGTACACTAGAGTTGACCTCAGAATGTACAATAGACTCTTCTAAAACATCAACAACGTCTTGTAAACATTCTAGTGATTCTTCTCCAACTGTGCCTGTATAGAGTAGAAACAAAATATCATATAGAACAATAGACAAAACTGAACTCAGCGAACACTCCACAGTGTTGTAGGTACACTAGAGTTGACCTCAGAATGTACAATAGACTCTTCTAAAACATCAACAACTTCTTGTAAACTTTCTAGTGTTTCTTCTCCTACTGTGCCTATATAGAGTAGAAACAAAATATCATATAGAACAATAGACAACACTGAACTCAGCCAACACTCCTCAGTGTTGTAGGTACACTAGAGTTGACCTCAGAATGTACAATAGACTCTTCTAAGACATCAACAACTTCTTGTAAACTTCCTAAAGCTTCTTCTCCATTTGTGCCTGTATAGAAGAAAAACGAAATGTTATATGTGACCCATCACGCTAAAAGAGACCTTATAGGATGTGTGAAAAATATCGACCCTAGTCAGTCTGCGCATTCCACGCAGCCAGACTAGGGCCGACACTTTTCACTTGTATGTAATTTTCTAAATCTGGAATGTTTTCCCTATCTTACCATATGTTCATTTTTCGCATACAGTATCTGGTTCACCTGTGCCGAGTCTTACAAGATTGCCAAAATTACGACTTTTGACTCCTGATAAGGTCCCTTTTAGCGTGATGGGTCACATAGAAAAATAAACAAACAACATAGACAAAACTGAACTCAGCCAACACTCCTCAGTGTTGTATGTACACTAGAATTGACCTCAGAATGTACAATAGACTCTTCTAAAACATCAACAACTTCTTGTAAACTTACTAATGCTTCTTCTCCAATTGTGCCTGTATAGAGTAGAAACAAAATATCATATAGAACAATAGACAACACTGAACTCAGCGAATACTCCTCGGTGTTGAAGGTACACTAGAGTTGACTTCACAATGAACAATAGACTCTTCTAAAACATCAACAACTTCTTGTAAACTTACTAACGCTTCTTCTCCAATTGTGCCTGTATAGAGTAGAAACAAAATATCATATAGAACAATAGACAACACTGAACTCGGCGAACACTCCTCTGTGTTGAAGGTACACTAGAGTTGACCTCAGAATGTACAATAGACTCTTCTAAAACATCAACAACTTCTTGTAAACTTTCTAATGCTTCTTCTCCAACTGTGCCTGTATAGAGTAGAAACAAAATATCATATAGAACAATAGACAAAACTGAACTCAGCGAATACTCCTCGGTGATGTAGGTACACTAGAATTGACCTCAGAATGAACAATAGACTCTTCTAAAACATCAACAACTTCTTGTAAACTTTCTAGAGCTTCTTCTCCAACTGTGCCTGTATAGAATAGAAACAAAATATCATATAGAACAAGTATCTGGTGTTGTATGCAACACATAAAGTCCCCTACCGGCTTCACATTGACTCAATATGGTAATCAATAATAGATTAAGTTGCAGGATCCATTTTTTGCCATATTTTCACTATTTCCGTTACCATAGCAACGACACTTTTCGTCAAAGAACAAAGATAAAATGATGTGCATAATCTACACATTGCCATCTAGTCATATACCAAGTCTCATCAAATTAGCTTGCTTACTTATTAACTTATCGCAGGATCCAATATTTTTTGCCATATTTTCACTATTTCCGTAACCATAGCAACAACAATTTTAGTCTAAAAACAAAAATAAAATGATGTGCATAATCTACACATTGCCATATAGTCATATACCAAGTCTTATCAAACTAGCTTGCTTAGTTATCTTATCGCAGGATCCCATTTTTGGCCATATTTTCACTATTTCTGTAACCATAGCAACCTCAATTTAAGTCGAAAAACAAAAATAAAATGATGTGCATAATCTACACATTGCCATCTAGTCATATACCAACTTTCATCAAAAACGCTTGCTTAGTTATTAAGTTATCGCGGGATCCAGATTTGAGCGGACAGACGGACGGACAGACGGACGGACGGACAGACGGACGGAGGGACGGACAGACGGAGGGCAAACCTATAGTCCCCTCCGGTGTGAACACCGGTAGGGGACTAACAATAGACAAAACTGAACTCAGTGAACACTCCTCGGTGTTGGGTGTTGTAGGTACACTAGAGTTGACCTCAGAATGTACAATAGACTCTTCTAAAACATCAACAACTTCTTGTAAACTTTCTAATGTTTCTTCTCCAACTGTGCCTGTATAGAGTAGAAACAAAATATCATATAGAACAATAGACAACACTGAACTCAGCCAACAATCCTCTGTGTTGTAGGTACACTAGAGTTGACCTCAGAATGTACAATAGACTCTTCTAAAACATCAACAACTTCTTGTAAACATTCTAGTGATTCTTCTCCAACTGTGCCTGTATAGAGTAGAAACAAAATATCATATAGAACACTAGACAAAACTCAACTCAGCGAACACCCCTCTGTGTTGTAGGTACACTAGAGTTGACCTCAGAATGTACAATAGACTCCTCTAAAACATCAACAACTTCTTGTAAACTTTCTAAAGCTTCTTCTCCAACTGTGCCTGTATAGAATAGAAACAAAATGTTCTATAGATTAGTACAATAGACAAACAATAAAAAATATGGATGGTCCAAATTTAACCCTTTCCAAAACAGCAAAGATTTGGGGTGGACTAGATTGAAAGCTGCTGCATATGACAAATTGAATGTTGATAGAGACAGAATTTGTGCATAATTTTGCATAGAAAATATTGAGGCAACAGGAGAAAATGCTGATTATCAGCATTTTCTTCTGTTGTCTCAATGTTTTCCCAATCCTTTTCTATTAGGGATATCAAAACCAGGTCTTGTTTGGGAAAGAGTGAAGGGAAATACAGATGACAAAGTATGTGTATCTAAAAACAGAAAAGAATAAATCTATAGACTAACATAGAAATTCTTGATGGAAAAGGACAGTGTTTTCTCCTTTTGCCTCAATGTTTTCCCAAACATTTTCTTTCACATGCATCAAAAGTGGGTCTTTGTGTGGGGAATGGCTTAAGTTTTCACACATAGATGGATCTTACTATGTGAAGTCAGAGTCACAAAAAACCATCACATTTTCTGATTAGTATTTATTATTTATAATTTATTACAGCTAAATGACACAAAACTTGCCTAAAATATTTGTTTTTCTTCTTTGAACTTCTGTTAAATCTAAAACTCTGTCCCCGTCCTCTCTGTATAGTGCTGTGTAGGACTTTCTGATGTCTCTGAACCCATGTAAAACCTGCAAAGTAGAAAATGTTAGCCCATTACCAGACAACAAAATTCTAGGGTTGTCCAAATTCAAAGATATTGCAGACGACAATTCCAAGTGCATGTAATTTAAAATTTATTGGTTGTTTGGGGTAGAAAACATTGTGGGAAATGAAGAAATTGCTTGTCACAAGCAATTTCTTCATTTTCTACAGTGTTTTCAAAAGCCAATATCTTATAGGGAGTCAAAAAGAGTTACTGCGTGGTAATGGGACAAGACATTTCACATTAAAGTATTAACTATGAATAAAATGTGACCTGTCACATTAAAAGGGACCTTCTGCGAACTCCAAAAAAAGAATTCAAGAAACAGATTGAGATATCACTTATCAAACGTCAACCAGATATCGCCTTTGGAAAAGTCAAAAGGAACATATAGTAAGATATTACAATGAAGTTTCGGTCTTACTGTCTTAGCAAGTCTGCACAGAACACATAGGTTGACTGGGATCAATACTCTTAACACCTCCACAAGGTCCCTTTAGCGTGACTGGTCACAGATACAAGAGGAAAATATTCAGCAATTCTGAATATCAGATATTATAGACTTATCATGAATATGTGGATAACTTTATCATTAGATTTTAATCAGATTGGTTATCAGCATTTTCTTCTTTTGTCTCAATGTTTTCCCAAGCTATTTCTGTAAGGGACATCAAAACCAGGTTTTGTTTGGAAAAGAGTTAAACGACTTAAGATAAATGGACAACACAACCTCAACAAACTGTTTGACAAGTCTGTGTACTCGTTTGAAGGCGGGTCCAAGCTGCGTCAATGCTGGTGGGTTTTTATTACACCAATGTTTCATTTCATTTTCCCCAACTACAGACATTCTAAATTTGAAATCTGATGTACATGACAAAATAGAAGTTCATAATGACAGGATTTGTGTCTTATATATCACAGAAAATAGTGAGACAAAATAAGAAAATGCTGATTAACAGCATTTTCTTCTTTTGTCTCAATATTTTCCCAAGCTAAAGATGAAAATGTTGTTTATCCGTATTATCTTCTTTTGTCTAATTGTTTTTCTGAGCTTTCTCTATTAGGGAAATCAAAACTAGGACTTATTTGTCATTTACCTCAACGAACTGTTTGAGAAGCCTGTGTACTCGTTTGAAGGCTGGTCCAAGCTGCGTCAATGCTGGAGGGTTTTTATTACACCAATGTTTCATTTCATTTTCAAAACAGTATGTAAAAGAAGTCACAAGATCTGATAACTCTGACAGTACTATACTGATTGTTTTACACATTGTGTCCAGTGTTGATTTGTCGTAGCGTTGATATTCATACTGAAACATGAGAAATAAACCAAATCAGAACTTATAGAGACATTCCAAATCTTTTATTTCAATTCCAAATCCTATGTTGTGAGTACTCATTTGAATCGTCTCAAGGAGACGATTCCAATGAGTACCCACAACATAGGTTTTGATGAAAAAACAGTATGTAAAAGAAGTCACAAGATCTGATAACTCGGACAACACTATACTGATTGTTTTACACATTGTGTCCAGTGTTGATTTGTCGTATTGTTGGTATTCATACTGAAACATGAGAAATAAACCAAATCAGAGCTTAGAGACATTCTAAATCTGTCATTTCAGTTCCAAACCCTATGTTGTGGGTACTCATTTGAATCGTCTCAAGAAGACGATTCTAATGAGTACCCACAACATATGTTTTGATGAAAAAACAGTATGTAAAAGAAGTCACAAAATCTGATAACTCTATACTGATTGTTTTACACATTGTGTCAAGTGTTGATTTGTCACATCATTGACATTCATACTGAAATATGATAAATTAGAGCTTATAGACATTCTAAATCTTTCATTTCAATTCCAAACCCTATGTTGTGAGAACTCATTTGAATCGTCTCATGGAGACGATTCCAATGAGTACACAAAACATAGGTTTTGGTGAAAAAACAGTATGTAAAAGAAGTCACAAGATCTGATAACTCTGACAGCACTATACTGATTGTTTTACACATTGTATCCAGTGTTGATTTGTCATAGCGTTGATATTTATACTGAAATATGAGAAATAAACCAAATCAGAGCTTAGAGACATTCTAAATCTGTCATTTCAGTTCCAAACCCTATGTTGTGGGTACTCATTTGAATCGTCTCAAGGACGATTCCAATGAGTACCCACAACATATGTTTTGATGAAAAAACAGTATGTAAAAGAAGTCACAAGATCTGATAACTCTGACAGCACTATACTGATTGTTTTACACATTGTGTCCAGTGTTGATTTGTCGTAGCGTTGATATTCATACTGAAATGTAGGAAATAAATCAAATCAGAGCTTATAGAGACATTCAAAATCTTTCATTTCAATTCCAAACCCTATGTTGTGGGCACTCAGATGAATCCAATGGGTACCCACAACATAGGTTTTGATGAAAAAACTGTATGTAAAAGATGCCACAAGATTAGATAACTCTGACAGTACTATACTGATTGTTTTACACATTGTGTCCAGTGTTGATTTGTCATATTGTTGATATTCATTCTGAAATATGAGAAATAAAACAAATCATAGCTTATAGAGACAATCTAAATCTTTGATTTCAATTCAAAACCCTATGTTGTGGGCACTCAGATTAATCCAATGGGTACCCACAACATAGGTTTAATGAAAAAACTGTACGTAAAAGAAGTCACAAGATCAGATAACTCAGACAACACTATACTGATTGTTTTACACATTGTATCCAGTGTTGATTTGTCGTATTGTTGGTATTCATACTGAAATATGAGAAATAAACCAAATCAGAGCTTATAGAGACATTCTAAATCTTTAATTTCAATTCCAAACCCTATGTTCTGGGTACTCATTTGAATCTCAAGGAGACGATTCCAATGAGTATTCACAACATATGTTTTGATGAAAAACAGTATGTAAAAGAAGTCACAAGATCTGATAACTCGGACAACACTATACTGATTGTTTTACACATTGTGTCCAGTGTTGATTTGTCATATCGTTGGTATTCATACTGAAATATGAGAAATAAACCAAATCAGAGCTTATAGAGACATTCTTAATGATTAATCTGTCATTTCAGTTCCAAACCCTATGTTGTGGGTACTCATTTGAATCGTCTCAAGGACGATTCCAATGAGTACCCACAACATAGGTTTTGATGAAAAAACAGTATGTAAAAGAAGTCACAAGATCAGATAACTCTGACAGTACTATACTGATTGTTTTACACATTGTATCCAGTGTTGATTTGTCGTATTGTTGGTATTCATACTGAAATATGAGAAATAAATCAAATCAGACCTTATAGAGACATTCTAAGACTAAGTCTTTAATTTAAATTCCAAACCTTATGTTCTCGGTACTCATTTGAATCTCAAGGACGATTCCAATGGGTACCCACAACATAGGTTTTGGTGAAAAAACAGTATGTAAAAGAAGTCACAAGATCAGACAACTCAGACAGCACTATACTGATTGTTTTACACATTGTGTCCAGAGTTGATTTGTCACATCATTGACATTCATTATTATCATACTGAAAATAATACAAATTCAAGCATAATTATTCAAAATAACGAGATTTGTTTGTGAAACATGAATGTTAAGTTTTTGGACAAACAGATAGGTGGACTGACATGAGTAAAACGATATGCCCCCAATCTTTTGAAACTGGGGAAAAAAATGTATGTTTTGTCGATAAATAGTATTTCAGGCTTTTCCATTGCTTTTGATTTGGGGAAGTTATTGCAATTATATTCAGGGATTATGGCTCTAATTTTGGGAGTTCTTATGTCCGGTATTACCAACGGTTGTATGATTATTTTTTGCGTTATTACTTGTAACAACAACCTTGACTGGCCCAATCTGATTTCTCATGCAATCATATGTCTTCTTACACGATTAACACAAAAATGTGGTCGTAAAATCATTGATAATACGGGCCCCTGAACACTATTGTTGAAAAACGGCATTTGTAAACGAATTAAATCTGGTATTAAATAAGTTACAACAGTCAACTACTTATTTTCACATGGCACCCTACTTGGATAACAATTTTGATCAGTTGACAAAGTTGTCAACTGTTAAAGTGTTTAAATATCAATTATTTTCAGAGACCTTAAAAAAATCACACACACATTTTCCCGTAACGCTTCAAGTTAAACTTTGTCCGTATCATATCATTTTCACCCATATAAAATGATATCATGAATTCAAATGCCGACCAGCTGTGAGTTTTATTGTTTGGATTAAGAAATTAAACATATTCATACGGTACCTTTTTCTTAAGTTCCTCTAATAATTCTTTCTGTCTTTGAATATCATCTGCTAACTGTGTTGCTGAACTTTCTATTTTGTTAATGTCAGGACGTGGTGGTCTGAAATATGAATGAGAAAATAATATCCAGAGCAAAAGAAAAGAAGATGTGAAGGCATTCTAATTTGTTTATTTCAAATACAAACTCTATGTTGTGTGTACTCATTTCAATCATCTCAACGAGACCATTCTAATGAGCATCCAAAACATAGGGTTTAATTAATATTTAGTGAAATATTTCATTTTTGAAAAGCCATCACACCCTCTTATCTGTAACTCTGTATATCCGTATAATCTGTCATTTCAGGAATACATCATCATTAATTTTCAAACAGCTTTCTTAAAACATTTTGAAATGAGTTGCATCATAGAAGTCTCATAAATGGTTTTACTGTCAACCAAGCAATGACTGGTGAGATAGTTGGGCATTTCATTCTTTTCCCCTTCATCCCAGTACTATCCACTTATCCAATGGGTTGACAGGGTTCTTTTTGTGCGAGGTAATCATTATGCCATGTGAAGCAGTACAAGAAGAAAGAGACTTATCTGAGAGGAGGGTGCTGGTTTACCAACCATGCATCTATTTTGATTGATTAATGTTTAACACCTCTTTCAACTGTTACAGTCATGTTAAGGCGACTGGAGCACCTAACAACCACGATATCCAATCTGAGCCACCAGCTGCTCTCTGCTCTCTCACTTAGTTGATTCACACCCCCTGATGAGATACAATTGACTTATGTCAAACATCAGAAAGGATATTGGTTGAGCTAGGATTTAAACCCACGACTCCTGGATTGATAGACTCCTACATGATCAAATAAGCTATCGGCCAACCAAACATCTGTAAGAACAGACTTTTTATGGATAAATCCTCAATTTAACTTTCCATCTGCAATATTGTTAGAAGGTGGATGGAAACCACTGCAAGCGCAAAAATATAATATGTTTATTATTAGCTTACTTGTCTTTTGTATGTCCCTTTGCTGCCCATCCATCTTCCACAACTTTCATGAGGTCTGTAGGTAGCAGCGACAGTCGAGATTTAAACACAGACTCAATATTTCCGTGATTACACAAATTGTTCATGTATGCTAAATCATGCTGAAGTTGTTCTTCTAATGGCATTTCATCACTGAAAGAATATCATGAAGATTTAGTCGACACGAAATAACCCTTTCCCAAACGATAAAATTTTAGAGTGATCCACTTCAAAAACTGCCACAAATGGCAAATCTAATGTTATTAAAGAAATGATTTGTGTAAAATGTGGCACAGAAAATATTGAGACAAAAGGAGAAACTGCTGGTTATCAGCAGTTTCTTCTTTTGTTTCAATGTTTTCCTAGGCCTTTTCTATTAGAGACGTCAAAACCAGGTCTTGTTTGGGAAAGGGTAAAGTACATAAATAGTTCTAGGATCTGCCATGAATTGCTTTTAAAATTATTCAAATCATAAATATGACATTAACTGAGAACAAAGTTCATGATAACTCTAGGATCTGCCATGAATTATTTTTAACCCTTTCCCAAACAACAAAATTTTGGACTGTTCCAAATTGAAAGGTGTCACAGACGACAATTTCAAGTTAATCAAATTTTGAAAATATTTCCATTTTGTGTTAGGAAACATTGTGGGAAATGAAGAAATTGCTTGTTACAAGCAATTTCTTCATTTCCCAAAATGTTTTCCCAAGTCTTTTCTCTGAGGGAGTCCAAAGGCTTCACTGTGTAGTAATGGGTTAAACATCTAATGATACACTCACCAGACTATGCCAGGCTCTCTCAACATTTTATTTTGTGGATCTTCTGCCCTATCTGCTATTACTAGATCTATTAGATGTTCCATAAACATGGACTGTCTGCTAGATGTCACTAAATATATAACAAACATCCAATGACACACTCACCAGACTATGCCAGGCTCTCTCAACATTTTATTTTGTGGATCTTCAGCTCTCTCTGCTATATATACTAGATCTATTAGATGTTCCATAAACATGAAACATTTATTAGATGTCACTTTGACATACTCACCAGACTATGCCAGGCTCTCTCAACATTTTATTTTGTGGATCCTCTGCTCTCTCTGCTATATATACTAGATCTATTAGATGTTCCATAAACATGGACTGTCTGCTAGATGTCACAACACCCTATAAATAAATATTTCTCACATTGCTGCTTTTCAAGAAAACTGCATAACTGCAGCTTGTTTTAAGCTGCAGTTACGAAATTTTTGTTGAAAAGCCATGACATAAAGAGTGACAGATAACAGGAGGTAAAATTTTTTGTCAAAATGTAAAATATTTTTAGATGTTTAGCAAACCCTATTGTGTGGCATCCTTGGAAACACAAGTGATGTAGTTTCGTCCCCTTGGATAATGAGCAAGTAAAGCTTTGAATTTGTAGAAAAAAATTGCTTTGAAAAGTCACAGCCAATGGTCCCAATCAGATAAGCAATCTGTTGCAAGGACTTTTTTTATTGTTTGAATCTTCCATCATAAAATGAGGAAGCTGATTCCATCAATAATTTAATATTACCTTTTCTTCATTTGCAGGGCTATAAGTAGCAAGTAAAGTTTTCAATTAGCAGATGAAATTTAAAATGAAATGTCACAGCCAAGCCAATGGCCCTATCAGATAAGAGATCTCTTGTAAGGACCATTATACCATGGTTATTATTGGTTTAATTGACAGTGACAGCGGTGCATCAATCCATATGTTTTTTGGCATTTCTCAATTCTCACACCAGTATGAACACAACATAAAATCTGAGTCACTGGCTGCTCATCAGATGTAGACATTCATGTGAGGTTGCATCATTTGCAACAGATTTCAAAATTTAAATGGTCTACAATTTCACCATTTGGGAAAGAGTTAAGGTATTCCACTCCCAATAAGATTCAAACAACTTCGGAATTATTTGGGCAACATCCCACATGGCAGTGGAATGTTCCATCGCCAAAAGTTTACGTCCTCGCCAAAATAGATTCATCTACATAGAGAATATAAACGGTGTCGCACAAATAACTGATATCGCATGAATCTCATTAGGGGTGGACTACCTTAAGCTGAAATCCTGACTGCAGAAATACTGAAGACTTACCCTGATAAGATCTACATCATCGTGTCTACACAGACCGAGTGTGGAGGCTACATACAACAGGCCTGAAAGGTAATTTCATAAACATCAGTGTTCCACCAGCCCAATAAACTTTTGAGGTCTCACTATGGCTTCAAGCAAATCAGTGTAATGTTCCTCCAGGTTCAAAGGTACCCAACAGCTTAATTTCTTCAAAATAGCCAAATAGAGAGATGTTTTTTTGAAAATGCAATATTTCCTTTAATATCATTGAAACCCTATGTTGTGGCTTTAATTGGAATTGTCTCAATGAGAAAATTCGAATGAGTTAGTATCCACAACATAGGTTTTGGATGGTAGTGCACTCTGATGTAAATGAGCCACATCAACATATCAAGGCCGCAGCCTTAGTGCAGTTGGTAGCGCATCTGACCCTCATTTGAGAGGTCCCGTTCGATACCCGGCCGCTGCTTATACCCTTTCTGACAAAATTGTCATCCACCAATGGGTTTGAAATCGTTAACCTAAGTGGGCGAGCAGCTGGAGGCTCGGTAAGGGTGTTGTGGTAGTACTGGTTTGAGAAACAACAGGAATCCATGAGTAGGTGCTCCAGCCGCCGCGATATGACGTAAAACCCCAATAAACACAAACATCAACATATCAAAGAGGGAATTTCATTAGAGAAAACTCGGATTAAGGATACTGGTAAGTAATTAAATTGTGATATTATGAAAGAAGTTTGTGCAATCAAAAACTTACGCTGGAGACGAGAATCCATTTTGGATTCAACTGACGCATGTTCAGGGTCTAAAATTTCATTCAGCTTGGAATCAAATCTAAAACAAAAAAAGAGTTTATAGCTTGCTGATAGTCCTTCAATGTAATACAAATGTAAAACAAATACACATTTTTAGGAGAAGAGGGGCAGACTGATGATGGCATTACCACCAGATATGCATTTGTGAAACAATACACGCTTATCTAAGCAATCTTATAATGGATGATGCCATGTCATAAAATGTGCATATTCAACTCAGTGACAAAATATGTATGATTTAGCTAATAATACTGTTCCAAAATATCCTTGAAACATTAGAAAGGTAGTAACATGCATGTACAATTTTACATGCAGTTTTATCTTTGGTCCGCGTCACTGTCTTTATCTGTTCTTTTTCCGTTTCCAAAAAGAGTTTATATACATTCAAAAGCAAGAGCACATATATTAAGTACATCAAATATATTGACAGGGGTAAAAGTTGAAAATTTTGAAAAACCTGAAAACCTGGAAAAGTCTGTATTTATATAGCAAAAATCGAGAAAATGGGGCATTTTGGAATACTCAAAAACCTGAACTTCAGGCATATGCCTGAAAACTTTTACCCCTGTATTGATCAATGATTTCAACCCATTATCAGACAGCAAAATTCATGACATGTGACATGTCCAAATTCAAAGACTAAATAATATTATGAAAATTTCAAGTAAATGATTTTTCACATTATTGCTCTTTCTGGATAGAAAGCATATGGAATGAATAAATGACTTTTCATTGGCAATTTCTTTATTTTCCATGATGTTTTTGAATTTCAAAGCCTTAATCTTGTAAGGCGCCAAAAAAGCGTAATTCTGTGAAAATAGATTAATTACTTTGAGAATAGCCATTGTAAAAGCCTTATCCTGCTCTCTCCTGGCTTAAACAGCAGTTCAGATATCCAAGTTTCCTTCACATCTTCTGTGTACGGACAACCTAGTCTCTGAAATACACCAATGATTTATCTAACCCTTTCCCTAACGACAAACAGTTTTCTTTACCACTTAGAAAGCCACTGCAGATGTCAAAGTGGATGTTGATAAAGGGATTTGTCCACAATTTAGCACAGAATATATTGAGACAAAAGGAGAAAATGTAGAGTGACAGCTTGCAGATTCGTACAGCTTGCAGATTCGGACACTCGACGGTTTCTGGCCTCTGGTGCATTAAATATGCTAAGCAGAGCTGAATGGTTGCTCAATTCACTACTTTTGTATGTCCTTTGATCAATTTTGGTGCCAAAAACTGTGTGTTTGACACCTCGTGCGCGTTGCAGACGATTTTTGTGGTACTTACGAAGCTGAATTTTCATTGAGTTGCAGTTATTTTTATTCAAAATAAGCCAGTCAAGTCGTTATAAAACTTAATCAGAGCAGTAAAAGGTGAGAAAATTATCTTATTTTATATTCCAACTGCTTACATTGATGTCATTTGCTCCGATGTTTACATTTGAATCGATCTTCTGGCCGCTGTCATTCCGGCGACGAAAGAGTAATTCCCCTTTAGCTGGGACACTAGTGCGTTCATCCCAGGGTCTTTTCATACCCAATATGCGAATCTTATATAAACACAATATAGATATAATTTTTTGGTTCAAATGTAATTTTATATCATATTTTGATATTTTAAATTAGCCAACTGTTCCATTCTATTCTATTCTGTTCAGTCCATACATGTCGTCTTCAAAACCTTGTAAGTAAATTACTTTTACACAAATCATGCTGAAATTTTGCATTCCTGATAAAATTGGTTACTTTTTAGATAGAGAGTGATTTTTCATCATTGCTCAGTGTAATTTTCACAAAAATGTGGTGTACGAATCTGCAAACTGTACCAAGTAAAATTTCATGATTTTTATGATGGTTGAATAACGATGGTTCCCTGACAAATCGTAAGTGCTGAAATCGAAAGTAGGTCAGCAAAAGAATTGAGAAACGTGTATTATTTTGTCTGCAGAAAATGAAAAGAATATCTGCAAGTGTAAGAGTTCTATAATTTAAAACCCTTCAAAACTGTACGAATCTGCAAGCTGTCACTCTATTGCTGAAATGCTAAAAGGGGGGGGGGGGGGGATTCAGCATTTTAGAGCATAGAAATCTTTGAGAAAACAATTCTGGATAGTCTGGTTCCCGCCTCTAATACACTACGTTATAAAGAGTCTGGTAATGCCTGGCAAACCGGGTCCATTGATTGGTTAGTATACACAACAGATGGAACGTCTCGACCAATCAGAGCCGCTCGTTGACGACCATGTATACGGCCTCGGAGATTAGCTATTACCGTACCTATATTCATAGTAGATTTCAGGTACGGGAACCAGACTAAATTCTGGATAGAAGAATTTTAATCTTTTCCCACAATGATTTATTATAAAACCAACATGCTATTTGGTAAATTAAATCAGGTCTTGTTTAAAAAAAATGTGAATGACAGACAAAAGAAAAATTGACATGCAAGTTTCAACAAGTTTTTTTGAATATAAGGATGTGGATGTTTGTTGACGAGTCAAATTAGCGACTGTTTATGTAACAAATCAGAAGGCTAACCAAAGAATTATTTTTTCTTGGAAGGGGTTTAAAACAATAAAGAACCTCACGTCTAACTTGGTTTTGAACATTTTTGCTTTGACAGGATTCAAAGTCGCCGCCATTTTGGATTTAGGTCATCTCCCTTTTATAGGTGGCATACCGGTCATTTTATCCTGATAATCCGTGTTATTTCCAGCAGCATTTTCTGGATGTAAAACCCACGTCATTGCAATTTCGTGTTAGACTTAACGATATTGGTTTAACAAAAACCTCGAGGGAAAAGAAGAAAACATGATATGGAAAGTTTCTAGATAGCCGGTCCCCAAACTAAATGGTCGCCAGTACAGTGACAAAATAGAGTTTATTTTCATCAATAAAGAAGAAAATGAACGGGGGTGGGGGCAGCAGCCCCCATAGATAATTTCAAAATAAAATAAATCGGGATGTGGGGGCGGCAGCCCCCCCCCCTCCCCCAAGACTTCCTAGTAAATAGGGACCGGTATAGGGGAGACCGGGGCAAAGTGTTACACGGGGCAAAGTGGTAGGCCTACGTTTGATTTTTTCAGCTCAATCAAGTTTTCTGCAACGATGATTCAACATAGTAATAAATTATACGCAGATTGTTTACATTATCTGATTTTTATGGCTAGATGGGTTCTAGAATCGCGAATTTCACTTTTTGGGGTCAAAAAGTAAATTTTCAGATATTTTGAAACAAAGGTTTACTTGGACGCTTGTTTCTGCAATACCGATCGGTTGTATTTGTTTCCTTTTAGCCTCAGATTTAGGTCCACATCCTAAATATAATAAGTGATAATCGTAGAAAGAAAAAGTAACATCATAACCCGTTTGCCACGGGCATTGAATTTTATGTAACACTTTGCCCCGATGCCCGGGGCAAAGTGTTAGCCTACATTTTTCACCATTTTTGTTTTCTTTTCAACACACTAATAAAAAATCGAATTGTGTTGCAAAAACTTATATTTGTTCAGAATTTTATATATTTCTAGATTTTATTGTTTAAACGACTGCCTGGTATATGATATTGTCAAAATTTTGATAAGCCGAAAAATGTAACACTTTGCCCCGGTCTCCCCCTACTAGATGTGTTCCGAAATATCATGATATCATGATATTATTGCAGGTAACACCCCTTTTCATTAGGCCTATCATGAATAAGAACTCGTGTTTAATTCTCTCTTCGGTGTGAATAAATACCACAAACATGCCTATTGGTTCAATCTACCCCTTGTACTGGTTCAACCTGCCCCGTCAAAGGGGTTAAATGAACCATTTCATCAGCTCTGTTTAAAATGATTTTCTGTGGATTCTGAATGTCGAAAATATCTGTCAAAGGTTTAGAAAAATGCGAGAGATCTTGATCTTTGATATGGTGTTGATCAGAGCACTCTGTGTGAAACTAAGAAAACTATAGTTGAAATTTATCAAAAAGTGGTTCATGATTCCCCGGTCTCCCCTACATCATTAAAACATGTCAAAATGTCTGGAGTGAAACGCTTTTTGTGTGAAATTTTTCACTTATACCAGTTTTTTGAGCTATGGTAAATACCGGGGGGTAAAAGACGGTGTCAGGATACTACACTAAGCACTTCTAATAGGCTACATAAAACAACATTTGCATCGTTAACTTAGAATTATATTTTCATCTTATCTTCACTGGTTTAGGATGTAAAGGCTGTTTTATACAATAACCCTCTGAATCTGATGTCAGGAGTGAAACACTTTTCTTTTTTAAATTGTGTTGTCATTTTTGTCTATTCAGCTACAAATCTACCACTCGCATTTTTTAGGAAGGCATCGACCTTGTGGACATTCTGCACTCTACTGTCTAGTGATTCGTGGATTACAATTTCTCATATTGTGCAATATATATGCTGTCAGGAGTGAAACGATTTTTGTTGTCATGAAACAAGATTGCGCACACAATTTTAGCTGAAAATAAGTGAACATTAATTTAAAATATAATTTGGGCACTGCTTAACCATTTAGAATAGTTTTTAGTCCTATTGATTATGAAATCATGATGATATTCTGTAAAAATACCTGTCTATCTTACATTTATAATGTCACACTTTGGTCACATTTTTTAAACTTGCCCAGTTGCGTTTGCAAAATTTAGGGATAGGCGCTAACTAGGCATAGGCTACCAATAAATTCAGGGCATATGCCTAAATTTTGCAAACGCAACTTTGGTGTAAATAGGTAGGGCCTAAATAATATTACACAAATATGTAATTCATCTAGGCCTATGTAACATAGCAAAAATCATGTACGAGGGACGTTCAATTAATTTTGGAACTTGAGTTCTATAAGCCATAGTTATGTCGCAATTCAATTTTAAGTTTCTTCAATCCTTCGAAGTAGTCCTCTTTGACACCCACACACTTCTGAAGTTTTGAGATTCATTACTTATATGCCAATAAATTGGCCTCTTTTGGAACACCTCGCAGACACTGGAAAATTGCACTGCATATGGAATATGAAGGCCTATACAGACGATCATAGGCCTTTTTCGTCATCATGGGGAACACAAAAAAGCCACACAGGCTTAAGCCCGGCTATAAGGGTGGATGAAGACGCTGTGCTGCAAGTGTCCCTTTCAGGAAGGCTTGGACAACAGGACACATGTGGAAAGCTCCGCTGTCATGGATTTGGTACATGCCTCTTTAGCCGGTTGTAGACCTGCTCTTTTCGTGATATTTCTTTACTTTGGCAGACATACATTTCTTGTATGAATGACCGGCGATAGTTGTACTATTTGAAACCGTAATATGAACAATACACGCGTTACGTTTGAAAAATAACCGCGTAAAAAACTTTTGCCGCGCTTTTGATTTTTTGGCTATTACGGACCTTGCTTGATCTTTTCGCAGCCATTGCTTGCTAATGACACGTAATTGGTGCTCATAATAATAGATTAATGTTCAATCATATGTATAAAGCCCAGAAAGCCCACATTTGTCGCATTTATTGCATTATTTCAAAATATATTTTACACGGGTGGCTCTCTGTCCATAGGCAGGAGGTGGGGAACCCAATGGGCATAAACCTTTCTGTGTTTCAACCCTTTTGTCAAAATCGTATAACATGTCCCCTATGAAAAACCAACTTTATCTGCTATTTTTTGCACATTGAACCATGCCTCTTGTTTGGTCATGTCGGAATCTACAGCAACATTTGCTTTGGTACTAGCTCTACCCGGGTTGCCTGAGAGGGGGGCACCATTCAGGCTAGTCTTACCAAATCTAATTTTCATTATCTTCCTAAAAACTGACGCATATTCAACGTTCGAATGTCCACGAATCTGATATAGTTCATTATATACATGTGATGCAGATATTTCAAAGCATATGCGACCTTTAATGTAGACCCGTGCATCCTACTTCAGTTCATTTTCCATTTTGCGCACAGCGAAATAGCCAGTGTATATGACTGAACCAACTTAAAAGTTCAATAACTTTTGAAAGAGTCAACGAATTTGTCTCAAATTTTGACCAAAGATAGACAGTAACTTTCCCGTCAAATAGTCGCAAGCACCACTAGTTCTATAGAACCGCGAGGTATGGTGGACCATTAGTACCACTTTTAATTGAACGCCCCTCGTAGGCCTAAGATGCAGGGCCTAGGCTAGATCTGTTGAAACACTATTGCATTCGTTGATTATTCATTGTGCAGCATAACTAAGGACCACGATCAAAATGAAAGATTAACCACGATATAACTTGGCTTATTTCTTCATTACATTCGAGCGCTGATATGGAGAAAGATCCCTCACAGTAAAATTTTTGGGTAGCCATATTTCAAGACCAGCCTTTGTATATGTGAAGACTGGCAAACATATACTTATGATGCTATTTCCCGATTGCTACAGACCCAAGAGAAGCTAGTATAGAACAATATTATGGTCCCTGAATAGGCCTACATGTAGGCTACACGCAGGCTGATCTGGACCCATGTTGGCACCAAAAGTCTTAACCCATTACCACACAGTGACTCTTTTTGACTCCTTAGGAGAAAATGGCTTGGGAAAACATCGTGGAAAATTTCCCACAATGTTTTCTACCCAAAAAGACAACAAAATTTTAGATTTTATTCACTTGAAATTGTCGTCTGCAGCTTCTTTGAATTTGGAGCACCCTAAAATTTTGTTGTTTGGTAATGGGTTAAATGACCCTTTTCCAGACCCTGGCTCATTTGTATATAGCCTAGGTTACCAATATAAAGATTTTGATGCGCATATAGAAAATAGTTTCGTAACCTTTTTTTTTTTTTTTTTTTTTTTTAGAAAAAAGAATAGATGCGGATCAATCAACATTTTCTCCTTCTTTCTCAATATTTGATGTGCTTTAGCATACCTTATACCTATGTTTTCTTTACAAACACCCATCTTGTATGTCCATAGCAGCTATAAAATAAGACCCGTCTAAAATTTTGTTTGTCAATTGGCTGCATCAAAATGGTCATTGAAAAGACAGCCTTGCATAACAAAGCGGTAGGATGCATTGAAAGCAAATTAAAAATAACTATAGAAACCAAGGGCGGATCCAGGATTTTTTCCAGGGGGGTCAAAGCCCAAATGATGGCTTTTAATAAGAAGTTATATAGTCAAAATTCAATTTTCAGCCAATTCCAGGGGGGGGGGGGTCATGACCCCCTGACCCCACCCCTAGATCCGCCCTTGCAAACCATGGCAATACCGACAATTAAATTCTTTAGGCCTATTACATTTTTTCGTAACAGCAAAATAATTATTTTTCTGACTGATATGTTCAACAGAAATCATATCCTTTTAACCCTTTTCCTATTGACAAAGTGTTTCACTACTTTTATTTATAAGCTAATGCAGACGATAATCCTACAGTTTTATTGATAGAATATGACCTGAGTACGATTAAACACAGAACATATTTCGGAAAAAGGAGGAAATAAAGATTTATCAGTATCTTCTTCTCTTGTTTCATTGTTTTCGAATGTTTTTTTCTTATATGGACGTCAAACACAGTGCTTTTTTGAGAAAGGGTTATCGCACCTAAAACACGAACTTATACCAAATCACTGACACCTACAAATGTGCAAATGACATAAAACAAAAATAACTCGGAATTCAATCGGTTCTTTAATTGGATTCGTGTTACACCTACACCCACGCACGTTCAAAGACTTACCACTGGACCCAAATCGAGAAATAAATGCATGACTAAAGTTGGTTTCCGTTCATTCATTGTCAATCAAACACACCCGTGATAGAACAATTAGAAAAAATATCGTTTCCAAATAACAGAATTTCCACTTGACCCATTCAAATGGAGATGTACAAAATTTGAAAAAATATTATTGACCACAGGCGAAAAGTAAAGTCCGCATTGTCAACTGAATGCTCATTGAGACAAAAGAAAAATGCAAAACAGACATTTAGTTTATTTTTCAGTAGACTTATCTGAGGACGCCTAATGTAGGCCTACAGACCATTGGGGAATAAAAGGAAACAAATTTTGATATTGTTCAGTCTGCAGAAATTAATGACCATTCTGAAGACATTGAAACTTTTTACCGCTTTTATTGAAGTCCCTTCGTACGATGCTGGCTCATGTTGGACACCCGTTCAAAAGGGCAATAACACCAAACTGCTGCTCACAGTGAAAAAGAAAAAAAACCCAAAAAATGTTAAAGGCGCGATTTGTCGTCAAATAGAGTTATCTGACCACATGTGATATGCATCTAACGTAGATAAGGAACAAAAAGGTTCGACCTTGTTCAGACTGCACGGCATCCTCGGAAACCCAGCGGTCACATCTACGCTACATGTAGCGTAGCCATTTGGATCACCAAGGACAATTCTATCGAATCATACCTTGGATGCAAGTCGTAGAACTACTTTCAGACTATGAATAGAATAGAACAACAAATCAAAACGATCGTCTGTGCCTAACGTCAACAATGAAGCGACAATGATACTGAAATACATTGTTTGCAGTTCGATAGTCCTCTCTTTTTAATATGATTATAACCTGCAAGTCCCGCAAGTTGCCATGGTTGTTCATTTGGATGACATTGAAAACTACTTTATGAAGCGTAGCTACTTCCGGCTAAGAAATCCGATTTTTTTTAAGATTTCTTCATACACACAATCCGAGTCGATGATTCTATCTTTGATCGACATTATCCGAGGATATCCGAACGGTAGCGTAGCTATGGTCGCTGGGTTTCCGAGGATGACTGCGCGGTTAACGACGTCGAAACTTATTTTGATACCACTTTCAACGAATTCCCTTGTTACCGTAATACGAGGCTTGTTCATCGTCGCTTTTCAACAAAAAACTCGTAACTGGAGCTTGTTTATCGTGAGGTATACCAAGGGCATAATATCAACATTGATATTTACCCGTTCCTTAACAAAAACTGTTTTTGGGCTCCTAATTGAAGGAATGTGGTATCGAGACCATAGGGGGAAAGAAAGATGCTGAAGATCAGCACATTTCGTTTCCCCAATGTCGTCGGAAACTCTTTGTAGGCGTATCGTAAAAGGCACTAATGCATTGACTCTATTAAAATAACGACTACTTACGTCTAAAGTGCCCTTTGTAATAGAGAAAGCCTAAAATTTCGTGTTCAGGAATGGTTCATTTTATGAAACATTTGTATTATATAATGCTTGAATTTGTATTGTCTAAAATTGTTTATTATGCTAAATGTTTGCTCTGTATTTCGGGCCGGTGGCCTTATTGTGTCGCGCTCTGCGCGACACTCTTGTGGTATACTTCTTCTAATTTTAGAAATTATGTCATGAGCGATAATTGTTTTGTGTACTTGAAAATCATATGTATAACCTACCCATAGACTGTTTACGGGATATATTTTTAAGCAAAACTACAAAGCATATTCCGAAGTTCCTTAATACTAGAACACGCAAAAAATCAAGTAAACAAATTTTTAATTGTTTTACTTTTGCATAGCAATGGAAAGTCCCTACTTCCGGTTTTCCCCATAGGACAATGTCTAATCATATCCGATTTGACGACCACATTATTGCACCACATTAATGCACAATGATCAAAGTACCAAAAGTATTGAAGTAACACTTCGCATACAATTTGGGCTGATCAACTTGCATAATTTCAAGGATCGTTTTAACTGAACAGGTCTGTGTATTGCTAGTAGAACATAATATTTTCACCTGCTTTTTTCAAAATAGTAGACTTTTAGGGGGATTTTGACAATTTTGAAAATAATTAATCATTCCCCTAACAAAATGTTTTATCGCACTTTCTACCTAAATATATATACTGTTAGGGAGTTTCTCACTCTAACATAATTAACTCTTTCCCAATCAAGACCTGGCTTTTACGTTCCTAGTAGAAAAATCTTTGACAAAAGGTGTCTGATCCCTCTTAAACTTCTTCTTACATCATACTTTCGCTATATATCATATACATGTATAACACGTTGGAGACTTTGTTCTTAATTTGGTCAGGGCCTCGCTAAGGTATAACATTCGCGTCCCATTTATTAACCGTGCCTGAATGATTTGTGTGAAAAAGTACAAAAATAGGTCCTGATAAATGGCACGACAGAGCATCCCAGCGCATTTCTACAGAAATTGAGCATATTGAAATCATATAAACTCCAATTTTCAGATTATGACCTAGTATATCATTTTTAAGTTACTACCTTCTATAAACGTCCTCGAACCCATTCCTGTGATTTTCAAATATAACATTCACGTGCAACGTACGATTTTGGTGGACGCAACTACGACGCAGACTGCACGCAGCAAGGAATTGACTGGGCCATTCGTTAGCCTCTCTTATAACCTGTCGTGCGTCTTTTTAAATGGTGTGTTTTAAAAATCTTCTAAGAAGCACGATTTATAAAAGCGCACGACGGGTTGTAAGAGAGGCTTTAACAAGTGCATTTCTTTTTACATTGAACAATACTATTTTTACCCACACTGGCGGGATTTAATTGCATGGTCCTGTTTCGAGCGTGCGTTCGTGCGAAAATCTCTTCTACAAAACATTTTCTTCGCCAAAAGTATCGGGTCAATTTCAACTCTAATAGCTCCTACACAGGAATCTTCCTTGCATTGAACCATTCAAATTTTCTCAAAAAAAAATCATGCAAAACTCTGGTTGCTATAAACTCGCTCATTGGATTTAACTGTAATAAAGCATGTGTGTTGCTTTGGATAGGCATTGATGGAAATTCGATCAAATTTAAGACTTGTCTGGAAATATATACATTCAGCAAAAAAGTAAATGCTGAAAAAAACACAAAATAAATCATTTATTGCAGAAACATTTTTTAAGGGCGACACAGTTCTCTTTGCTGTACATTACAGCAATTTTTACTTGTATACATGTATAATAAAATGTTCAATGTTCAAGCTGCAGTTACGTGTTTTTTTTTTTTTTTTTTTTTTTTTTTTTTTTTGAAAGGCAGTCATATTGGATACTTCAAAAGGTCTGCAATGTCAACCGATTGCTCGCAGAGGCAATAGAAAGAAATCCAATGATTTTCTAAGCGCTTATGTTCAGTGACGCAGTGATATCCGATAAAGCGGCCAGCCAAACCTCGGCGGCACGTATTTATCGGAGAGTCTCAAGGTGTTGCCATTAATTTAAATATTTCGAGGGAAACATATGTACACATGTCTCTAATAGGAGGTAATTCGCCGTAATATTGGCTTTAATATATCGGTGAACAAGTCTTCATAATATAGCGGAGAAATGGAAGAATATATTTTGTTATAAACAATATTTCTCATGATAGTTTTATTGTCTTAAACGTTGTAATACCCATAAAATCGTTGGGAGCTTATTGGACTGTGCTCGTTGCAACTTCATATTCTGAAAAACTCGGAAATTATCCACAGTGAACTATTTTTAAAGTTTGAAACAGACGAAATCAATTAAATGAATATACGTGTATTTCAAGCTTGGTTTAGATAGAAACATTTCTAGGATTTCTTGAAACAATTCCGTTCATTTGTGACAACAAATTTGATCAGTTCTTTGTTTAAAAATGTAGCAAAAAGGCTAATGACATTACAAGATTGAATTTTGTCATAAGTAAACACTTTAGATTCAAAATTTTAACTTTGTCATATTGTGAATTTATCGTTGTTCCCCAGACAATAAGAAGTTGGCTAAAAAACGGAATATGAAATACAAATAAAAATATATAAGCGAAACCAGTTAGGCCTACATTTGTAACTCTGGGCCTTTTTTAAATAAATTTTGACAATGGAAGCCACAACACAAACTTTCAACAATTCTCATGAGTCGCATTATTTAGCCATGTCTCAGTTACAAAGTAACAACCTATCTGGCGGATTGGAAGACATGAACGCTACAGATTACAGTATGTACTACGATTACACGAACATAGACTACCCGGGCGATATAAAACAACCCACCCTGATCGAACTGATCCTTAAAGTGTCATTATATAGCGTGATCATACTGGGAGCTCTGATCGGCAACGTGCTGATCATCATCGTCGTGATGAAGAACAAGAAGATGCAGACGACAACTAACTTTTTCATCGTGAATTTGGCGGTGGCGGACATTTTGGTCACGCTTTGTTGCTCCTGGGTGTTTCTCGTTAATAACTTGACGGAAGGGTGGATTCTTGGGGAGTTCTTTTGTAAAGTCAACAGTTTTGCACAAGGTAGGTCTACAATATTTTTTCAACCCATTACCAAACGACAAAATTATAGGGTGGTCCAAATTGAAAGATGATGCAGACGACAACTAACTTTTTCATCGTGAATTTGGTCACGCATTGTTGCTCCTGGGTGTTTCTCGTTAATAACTTGACGGAAGGGTGGATTCTTGGGGAGTTCTTTTGTTAAGTCAACAGTTTTGCACAAGGTAGGTTTACAAAATTAATGTTATAGCTCTATATCAAAAACGACCCCGATTTATAGTTACATTGACTTCAGAATGGCTAGTACACGGGTGGTAAACAGAGAAACTAGCTCCAAAAAGAGTCAACGGTATTTCGTTTCCTCGTGACATCCGGCCTCTTCCGAGGTAGTTGCATAGAGCGAAAATCTGTAAACAAAGGTAGGTCACGAATACATTTTTCTACAATTATTTCTTTTACAACGAGTTTTTTGAAAAATCCGGCGATGCTGTAATATGAAGAAATGGTCGAAGTTTGTTGTGCATGAGAATGTACGGTGTTAGGAAGCAGAGTTTGAATACAATCGTTGAAAAACATTTCAGAATCGAAAGTAAAAACTTTTTTACTTTCGATTTTGGAATGTTTTTCAACGATTGTATTAAAACCCTGCTACTAATACCGTATACTCTCGTGTACAACAGACTTCGACCATACCTTCATATTACAGCATCGCCGGATTTCTCAAAAAGTCGCTTTAAAAGAAATAATTTCAGAAAATGTGTTCGTGACCTACAAATTTTCGCTCTATGCAACTACCTCTTTTTGGAGCTAGTTTCTCTGTTTACCACCCGTGTAGTAGCAAGGTAGGAAGTGAGATTTGAATTCGAATCTTTTCGGTATCAAGGTATTTTGAAGAGCACAACAATCATCCCTATTTCTGGCTAGAAACCATTGTGGGAAATGAAGAAATTGCTAGTCACAAAAATTCTTCATTTTTTACAATGCTTTCTAAATCCCTTTGTAGGGTGTCAAATAGATTTGTTATGTGGGAATATTGCCTATTTGTTGTTAGTAAGCACCAAAATAGTTCCGTTGGGTCAATTCTGATATCTGAAAAACAACAAAGTTCCAGAATAAAGGTATCCAACCCCCCATTACCGCCAAAGGGCCAGATGTGAAATTTGAAAAAAAAAATGCCAGTAATGTCTAAACTATGTTTCATTTCCATTCCAAATACAAACATAAGCATTTTGTACGGTTTAGAATTTTGAATTAATGCATTCTTATAGAAATATTTGATAAAAATGTTCAAAATTACACCCCTTGTATATGAATATATAGTAAAATAACATTTGTAAATTATTTTCTTCTTGAAGCATAACTTTGATATCCGACACGGTGAATTAACTTATGTGAAATGTATTTACAAGTATGTGTAATTTGATGCATTTCGTAAGGCTAGAAAGGGCTTGTAAACCTTAAATGAATATTGGATGATTTGAATAATATTCCTATATTTTTCTCTCACAATATTGATTGATCAAGTTGTAGTCGCGATAGTTTCGAATGTGACCGAAAGTATGTAGTGCCTATTTTAAGTTTTTTGCCGGATTTCGAAAATCGGCAAATGAGTTCTGCAGGGATTTGCAGAATTTCGAATTTGGCCAAAAACGAATTTCGGCACGACATATAGATCTACATGTATATTACGAGAGCCTTTTCGCATTTTCTGCTCTGTAGCCTTTGTGTCGAATAATAGTTAGTTATGTAAGGTCCGACCTAGGTTTTTTTTTATTTTTTTACAAAAAAAAATATTGTCAAATGTGCCCCAGATGCAATTTACGTACATAAATAACAAATTGTTCATTACTTTCGAAATACCATAAGTTCAGCTTGTTCTATCTGTAGTTAGGCCGTTTTCGAAAGTAAACAAGAAAATGTTGTTTATTTTTACGTTTCTGTCGACATGACCAGCTGTCATTGTGTAACGGATATAACAACAAAGCCTGGCTATTATATCATTTTTGTGTCAGTTGACTCGTTTTGTTACATAAAAAAATGACATTCATAAAAAGTAAGAATAGCAATAGAATCTAAGATAGAAAAAAAACGCCATAACTCTTAAGTTATGAGATTTTGATCTCCCTAAGTCGAAAGTTTTTTTAATTATTTTGCCATACACATATCTTGTAGTATTATGTGACGAATCTAATCCAGTTCAAATTCTGATAAATGTGCAAGGTACACACCAGGGCTTTTTTCAGAATTGGGGGAAGACACAGGACGCTGGTAGAAAGGGGAAAATCACATGTGGTATCCTAGTTTTGGGGAACATTGTACATGTATAATATAGACAAAGTACACTTGATAGTCTAAAACCCTCTTATACCCACTAATTTAGACTTGAGAACAAGCAGGGCTAGTTTGTTAATTAAGCTGCAGATATTGTGAAAAAGGTTTCCTTGTTTTTTAGGTTTTTAGTGTGATTTTTGAAAATATATCTTGGGGAAAATTGTTTTTTTTTGGGGGAAAAAATTGCATTGTTTCTGGAGGGGAAGACGCTGGAAACCAGTGTCTCTTTACTAAGGGGAAAACCCCCTGCACACGCATATATGACAAACTCGGTTCACTTGTGACATTCGGCTGTTAATTCTAGACAGTAAAATACCTTCGCAGTCTCCGTAAACTTTGTGACTACAATGTGCGTAAAGTAGTAGCTACGATATCTTTGGAAGAAATGCATAAAGTAATATATGCATGTACACGATCAATTGTCGTGACAAGGACTTGACTTTCCCACAAAGCTTCTTTTCGAACGACGAGTCAAACCAACGTAAATGTTGGTGCCTACAAAATACTTGCCAAAAATAAGGACACTTGGAAAATCCACAAGTCTATTAGACGACATAGCATCTTAAACGGCATGGAAATTCCACACGGTTTTTAAAAGGCTCCTTTTTGAATGACGAGTCAAACCATACTTAAATAGATCTACGTAAATTCTGAAACATACGAAATACATGGCGAAACCAGGACACATGGGAAATTTGGCGGTCTATTTAGACACAAAAATATGCATAGGCCTACATGGTAAATCATCGTGGATATTTCTTAGCAGAGATTTCATAACCTTATTATTGGGACACAAATTGAATGAGAAATGCAGATAATTTCTCTAATAAATAATAAATAATCTAATAAATATTGATGAGCCATGGAATATAGGCATTTATCTATTCGAATTTGCACGAAAATATTTTCTTTCAAGACAAATGATATTGAATGTATGAAATAAAAAAATGTAGAATCTATGTTAGAAACTTGAAATTTATCAGATAGTCTGTGCGTCAAAACGCCGTTTGATCTTAACCATTTCCCAAACAAGACCTTGTTTTGACGTCCCTAATAGAATAGGCTTGGGAAAACATTGCGACAAAAGAAGAAAATGCTGATAACCAGCATTTTCTCCTTTTGCCTGAATATTTTCAGAGCTTTATTGTACACAAAATATTTCTTTCTTAATTAATACCAACACTGTTTGTGTCGTCTGCAGCAGCTTTCAAATTGGACGATCCTAATTTTTTGTCGTTTTAATTTTTTTTTTTAAAAATATTGGACCCGTTAAGGGGGTGGTTGGGGCATGTTGAGATGAAAAAAAAAACCGTAGCACGTAGCCACCTTCTACAAAGAGCATGTAACACCATTTGATAAATATATTGAAGACAAAGTCTTAAGAAGGATTTGAAAAATTTCAAAACAAACAATATTATGAAAAGTATTTATGCATTTTTAAAAATCGCTTAGAATACATAGTAGTCTAATATAACTGGTATACATGTATGTGCACTGCACTAGGATATGGTTACTAACACTTTAACCCTTTCCAAAACGACAGAATTTTAGGGTGATCCAATTTGGAATCTGCTGCAGAAGACAAAACAAATGTTGCTACAGAAGGGAATTGTGCTCAAAATAACTCAGAAAATATTGAGGCAAAAGGAGAAAGTGCTAATTATCAGCACTTTCTTCTTTTGTCTGAATGTTTTCCCAAACCAATTCTAATAGGGACGTGAAAACCAGGTTTTTTTTTTTTTTTTTTGGTGGGGGGGGGGGGGGGGGGAGTGTTTAGCGAATTTGGATTCAACAAAAACGAATAAGAATCTACTGTAGGAAAGTCAAGTAATAACGATAAATTATGTTCATGGCAAAAATGTTACTGTTATCAATGCTAACAATGGCGGGGTTCATGATACCTCATATAGGTTTAGTTGATCTAAAAGAATAAAAAAAAAACTATTTTTGCCGTTTTTTTTTTCTTTCAATTGTATGGTGATTTATTGTTCCCTCATTTATTTCTGTTTCGACAAAAATGACGTCTTTCCATTTTTCTTGGGGGAAAACTCATTAACAATATCAAAATTCAGTACTTAAAAAGGAGATGAAAGAGTTGCTCTTCGTATTTTTTTTTTTTCAAATTAACTTAATTATGTTATTTTTATGGAAAGTTCATGATGTTTCATGTACATTTATGATGTTTCATGTACCATGTACTTAGATCTGGTTTGAAATAATAATACATATTATACCTAAATCAAGTTAGGAAGTCACAGACCTTTTGGCTGCCAGGAGCAAATTTCGGAGTGAAAATTAAAGTACAATTAAGGCCAGTTATAGCGTTTGGATTTAAAATAACAATTTTTAAATGCCTTGGTAAATAAGTAACGAGGCTTCTGTCCGAACAAGAAATACGTTTCAGGTCAATCCGATCTGTTGCTGTGCATTTGGATTCAAATTTACGCAAAACAGGGTCAACGGATTTTCATCCAAAATGAATAGTTGTTCAATACATTGGGATTTAGATACAATGGAAATTCAGTGATTATCAACAAGGGCGGATCCATGATTTTTCCAGGGGGGGGGGGGGGGGGTCAAAGCCCAAATAATGGCATCTAATAAGAAGTTATATTGTTAAAATTCAATTTTCGGCCAATTCCAGGTGGGTCATTACCCCCTGACCCCATCCCCTAGATCCGCCCTTGATCAAAACGAATAAGCAAGCCGCAAAACCACACCCTGATATTGGTTTAAATTCGAATCAATGGCTCGTTAGGTAACTTCCATTAAATACGAATAAATCGTTGACGGAGCTAGGTCTCAGATGACGCTGATGATGCTAATCTCATGAATATTTCAATCGGGTCATTACTAACCACAAAACGTCGTTGTTGTTGCAAAACCTCGTATCTAAATCTTGATTTAAGCTGTATATACGTGGTTTTGCAATAACACCGACGAAAGGGTCTACAGAGATTTGTGTGAACGCGGCGATTATGTGACATTGAAGTTAATATGATTATTTAATTGACCAAGATTTTTAAGATTTAGCACTACACTTATTCCGGCGGGCATTACCTTCAATACCATGGGAAACCGCTGTCGTTATTTTAGACATTTACAATCAAATCTAAAAAACCCGCTTTTCTATAATTATACTATTATGCTCGTATGCAAAAGTATTTAGGACATTATGTAGGAAATTTATACATATTTTGCAGATCCCCAAAACCTTAAACAAACCTTCGACATATCCGTGGGTCTTATGCAGGGACAAATAAATTCACCGGTAATGTATGCCCTCTTTATAGAAGACATCGAGCTTTTCCTACAAGATGACATAAACTGCGGATTAAGTTTTTATGATATATGTTTAATTCTTCTGTTATTTGCAGACGACATGGCTATCATTGGCAATTCAGTGAACGATCTTCAAAATAGATTAAATAATCTACATACTTACTGCACGAAATGGGGCTTACAAGTAAATACCGAGAAAACTAAAATTGTTGTATTCAGGAGAAGGGGTGGATTAAAACAAAATGAAAAGTGGTTTTACAATGGAGAAGCAATTGAAACAGTTAACAATTTTACGTATCTGGGAGTTGTTGTAAATTATACAGGCAGTTTTGAAATGAACAATCAATATCTGATAGGCAAAGCATCAAAAGCAATGTACGTTCTCCTACGTAACATCAATAAATACCAAGTTAAACCTTGTACTTCCTTAAAGTTATTTGATGCTTTTGTAGGTTCAATTCTGAACTACGGTTGCCCCATTTGGGGCTTTACGAAATCCAAAGATTTTGAAAGATTGCATTTGAAGTTTTGTAAATCAATACTTGGTGTGAAAAATTGTTGTTCAAATGTAACTGTTAATGGCGAATTGGGTAGATTCCCTCTCTTTGTTAATAGATATGTACACATAGTTAAATACTGGTTGAAACTTCTATCAACTGATAATATCATATTGAAAAGTATCTATAAAGTATCGGTGGATGACTCAAAAAACGGCAAGAACAACTGGGTCACTAAATTGAAGAATCTACTTTGTACAAACGGATTTGCAAATGTTTGGGAAAATCCTTCATTAATCACCAAAAATAATGCATTCATAACAATGTTTAAGCAACGTGTGAAAGATACATTTATACAAAAGTGGTTCAGTGATAATGATAAAAGTAGTGTTCTGTCCACTCTTTATAAGTTTTTGAAAACAGAATTTGAATCAAGCCCTTATTTAAACAAAAATTTACCAAAATCCATAAGAGTTCAATTATCTAGAATCCGAACATCTTCACATAGCTTAAGAATAGAAACCGGCCGTTACGGAAATAAAGGAATCCCAAGATCCGAACGAATATGTCAATGTTGTGACTCAGGTCTTGTAGAAGATGAATTTCATTTTATTTTAGAATGTAGAGCATTTTCGGAATTACGAGTTAAATATCTAAAACCTTTTTATTTAAAAAAACCTAGCACCTATAAATTAACATTATTATTAGATAATCCAAAAAGACAAATTCTTACAGGACTGTGTAAGTTTATCAGATGTGCGCTTAAACTACGCAATAACATACTACACGTTTAATTGTCATGTAGAAAATATTTGAAATTATTAATTATTTCCTAATGACATGTACACTTATCATTATTTGTTATCATGTACTAACACACTAATTATACGAGGGTTGTCCGGAAAGTTTTGAGACTGTCTTAATAAAAAACGAACGACTACAGTGATATATTTACAACTTTACCTACAGATAATTGCATATATATCAGATTATTCCTGAAAATTTCAATAAGATACTACGATGTGAACCGTTACAACATAACTTTTAAAACATACAAGTAAAAACTTACGGAGCACTTCGTTGCATTATGACGTTACGTCATTTTCACAATTTTTCAAAATATTCCTACAGGAACGCACACACTTACGGTGGCGTTCAATCCATTGGGTAAAAACATGTCCGTACCACTCTTTTTCATACCATGCAACAGCTGATCGTACTGCCATGCGTAAGTCTTGTAAGTTTTCATACCGATTACCCCGTAGGTCACCCTTAAGTCTTGAATATCATGTTCACTTGCCACTGATGGCCTCCCTCTCCGTTTTAAATCAATCACATCTTCATTACCGTCACTAAAACGTTTATGCCAACGGAATACTGATGCCCTCGAACAGTTAGGACGCGTTTGATCCATTTTGGAAACTTAAATGTATCCATAGGAGTCATTCCCACATTTACACAGTGCTTAATAACCATGCGTTGCTCCGTGCGTGACGTCAACGTCGGATTTTTTTCCCGACATCTTGAAAGGTTGAGTGTGCTTCCGTTGCGTGTAACAGACTTGTTTTCCGTTGTATGACGTCAAAATTTTCCGCAAATTTGTAGCATATGTTTATCTGACGCCATACGTTTTGACCTTACGTTTTGGTGTAAAATGTATCTTATGTAAGATATCAACATCGCATAATTTTTTCTTGATTTCCGGTAATTTCAAAGTGCTCCGTGACGAGACGAGGTAGTTGTCTTGGCAACCATTTTCTTGCCATGTAGGGAGTAATCAAACCTAATTTTCTGCAAGAAAGCTCCAAAAATAATATTCTTTGTAACCATGCTCTTTTTAAAGCTTTGTTTAAAATACTTTTTGAGATATAGACACAGTCTCAAAACTTTCCGGACAACCCTCGTATATCGAACTATTTTCTGAAATTGAACGTTTGAATACAAAGTACATGTTTTGGAATTTACATCTTAACCCACTCTCCGTGAACTTTCTGAAATGTGTTTAGTGGGAAGAATTAAGAATCATAATTCTGGTAAAGATAGAATCTTATAAAATTTATACATCTGTACAACTATATATGCATTGGAAAATCAAACGTACAAAGTCAGTTACTACTAACATCAATACTTTATATCTATATTTTGCTACCGAAAGTTACTTTATATTTGGAAATTGTTTTGTATATGACGAGATACATGTATTTGTATAAGTCAATAAAATCTATCTATCTACCTTAAAGGGATTCTTGCCATACATTTCAGGGATCAAAACAACAGAGACATAAGAGTTTGCATCGTTGCATGATTCGTCAACTTCATAATTATTTAGGACAAAAAAGAAAGAAATTTCAGCGCTTGTATTCTTTTTTTTCAAGGTTCGGTTTCCCATACATGTTGATATGAATAGAAAGTATAGGACTACATATAGTTAGATACATACTTGATTTAGAATGTTTTCTTGTCTTATTCATGTCGTGCTTCTCAGATGGTTTATAGTCATCTAAAATGTGTGCAAACAGTTTATTCATAATTCGTACATGTACAGTCCGATCACGATATTATAGTACATGTTTACCAAATTTATCTATGTAAACAACATAATATCAAACGTCAAACTACTGTAATTTTGCAACCGGTAGTTCGAATCTTGCAGGGTTCTAACATCTGCAAGATTCGAACCAACGCATGCAAAATTGTCTTTACGTCACGAACGCCATTTTCATTGTTTACATAAGTGAACTGCGTAAACATGTGCCATAATATCATGACTGGATTATATACATTTTTTGGAACTTTTGATGTACAAATGTTACTTGTATTCCATTGTACGCTGGTTCATTGCGCAATCCACTTAGTTTCGTGGAGAATTGAAATTCAATCAAATCGCACAAAATAATCTGTGATCTAATCAATGCAGCTTTAGAGATGTTGCTAAAACAGCGTATTAAACTGTGGTAACTATACATTTTTGAAGTTGTATTTGGAGTATTTTGTTGGTCAATCGGCGACGGTTGAGATAGAAATTCTTAAAAGAGGGGAATATATTTGATTATCACGAATAAACAGCCACTTACGGCATTGGTTTAATTAATTGAAAACTTCTAAAGAGATGACAGAATAAAAAACTTGTCAAAATAGGAATGAAATTTAATACGGAAAGCTTAGCATGTGGTTAGCGCACGAAAAATACTAGATTGTGTATCACCAAATGTAACTCAGATCCAAGATAGCTGACAGTAAACAGTGACAAGCGATAATGCCCATCTCTTGTATATCCCTGTAGTTTGGGAGTCCTTTACAACTAAATTAAAAAATAGGACTAATATTAAAACAAGACGAAATGGTGGTACGGCGCCAAATTGATTGGCAAAAATGTAGCCTATCGATCAGGTTGGAAATCAATTTTACCTAAAACATTTTTACGCAGTAAGAATATTTTATTTGTTTTCCATCGATGTTTCATTTTGAGAAACCCCCTACACGTTTGAGAAATCCAATGCTTTCAACCGACAACATGACGAACTCTTGTGGTCAAGAAATCGACGCATTTACCCCGAATGAAATCATAGAAAACAAACAGTGTTGAGATAAACAAAGAAATATGTTGAATTAAATATACGGAACAGCCACACTATAGCCCGAACTATATCGCCAATCGAAGTCGGCCAAAATGTAGTAATGAACAATCGCGAAACTGTTCGTTACTCCATGTCCTTGTACAATTTACACCTCCAGTGATAAAGCTCCAATACCATGCCATATTGTACGGCGCTTGCAGAGCTGCAAGCGCCGTACAATAACAAACAACAAAGTTGAATCTGTTTGATTGCATGAAATAGTTCTGGACAGCCTTCTTTGTGAGTTTTCGACTAAAGTATTCTTTTTTATCAGTTTATTTATTAAGAAGGCAATGAATATTTCTAAACGTTTCTTTTCTTCAGACCTTAGCGTTGAACATGATAGAAAATGGTATTCGCTTTTCATTATACGAAAATTTTGATGTTTGAGTTAATGCATTTTGAGGAAGCTTTTTCAACAATATAAGGTCACCATGAATGGTATACGTTTCGAGGATGTACTATAATTGAATAAATGCATATATCATGGGTATTTGGCAGAGCGTAATTAATTTATCAATGCCCGAAAGACAGCAACGTCAGAAATCTAGCAATTCGATTATCTTTACGCTTTCCTTAAAGACAAAACACAAGCTGCCCGAATCTCAAATGATAAACTTAATAATCTAACAAAAACAGGGAAAATTGTTATAGAGCAGAAATTATTTAGGGTGGGGAAAATGATGGCTATTTACAGTCTATTCTTCCTGAATGTTTCCCCAAAAGTTCCTATACAAGAAACGCCAAACGAAGGAACGTTTTGGGAAAAGGTTAAATGAGCAGCAACAATTCGTTTTGGCTTCTGGCAATAATAGGACTCATGTATCATCCAGTAATATAATATTCTTCCACGATTATTTACCTGACATTTGCAGGTCTCAAGATGGCAATAGGCCTATAGCTCACGATAAATGACCTAGCAGAGCACCTCTAGCTATTAGCTAGAGGTGCTCTGCTAGATCATTTATTCTGAGCTATGCAAACGAGCCAAAATCCAGAAAAAACAATCTTTATGGCACTTTATACAAACAAGGGTTCTGTGCTTGTATTCACTAACCAGTCTAAATCTAAGAATAAATTTAAAAGCATATAACAATCAATCTGATTGGCCGAGAGAAACGTCTGGTCCACTCATGTGGCTTGTGATGTAATTTTGCTTTAGACAATCGATTTAGAATTGTTTGTGAATACGGCACCAGATCAATTTGTATATTAACCCTTTAGCAACTGATATACTTAAGATTTTGCAGACAATTTAAAGTGAATGGAAATTGTGGTATTTTTGTGTATTTTTGCCATACTTTGTTAAAAAACGATTGTGGGAAATAGAGAAATTGCTTGTCACAAGCAATTTCTTCATTTTCCATAATGTTTTTCAAAGCCCTTTTCTTGGTGGGCGTCAAAAAGCGTCTGTTTGTTGGAATGTAGTCTGATAAGGATATATACTACTGGCCTAATATTATAGAATTTTAAGATAATATAATGGGCCCTGGGTAGATTAATCCTGCATTGGAGAAAAATAAAATACGAAATGATTATAAATTGTAGTTTGTAAACAAAACTAATTAAATTAAGTAACTCATTAGTAATTTATCGGTTTTTTGTAGTTTTCTGTAAGAAGACGATTCACTTTTAACATAAAGAGAAAATGACATTTACTGAGACGTTTTCTTATTTCGACCACTCTAACCTTTGTTACCGAACGACAAGCAACGCTGATCACTTTCTCTTGCTTCAATGATTTCCCAATCTCGCAATTTTACCATATATACGCCTGTGCGTCAAAACAGAATTTTGGGAAGCAAATTTTGCAAAATTTGATTCTCTATGCAGCCGCCTCTCTCTGCACTTTACCATTCTCTACATACCACACAACATCTTCCGGTCCTCCTCACTATTAGTAGTTCTATCACAATTAACCAAGATTATCAAGATTAATGAGATAACAGTCATTCGAATATTCAATATGTAAGTCTTAAGTTATACATGTAGATATTGAATTGTGTAACTGAAAATGAAACTTTCAATTAATCATGTCTCTAAGAGAAGAAAAGACCGACGTAGTAATTTGCTTTATTATGGTTCAAAGATCAGTCCAATGGCCTTCCTTGTAAATGGGTCAGTCAAGTTTACTGAACTATGAAATATATTCAAAGCTATAAATAGATGCATGGAATTAAAGTATTCAAGGTATTCAAATGGATAATCAAAGTACCTAATCAAAGTACTCTACGAATCAAAGTATTCAATGTATTCAAATGGATAATCAAAGTACATAATCAAAGTACTCTACTTCTGGGCAGGCCTACATTATTAACAAATTTGCTTCCCAACAGTACTTTTCAGTACTTTGATTGTCTTGGACGGGTATTTTTTTGACCAGTCAAGCCTTTAATACCGAGTAACAAGTAATGCTAGTTTCCTTCCAGACTAGGAATTGTAATCTTAAATAAGAAATGCGTTTTAGCTGCGAACCGGTGGAAATTATCTGACAATCGTTAATAATTGAGTGAGGGCAAGGTAATGAGTCGGACCAGATTAGCTACAGTCTGGAAAAAATGCAACGCATTGTTCCTTCCTTTCTTAAAAATACTTGTACAGTACTATTGAGGCAAAAGGAGTAAATTGCTGCTTTCCAACAATAACATTGTAACTGCAGCTTAAAACAAGCTGCAGCAACGAGGTCTTTGTTCCTTCCTTTCTTAAAAATAATACTATTGAGGCAAAAGGAGAAGATTGTTGCTTTCCAACAATAACCTTGTAACTGCAGCTTAAAACAAGCTGCAGCAACGAGGTCTTTGTTGAAAAGTAGCGAAATGATGGTTAACAAACGTGTAGGTTACTGCTTTCCAGTCTAAGAATTATAATCTTGAATAAGAAATGTGTTTCAGCCGCGAAACGGTGGAAATTATCTGACAGTCATTAATAATTGAGTGAGGGTACGTAATGAGTCGGACCAGATTAGCCACTGTCTGGAAAAACGCTGGAATCGTTTTCATGGTGGATAATCACGTGATGCAACAATTTCAGAAAATCTTCAATAGGCCCCTAATTTTGTTAATACGGGACCGATTAGAATTCGGTTTGAAGCAAAGAATGTGGACAGACTTAACGCATTAGATGAACGTGATGGATTTTTGAAAAATCAATTGATAAAAATTTTATTGAAGATAAACAAAGAATTCGGTTTATCTTCAATAACTTTTTCATCAGTTGATTTTTCAAAAATCTACCACGTACAGCTTATTTCTGACACATTTTCTCAACTTCTCTACTTCAAACCGAATTCAAATTGGACAAGTATTGACAAAAATATTGACAATTTTCTGAAATTCTAAGTCACGTGATTAACCATCGTGGTTTTACTCCTTTCCCAAATAGTTCTTGATTATGGTGTACCAAATAGTTCTTGATTGTGGTGTACCTAGGCCATAATTTTCCATCTGATGGGTCATCAATGTATTTTGGGATGCGGACGGATTTGAGGCAGAAGTAACTCGCTTGACTTCTAACCCAGGGGTAGAACCTCTGTTGCATAGGTTTCTCGATGACATAAGCCATGAATTTGGACGTAAACTGTAGTCATTCAACGAATCAATTAACATAATTATGAAAGTGCAATTTGGTGTTTTTTAAGTCTTTTTTCTCAAAATGGCCAGTCAACGGATAATATCAACCACGCAATAGGATTGTACTTATTATTCGACCAGTTTCTTTTTCGTTAACCCATTACCACACAGTGACTCTTTTTGACTCCCCACAAGAAACTGGCTATGGAAAGCATTGTAGAAAATGAAGAAATTGCTTGTGACAAGCAATTTCTTCATTTCCCACAATATTTTCCATACAATATGATAAAAAAGTGTACTTTTTCATTCATTTTAATTGTCGTCTGCAACACCTTTGAATTTGGAATGGTCCAAAATTTTACCGTTTGGCAATGGGCTAATAATTGAGTGAGGGCTATAGGCCTATCATGATTGGAACATAATTGCCTTTCTGTCTGGGAAAAACGCAAGAATCTGTTGGAAGATGGACCTCTGTGTGATGATTATTTGACCTTCTTTTTGACATTTTATGAACCATTCTAAATGACAAAATTTGATGTACAAGAAGGATGATTTTCTTGATAGAATCTAATAGAAGAATATATTTTAGTCGTTTATTTTTTGTGGACATAATGATAAACTTATATAGTGCTATTAGATAAAGCAGTTTTACTACAAGTAGTTGGCCTTATTTTTGACTTTTTAGACCTAATTTGAAATGACCAATATGCAGAATATATCATCTCTTGAATATAGCATCTATATGATTCTACATCTACATTATAAATCTAGTCACTTTGTTTTGTGTACAATAATTGAAGACGGTCGTTATATTAAAATTTACGAAATTGCACAAATGAGTTCCGTAATAATTTTCGCAGTTTCGTAAACATTCGGTTGCAAAATAATTTATTCGGCGCAATAGGCCTACATACGAGTAGCTAATCTTACATGGTGTTTCAGTAACTTGCCCGTATAGTTCGTTTAAGGATATTTTGGAGATCGTTTCTATGTTATTTCATTCCCGAAGTTTTGCTCACGTTTTGTTTTTTCCGTCTGATGACCTGTCCATTACTTGATTACGGATCTAACCCTTTCCTAAACGGCGAAGCTGCTGTAGACGACAAATTTGATCTTGATACATGTATGATTTGTGTGTTGTATTGCACGGAAAATATTGGGACAAAAGGAGAAAATGCTGATTATCAGCATTTTCTTCTTTTGTCTCAATGTTTTTTCTGGCAATCTATTTCCACCATGGGCATCAAAATCAGAGTTCTTGCCAGAGAAGGGGTTAATGGGCAGTACTTTCACAACAACACGGTCTTGAAGTAAGCTTTGACAGCTACAGAGTGGCCGCAATGATTCTCACGCGAAACAAAACTTGGTGGCGTTAATTGATATGAACTCTTAGAATTTAGCTGTTGCCCTGCCGAATTCCAAGTAAATTGGTAAGAAATACTAACGTTGTACTTCAATCGTTGCTCTGCTGAATTTTATAGTGTTCTTTGTTTATTTGGAAATTACAAGCAGGTATCATAGACCAATATTAACCGACAAAAAACGTTGAATTGTTTCAATTTCAAAGGTGCAAGAGGCGACAAAATTTGTGCTGGTAAAGATAATATTTCCATAGAATACAACAGAAACAGTGTTTGGAGCAGAAGGTCAAAATACTGATTATCAAAATTGTTTTATTTTGTGCCAATGTTTTTCCTGTTATGGACGTTGAAACCAGAGCTTGTTTTGAAATGCATTTCTAATGCTTCATAATGTTCTCTAAATTCTGTACATATTATACGTCAGTGTTGTTTTCGTCAAATGCAAATGACAAAGACATGCAGACAAAAACTACTCGTGACTTGTCCTAAATCATGCCATTATCATGGCCATAGCAGAACAATCAATCCTATATTTCGCTGCTTTTCAACTAAAACCTCGTAACTGCAGCTTAAAACAAGCTGCATTCACAATTTTTTCGTCTAAAAGCGACGATTTCCCTACTCTGTTGTCATGAAAAATTACAAGCGAAACCTGTGAATGACAAGGAGCATAATGAACCAAGCTTTTGGAAATGACAAGACCGTTCCTAGATTACATTTTCATGACAAACCTTTGTTATATCACATGTTAGGCAAACACGCGTGGGGGTTGCTTATCTAATCCACACTATTATATATAAACGATTCAAAATCTTTTACTAACGAGAGGAGCTAGTCCGATAACCCGAAATAGGTAAATCAGGTAGTTGGCTAGTTTTAGAAACGTTTTCTTAAAAAAAACTTAAATGGCAGGGTATGAAAACCACACCAATGCACTTTTGATACGCAATTCACGTGCACAACGAAACACGTGGTTTCAATCCATTTATTAAGTACAATGTATAACAAATGTGACAAAAATGACAGGAATATTCACACACGGTTATTTTTGACAACATTTAACAAAATTTATTCGATCGAATAGCTTCCCTCGAGAGAAATTCATAGTATTTGTTTCTTGTAATGAAATAGACGAACAATTTAGAGGATTTAAAAGTCATAAATTACTGTAAAAGTTTTCTCTTGGTGGCATTACATTTATGCCATAAAGTGGGAGTGGCATTATTTGTCAACAACAACAACAACAACAACAACAAAAGCAATCAAATTTATTCGTTTTCACGAAAAGGAAAATAACATTCAACCGTGTATAAGAGCAAGTATTACATTTGGTAGGTAATCATGTTGCATTAATTTTTATACGCCCGTCCAAGACGGGACGTATTATGGTATCACCCGTGTCGTTCGGGCGTCCGGACGTCCGGGTGTCCTGGCGTCCGGGCGGTGTCCACTTTTTTGTAAGGAGCATAACTCTGTTACCGTAAGTCCGATTTTCTTTAAACTTGGCAGTTATATTCTTTATCATTACTACCATAACTCTACCTGGCTTATTTTTTTAATTATTGCCCTTTGTTGTTTTTCATAAGCAGTGTAACGGGCGCATATTGTGACAGTTTGACACCCTGTTTACAATGGTCTGAACGGGTAATCGTACCAGGAGGGGAACCATAAAGTCACTTTCCAAGGTACAAGTCACATTAATTATAACATAATCATAATGACTCTTATTTTGTAGCAAAGTCTCAGAAGTCGTTTACAATCAGATTGACTAACTTGATTATTTACCAAGATTTGTTCTACAAAAAGCAACACGTTATACCAAATAAGAGCCATCTACTACAATATGTCCCGCAGACAAAACCCCAGCATTTCCACAAAAATATGAACTTTTATTCTACAAAAGAGCAATTTCTAGCAAAGTATCCACTATCGTTTACTAGCAGATTGACTAACTCGATTATTTACCAAGCTTTGTTCTACAAAAAGCAACATGTTATGCCCCAAAGAACCATCTACTACAATATTACATTTATTACACAAAGTGGAATATCAAATTTGTCCCGCAGACGAAAACGAACATTTCCACAGGAATATGAACTCTTATTAAAAAAAGAACCTTTCCTAGCAAAATATTCACTCTCGTTTACAAGCAGATTGACTAATTCGATTATTTACCAAGATTTGTTCTACAAAAAGCAAACACGCTATACCCTAAAGAACCATCTACTACAATATTTCATTTATTACACAAAGTGGAAAAGACAAAATTTGTCCCACGGTCAAAAACCGATATTTCCACAAAAATATTAACTCTTATCTTAAAAAAGAAATATTCTAGCAAAGTCTCCATTATCGTTTGCTATCACATTGACTCGATATTTTACCAAGATTTGTTCTACAAAAAGCAACGTTATACCCTAAAGAACCATTTCTAGCAAAGTTTCCACAGCCGCTTACTAACAGAATGTCTAACTTGATTATTTACTAAGATTTGTGCTACAAAAAGCAACACGTTATACCCTAAAGAACCATCTTCTACAATATTACATTTATTACACAAAGTGGAAAAGACAAAATTTGTCATGCAGACAAAAACCAACATTTCCACAAAAATATAAACTCTTATTTTGGAAAAAATAACTACATGTACATTATTTCTAGCAAGGCAAACGCTATCATTAACCAGCACATCAACTAACTTGTTTATTTATCAAGATTTGTTCTACAAAAAGCAACATGTAATACCATAAAGAACAATCTACTACAATATTATATTTATTACACAAAGGGGAAAAGACAATAATTTGTCCCGCAGACAAAGAAAACAACATTTCCACAAAAATATGAATGTACTTAAAAAAATCTGGCAAAGTCTCTGCTATCGTTTACTGTAGCAGAATGACTAACTTGATTATTTATCAAGATTTGTTCTACAAAAAGCAACGCGTTATACCCTAAAGAACCATTTACTATAATATTACATTTATTACACAAAGTGGAAAAGACAAAATTTGTCATGCAGACAAAAACCAACATTTCCACAAAAATATGAATTCTTTTTTTAAAGAACTATTTCTTGTAAAGTCTCTATGTCGTTTACTCGCAGATTGACTCACTTTATTATTTACCAAGATTTGTTCTACAAAAAGCAACGCGTTATACCCTAAAGAACCATCTACTACAATATTACATTTATTATACAAAGTGGAAAAGACAAAATTTGTCCCGCAGATAAAAACCAACATTTCCAGAAAAAATCTCCAAATCTATTACTAGAAATGAAGCTGTCTGGCGCGGAAATTATTCTCGTTTTTTTTTTTTTTCTTAATTGATTAACCCAATGTCAGTTCTTCGTTGCTTTTCAAGAAAAACCTCGTAACTGCAGCCTAAAACAAGCTGCGGTTACGAGATCTTTGTTGAAAAGCAGCGTCTTGCAGTTCTTATGTTTGTCACTTATTTTGGAGAAATGTCTATATAAGGAACCTAATATAATAAAGTCTCATTCAACAAGTCTGAGTGGTCAAAACTGTCTTTATTTACAAATGAGTGGCTCTACTCAAGTCTATCAACAGGAATTCTATCAACATAATCATAAGAAATGAGCGGTTGGAATGAATGGAGTTTTACGCCCAAACTCAACAGCTATGGTCATAATAATAATGATGACGGAACCTCGATTTAAAGTATCATCCGAAAGACTGGAGTGTCGTGGGGATTCGAACCTGTGATCACTGTGTTACAAGTTCAGTGGATTATCACTGCACCAAATCCCACAGTGGATAATCACGTGATACAATATTTTCAGAAAATCTTCAATTATTTTGTAAATACTGGACCGATTTGAATTCGGTTTTGAAGCAGAGAATGTGGACAGACGCTACTAATTATATTGATGTAGTGGATTTTTGAAAAATCAACTGACAAAAAGGTTATTGAAAATTAACCCAAATGTTGGTATATCCCAATAACTTTTTATATACTAGAGGAAAGAAGAAACGCAACAACTATTTTTTGATATTTCTCTTAATTCTTTTATGTTACTGAGTCAAAAATGTAATCGATTATTACAGGGCACTGTATCTTGATATTAATCTTTGTGTTTACGTTTGAACCTGTCTTACCTGTGAGATAACGTCAAAATAGACGCTTACACGTTTCTCACGTGCAAACCTTTTAATATCCAAACTTTACACGGAACTCTTTTAATTTGTGTAGATGCACGTCGACTCGACAAAATGCAATCATTTTTGTTTGGATTAAATCCCTAATATCGTATTGCAACCTATTCAAAGACGTCGTCCGAGTAGCAATCGTGATGTTTACGAATGGAACATCTCAACCCGTAGTTGCTGCTGACTTTGGTGTACATCGGTTTACACAATATTGCTTGAGATAATGTCTCAGAACTATCGGAACAACAGGTGGTCGCCCGAAAAGCTGTCGTCAACGTCTACCGTCATGACGTCAGGACCGTAACGTGCGTATATTTTACCTACGGAAACAAATTCTGTTATCGATAAAAACTGTTGATGCTATTCATGAATAGTACAGCAATCAAATTTCAGCCAGGTATCGTTATAGTCCGTTTGGATTGCGTGCAAGAACACTTTTAACGTTGACTCCAAACCGCTCTCGTTTAAACGCATATTGATGGCACGTACAACCTGTGACATTGATGAAATTCTGTCTCAAGAAAGTCAAATGATTAAGTTTTACAATGCATTGAAAAAAGTATGCGAATTATGGTGATTTTGAGAAAAACAAAAACAAAACGCATGGCCAAATTAATTTTTTGTTGCGTTTCTTTTTTCCTTTAGTATAAAATGATTATTCAAAAATCCACTACATACAGCGCATTTCTGGTATATTCTCCCCTTCTCTGCTTCAAACCGAATTCAAATTGGTCAAGTATTAACAAAACTATTGATGTCACGTGATTATCCACCGTGAATCCTCCAGTCAGAAATGATGAGACTTTAATGCCGATCGGCATCGATGCGGTACCGTAAATAACAAATAACATGAGCATAAAGTCTTTACATAACGTCAAGATTTTATAGCACTCAATGAGCTGCATCGTGGTCTTTGTCGGGACGTAGAGCATCGGCTTCTCGATCAAGAGGTTCCGAGTAAGATGCCAGAAGCGGATGTTGTTCTTAGCTTCTCATTGGCCTATACAATCGGTGCGAGTACTGGGCCGCGTTTTACTAACGAACTTACGAACATTTTTGAAACAACAACACATTTGATTGGCCGAATAATTACTGTTATGATTTCTCTTTCAATCAGATGTGTTGTTACAAGGTTTTTGCAAAAATCTATGTTAGTAAAACGCGGCCCTGGTGTATTTCCCAGGACGCAGAATTGACAGATTTTTTTAAAAAAAAATAAGCTTCTAACTTTCGTCCCAATGGAAGTAAAGTAAATAAGTTAAAACTAAGGGAGCTGTATGCAACTAAACGTGTGTAATTAAAATGACTTTTGCATGATATAGCAGAGAAAATATTGCCGCAAAAGGAGAGAATGCTGTTCAATATCAATTCCAAAGACAAGTAATTTGGTTTCACATTCACTCGATAAATGAACAACTACATCCTACATACATTCAAAGAAACTGTTTCATTTCCAAACAAGACCTTGTTTTGACGTCTCTTATAGAAAATGCTTGAGAAAGGATAGTGGCATAATAAGAAAATGCTGAATATCAACATTTTCCTCCTTTGCCTCCAGATTTTCTATCTTCTCAATCTTTATTAACGTCCATTTTGTCGTCTGTAGCAGCTTTCGAATTGGATCACCCTAAAATTTGGCGTTTGGTAAAGGATTAAGAATTAAATCAACAGATACATACTATAGCATTTTGTTTAGTTATAATATACAACATACATTGTTCAAGCCTATCGTAAGTATACAGTGTGGGGGTAAAATTCAAGCTAAACAATGATTCAATGTATTCTTTGTTTTCACTTTGTATACATTTCCGCCCATTTTTAATCACTTGCGAGAACAATTTCATGCGAAACAATTCCGAGAAACACAGACAAAAAAGTTGAAAGCTAAAAAGAAAAAGGAGTAGATACTAAGATGACTAACCCATTACCAAACGACAAAGTATTAGGGTAGTCCAAATTGAAAGATCCTGCAGACGACAATTTCAAGTGAATGTAATTTTTATTTTTTAGGTCTTTTTAGCTCACCTGAGCACGAAGTGCTCAAGGTGAGGTATTGTGATCTATCAATGTCAGGCGTCCGTCTGTCCGTCTGTCCGTCTGTCCATCTGTCCGTCTGTCCGTCTGTCCGTCACGGCGTCAACAATTTCTTTAAACGACATCTCCTCCTAAACTACTGGGTCAAAATCAACCAAACTTGGCAGAAATGTTCCTTGGGTGGTCCCTTATAAAAAATTGCTAAAAGAATTGAAATCCATGAAAAACTCTGGTTGCCATGGCATCGGAAAATGGGAAATTTCACAAAAGCTCAACAATTTCTTTAAACGACATCTCCTCCTAAACTACTGGGTCAAAATCAACTTAACTTGGCAGAAATGTTCCTTGGATGGTCCCCTATAAAAAATGCTAAAAAAAATTGAAATCCATGAAAAACTCTGGTTGCCGTGGCATCGGAAAATGGAAAATTTCACGAACGCTCAACAATTTCTTTAAACCACATCTCCTCCTGAACTTCTGGGTCAAAATCAACTAAACTTGGCAGAAATGTTCCTTGGGTAGTCCCTTATAAAAATTGCTTAAAGAATTGAAATCCATGAAAAACTCTGGTTGCCGTAGCAATGGAAAATGGGAAATTTCACAAAAGCTCAAAAATTTCTTTAAACGACATCTCCTCCTTAACTTCTAGGTCAAAATCAACTAAACTTTGCAGAAATGTTCCTTGGGTGGTCCTTTTAAAAAAAGTTGCTAAAAGAATTGAAATCCATGAAAAACTCTGGTTGCCGTGGCATCGGGACAATGGAAAATTTCGCAAAAACTTAACAACTTCTTTAAACGACATCTCCTTAACTTCTGGGTTAAAATCAACCAAACTTGGCAGAAATGTTCCTTGGGTGGTCCCTTATAAAAATTGCTAAAAGAATTGAAATCCATGAAAAAGTCTGGTTGCCGTGGCATCGGAAAATGGGAAATTTCACAAAAGCTTAACAATTTCTTTAAACGACATCTCCTCCTAAACTACTGGGTCAAAATCAACCAAACTTGGCAGAATTGTTCATTGGGTGGTCCCTTATAAAAATTGCTAAAAGAATTGAAATCCATGAAAAACTCTGGTTGCCGTGGCAATGGAAAATGGGAAATTTCACAAAAGCTCAAAAATTTCTTTAAAGACATCTCCTCCTTAACTTCTGGGTCAAAATCAACTAAAACTTGGCAGAATTGTTCATTGGATGGTCCCCTATAAAAAATGCTAAAAAAAAATTGAAATCCATGAAAAACTCTGGTTGCCGTGGCATCGGAAAATGGAAAATTTCACGAAAGCTCAACAATTTCTTTAAACCACATCTCCTCCTGAACTTCTGGGTCAAAATCAACTAAACTTGGCAGAAATGTTCCTTGGGTGGTCCCTTATAAAAATTGCTTAAAGAATTGAAATCCATGAAAAACTCTGGTTGCCGTAGCAATGGAAAATGGGAAATTTCACAAAAGCTCAAAAATTTCTTTAAACGACATCTCCTCCTTAACTTCTAGGTCAAAATCAACTAAACTTTGCAGAAATGTTCCTTGGGTGGTCCTTTTAAAAAAAGTTGCTAAAAGAATTGAAATCCATGAAAAACTCTGGTTGCCGTGGCATCGGGACAATGGAAAATTTCGCAAAAACTTAACAACTTCTTTAAACGACATCTCCTTAACTTCTGGGTTAAAATCAACCAAACTTGGCAGAAATGTTCCTTGGGTGGTCCCTTATAAAAATTGCTAAAAGAATTGAAATCCATGAAAAAGTCTGGTTGCCGTGGCATCGGAAAATGGGAAATTTCACAAAAGCTTAACAATTTCTTTAAACGACATCTCCTCCTAAACTACTGGGTCAAAATCAACCAAACTTGGCAGAATTGTTCATTGGGTGGTCCCTTATAAAAATTGCTAAAAGAATTGAAATCCATGAAAAACTCTGGTTGCCGTGGCAATGGAAAATGGGAAATTTCACAAAAGCTCAAAAATTTCTTTAAAGACATCTCCTCCTTAACTTCTGGGTCAAAATCAACTAAAACTTGGCAGAAATGTTCCTTGGGTGGTCCTTTATAAAAGTTGCTAAAAGAATTGAAATCCATGAAAAACTCTGGTTGCCGTGGCATTGGGAAAATGGAAAATTTCGCAAAAACTTAACAACTTCTTTAAATGACATCTCCTTAACTTCTGGGTTAAAATCAACCAAACTTGGCAGAAATGTTCCTTGGGTGGTCCCTTATTAAAATTGCTAAAAGAATTGAAATCCATGAAAAACTCTGGTTGCTGTGGCATCAGAAAATGGGAAATGTCATAAAGTTCATCAATTTTTGTAAACATCATCTCCTCCTAAACTACATGGCCAAATTCTTCTCTATGACCACAATGCGCAACATATGCAAAGTTATTTGGCATTATTAAAACATTACTCAGGTGAGCGATTTAGGGCCCTCAGGGTCCTCTTGTTTGGTGGAAATCATTGTGGGAAATGAAGAAATTGCTTGTCACAAGCAATTTCTTCATTTTCCACAATGATTTCCAAAGCCATTATCTTATTGGGAGTCAAAAAGAGTCACTGTGTGGTAATGGGTTTAACTGATAAAAGCGTTATTGACGACCATGTAAAATCTTACTTGGCAGTCCATAACTTTGTTATCAAATAAAAGAATCAATCACATCCATCCAGTTGCTGACATTTTGCCACATACTCTGCTTCATACCGAATAGAAAATGCTTGGGAAAACATTGAAACAAAAGAAGAAACTGCTGATAACCAGCAGTTTCTCCTTTTGTCCCAATATTTTCTTTGCCATATTTTACACAAATTGTATCTGTAATAATTTCCATTTTGTCATTTGTGGCAGTTTTTGAAGTGGATCACCCTAAAATTTTGCTGTTTGGGAAAGGGTTAACAGAATTATTGACGCCGTTTTTTTCTGACATTTCTGTGTCACGTGATTCCCCGTACTATTATAGTTGACAATCGCTTATCATGCTGTAGATCTGTAAACTGAGTAAGCTTACCAAGTTGATAATTTTGCAAATCAAAAAAAAAAGTTAACACACAAATAGCGTCATTATATTAGTACATTAGATTGGAGCACATGTACTCTATTCGAAGCTTACGTAATGTAGCACCTTTGAAAGAGTCCATAAATAAAATCAGACTTTCGAATGACGTCAATGGGCACAACAACGAGCTATTAATGGATAAAAGACAAACCTTTTCTAATATACGATTGCTTCCTAGTACTAAAGTACCAAATTTGAGCTTGGATATCGATAATGACCCTATGGCATTTGGAAACGATAAAAAACCTTGGTCAAAATTTGCACACGGTCTGATCAAGACAATGCTGTTTTCAAAAGGATTATTCTTTACTTGCATCAACGCTTGAAAAGCAGATTGTTTCTGTTATATGAAGTACTAGTATCACATTTTAGCTTGAATAAGAATGAAATGGTATTTGTGACATTTACAACCAACGAGGGTCCTGATCAGCCTGTGCATTCGCACAGTCTGATCAAGATCCATCCTGTTCTAAAATAGTTTCTTCTTTACTTGCTGTATGGATTAAGACTTTGTGTCGTATAAACAGAAATTGCTCAATCGATTATCTAATTCTAAATTTCCTTACATGCCATCTGATTGGACGAGACATATGTCTCGACCAATCGAATTGATTATCTGTATTTACAGTTATACTAGGAATTAGACTGGTTGAATGTGACTACAGACTGCTTTTAGGTACAGACTGATATAGATCATCGGTTAAAATAAATGGACTTTTACACGCCATTAGCGACCCATTTTCATCCAAATAAGTCAAATACACCTATCAGGAACGTCTACAGACAATGTCCCAAAGAGGATAATATACTAGATAGAGATTTGATTCAGCAAAAGCAAAATTGAGTATAACAGATAGTCAAAGGGGCATTTTTGAACTTCGTTTCGAAAACGACAATATTTTTGTCTCAATATGTGCAATTTCTACAACGCCATTTTTTTAAAAGTCTGACAGTCCATATAGAACTAAAGAATTTAAGCCTAGCTCAGGTACTTTGGAAATTAGCATTTACTTTGGTAATGTGCTAGACAAGCGCAGAAGCATGCCGTCTGTAACGGCCTCGTGTGCATGTTCATTAAATGAATTTTACCAAAATGAGATGCAGGGTTTAGGGCGTAATTTAAAGGGCAGTCCTTTTAGGAAAATGTTGTTAATCTCACTTAATTAGATGTCATGGCGTTAGTTAAAGAGATCTTCAATTTCATAGAGTGTTTGATTACGGAATAAACATTAAAGAGTACTTAAACCGAGCCCTCGATGTCTTTGACGCACGCGATTACGTGCGCTAATGGCGCATTACCGCTTCCAATTACATATTTGGCGAAGTCTGGATTTTAATCGCTAATTATTCAAGCTGAAAATTAAGGCTCGCTTAGACGAATGCATTTAATTTGTCTAAAGTACTTGAAAGGAAAAGGTGGAGCAAGCATTGTACCGAACTGAAGTCCAAAGACCAGTATTTTGTATATTTCCTCTATAGCTGGACATCTCTTACTAGAGGCTTTTCGAATATTGTTTTCGAATTTTAACGCAAGTTCGTTTTTTCTCTGTTTTATACGCAGCCGAAGGCGGTCGTATATTGGCGTCATCTTCTCCGTCTGTCCGTTCGCCCATCCGTCCGTCCGTACGTCCGTCCACTTTTCTTGTAACTCCTCCAAAGTTTCTGGCTGGATCTTTTGAAATATTATCACCTCAATTGGTAGATGTGCATGAAGGAAGGATTTTATACAGTACCGGTCAAAATGACCTTTACACTCCATGTACTTTAGTTTTACTAAGATAATTCCGAGTGATTCTTGTTAGTTTTTTTGTTAGTTTTGCTTTTCTTTTGTTATGCCCCCGTATCGAGAGATCCGGGGCATATTGTTTTACTCGTGTCCGTCTGTGTCTGTCTGTTCGTCTGTCTGTCTGTTCGAAAACTTAACATTGGCCTTTTTCCAAAAGTATTTGACATACAAAGCTGAAATTTGGTATGCAACTTCCTTTCAATGATATCTGTCTGTTCCATGCAGTTTGACCTTCATCTGTTAATCCTTAACAACCCTTTACTCCACAAAAACTTAACATTTCAGAAAAAATGGTCATTTCAGAGGCAATGGTGTTTCACAAACAGATCTTGTTGTGTATGCATTAGTATATTGATACATACATAATGCAAATCATGAGTATTGTTTGTTTATCATTTCTATAACAGAATCTTTAAAGAAATCAGTTTTTTGTAAAGTGTAAAGGTCATTCTGAGCGGCACTGTATAGTTTTTTTTTTTTTTTTTTTTTTTTTTTCTTTTTGAATTTTTGCCTGAGTTATGCCCCCTTAAAACTTAGTCTATGGGAGGGGTGGCGTATATATTGACCATGTCACTTTTGTTACCATATCGAATGTTTTGTAAAGAAATGAATGGCACCCACGGTTTTTTTTTGTACCAGGAACTGCAAAATCATCGTAGCGCTCGTATTTGCCTTGAGGCAAGTTATCTAGTTATATATGGTTCTATAATATGTTGAATATGAATCTGTCAAAGACATGGTCCCGTGGTGCTTTTATAATTTGACAATAATGTCTGTGGAAATATGAACTTTACCTAGTTTCATTACATTTTATGGTTCTGTAATAGATTAAACATGATGTTGTGTTGTATAAATGAATGAATAGTTTGAACACTTTTACCTCTTCCTATATGGTTCCTTTTTGTGAGTCAAGTTCAAATGTCTTGAGGCAAGTTATCTAGTTATATATGACTATAATATGTTGAATATAGATCTGTCAGAAACATGGCCCCTTGGTGCTTTTGTAATTTGACAATGTCTGTGCAAATACGAACTTTCCATCGATTTATTACATAAATTTTGTTGGTTAATTTTTGCATAACATAACTGAAAAAAAAACTATTGTGTTGAACAAAGTTGTTTACTAAAGTGCAAGTTGAACTATAGAATATACATGTAGTTCTGGTTGATTCGACTAGCCAGAATAGTTTTGTTTTTAGGCTACCTAGCACCTATTATATCGCATTTAAAGATAATAATGTTATTGTTGTTGTTGTTGTTGTTGCTGCTGCTGCTGCTGCTGCTGATACTGAGGCTATTGTTTCTGATCGGTTGGTTTTGTGTGTGTATTTTGTTTGGTTGATAAAGCACGTTAACGAGTGGTTATGATTTCATAAAAAAAACGTAACAAATTGTTTCAATTCAAATATCTCCTTGTTTATTATTGGTTGCCTGGCATGCACATGATTGCAGAATTAGCAAGTAATGGAACTTTTTTATCACGATTGTGGCAAGCTCAATCGCTCGGAAAATACGTATTCTCCTGAGAATTGAAACAATTCAAAAATCCCATAAATCAGTAAATTTTTGTCAGTTTTGATTCAGTCCTATGATTTCACAGAATTTCGTTGTACAATATTATGGGGGTAAGATATTTTGAATGTAAACCTAATTTATGGCGGATTTCGCGTATCTCTTTTTAAAATCTTTCATGCTATTTGATAAGTATTCAAACAAAATGCATTAAAAATATCGCTGATTTTCAAAAGCTGCAGTTACGAGGTTTTCGTTGCAAAGCAGCGTTATACAGAAAGTATAGGTCTTCTAAAATGAGTGGCAACAATAGACCATTTCATTTATATAGGGATATGTGGCTATTGATTTTAGATTAAAATCATGTTATGAGATAAATTACCTGTTTAAGACGTTGTATAACTCATCGGCTATAACTGTAGAGTTGTATACAAACACTTTACCTCTTGTTGTTGATAAATGGCCCAACACAAACACTTCCTCTTTTGGGAATAAAAGAATTAGGACATTAATTCGCTCGTATAGCTTACGACACATGGTTTGGTAAATGTTAAAACTATGTATTTGGTTTTTAGTGTTTGTATACAAGTCTACACTTATAACCGATAGATTATATCTATCATTGAGACATCGGGTTAATTACGGTATAATTTATAAAAACAAAATGTAAACATCTGTCACTCCCAATAGACATACTCACGAAAATCACAATTTTGATTTCGGTGTCAAAACAATAGAAAGAAAATAAAAAATATAGAAAGAGAATGTTTTTGGCATAATTTTATCCTGTTTTAAAAAGAGAAAAAAGCCAATACGACGTCACGTGTGCCCGAATTAGCTTTGCGGTTGTGAATAATCAAATCCTACACTAAACAGATTAAATCTGGCCAAGTGGGACCGAAAGATGACAGTTCTGATAAATTTTCTCACGTCTTTCGCAATTTAAAACGGACAATGACAAAAAATGCACAGAAAGTAGCAATGCACCGTTTTCTCTTCTTTAAAATCCTTTAAAATATTTTTCATGCATGGGTCTTTGTAAAACTCTTTTCAAAATATGTCGAAGATTTAGGTCGAAATCACAGCTTTCTTCCTTTTCTATATTTATCTAAACGACAACATCTTAAATTGGTTTGATTTGAAAACTGCTACCGGTGACAATATGGGCATTGAAAAAGAAGGGATTATTAACAAAAAAAATCGAAGAAAATGTTGAGACAAATGGAGAAGATGCTGGTAAATGCATCAATGTTTTATCAACTCTTTTATGTGAATGATGTACATAAATATATAATTATTTACACCAGTTTTATCGTATGCAGCAGCTTTCAACTTTGTCTGGTCTCAAAACGTGTTGTTTGGGAAAGGGTTGAATGAAATAGAACAGAAAAGTGCTAAATTTATATCCATCTCAGCATAAGTCTTGCATATATACGTTAATTCTTGCTGTAAATAATTAAATGACGGCACCTAGCCTACGCAAAACAGATTAAATTCGGCCAAGTGGGACCAAAAGTTGGCACTTTTAATAAATTTTCCCACGTCTTGTTACCAAGGTATATGCTCCATTAAGAAACGCTATTTTACAAGTCTGCATTTATTCATTTATTCAATTATTTACTTTATTCATTCCAACACATCGACGCCTCGTTGGTGCCCTATAAAAAAAGCTTTGGAAAACATTGTGGTAAATGAAGAAATTGCTTGTGACAAGCAAATTTTCATATCCAACAATGTTTTCTTCCAAAAAAGACAGAAAAAAAGGAAATTTCGCTGACTTGAAATTGTCGTCTGCAACATCTTTGATTTCGGACCAGTCTTAAGTTATTTTGTTCTGGGAAAGGGTAAAACCCGGTCATTTGAGACTAGCAGACGACAGTTCTAGTAAATTTTCTCTTGTTCGTCGCCAAGATAATGGTACCGACGCATAATTTTAATAAACGTAATTTAAAACCCCGGAATACGAGCAAAAATAGCACCGAACGTGACAAAGTTTATAAATTACTAATTGTTTAGTGCGTGTTGGTTTCGATGTTTGTTAGCCTACTTTATTTGCAAGAAAAACTGTTTTCTGCTCTATATTCTGCATTTCATCCCAGTAAAAAATCTTTTAATCTTTAGCTACGGATGCAAGTGATGGAGTTTGAACATTCTTAATTCGCCGGATATCTAACCGAACTGCCTGTCTAGCCTGACCATTGCTGCTCTGGTATTTCAAACTAGACTTTTTACCAAGAGTTTACCTGAAGTTTCAGAGCCCTATTTCAAGTTAAGTCTGAAGCAGCTTCCCGTTTGAAGCAGTCAAATATTTGGTCGTCTGGCAACAATTTTAAAAATATCCTAACAATAGTAGCCTATATAAACGAAGGACACGTGATCAAATTCCAGAGGGAGTCTTTAAATGAAATGTTGATACTTATTTATTGTCTTATCGTTAATATTTCTAAAACTATGAGACAGTTATGTAGTAAATGTCAAATTTACAATCTATATTCGTGGTCCCAAATGGCGATGATTCAATATTTCGCTGATTTCAACAAAAACATCGTAACTGCAGCTTGTTTTAAGCTGCAGTTACGAGGTTAATGTTGAAAGGCGACAACATAGCCTGCAGCAGCATCCAATCTGAAGAAGTCAAAGAGGTGGTCGTCTGGCAACAATTTTGAATATTTCCCAACAATAAAGAAAAGTCACGTGGTCAAATTCCAGAGGGAGTCTTTAAATGAAAGGTTGATACTTATTTATCCTCTTATCGTCAATATTTCTAAAAGTATGAGACAGTTGTGTAGTAAATGTCAAATTTACAATCTTTATTCGTGATCCCAAATGGCGATGATACAATATATCGTCGCTTTTCAATAAAAAAAACCTCGTAACTTCAACTTGATTTAAGCTGCAGTTACGAGGTTTTTGTTGGAAAGCGACATGTATGAGCTAGGATCTGGAAAACTGTATCCTTTTGACATTGGACAGGCCAAAATCTTTACTAGCCCTCAGTGGCAAACGCATTATTTCAAACTATCGCATATTGTTCATCTTGGTAAAGTTTATGGCGGTAACATTTTAGACTTGTTATAATTTAAAAGTGGTGCAAAGGACATAAGCATGTTTTGAAAAATAGAACAAAAACGATATTAGACAAAGACAAATATTTTAGAGAAAAGGAAGAAAGTGCTGACCAAGTTTTCATGGTGCTTTTCAATTTGGGACAACAGAGCAAGAGGTTTTTTTTTATTGTGAACAGGCTAAACCGGTATAATTAGGATTCCATTTTTGCGCCTACATTGCCAACAGTGGCTTTGACATACAAAGCATCTTTACAAAAGGCTGAAAAAGACAAGTATTCTAAAATAATTGGATTGGGGTCCTTTTTGTAGGTAATTTACCTCTGGAATAACCGAACCCTCCCCAATACGAAAATCATTTCATGCTTATTTAAGATTTAAAGACCCTCAAAATGATCACCACTTTCTTGCCATACAGAAATGTATCAAACACACACTTGTAAATACACTTCAAATAATTTGATTCACCGTGCCGGATTTCAAGATTATGCTTCAAGAAGAAAATAATTTACACATATATTTTACTCTATATTCATATGCAAGGGGATAATTTTGGGCATTTTTGTCAAATATTTCCATAAGTATGCATTAATTCAAAATTCTAAGCCGTCCAAAAATGCTTAATTTTATTTGGAATGGAAATGGAACACAGTTTAGGAATTTCATACAGGCACTTTTCAAATTACGAATCTGGGTCTTTGGTTGAAATGAGGGGTTTGATACCTTAATTTGAGTACAAAATAAAGTTGCTTTGATGTTACATGCGTATAGAATTCATTAATAAATATTGAGAAAAGAAATCTTGGAAAAGAAAACATGCTGATTATTAGCACTGTCTTCTTTTCATTGAATGTTATCGACAGCTATTTCATATTTTATAAAATATTGGTTATCATTTTGGGGCATTTTCTCTAAAAGACAAGCTACAATTACGACGCCATTATATTCTTCTACAATGAGCTGAAAATGTAGGTCGTGTAGGTTTGTATTGTTATATTACAAGGTTTTAAGAACTCTTTCTCTGCCACAATAGAATGAATCTGGCCTAGAGAAACGATTTACAGAATTAACCTATATATTTACACAATAAGACGTACTTCCATTAGCATCTTTTTACCAAGGTGAATGCTTTTATCCAAATAGGCCAGGTATTTTGTTAGCTCAATGGTTAATGTCTTTGAATTACCCCAGCTATCTATTCTATTTATCCACCAAAAGCAGTAATGTATTAACCCATTACCAAACGGCAAAAAATTAGGCTGGTCCAAATTCAAAGATGATGCAGACGACAAATTCAAGTGCATGAAATCGTGCATTCTTTGGTAATTTTGTGTAGAAAACATTTTGGTAAATGAAGAACTTGCACAATGTTTTCCAAAGCCAGTAACTGGAAAGGAGTCAAAAAGAGTCATTGTTTGGGAACGGTTTAAGCCATTACCAGACGACAAAGTTTTGGACTGTTCCAATTTGAAAGGTGTTGCAGACGACAATTTCAAGTTGATGAAATATTAGAAATATTTCCATTTTGGTCAAGAAAACATTGTGGAAAATGAAGAAATTGCTTGTTACAAGCAATTTCTTCATTTTCTACACTGTTTTCCCAAGCGTTTTCTTGCGAGGGAGTCAAAAGGTTTCACTGTGCAGTGGGCCTAATGGGTTAAAATAATCGATTTCCCAACCATATCTCGCATAACATCTTCATTACATAGATGGAGCAGGATAGATTTTGACCAGACTGCACACATGCACTATCTGTTATAGGTCAATTCTGCTCTCGAAAGCCACCAGAGTCGTTTGTCTCTTTCTCAGCTTAGGGCATCGTCCGGGTAGTAAGTCGCCAATAATTATCAGTTCTGAAGGATGAATTTAATGCTGTCTATCAGTGATAAGTAATATAATTGCGTTATTGACGTCAAGTGACAAACAACTTGGCACTCAAAATAGCACGTATCATAGACAAAACGAATGACGGTCGTTATGCAATTAGTATCTAGATAACGGTCGGCACTGGTCCTTGGCCGTTTACTAAGCAACAAAACCAGCTACTGTATTATCACGTTTCTTTATTAAGAATTGGGAATGAGCGATTGTATATTGACCGATATAGTTGCCTTTCATAGAGATCCTTGTAAATGCAGCTAAAATAAGTGATTATATGTGCAGGTGAAAGGGGTGTCACTCCGTGAGCTACACCATATTTGTAGAAATAAATAGAAAATGGTCTCAAAGAAGCTACTTTTCAGAGACATTCTTATTTCATATTCAATATATTTGCCAGACAATCTCTTGCGCCGAAATATGTAAATCGTCTCATTCAGACAAGTGAATGCATCAAAGTCGAAGTTTGTTGAAGATTCTTGACTAAATATGACATTTGATAGGCAAATCTGTATTTTGATTTAAGTCATCGATAAACTATTAGGTATTGCAGAAAGATATTGACATGAAATCGGTTTAATTAAGGTTTAGGAACTGAGAATGAAATGCAGAGCCAGAGGCGAAATTTGAAAAGTTCAAGTAATTCCTAAACTGTGTTACATTTCCATTCCAAATACAAACACAAGCATTTTGCATGGTTTAGAATTTTGAATTGATGCATACTTATGGAAATATTTGAAAAAAAAATGTTCAAACTTACCTCCCTTGCATATGAATATAGAGTAAAATAACATTTGTAGATTATTTTCTTCTTGAAGCATAATTTTGAAATCCGGCAAAGTGAATTAACTTATGCGAAGAGTATTTACAAGTGTGTGTAATTTGATGCATTTCGTATGGCTAGAAATTGGTGTTTTTATTTTCAGTTCGTAAACCTTAAGCGCACGATAAATGACCTAGCAGAGCATCTCTAGCTATTAGCACGAGATGCTCTGTCTGGTCATTTTCGTGAACTACCTCTACAAACACGGTCAATATTTTTCTGCAATACTGTTCGAGAAAAGGTACGGCAAATTGACTGAGTAGTATTAGAATTGAAAGGTCGAATACAGTAACTGTAGTATACTATCGGAACCATATTTGGAAAAAGATCCAAAGCTAGCACAGACATGACAATTAAGCATATTTATTGATTCTTTAGAAACCGTAATTGGATTTCTGTTTTAAATTTATTTCAACCTGCAGACTCGGGAAATGTAGCAGTTTCACATTAAACGTTTGTTAATGCCCCAACAATAGGTACTATTCCATACTGCAGACGACAAAATTAGATGAAAAGCAATATTTATGTTAGAGACACGCCGAAATATTTTTTGTCTATCTCCATTCCATCAATTAATTCAATTTAATCATTAGGCAAATCAGTCGTAAATGACGCAATTTGCAAGAAATGCCGCATTTTTTTCCAACACCACAATTAAGCAAACTTAATATCGCATAGAGATACTTTCCAAGCGGACTGACCCAAATTGGAAAAAGAAGCAGAAAATGTATGGATGCTCACTCTCCAATCTTTCAATTTATTTTGTCGCTTTCGTCTAATCTGCGTTTTCATCTTTTTTGTACTGCACTGAGTGAAGGTCTACGTTTGTTCATCTAAAATGCCAATGAAAGTCGAAAAGTTGGTTTTACGTTAATTAGTGATAGCATTTCTAATTAGCCTACATTGTATGTAAATAAATAGAGGCTGTATAGTAGATTATACGCGAAATTTAACATTCCAATGCGCTCAGCGAATTGAATGTTCATATCGCGTAGAATCGCTAGCGGTTCAATCGCTAGCGGTTCATTGGAGACGTGGGCGTGGCTATGTATACACGTCACATAAACTAGCTGGCAGTCCCGTTTACGCGAAATATAGCAGCGAAATTTCAAATTATACTGCAATTTCATTGGTCCAAAAAAAGTAGGTCGAACACTAATGATGAATAAAGAAACAAATGATTGAAAATCTTCTCAGATATGCACAATTAGCAAAAGTCTAATTATAGTCTGCAACATCCCAACGTCGAACTGCGACTTAGAATATCCTTTGTCAAACGATTAAATTTTAGACTGTTCCAATTTGATAGATGATGCAGGCGACACAAAAGAAAAAATATCTATAAAAAGATGAAAAAGAATTATAGCAAAGAAAGAAATAGGCATGTTTTGTCAAACCTTTCCAAACTCCATTTTGTCATCTGCTATCTCTTTTTAATCAGAATCAGAACCTAACATTTTTTTCCATTTGGAAACGGTTAACAAATAACCAAATGAGACGCCAAGTTGGAAAATCTTATCGACGACAATTTTTGTTGAACGGAATTTTACATACTATTGGTCTTTCTACGTAGAAAACATTGTGGAAAACGAGGAAATTGCTGTGACAAGTAATTTCTTCATTTTCACTATGTGCCCCAAAGCCCTTATCTTATACGGCACCAAACGGAGTCCCTGTGTGGTAATGGATTAGGTAACCAAGATTTTGCCTAGAACCATTTTTCTCTCAGACCAAATTTCTACTCAGTCCAGGCGAATATTTGATATGTAGTTATCTATTCTTTTCTGACACTCCAATCACAAGAACTAACTATCTGCCGGTCTATTAACATTATCCCAAGCAAGACCTGGTTTTGACGACCTTATTCGAAAAGGATTGATAAACATTGAGACAAAAGAAGAAAATGCTGATAATCACACATTGATTTTTCTCCTTTTGCCTCAATATTTTCAATGTAATAGTGTGCACAAATCTTACTATTTTCAACACCTGTGTTGTCGTCTGCAGCAGCTTTTCCATCGGAACACCTTAAAATTTTGTAGTTTGGGAAAGGGTTGAGCAGTCTTGTTCGTGTGCCATATTTAGTGATACAATATTACTGTGTGGAAACAACAGAACATAATATAAAAAATATGCACCGTGACTTTTTAGCGAGCCAGGACTTTATGTCCGGGGAGCTAATGTCACAGCCCTAGTGTCGCGTCGCGTCAGCGTCGGCGTCGCGTCTTCAAAAGTTTTAACCTGGTCTATATCTCAGGCACTATTAGAGATACAGCCTTGATTCTTCACATATGAATACCTCATGCCAAGACTTTCATTAGGGATCATGACATTTGACCTAGTGACCTTGACCTTGGAGTTTGACCTTCTTTAAAAAAAAACTTTAACCTGGCATATATCTCATGCAATGTTACAGATAGAGCCTTGATATTTCACATATGGATACCTCATGCTATGACCTTGACCTTTAGACCAGGACCTTTGACCTAGTGACATTGACCTTTGACCTTGAACTCTTTTTTCTGCGACAAGCTGTACGCGCACAACTCTTGTTTCTGATAGCCTCCGACAACCAAAATATCAATCGGCCAATTAAAAGAGTAATATTTAACCCATTACATGAATGCAAACTTTTAGACTTGTCCAAGTTCAATATGACGTTACAGACGAGAATTTCAAGGGAATAAAAAATTTACATATCGTCGTTTTAAATACAAAACCTCGTCTCTCGTTTTGGAAAATTTTAAAGGGGAGGGAAAAAGTGTAATAACTTTTCCCAAACTGAAATGTTTTACCAAAATATCAATCGGCCAATTAAAAGAGTAATATTTAACCCATTACATGCATGCAAACTTTTAGACTTGTCCAAGTTCAATATGACGTTACAGACGAGAATTTCAAGGGAATAAAAATTTACATATCGTCGTTTTAAATACAAAACCTCGTCTCTCGTTTTGGAAAATTTTAAAGGGGAGGGAAAAAGTGTAATAACTTTTCCCAAACTGAAATGTTTTACTTGAAATTTGGACATAAATGTTCACAAATATAATGTATCATTAATACTGATCAGTAAAAATATCTCAAAACCATCGAGCATTGTATAAACTGGGCACACAAGTTTGTACTTTGAAAATCGCAAGAATCGACATATAAGGTTTTGCATTTACACCGACGACATAATTATTGGTCTTTCTCATGAATCTGGATAGAAAGTATTGTGAGAAACCAAACGACAGATTTCTCGGCTGCTCAAAATTCAAAGATCGTGCAGACGAAGTTATTCAGAAAACATTGTGGGAAATGAAGAAATTGCTTGTCACAAGCAATTTCTTCATTTTCTACGATGTTTTAAAAGACATTGCTTGTCACAAACATTTTTTTTCATTCTCAATGATGTTTTAAAAAGCCATTATCTTGTGCGTAGTCAAAAAGAGTCACTTGGTGGTAATGGATTAATAAATAATAAGTAACCGCGTATCGAATATGCCTGGACACCTCTCAGTGAAAATATCGTTTTGTCTTCCCTGTTTTGACAAAGTTCGGTCAAGATTGGCTTATATTTACAGATGCTAGATTGTAAACACCAAATTAAGAACAGACAGATGGACAGATAGAGAGACAAGCGACTGACGAAAAGCAATCAAAATAGCTCAATTTGAACATTTTGTGCTAAGATGAGCTAATACAAGCGTTACCATACATTTAAGATGCTAAACAAGCAATTCTTTCTATGAAATATTCATGCCTGTTTCACGCTTGATTTTGGAATATTTTACCCCACCCACTCTGTTAAGATAACAATTGCAACCTCATTATCTGATGTTTTCGTGTACACAAGGCTCTTATCGTCCTCCTATTGGTATTTTATGGTGATTTATAAAGAAATGCTTGGTTCAGAAACGAAATAGTACTTCTTATAATTTTTGGCATTTTTATCAAGAAATCAAGGGCATGTAATCCAGAATATACAAAAGCAATTTTGAAAATTTTCATATTACAAATTATGGTTATATATCTTTATTCACCACCAGAAAGATAAATCAGATGAAATGAGAAAAAAAAGCCTGTTGTGGTTTTTCGTAAAGTTAGTCTATCCAAAAATCCTGAAAATTCATGAACGTGTTTATTGCCCCTTTTCTCCTGTACATGACATCCAATGGAATAAACAACAACGTGTATTTAAAGTGCATGACACATACATTTCACTGCATCACCAGTTTTTAAGATATAAATTGTTAGTAAAGCTGTATAAGAAATTGATTACCATCTATTGGCATAGTGAGTGACTTACCCCACCCACTTTGATTTAATATATATTCCAAACCAAGGCTCTGTTCAAGTTGATACTTTGCCTACATTAGGTCAATATGTTAGTGGCTATGTATGGCGAAAATGAAGAAAATCGGGCTGGGTCACGGAAAGGGCCTTATTGACACTCATCCTCTGTTCATTTGTTTAATTACAATGTCGTAAAATATATCAAATAGGCAAACGGAAAGTTCATTTTTTGTCACAAAAAGTAAATATGACTGAAAAGGTTATATGCTATATTTGTTAAATATTTAGTATATGTATCAACTTTCTTTGAACAATCTAGAATTGTTGTATGAGGGAAGGTTTTGAAACGATGTTATCTTTTTTTACGATCCCAGAGGTCAAAGAACTGAAAGAGGCAGTATTTCGACCTGCATAGAAATACGGAAACCAACAAAAGGTCAGATAATTCTCTTTCTTAAATATGGAGTCCTTATCTCCCCAAGTAACGGCAAAGGAAAAGTGCAGTTATGTGACTAGGAAAACGTAACTTCAGCTTTTCTAAGCTGAAGTTACGACATTTTGGTGATACAACGACTATTCTTGGTGAGCTCTAGGGTCAAAGATCTAAAGGGATATTTCAGCTCGGCAAAACACGGGAAACAATAAATACTTATAATTGACACTATGGTGCTTCTGGGCTTTCGTAGATTTCTTCATGACTTCCGGTCCTTTCGGCTGTTACTAAAATTACTTTACTTTCCATCTTAACGACGGAGGTCCTTATCACACGAACATGTTTCATTGTCCCTTTCCCAAACAAGACCAGTTTTTGACGTGCCTATTAGAATATGATTGGAAAAACATTGAGACAAAAGAAGAAACTACTGATAACCAGCAGTTTCTTCTTTTATCTCAATATTTTGTGTGCTATATTGAGCACAAATCATCATTTGTTTTGTCGTCTGAAGCAGCTTTACAATTGGACGACACTAATATATTGTTTTGGAAAATAAGTCCAGAAGACATAGTGTTGGATTTGTCCAGCTTAGCAGGTGGAATCTTCAACATGACTACATTAATAAAATGACCAAGTGTCAAAGCATGCTAAAATTATCAAAAACGTCTGCAAGAAAATTTCCATTTCCGATTTCTAAGTATTAAATTTGTAGGTCTATACCTTAATACATACATTGTAGCCATATATCACTTGGCTTTTAAAAAATTAAAGTTAATGCAGATTCTCAGTTTATGTCCTATCTTAAAAGATCTGTCGACCATGACGTCATCGATGTAATCTATGGGACAAAACCATTAGATTTTCCCTTATTCGTCCATAAACGTCTATTACGAATTAAGTACAGAATAGATAAGATATTTCCTTAAAGGGACATTTCATTCTAATTTCAATTTTTTAAAGTATGTCTTGATGCCAAGATTGGTTATTCTAATGAGTATAAATACTATTGGTTTTTAGCTCACCTGAGCACGAAGTGCTCAAGGTGAGCTATTGTGGTCACTTTTGTCCGTCCGTCTGTCCGTCTGTCCGTCTGTCCGTCCGTCCGTCCGTCCACAATTTCGTGTTTACACTCTAGCATCTACAAATATAAGCCAATCTTGACCAAACTTGGTCAAAACATGTATGGCCATAAGATCTCGGATGAGTTCGATTATGGGTCAGATCGAACTAGAAAGTCGGGAGTTATCTGCCCTTGAATGCGAAAAATACTTAGTTTTGACATTGTTTACACTCTAGCATCTACAATTATTGATCAATCAAGACAAATCTTGGACATAAGATTGCAGACCATAAGATCTTGGATGAGTTCGATTTTCAGTCTGATCTGACCAGAAAGACGAGAGTTATGTGCCCTTGAATTTGACAAAATTGTCATTTTCTGCTGTTTTTGACCTTGTTTACACTCTAGAATCTACAATTATTCATCAATCAAGACAAAACTTTGACACAATGTTTGGGACCATGAGATCTCGGATGAGTTTGATTTTCAGTCTGATCTGATCAGAAAGTCGAGAGTTACTTGCCCTTGAATTTGACAAAATTGTCATTTTTGGCTGTTTTCGACGATGTTTACACTCTAGAATCTACAATTATTGATCAATCAATCCAAAACTTGGACACAATATTGGGGATCATAAGATCTGGGATGAGTTTGATTTTCAGTCTTATTTGATTAGAAAGTTGAGAGTTATGAGCCCTTGAATTTGACAAAATTGCTGTTTTTGACTGTTTTCGACCTTATTTACACTGTAGAATCTACAATTTTTGACCAATCAAGACAAATCTTGGACACAAGGTTGGAGACCATAAGATCTCAGATGAGTTTGATTTTCAGTCTGATCTGACCCGAAAGATTAGAATTATGTGCCCTTGAATTTGATGAAATTGTCGATTTCAGCTGTTTTTGACATTGTTTACACTCTATAATCTACTATTATTTATCAATTAAGACAAAACTTGAACACAATGTTTGAGACCATAAGATCTTGGATAAGTTTGATTTTCAGTCCGATCTGATCAAAAAGTTGAGAGTTATGTGCCCTTGAATTTGATCAAATTGACGTTTTCGACTGCTTTAGACCTTGTTTACACTCTAGAATCTACAATTATTGACCAATCAAGACAAATCTTGGACACAATGTTGGATATCATAAGATATCGGATGAGTTTGATTTTCAGCCTGATCTGACTAGAAAGTAGAGAGTTATGTGCCCTTGAATTGGACAAAATTGCTGTTTTTGGCTGTTTTCGACCTTGTTTATACTCCAGAATCTACAATTATTTATCAAACAAGACAAATCTTGGACACAATGTTGGGCACGATGAAATCTTGGATGAGTTTGATTTTCACAATGTTATTGACCATAAGTTTGTTTTCAGTCTTAAAGTCGTAAATATTTTTTGAATTGAAGAAAAGTGTTGCTTATATCATTTTGGTTCAGGTGAGCGATATAGGACCATCATGGTCCTCTTGTTTAAAGTTGTTGCCAATAAGCGAGAAACACACATTTAAAGTTGAGACATAATCGATAAATTGCATATAAATCCGAACTGTTGTCCACAACAATTTGCTCAATTTTAACACAAAAATATAAATTTCTCGTAAACGGCGCAATATTTTGGCTTGAAAATTTCAGAATTTTCATACGGAAATATGCTCTTTCAGGTAAAAATAAAAGTAAAATTTATGACAAAAAATTCTGAAATGTCACTTTAAAACGCTCTTAGTCGTGTCTCTGTTGACCTGCATGTAGCCATTTCAAAATGGAAACTTTTAGATATATTCAAATTCAACTATGTTGCAGGCTTTTTATGCTTCAATTGTCTAAGCCAAGTATTCTTTGAAGAAAAGCTTAAGATGCTTCTTTCCTTAAACTCACACTATATACACTTTATATTATAAAGGTCACAGACATTTGCCATTCCTTAGAAAGTACAAAGCTTCTTCTAATAATTTATAATTATATAATTATCCAGCTCTATACTGACGCCTGCGGTTGTCTCTTCTTTTTCTAGAATTAATAAAACATTCCTTTATTTTGTGAAACATGTACGAGATACGTGGCTTATAAAATTTCCGTAAAGGTACCAATTCACGTAATTTACGTTAAAGTAATCGTGTATTCTCTTGTCAACTCGGTGCCAGATTAGCAGTTCAATATGGCATTACATGCGCGGATCCAGGGGGGGGGGGTCAGGGGGTCATGACCCCCCCCCCCCCCCTGGAATTGGCTGAATATTGAATTTTGACTATATAACTTCTTTAATTTAAAGCCATTATTTGGGCTTTGACCCCCCCTCCCCCCCCTGGAAAAAAATCCTGGATCCGCCCTTAAAACATTGAACATACATATGATTTTCATTCAATGTGTATTTGGAGGGCCAACGAGGTTACGCAGGGAATGTTGGTGTTTAACATTTTTTATTAAGCACTCTTTGTAAACAAAGTGACCAATGGCCGTAGCATACATCGCACTTGTGACATCGTTACAAGTACACAGGTCTTTAATTTCTCTACCGTCATGACCTACATCATATGGCGCTATTTATTGTTGAGGCACTCTTAAATGCTCTGCCCCAGGATTCGATGTTGCTTAAGGAACAAACATCATCGATGACACTTATACATGCTTTCCAGCACATTTATTGACAATTTGACCAATGGATGTAAGCATCACACAGTTTTTGGTGTTACAAGTACATCTTTAATTGCTCTACTCTACCGCCTTGACCTATATCGTATGACGCTATTTATTGTTGAGGCACTCTTACATGCTCCTTCTAGCAATCCGAAAGAGCAAATATCGTTGCTTTAAACAAAATAGATAATGGACCTTACCACCCAAAGCTTTTGGTGTTATTATAGGTACATTTACAATTGCTCTGTTGCCATGAACTAGTTCATCATGAGTTAGCTAGTGATAAGTAGGCGCAAATGATCTTGGTGGGAATTCGATGTTTCCGAAATAGTAACTATCATTGCTTTCCTTGAAGAAATCTCGTAATTACAGCTTGTTTAAAGCTGTAGTTACGAAGTCTGCAAAAAAATCGACGACACCTTTTGGCGGTTCTAACTCAAGGAAACCTCAAGTACTTAAAGTCCAAGATAATGATAGTTAATCACGCAACATTTGGTGTTATAAGTGAGATTGTTCTGCTCCCTTGACCTATATATCCTTGCTTTTCAACAAAATCTTCGTAACTGCAGTCTAGAACAAGATAAGGTTACAAGGTTTTTGAAGGAAAGCGACTATATCGGTGTAATATTTGACTAGCTGCTCTTTGATCCCTCTTTTATGTGGTACTTATCAAAGTCAGTGCATCTAATCGGAAATGCACGCAATATGTTAATCTTCCATGCTCTGATTTAAGTGAAATGTTGTCTAATAAGTTGATGAAAACAACAATTAAACATACGTGTAATAGGCCTATAACATAATATTGTTGTCATTATTTAAAATATTTTCTGTATGCATTCAATACGCTTGGCACCAATTGGAGAATGCCAGAGATAAGTGGTGATGACTTTTCAAAATGCAGTATTCATTTATTTTTCACCAAACCCCATGTTGTGGGTACTCACAGAGACGATTCAAATGAATAACCACAGCCTAGGGTTTGGATTCTAAATAAAATGCATAATGTCTTTACCCCCTTCTTGTCTGTTGCTCTGGTGTAACCTGTAGCATCTGTCACAGAACAGCAAGGACCCAGAACAAACATTTAATTATCTATTGTTCTGATGATATTGATTTTGATTATTTTTTCAAATGTACCCGAGCCTTTTTCCCGGCCGAATCTCAAACGTTTCGACAGGAAGCACTGTTGCAAGCTCTCAAAACATCAAGCTTGTTTACTTCTTTACGATTTTGAATCACGCAACAATGAGCCTGATAAGTTCCTCCTGTAATTGTTATGGCTGACGTGACCTAGATGCACTTTCTGATAAGCTGCTCATAAAAGTTAGATACTTCTTATGTAATCTTTTTCCAAGTAAGTCAATATTAGACTGCTCGAATTTGAACGACCGCAGGATAGGCCACAAACATTATTTGTTGATATAGATAGGATTTTTGTAGGTAAACTTAAAGTAATTGTTGGCAAATGTTATCATCAATTTTTGTTTTTGCCCAAATGTTTTTCCAAGCATTGTTTTACTGTAGACGTGTTGCTTGGAACAAGGTTGAATGTGGATTTGATACCATTTGGCGTTCATGGCTTCTTAGCCGGGATATAAAAAATCGCCGGAAATCTGTTGACTATCCTTCTAAAAATCACAAGAATTAAAAATTGGCTTTGTCTGGTAGATTTATATAAGTCCATCAAAATGTTTTGATTCATTTTCACACTTTCTGGGCAAAATTTTTGTAATTCCTGTTCATCGAATCCAGAATCTTTTCGCTGTAAGATGTATGTAAATGAATTATTCTTAGACCCAGATATTCATTTTAGCATATAAATCATTATGTCATCTTTGTAGAGATAGGGCCAGTATTTGACACACTTCGTGACAAAATATGTATCTCGGTCGTCATCTTGATTCATCGTCCTTGTCTAGTAATCCTCCTTCCACGAAACGCCTGGTTTGGACAGTCCCGAAGAAAAAAGTCAGAAAGCATTGAAGAAAAAGAAGAAAATGCTGATCATCAGCATTTTCTCCTTTTATTTCTATATTTTCTGTGCTGAAATACAATATATTTCTCTATTTTAATCAGTTCTAATTTTATCGTCATCAAAACACGCCTAATCAAACCAGTATAAAATCATATTTTTTGGGAAAGAGTTAAAATGAATAAATCATCGACAATCTACTGTTTACAAGACTCTGTCATTACCAGAATGCATAAACATGCATCATGCAAATCACCATTACCAAAATGCACGAAAATGGATCAGGATATTAAAATTCGGTCAATAACATTTTCCCTTTGCGAAATGTAAATTTGTTTCAGTAGAAAAAAAGTAACCTAAAATTACGAATATCAAATCGTTGCAACCCCAGAAATGAATGGGTGATCAATTGGTCAACAAATCTGTTGATTTCTAACTGTCATTCATTTAATTCAAGTCAACTGAAAATTATTTGAAAAAAAAGAATTTAAGAAAAAATCTGCCGAGGAAAATTGGTCATGAGAGTGTCCACATCTGGCCTCCCAACCCGACAGCTAAATGTCCATAAATGTTTCGACCGTCTGTGGCACAAAAATCCCTGTTTAATTGTAGCCCGAGAGGCATTAACTGGAAACCGTCAAAGAACATCTGCGTTTTCTTGGAAAAATCTTTCGTCGGGCAGACACGTTTCTGTATTCGTCTTTTTAGATATGAAAACATATATAAGATAAATTGTGGAACAGTGGGACTTTTGGTAGCATTTTATACCACGAAGGAACCCGAGCGTTGAAAGATTAAGATATACACGTATACTTGTGCATTATCATTTTTACTCGTAATTAAAGAAGTCATAAGATTTCGAAATGGATCCTAATCAGGCTGCTTGTATACATGGACTGTTCTGAATACATACAAGTGTAAGATGCCAGAAAGGGCCCCTTCCGTGTGCTTCGTCAATCAAATTCCATTTTAAATCAAAAGATGCAATCTTGAAACTTTATTAGATAACGCATAATTGGAGGCTACACTTTTAGAAAATGCGCATGATAGAGAGCCTTGCAGTCTTGAGAAAAAATCGAATTTATTCATTAGTACTGTTGATCAAATTTCACTTGGGCCAACCTTGTTAGTTGAGTGTCCTATATATTCCAGAATGGGGCTCACAGCATATATGAAACGGTAAATGGGGTTTAAAAATATTGCGATCTTATTAAAAAATTTTATAAGGCCAGCAATTAATGTCATATGACACAGTTCCGTTTATCAATACAATGTTAAAATTCCTCAACTTCCAAGTCCCAACTCTTTGAAGACATCTCGATATATTTTTAACTTGTTACAACAAATAAGAATCCAAGTCTAACACAGACAAGTGACTTCTTTCCTCGTCTGCTAAAAACTAAGACGGGTGCTTTCAATTTGGGTCTGTCTTAAAACCCTTTCCCAAACGACAAAATTTTAGGGTGATCCCCTTCAAAAACTGCCACAAATGACAAAATGGATATTATCCAAGATAGGATTTGTGTAAAATATGACATAGAAAATATTGAGACAAAAGAAGAAACTGCTGGTTATCAGCAGTTTCTTCTTTTGTTTCGATGTTTTCCCAAGCCTTTTCTATTGGGGACGTCAAAACCAGGTCTTGTTTGGGAAAGGGTTAATGTGTCGTCTTCCAAAGAGGAAAATGTATTTATAAGTTTCTGTTGGCCACGACGGAAATAATTATTTCCCCCAAAAAGACATGATTCAAACGTCGTGAATGAGGACAATGTTGAAAAGCACTACAAGAAAAGAAGAAAATGCTGCTATGACATTACTCTCTTAAGAACAGAGCACATTCTCTCTTCATTCCATTTTGATATAATGATGCTCTGTTCCCGCGGGGCCATTTCACGTCTAATCTCGGGGCCTTGGCGGGATTTCGGTATCCAATCGTTGGCTTTACACAACAAAACAATTTAAAAAGCTGATACAAACTTTCATTGGCTGACGCTTTAAATTACCGGCTTCAGCCAAAAATAGAAGCGACGTAATGTATACGTAATCAAACAAGATGAAACTGAATGATTTTAATTCGATAATTCAAATGTTACCGGCTTCAGCCAAAAATAGAAGCGACGTATTGTATACGTAATGATCATGCAAGATAAAACTGAATGATTTTGATTCGATAATTCAAATGATGTGCTATAATTAGATTATGACGACCAAATAGGATGTTTGTGTACAAAAAACGGCAGAGGTCATATTTGACGGTTAATCAATAGACCTCGGCTTTGGAGAGTACTATGACATGAGTATTTCTCCGGTTTGGTATCATTAATATTGTGGTCTGCATCGCCTTTGAATTCCAACCGCCATATTTTTATTCGTTTAGAAAATGGATATTCCTCTTATGCCTGGACTTATCCGAGACTGTTGAAGACGCAAATTTTGTCCTTAACGCGTCCTCCTTACAGGAAATTGTATAAGTGTCTGTCGGCACGTCGGAAATACGGAAATTACCAATTTGTCTTATATGTCTAACAGACTCCTTAATTCTCTTATCGAGGGTACTAATCTGTTGAAGACCCAAATTGTGTCCACAATATGTCGTTAACTGGTTTCAAGACATTATATATCTATCTAGAGCTAAATCACGAGGGGAATCCTTTGTGTGCTCGAATTTCGGCTTGGTGAATAAACGTTCTGACATTACAAAGGTAACTTGATACTCCACATGGAATTGGTAGTTTGTAGCTCAGATTGGCAGTTGCATGTGTTCGTTTGCGAGGAATACCAGCAACATAAATACAAATACAACATGTCTTCATGCCTGTTGATTATCCCTAACGTTTACAAGTTGTTTTCTCCATTTCAGTCATTTCCCTGGTTGCCAGCTTTTTTCCATCTTGTGCTGATCGGATTAGTTTTCTTTATTTATTTCTTTCTGTTTATCTTTTGATGTATGAGGTATTGACCTCTCAAATGGTATAAGGTTTTGAAAAGCATAAAAGCTAAAGAAGATATTGCTGATAACCAGAAGTATTTTCCTTTTTCACTAATTGTTTCCGTGCTATAAAGTTCAAATAATAATTATGTTTCTCGTCGTAATTATTTTGTCATCTGCAACATGGAAACCACATGTCCACATTTTTTTGTCTTTTGGAAAGAGTTAATGCCTAAATGTTCACAAGTTGTTTTCTCTCTTTCAGTAACTGCCCTGGTTGCCAGTATTTTCTCCTGGTGCTGATCGCATTCGACCGATTTTTCGGGATCGTTTACGCCATGGAGGCCCACATAATCGAACGTAAAGCCAGCCATTCTATCGCCGTTATTTGGGTGTGTGCCATCGCTGCCGCCATTCCAATGCTGATAGTGCGTCAGACGGAACAAGTCACGTGGTCTAACCACGTGGAGATCTGGTGCGACGATGATTGGCCAGGAGTTATGGTGACTGATCACGTGACCGGTATGGTGGTAAAACATTACCCGAGTAGAAAGGCCTACTATATCATAATAACTCTGGTACTGTACTTTGTTCCAATGGTGTTTATGAGTCTGCTGTATAGCCTAATCATGTGGACGGTCTGGTTCGCACAGGTACCAGGTGAACGCATCTCAAACAAGGATATACAGATACAGAGGCGAGTCAAACGGAAGGTAAATACTAAAATCTTTTGTTTTGTGTTTCTTTGTTCTAAACAAACAATAAAGTGTTTTCTGAGAATTCTGTCAAAGAGAGGATGATAAATACATCCATGATGCAATTTATAGACATGCATGTTCTAAAAATGTTTCAGGTCAAACAACATGAATATTCGCACAATGACTTTGCATTTTCACTGATTTATTCGTTCATTTTATATGCGCTTTGAAATATTGGTGGATAACACTGCGACAAATTCGAAACTGGTATTAACAAGAAGACACGTATTAATAAGCTGCACTATGCCATTTCTATAAGAATATTAGACTCCAAAGCAGATTTGTAGTTATAAGTATAGTTCTATGAAAAACCATCCTGTACAAATAAGAAACTCATGAAATACTATTTTTTCAGGTGGTAACAATGCTGGTGATCATACTAGCAAACATTCGGCCTATGCTGACTACCGATTCATATTATGTTATCCAGGGTTAAGATAAATTTACATAAACATCTTGTACACATGAGAAACTCATAAAATACTATTATTTCAGGTCGTGACAATGTTGGTGATCATACTAGCGACGTTCGGTGTATGTTGACTGCCATTACAAATAATGTTACTTTACTCAGAGTTGAGACAAAATACAGTTCTAAACATCTTGTACACATGAGAAAATAATAAAATATTTGTTGTATATTAGGTCGTGACAATGTTGGTGATCATATTAGCGACGTTCGGTGTATGTTGGCTGCCATTACAAATAATGTTACTTTACTCAGAGTTGAAACCACAGTCTGTCCAGGTATGTCTTTCAATAGTATAATATAACATCATTTAGACAATCTCTTGAATGTCTCCGTCGACAGTTTTGAACAACAATTGGATTGATATAGGCATGCGTTCAAAAAGAGCTAGATCTACTTACGGAATCATACATCTATAAAAGATGTAACCACAACGTATCTAGACAGGGGAAACTTCTGCATATTATTGGAGGAAAATGCTAAAGTAATTAAATATCACCGTGGCATTGCGAAATAGTTTATCATAATAATACAAATTGTAATAATATTTTCACAGATTATAATGTCCATTTTAAGCCAGGCGCAACCTGCATGACTTGAAATATCGTCAAATGACATATTTCTTATTTTTATTTTTCTAAGGCCTAATATCTGAATAAATGATCTCTCAAGACCGTGTTTATTTTCTGAACGGGTTAGATTGATGTGCGAGCTATAAACATTATTGTTAATTTGCTCATAAACTTGAAAAGCGATAGAATTGATTTGCTTTAAGCTCTTGATGGATTTACAAAATAAGCATGAGCGTAAAATTAACTTGAAGCATTTAGTAAGCTTCGCCACACTTGTGTGCATCAAGGCGAAATAACGATACCCTATTTATATCATTAATTAAGAATAAATTCTTGAAAAAAAAATGGAAATGTGTAATGATCCGGTGTATAGAATCTCTGTATACTGCCTGGTTTCAAAGCATTGTAAATAAATCTTTAGTAATTGAAGAAGCTTCAAAATTTTACCAGACTAAAGAGAGCCAATATATTTAGTCTTGTTTTCCTTTTGGTACTATTTCTTCCAATCAATAAAAAGACCGCAAAGTTAATAATTAGATTTTTAACCATCTAATGCGTTTTAGTCATTATATTCTGTTATTTTGTACATCAAGGGCTTTGTACAAAACTATTGTAAGCGCATAGTTATACATGATCTAATTATACACTTGCATTCTTTTTGCAAAGTTCTCTCGATACAACTTATATTTGGGACATAAAGTTTCAGAATCAAAGTCATGAAGGCACTGATAACCGTTATCAGAGCAACATATAGGATTAAGGATCAAAGGAATTCTATTTTCTATTTCAAATCCAAATCCTATGTTGTGGGTACTCATTGGAATCGGCTCGAAGAGATGATTCCAATTTGTACCCGTAATGTGGGGTTTGATGAACAGTAAATTTGATATTGAATTTTAACAGCTATCATTCCATCCTATCTGTTGTCCTGTGTTATGATTGTATTTGAGCCAGGATCTCGAAAAACGTCCCTTAAGGCTTTTGAGCCCAACATAGATCCAGATCAGCCTGTGCATACGCACAGTCTGATCAGGATCCAAGTTGTTCTCTAATAGCTTCTTCGTGACCTGTAGTAACTTAAATAGAGCAGCATGGATGCATATTGGACTTCATTTGAAAACAGGCTGATCTTCAAACTCAATTTTTAGAAATGCTATAAGGGACGTTTTTCCAGATCCCGGCTCATTTGTTTATTCACAGCTTCCCGACTGGTATCACAGCTTTGAGTTTTTCGCCTACACTCTCGCCTTTACTAACAGCGCCCTCAATCCACTCATATATGCTGGATTTAACGACAAGTTCAGACGAGGTTAGTAATTGAAGTTTTCTCCCCCTCCTCCCTTGTCGTTCTTTTCTCTGTCTTTCTGTGTGATCAACCATGTTTCTTTTAGAAATTCTTATTATATTCAGTTTATTCATTATAGTAGTAGAGAATAATGTTGAGTTTTATTTCTTGTTATAGCTTAAAGTTTGGTCCATAAGACCATGAAAATTGGCAATAACAGCAATCTTGTCATTTCTCACCCTACTAAGGTAGGCTATCATGTTTCTATGCTATGACTTAACCTTTTTATCTTTCAGGTTTCCGGGCACTGTTCGGCTGTTACGAACGGAAACTTTACGCTGCCATATCTCGAGTGGACTCCATGTACAACAGCTCGACCAATATGACGAAAGTTTAATGTTTTAAGCGACGAGAATATTTATGTCTAATCCGAACCTGATACAGCTGCATGTTTCACTATCAAAAATATTCAATGTAGATAAATGGTGTTTTTATCGTGAATAGTAATTGTGAAAAAGAGCGGCGAATCTAGAATATCTAAGGGGGTCCGAGTACACAAATAGGAGATTCGTTTTCCTAAAATACACTATCTTGACTGAATTTCTTTATGAAAATGAAATAACAGACAATAGAGAGGGTTCGTTTGAACTGAACCCCATCTGGATCCACCCTGTGTAATTATGTGAAATATAAAGGCGAACCTGCGACCTAGTGAAAACGGTTTTTAATTGCAACCGATTTAATGACAAATCGTGATCAATATGGCATTGATGGAACATCGGACCTATTTGAAATGTGGGAAAGTTGAGGACAGTTTAAATGTGTACGAATGCATGCCAGTAAAAGACTCAAAGACTGGCAAAGGTGCTTTTCGTTACAGGCAAAAATTGCGATGTGAAAGACAGAGTATTGAATGATCAATGTGAACAATATGTTTAGTAGTAAAGATGGAAATGATGTCATCGGTTTAACCCTTTCCCAAACGGCAAAGTTTTAGGATGATCTACTTCAAAAACTGCCACAAATGACAAAATGGATGTTATTAAAGATAGGATTTGTGTAAAATATTGCACAGAAAATATTGAGACAGAAGGAGAAACTGCTGGTTATCAGCAGTTTCTTCTTTTGTCTTAATGTTTTCTCAAGCCTATTCTAGTAAGGACGTCAAAACCAGGGCCCCGTATTACTAAACATATTACGATCAAGTTTTTGTGTAAACTGTGTTCAATACATCTGATTGCATGAGAAGTCAGACTGAGCCAATCAGGGCTGTTGTTACAAGCAATTTTGCAAAAATCAAACGTACGATCGTTAGTAATACGGGCCCCAGGTCTTGTTTGGGAAAGGGTTAAATACAGTGATTGAAACGTAGGGGCCTACTAATCACGCATGTGGATAAATATGAATCATGGTAATTTATGACATTACTTTGTTTATTAGAGATAAAAAATTTTATTATAAGCAATAACACTAATACCGGTGGCTGAAAGTGAATAGTATGATGTCTTTAAATGTGAACTTCGTGTGAAAGATATAAATTTAAATCCAAAGTCGTGGCTTGATTTATTTTTGAAAAAAAAAGTGTTTCATAAGTGTCTCTAAAATAAGTAATATGTGACACTGGTTTACTGTGTAAATACTGATAAAATATTATTATGTAAATTAATTAAATGTTCTGTTGAGTTTAAAAGTACGTATATGATTAAATGGTTATTTATTGTTAATTAATTCGGTTTGTTTTTTACCATGCCCTATACCTTTTCTTAGAATCTTTTTCGTACTTGCTCGATTATCTATCACTTTCAAAAAACTATGGTTTTGACAGCTTTTGAGATGAAAAGAGAAAATGCTAGTAATCGGAGTTAGCTATATGCCCCTACTTGGATATATAAATTATTTGAGCCAGGATCTGGAAAAACGTCCCTTACAGCAGTTGAGAACAACAAAGTTCCAGGTCAGCCTGCGTATACACACAGTCTGGCCAGGAACCATGCTGTTCTCCAATAGCTTCCTCATGGTCTGAAGCAACCATTTGGGAGTAACATGGATCCTGGCTAGACTGCATCCAGACACAGCCCGATCTTGAAACATGGCTGTCTCAAATGTTATAAGGGACGTTTTCCAGATCCTCGCTCATTTCTTTCTTTGAGACAAGATTGGTGTTTGTCATGAAAGTTTTTTTTTTATATTTTCATAGAAGGCTGATAACCTGTCCGGTCGATGAATACATTTCACCTACCAGAAAAAAGCCTGGAATAATCAAAATTACACCGATGATTCAGCAAAAAGAAAGAAAAATCAGAAACGAATCAGTTTTGTTACAGACATTTTTTCGCATTCAATGATATTTTTTTCATTCAACCCTTTCGCGAAATGGAAAATAATCAAGGCAGGTCCACATCAAAATTCTTTGCAGAAAACGATATTTTGAAATGTTACTCAAAACGGATATTCAACCGTCTATAGCACATAAATTCTCGAGGAAAAGTGAGAAAGTGCTCGATATATCAGCATTTTCATCGTTTTCCTCATGAGTTAAAGAGGGTCGTAATATAGACCTATGACTTACATGGAAAAGGTTTATGGCAAAAGGTAAAATACCTCATAATAAAAAGAGGACAAATAGCTTGGTGCAATTAAGACTAACAAGATTAGAAAATTATTCATTCAACCGTCTGTATTTTGTGATTGCCAATTAATTACAATTCAAAGCGAAGATTATGCCATATTATCATTTTGTTTTCTCTACATATGAAAAGGGGGCTTGTGTTTAAAGTGCAAAAACAGTCGATTTTGGTAAGACAGCACATAATGCAATACTGTAGAACTGCAAGTTTTTGCGCTCAAGGTATTTTACATACATGTATAGTCTTGTCACGATGTGGTTAATGCGCCTGTTTAAAGGTATCAATGTAAACAACTCAGTATTAAACTCCAAACTTTGTATACTCCAATTTAGCATGTGTTGGTTTAAATCTTGTAGGTGTCTAACACCTGTAAGATTTGAACCAACAGATGCAAAATTCATTATCAACGCCTTTTCCATTGTTTATATAGGTATACTATGTTAACATGTGTCATGATATCGGACTGGACTATGCCAAGAATTCGGGCAGGATACGAGAATTTAGCCAAGATGTCGCGATGAAAGACGCCACAACCGTTTGATTTCTTATTTAATTTTTATTGTGTTCAAACGAGTTATGTTTTCTCACGATTCGACCAGTAATTGCAGTTCATTAAGAGGTCTTTGACACTATGCAGAAGGTATTTAAAATAAAAAACCTCATCGGATTTTGTGATTAACCCATATTTTCCAGGTCCTTGTCATTTGTCCTTTTCCATATAAGGAATCGGTATTTTCGCTTCATTTGAATGCATTCACTGAACAGATTTTGGATTGAAAATTTTCTATCCAAAAATATTTTTTTTTTTCAAAACACAAGTTTTTAAATTGTGGAAATAGTATACTAAGCATATTCTAAACAACTTTAAACCATTTGATGTAACAAAACATTTAGAAGCGTGTCCTCAATACAATTGTGAATAACTCTATATTCGTCGTATGATTTCCTTCTATTTCGCCAGAAGTATTAGCATCTGTGTCACACAGTGGGGCATTCTGGAATATCCCTGCCTTGTTCTTATGAGAAATCTAGTCTGAGTTCTTTTCACACTCTCCTAAAGAAGGCCTACATGTATTTTAATGTCCTTACAAGTAAAAGATTCGCAAGACATTGAGATGAACAAATGAATGAAGCAAACAGGCACTTTCTACTCTTGTCTCAAAAACTTCTATGCGGTTTGTTAATGAAACATAACTTTATTAATACATTAAATTTGAGCCAGGATCTGGAAAAACATCCCTTATAGCATTTGAGAACACCGCGGTTCCAGATCAGCCTGCGTATACACGCAGTCTGACCAGGAACCATGTTGTTCTCCAATAGCTTCCACATGGTCTGTAGCAACCATTTTATTTGAGAGTAACACAGATGCTGGCTAGACTGCATCTAGGCACAGCCTGACATTGAAATCTGGCTGTCTCAAGTGCTGTAAGGGACGTTTTTCCAGATCCTGGCTCGTTTTTTGGTCATCTCCAGCTGCTTCCATATATTGGAACTGTCTCAAGTTTTGGCGATTTTGGGAATGGGTGAAGAAAATGTAATCAACCTACATCTGCCATGAAAGTGGGATTTACCGGATATAATAATTATATCGTATAACACGTTTGTTTGTCCACACGCTATCCCATCATCTTATCTTTCTTAGGCCGACTTCGAGTCAGGCGATAGCTCAGTGATAGCTCGACGATAGCTCCAACCGAACACCGATAGTGCGAGCTATTGACGCCATTTCCGCACCTATAGCTCCAATAGAACAGCGATGGTGCGAGCTATGGTCCGACCACCGGAAAAAGTGTGGTCCGGCCATCCGAGCCATTACGTCGTTCGGAACACCTCGGATAACAGCGAACCAATCAGTGTCGAGGTAAACAAAGATTTTGATTGGCTGACTCAGAACGGGGAGGAATTCAATTGATGGAACAGCGCTGGTTCCCAATAATGGTTCCCGTCCTCGCGAGCTATAGTGCGAAACGAAGTCAGCCTTAATGAATCATTTTCTTACTTCTATTGTCATGACAATCTTCCGAAAACTCGCCATAGAAGAAGGTAGAGTAAGAAGAAATATGTCCTTATTTAACAAATTACCAGACGACAAATTTCTTGTCGAGTCCAAATTCAAAGGTGTTGCAGATGAAAATTTCAAGTGAATGGAATTTTTTGTGATAGTGGGTTTAAAACATTGTGGGGAATGATTGACTTTGTCTAAACGCACTCAATGCATATATCATATAATAGTTATTATGAACAGTTTATGTACTGGCGTATGATGAATGAAGTCTGCTACGATAAAGACAGATCCCGGGTTATTTGTCAATCAAGATGTAATTCAGGTCTGCTGTTCTCTTTATAGCAATTAATTCATTGGGGTGCAAGAGAATATCTGCGAAATATTTATTTCATAGGAACTGTATAATACTCCATATAGGTCTTTAATTGGGTTATCTGACGTAACTGACCGTGCTATCTGGACTCGGCAATGGCCAATGACACTATACCAGCGTACAAGCGATGCTCTATTTCGACCGTCTTACTGGCATGAATAACTGAGGGTGTCAGCAATTTCTTCATCATTATTGTCTTTAAAACTATCTCTTCAATTCTTTTTAAATATGAACACAAAAAGATTGCGCTTTAAGTGAATTATCTAAAAACAATGTGATTCTCTCTTTAAACACGTTTGATTGATAATGGTTGACACAGCAGACAGGTTGAAGCCTCGAGCGCAGTATTCAATCTGCGTTAAAATGTTATGAATGAAAATTGTTATCCTTCATCTGTGATGGAATATCGCTAGCTTTAACCCTTTCCCAAACAAGACCTGGCCCCGGTTTCTCGAAAAAACTTAAGTATGTTCTCATGCTCAAATCTGAGCACCGTGCTCAAATCGCACGAAATCCACGTGAACTTCAATCGAATGCCCTTCAACGTTGGAGAGTATCCCTTTGAAGTTGAGCATGTTCTCATAAGAATATACTTAAGGGGGAATGCTCCAGTTTCCTAAATTTTTTCCCAATAATAGAATTTATTTATATTTTGTATGTTGAAATTACATGTTATTACCAATTGAAAAATAAAATAAAAATGTATGGTCAGCGATCTTGTTTGAATTTTATGTGTATTCGTATCACATACCCCTACATCGAAAAAATGCACAATTTCTTGCACCTATCCAAGGTCATTAAAATGCTAATAAAATGCTGTATATTCATCGTTTAGTCCCGAAAACGGATTTAAAGCAGCGTCTTACATTTAATAAGAACAGAAAACCCAAAATATGTGCTATCATAAACGAGTAAATGTATAAAACAGCATGCTCACGTGTTCGGTTAGATCAACGAAGCTGGAGTGATTTATGTCAACATTTGCATATTTTTGGAAATATTTCAAGTTCTACATAATAGAATTTGATAAAACTCCCTCATTGTATTAAGCAACATGTCCTGGTAATAATTCAAAAAGAAAATGTATATGTCAGCGCACTTATTAGTGAATTACAGCAATTTTTATCAGCTACACATGAATAAAATGACGCAAAACAGTGGTAACTGCATACACACTTACGACTGTTTTGCTCTAAATAATCGATTTCCATCTTGAGGAAATCAGTTTCGCATAATAAATACACTTTTAATCGTCAAAAATGGTAAATTGTAATGATGTGTTATATTATTGAAAATATGGTAGCGAAACATATTGGTACGAAACATTAAATTTACTACAGTAAAGACCGAGTGTTCCGAAAAACTGGAGCATTCCCCCTTAAGTTTTATCGAGAAACCGGGGTCATGTTTTGACGTCCTAAATAGAAAAGGCTTGGGAAAACATTGAGACTAAAGAAGAAACTGCTGATAACCAGCAGTTTCTCCTTTTGTCTCAATATTTTCTATGTCATATTTTACACAAATCCTATCTTTAATAACATCCATTTTTTAGCTCGACTTTTCGAAGAAAATGAGAGCTTATACTGTCACCCGGGCGTCGGCGTTGGCGTTGCAACAAAGGTTAAAGTTTTTTCAAACATCAATAACTTCCATACTATCAAAGGGATTCAACCCAAACTTGGAATACTTATTCACCATCACACCCTCTACCTTACTACCAGGGCCCATGACCCTGGCTCTATATTCGGAGTTATGCCCCCTTTATACTAAGCAACTTAGAAAGTCGAGCGCGCTGTCTTCGGACAGCTCTTGTTTTCATCTGGGGCAGTTTTTGAAGTTGACCACCCCAAAATTTTGTCGTCTGGGAAAAGGTTAATAAACAATTCTTTTGGTCCCATTATATGAACAGCAAACTGACTGCCAAGCCCGGATTCCTCAATCTGTGACGTCAGAGTCTATCATCCCAACTCTCTATGACTATAAATCAAGGTTTCAACCAATGAAAATTTGTATCAGATTTTTAAATTGATATGCACTTTACAACGACCTATTGGTCAATGAAATCCCGCCAAGGCCGCAAGATTAGACGTGATTCGCAATCGTAATAGAAGAGCTCGTTGTATTTAACCCATTCCCAAACGACAAAATTTTAGGGCAGCTCAAATTGAAAGATCCTGCAGACGACCACAAATTTACATTTTTTGGTCTTTTGTGTAGAAAATATTGTGGTAAATGAAGAAATTGCTTGTCACAAGCGATTTCTTCATTTTCCACAATGTTTTCCAAAGCCATTATCTTGTAGGGAGTCAAAAAGAGTCACTGTGTGGTAATGGGTTAAAACGTAGTAGACGACTAGCGACGGAAAGACAGTAATCAATCCATGCGTCGTAGGATCATAAGTATCCTTTCTGACATTTGACAAGAGTTATTTGTCTGCCACCAATTGATGTGAATAATCCAAGCGAGATAGCAGCTGGAAGATCGGATCGGATATTGTAATAGTAGGCCTACTGGTGAGAGATAGAACATGAATCCACGGTAAGGTGATGCAGCTGCGTGATGTAACAATATTCGAAGAAAGAGACGCTAACCCTTAAATAAATCAATTAAGGTTTACGAACTGAGAATGAAAACACCACTTTCTAGCCATACCAAATGCATCAAATTAAACACACTTGTAAATACACTTCACATAAATTGATTCACCAGGCCGGATTTCAAGATTATGCTTCAAGAAGAAAATAATTTATAAATATTACTTTACTCTATATTCATATGCAAGGGAGGTAATTATGAACATTTTTGTCAAATATTTCCATAAGTATGCATTAATTAATTCAAAATTCTAAACAAAATGCTTATGTTTGTATTTGGAATGGAAATGCAACACATTTTAGGAATTACTGGCACTTTTCAAATTTTGCCTCTGGCTCTGCATTTCATTTTCAGTTCGTAAACCTTAAAAGCAAGAAATTTCCTGGGACAGAAATGATCTGGCCATACAGGTTGACCATTCCCCGTGATATTTCTTGAACATTTATCAGTTTTACCTGAACCTAGCATTGATCCCTATAATCTTTTCCCAAACGATACTGGTTTGGCGTCCCTAATAAAGTTGGCTTGGTAAAACATTAAGACAAAAGAAGAAAATGCTGGTAATCATCATTTCCCATTCTGTCTCTATGTTTTCTACGTTGTATCATTTAAAAAAAGATACCTTCAGTAACATCCATTTCGTCGTCCGAAGCAGCTTTCAAATGAGACCACCATGAAGTTTTCCCGTCCATTTGCAATATATAGTAGTTTTCCAAGAATTACGAAAAAGGGGTAGAACTTTGTCGTCTGGTAATGTGAAAAAAGAGATAACGTAACGCCCAAGTTACGTAATGACAAAATTAAATAATCCCATTTATCAAACCTACGCTGATTTGACGCCGTTTCTGTCTGATATACTAGAAATAGACATACTAAATAAATTTACCGCTGAAAAATTATTCTTCTAGGATGTTTAGGCTGAACGACAGCCGTGGCTTCAGAACCTGGCGAATTGCTACTTTGGCTAAATTGCTGGGTCTACGATATCGATTTATTTTAAAACTATAGCATGCCAATATGTTGCGGTCTGGTAAAGGACCAATGATCAACGTATTATTTGATCATTTATTACCACCCACTGTCTCACAGAATCGTCCCGAGTGGATATTATTATATCATTAATGGAAATCCAGATTATGTAGACGACAATGCTTAAAGACAAGCGACGGTCACATAGGCCATTTATCAATTGTTCGTCTGAAATGGCCTTACCATTTTAATCCATTCTCATACGATAGGGCAACTAACGGCAACCACCACTATGGGATGTCTCTTTAACCCTTTCCCAAACAAGACCTGGTTTTGACGTCCCTGATAGAAATGGCTTAAGAAAATATTGAGGCAAAAGAAGAAACTGCTGATAACCAGCAGTTTCTCCTTTTGCCTCAATATTTTCTGTGCTATATTATACACACATCTTTTCTTTTACAACATCTATTTTGTCGTTTTCAGCAGCTTTTAAGCAGGAAAAGTACAAATTTTGGCCGTTTGGAAAAGGGTGAAAACAAACTGTAGTTATGAAGATTTTAGGGAAAGCACCGAGTATTACTTTCGATATTTTTCATGATCAACATTATATGCCTATTATTATGCTAGGGTAACGTAGGTCATTTGAAAATGGTAAACCATAATCGAAATGGGACCAATTGTCTGTCACTTTACTTGTTAAGCCATAACTGTACAGTGGCGCATTTTGACTCCTACATAAAAAAGGGGGCTTATGAAAACGTTATGGAAAATGAAGAAATTGCTTGTGACAAGCAATTTCTTCATTTTCCACAACGTTTTCTAACCAAAAACATAAATATTTTCAAAATTTCATCAACATGAAATGGTCGTCTGTAACACCTTTCCAATTGGAACAGTCCAAAATTTTGCCGTCTGGTAATGGGTTAACGTGGTCAAATCTTCCTTGGTATCTCCAAAAATAGTAGACGTAGCGCGACTCTGCTGTTTAATAATTTGCTACATGGAAAGGGAATGATCTAGTGAATCTGTCTGGAGATTAAATAGATGTGGAGCAATAGAGACTCTTACCAGAAATTTCATTTTGGTTAAGGCAGAATATCCGTAATGTGGCCATTTTGAAATTCATAAAACATTGGGGTCTTTTTTTCGAGTGGCGTCGTTACGTATCCGAACCTATTCGAGCGCGGTCGTAAACATTCGGCTGTGGAAAAATCCACTGCCGAATGTTTCCGACTTCGCCCGAATAATTCCGACGTCGTTCGAACCTCATTTGAGGTGGACTACCTTAAATGTAGTTACAGACGTCGAAACCGAACCACGAAATTGGTCGCGTGGTTAGGGCGTTCATTATCAGAATTTTCTTCTTTTATCTCAATATTTTCCCAATCCTGTTGTACCAGGTACGTCAAAACAGGGGTCTTTTGGGGGTACAGTTTAATCCTTTACTATTCAGTTTCGAGTTATATTGTCCACAATGTATCTTTAACTTGTTCCAAGAGTCTCGTGTGTGTTCAAACTTCACAAATAATCAATTTCATCTCCAATTGTAAAGAAGCTTTTCATTCCGGCAAATTAAATATCCCACTTCTGACACCATAACGATGTATTTAAACCGCGTGATTTGTGACGTCACGAATCGGTCTGAAACGGAGAAAGAATAAGGAAATTCCTCTTTCTTTGGTCGGGTAAGTAAAACGTCAGTAAATTAATGACAAAAGTCTTTCTTTAGTCTTATCTAAGATTTTCCTTAAGTATTCTCAATCTCAAACCAAGTTTTGGTGGGTTATACACATTGACCGTGTTACGTTTGTAGTTTTATTATCAAACGTTTCAATGTTTTCTCAAGCCTTATGAAAGTCAAAACAAGGGATTATCTAGGAAAGGTATCCAAGGTCCATTAAAAGAATGCAAAACATCGCGTAGCTAAAGCTTACACAAAAGTCCACATTATTCCCTTTCTCAAACAACAAAATCTGATGAACAGTATTTTCCTCTTTTGTCTGAGAGTTCTCCAAAACGTGATATAACTGGGAAGTCAAACACATTATTTGCTTGGAAAATGGTTGATGTTTAAATAAGTACCTACATAATGCCTAATGAAAATGTCAAGAGTCGTCATATCTCTTTTTAAAACGATACAACCCGATCTATATAATACAATTCATGTTCTACAGCGCAAGGGCGGATCCAGGATTTTTTCCAGGGGATGGGGGTTAAGGCCCAAATAATATCTTTTGATAAGAAGTTAAATAGTCAAAATTCAATTTTCGGCCAATTCCAGGGGGTCATGACCCCCTGACCCCACCCATAGATCCGCCCTTGCAGCGTGTCTAACCTGTGCGAATAAAGACTGAACTTAGAATTCTGATCATTTCTGCCATTCTCGATGAGAATGACAGGAACAGAAAATTAGTCAATTGTCACAGAAAAGGGCAATGGGTGTTAATGTATGTTTGTTTTAAAGGTCCAACCTTTACGAATTAGGAGTGATCTTTAAAATATGCTTAGTGAAAACGTCAAAATCAGGCCAGCAGTTAATTGCCATAGAATACATTATACATTTCCCCCCAAACAGTGATTTTTCAGCATCTAAATGTTAAAGCTTGGGAAAACATTAAGACGAAATAAGGAAATGCTTATAAACTACAGTTTCTTCTTTTATTTCATTATTTTCTGTACTATAACGTACAAATGATCTCAATTTGACATCAACAACTCTTCCGTCTCAAAATGCTTTCATATTGGAATGTGAAACTTTGCGACGGTCTGGGAAAGGTTAAGGTAGAATACACGTAATGTGGCCATTTTGAGATTCATAAAAATCGGTTTCTTTTCGGGCGGCGTCGTTACGTATCCGAACTTATTCTGGCGCCGTCGTAAACATTCGGCGGTGGTGAGTTCCACCGCCGAATGTTTTCGATTGCGCCCGAATAATTCCGACGTCGTGCGATTCTCATTACGGGTAGACTACCTTTAGTTCAACATCATTGCTTAACCTTTACAAATTAAGACTGAACTTGAAAATCCGATGGTTTCAGATATTCTTGGTATATATGTCAGAAGCAGACCAAGTGTTAATTGTTATAGAATAGGGCTTTGGGTGCTCAGACGTCGCGCACGGTATTGCGACCAATTTATGTAACGTCAAAATACACGGGAAGACGTTGCGTGCAACGAACATTCTTTGTCATCCGCGCTTTCTTTCCCGTTTATCCAAGAAAAAAGCTCAATCGATGTCGTTTAATGTGATATTTAGAAAGCAGAAGAATACATGGATAAAAGAAATGAATATATATCTGAATTATAGTTCAATTAATTTCTAATTTTTGTTGATTTTGTTGATGAATAATGTTATGCGTTTGAGTATTGTCGCTACATTATAAACGCCGCGCTGGCGGTATTCAACACTAAATTTTGAAAATATTTTTTTTTACATATTTTGCAATTACATTTGCGAAACATACATCATATCACTGAATATGAGGGAAAATTTAGTTGTAGGTCTACATCTGAATAGTTTCTGTTGTCTGTATGTTATTTCATACCGTAAATATTGTGTCATGTAGAATATGTTTCTTGTTTAAATATAGAAAAAGGAAAAATGGAAAATAATAACTATTTTTGCTTTAAAGTAAAACTAGTAAAACAATTTTATGGTTGGATATAATGTAACATGGGTCTTCCATTACAGCAAAATTTTATTATTGTGTGATTCGTGTAATCATGAGCGAATGATTTGAAAGAGACGCACGAAGAAACCTTTATTAAATTGCATGATTTTTATTCAACATTTTAGTCGTCTAAAGAAGACAAAAAACCATTACCTTTTATATATTATAAACGATGCCATTGCCACTAATTGTAATTGTTATAGATTTTCCGAAATATTAATGACCGTTCCAATACCATAGCAATCGACCACATTGAACGTCGACGTTAAACGTCCATTTTGACGTAAATTTAGGGGGGGTGGACATTTCTGTTTTACCTGGGAAAAAATTTGGCATTTCTCGTATAATAATGATACGCATATACATGTTACACCATTTTGAAGATATTGTAATGAACTTACTGATTATCAAAACATCGATGCTTAGAATTTGACGAATTTAAACATATTAATGTTGAAATGTGCGCTAAAACATTTTTCCGCGAAAAAACGCAGGGGGTGGACATTTCTGTTTTACCTGGGAGAATTCAAAATAAAACATGAAAACGACGTAATAGATTGTTCATATTTCATATATCTAAAGTTCATTTGATGAACTTCATTGTGAACTAATTTAAATGAAAATGATACAATTGTTTTCATTCCAAGGAAAGTGAAAAATGACATTTTATTGTAAAAATCCAGAAAATAGCTCACGTCACGCGCCAAAGCGAGTTTGTTTTTTCATTATACTAGTAGTATAGGAGGGCTCTATGGGCTGATATAGACAAATGAACTTTTGTTCTTTGTCTATATTAGCCCATAGTGCCCTCCCAGACCTTTTTGGCCTTTTTTGGTCCTTTTTTGGCATTTTTGGTCTTTTTGAGGATTTTGACGGTTTTTGTCAATATTTGAATGGCACTTTGGGCCAATTAAGACAAATGAACTTTTGTTCTTTGTTTATATTGGCCCAAAGTGCCCTCCCAGCCCCTTTTTTGAGTTTGGACTTAGTCGTTTTGGTTGAACCTTGTTTTTGGTGTTTTGGGGCTGGACTTAGTCGATTTTGGGTTGGATTTAATAACAAGGGTGTGCCATTGTGGCAATTTTCGAAAAGGAAATACTCTTTCTAGTTATTTGGTGGTCCTGAAAAGGACCGTTTTGTTTCTAGGTGTGTTAATACCTAGACATGGCTGCAACCAAATCGAGCACGACATATCGGACATGGTCGTCTAGTTCTTCTCTTTATGGTGAGTGATTCACCATTGAATCTTATCACCCGTCGTCATTCCGTCCCAAGATATATAACATCTGGTGTATCATCATTCTCCGCTTCTCTTATCATATCATGAACACGCCCGAGTCGTTGACCGATGATCAATAGCTGTCTAGCTATATCGACAAGTTCTCTCTGAATCTCTGACATCTTGTAGAATAATGAATTCTTGAATGATGAAATCTGGATTCTGCACAGCTCTTTTATACTTTTCGGGAAGATTGACCTACTATCGGGGTGGGTTGCTTTTCATTGGTTAGGATGGCTTTCTTTTCATTGGTTAGGTGACGGACCAATCAGGTGTCATGTTACATATTTTTCACAAGAAGGTGAATTATGACAATTTTTCTACTCTGTGGAAATAATCTTTCTTGATATTTTGTGGTCCTGAAAAGGACCGTTGTTATGGATGTTACATTAGGGATGTTACATTAGGGATGTTCTCATTTCCTCAATTCTTTTTCTTTCTTTTTCTTAAGGCTTGGAATCTGGTAGTTCTCCATGTTTTTACCGTAACCACCTAGACCTGACGAAGTGTGTCGTTGTCTTTCTGTGCAATGTTTTTTTTGTCTGGTGATGATTATCCGTTGTAGATGTCGATCGTTTTGTGGATGGTGTAGAATTGTCATGTTTCCTTTTCATTGCAGAAATAACACTTTCAACGACCTGTTCAATGTTTTTCTGGTCAAAAGTGAATTCTACGGGTACCTTCAGTGTTGATGGTTTAAATGTCACTGGAATCGTCTGTTTTGAAGCTTTCTCGACCATTTTCACTGTCGTTAAATGTTGATTAAACGAGTGAAGTTCTAACATCATCCTCTTCATGGCTGCTTCTTGGCGAATATTCATTGTTCTCAATTCATTCAAAATGCTCTGTGAAACTGTGTCAGAGTTATTCGTCAGTTGAACATTTTGCGGGTGATAGGTCTGATTCATCGGTGTTTGATTATCCTGCTGAACATTCGTGTAGACCTGTGGTCCAAGTGTTGAATTCATTGCCGATGATAACAAGTCTTCATTCGTTTGAAGGAGATCTTTTAAATCGAAATCCATGGTCCGCTAAGATTGGAATCTTTCTGCGAAATGATTGCACTCAGAAGCTTTTCAATATTTTAAAGGCATCGCGCGGACCTGAACGGAAGCATCTAATATTGATTTCTGGAAATGGCCGATTCCACCACTCAGTTGTGTTTTCTCTAACTCGTTTTATTCGTAATATCTCACAATATCTTTAAGAAATGTTATGATGTTCTTTACGAAACGATGAAATAACATAATTACTAGTTATTTCTATATTTCGTTTGTTAAAAGAACCGAGGGTAGAAATAATAATAAAGGAAAAGTGGAGAAATGACTTGCTTTTGTCTGTGTTTTTTGACAATTTACGAATAAAAGGTTTTACTTTCTAATGAATTTGTGGTCCTGAAAAGGACCGTTTTTTCTTGGTTTGAAGATGGTGTTCAACCCCAGTACTCTTCCTCTCTGTAAACCCCTGGGATATTTGGGTGGATTCTTTCCTTAAGTGGCTTCCCGATCGGAGCTAGCCACTCATTTATGAGCCAGTCTAGCCTCATCTCTTCTGTCATCCCACACCCTTCTCTTTTCTTATACTTCTCCTTTACCCAGTTTATTTGTTGTTGGCTCGGAGGAGGATGTACCATATAAATAACCGTAAACGATCTGACGTAGTTTTCGGGATTCATGTTGAATATCTAATGAGCGAGCGAATATGACAACGCGTTTTTATACCCCAATTATTTAAGGAGTCCTTCTTTAATTCTATATGAGCGCGGACCAGCGCGAAGACACTTTCCAAATTATTTAAGGAATCTTTCTTTAATTCTATATGAGCGCGGACCAGCGCGAAGACACTTTCAGTGGGGGTATAAAAACATCGAAGTGATTCATTTTTTCTCACACTGAAAAAATGAAATTCATTTCGAAGTTGTTGAGGCGTCTTTTCCGAAAGAAACAGACTTTGAAGAGTGATACTGATATCGGGAAACAGGTTGAGTTCATCAATGAGAAGCAAGCACGGGAGAAGGCATTAAACGAGTTTTGTCGTAGAAGAGGATTTGAGTTCCGACGTGGAAAGTCTGAAGTGAAGATGGGGGAATTGTACCCCAACTTAGCTATATTTACTCCGCCGACAGAGAATAGTCGATGGAAAAGACAAATGGATGAGGTTTATCCTTCGCTGACATACCAGACATCTTCAAAGGGTTGTTTATATCCTGATCTCCGGTTTTTTACACCACCGACTGAGGATGAACAGTGGAAGCAAATGATTTCCAGCTTATATCCGAATCTAACTTCGTTTCAATGAAGTAAGAAACGGATTATAAGAGAAAACGGTCCTTTTCAGGACCATCAAGTTACCCCGAAATGTCATTCCTATAGAGAGAAACAAGTCTGGAATTTATTAATCTTTAATAGAATATATTGAATTGAAACAATGCAAACACATCGTGTAAACATAGCATGGAAAACAATACAAACATTGAACATATGTACATTAGAAACTTAAATATTGAAAATATTTCATTTAACACGTGAAATGTTCAGCACTGCACTTTGTTTTACTTTCACAGTCCTATGATTCAAGTTTCTGTTTCTTGGTTGGAACCGGCGAAATGTTTCTTGTTTTCCTCTTTCTGGAGATTCTCTTTGGTTTCACAGTTTTTGGACAAATGTCTTTGCTATTTCCTTCCTCAGCTATTTTCTCTGATGAACTTTGCACTGATTCAATATTGTCAGTGACAGTTTCTTTCAACGATGATTCCTGCACTGATTCAATATTATCAGTGACAGTTTCTTTCGAAGATTGTTTTTTCAACCACTGCTTTATTCGTTCCTGGAGAGTTTGTGTCTCCAGTGGTGGTATCTCGTCAGTTGGTGAATCGAGAGTTTGTGTCTCGACTGATTGTTGCGGATTTCCAATGACTGATGGAACCTTGTCATTGGTTTCATTGTAATAGAAACTTTCCATTCCACGCCGTGTTTTCAAACTGTACCTACTGTAATCATTACAGTGCGATGTTATTGCCCCAACATATTGCAATCCGGCAGTATCTTCTGAACGTTCAATTGTATTTGAAATCCGAACTTCATGAGTTGATGGGTTCACGAAGACAAAGATGAAATGTGATGGTTGTCTCTTTTTCTCTTGACATTTCATTGCCCAATGATCGGCCTTATGACAAATGAAGCAGAATCCAACTCTCTTCTTTGCCACCCCATACTTGTCATTACCATACATCTCGTCTATTGTGAGTGTGTCGAACACTCTCCGTTTTGTAATGTGGTATTCATCCTTATCCATTTGCTCCGATATGAATGTCCCGACATATTTACCAATATGACTGATCTTGTAACAATACGGAATGTTTGTTATCTCGTATTCGTGTGTATGTGGGTTCACAAACACCTGCATTTGTCTTCTGTTCGCAGAAGTTGAAGTAACTTCAGAATTGTTGCATGTGTTTTTACTATTCATGACTTCTTTCTTTCAAGTTTTACAACTGAATGATGAAGTATAGCGGAATCGGGTCCTATTTATACAGATTTCCCCAGCTCGAGCTCGATGATGATATATAAACCCCTGTCTTTTACCAGTTCAATATCATTTCCTCACTGGAAAGCAAAACGACAACAATGCCTAAACGAAAGAAACCACACGATGATACTAACAAAAGAAAGTGGAAAAGAATCAAACTTGTTGATGATAGTAGTGATTCAGAAGATGATATTGGTTATAAAAAGAAACCAGTCAAACCTATCGTGGAAAGTGATTCAGAAAATGAAGAATCGAATTCTGGAGAAACATTCAATGAAGATCCAGTGAATGAAGAATCACTTGATGAAGAAGAAAAGAAAGCAACATTGAGACAAAAGTATGAACTTGTCTCTTTGACAAACAAGAAATCCAGAATCTTCAGAACGGTATCACATGTGATGAATGTGATTTTCAAGAAATTCAATGATTTACCACCGCAAGAACTTGTTTCATTGTTCGACGATATTACGAAACAAGTCAATGAAACGTTGAAAGCTGAACCTACAGACAAGATCAGAATGACAATCACTCATCCATCTCTGGATATGGGGATACATATCCCGTTCATCGATGTGGTTAATCTGAACGGAGAAGTTATATTGGGTGAAATTGAGAAAGTGATGCAATCTAACAGTGAATTCAAAGTAGACGACGGAGAAATGAGATTCATCATCACACATACACAGCCACCATATGGTTCTGGCAGAAAGCTGTGGTCATCTGAACTTGATACCAAAGTCTTTGCAAAAAAGAAACGATCTGTCGTTGAAATCAAGAATTCAGAGGATAGTATGTGTTTTGCCCGATCTATCGTGGTATCGATGTGCTATGCTGAAAGGGAAGACACAGATGAATGGAAAAGAAGATGGGAAAGAATAAGAAAGTCTGACAAACCGTGTCAAGAACGAGAAGCTAAACAGCTATTGGAGGAAGTCGGTATCTCAGCGAACCAACCCTGTGGAGTTGATGAATACAAACTCATTCAAACACATTTGTATTCAAGGAACTATGTGATCAAAGTTCACCAGCAACACTCATCGGTAGAAATGACATTTCAACATCCAGTTGTGAACTCTGACAGTAAAGTTATACATCTGTACTATCACCAAGGACATTTTGACAGCATTAAGAGTATCACAGGATTTCTAAGTTGTAGTTATTATTGTGAATTCTGTGATGTTGCATATCAGAATCGTGAGAATCATATTTGTAAGCATATATGTTCAGCTTGTTTCTGTAACCCACCATGTATCAAAGAGTTCGGAGAAATATATTGTTCAGATTGTAACAGAAGTTTCTACGGGGACGACTGTTTTGCAAATCACAAATTAGTTCATGGTAAACAAGAGAAAACTATTTGTGAATTGGTTAAACGCTGCAGTCAATGCAATGAAATGTACAACGTGAGACGTAAGAACCATGTCTGTGCTGGAAAAAAGAAGTGTCATATCTGCAAGAAGATAACATCTTTCGATCACCGTTGTCATATTCAACCTTACGAAAGTAAGATGTTGAAAAATGACAAGGATGAGACAAAGAAAAGTGAGAAATCTGGAGAGAAGAAACCATTGTTCATTTTCTACGATTTCGAATGTAAGCAAGATACTAGTGTTCATATTCCTAATTACTGTATTGCACAGAGAGCTTGTAATGAATGCATATGCAAACCCCTTGAATATCGCTGTTCAACCTGTAGTGAATTTCACGAAGGTCGAGAAGTGATATTTCAAGGTGAAAACACACTCAATGACTTCTGCACATGGCTCTTTACTAAGAAACACAAGGGGATGACAGCTATTGCACATAATTTCAAAGGATATGACGGGCAGTTCATACTGAATGAAATCATAAGAATAGGAAATAAACCTCCAGAACTTATCATGAATGGGAACAGTATAATATCACTTCACATGAATGGTGTTAGATTGATAGACTCCTATAACTTCATGAGTTTTAGATTGGGGAGTTTTCCTGACACATTCGGACTTGAAGAGATGAAAAAGGGGTTTTTCCCACATCTTGCAAACACTGATCGGTTTTGGGAATACAATGGTACTTATCTTGACAGCTCATATTACATGGTTGATTCTATGAAACCTGATATAAGACAAGAATTCATGGAATGGTATAATGACAAAGTTGAAAAGAAGGAGAATTTCAACTTTCAAAAGGAAATGGAGTCCTACTGTCGTTCAGATGTTGATATTCTCAGACGGGGTTGTGGTCATTTCAGACAGGTCTTTCTTGAACATGGTGGTATTGATCCTTTTCTTGAAGCTATCACTATAGCTGATGCTTGTAACAAGGTTTGGAGAAGAAATTATTTACCAAAGAATCAAATTGCAATCATATCAACCAAGGATTCGTCCAAACGTCGGTTTTCCATGAAAGCAATTCGATGGATTCAGAGCATAGCAAATGAGAAACAGATTCATATTCATCATGCTAGGAATGGGGGTGAATATGAAATTGGAGGTTACAGTGTAGACGGATTCCATACCCCGTCAAACACTGTGTATGAGTTCTTAGGTGATCTATATCATGGGTGTCCTGTTTGTTACCCGAACCGTTCAGAAAAAAGTCCAATCAATGGTTCATCTACGGAGAGCTTGTATGAAGGAACAATGAAAAGATTAGAGTATTTGAGACAGAGAGGTTATAAAGTTGAGTTCATTTGGGAGCATGAATTCGATGCAAAGGTTAAGACAAACAAGGAGTATGCTCGAATCATTCGTGATTTGTTTCCATACTCTGATCCTATTGATCCCAGGGAAGGATTGTATGGAGGTCGTTGTAATGCAGTTAAACTCTCACATGAGATAGATGAATCAAGCGAGACAGAAATCAAGTACATTGATATTTGCTCTTTATACCCATACGTATGCAAATACAAATCCTATCCTGTTGGTCACCCTAAAGTCTTGACAAGTGAAAGCATTGACATTCAGAACATAAGACAGTATGAAGGACTTGTCAAATGTAAAGTTCTTCCCCCAGATGATCTCCTCCACCCCGTTCTACCTGTGCATTGCAACCACAAAATGATGTTCCCTCTTTGTAGAACATTTGCAGAGAACAGTTCAGAAACGTGCACTCACAATGAAAATGAAAGAGCTCTCATTGGGACATGGGTTACGTTTGAACTTTTCAAGGCATTGGATAAAGGTTATCGTGTGCTTCATGTCTTTGAAATATGGCATTTCGATTCACTCTCCGACGAATTCTTCAAGGGGTATGTTGACAACTTCCTGAAAATTAAACAGGAAGCAAGTGGTTATCCTACATGGTGTATTACTCAATCTGACAGAGAGCAATTCATTCAGGACTATGAGAGAGAAGAAGGTATCAAACTTGATCCAACCATGATTAAGAAAAACAAAGGTAGAAGATCTTTTGCCAAGATCGTGTTGAATTGTCTCTGGGGAAAACTAGCTCAAAGAGAAGTGCAGACACAAACGGAATACATTGCATCCCCATCCAAATACTTTGAATTGATCAATAATCCATCAATCAAAGTGAAACATGTGGAAATATTCAGTGAAGAGTGTCCCTTCATTCTGGTCAATTACGAAAACATGCTTGATCATATTCAGACTCACGCTACAGCTAACGTTATAGTAGGGTCTTATGTAACAGCCTATGCAAGGTTGGAGTTATACAGTGTGCTTGGGAAGTTGGATGATAGAGGCCTTTACTTTGACACGGACAGTTGTATGTACATCCATGATCCAAAGCTTTGGAACCCACCCATCATTAACAGTAGACTTGGAAAATGGACTGATGAAGAACCAACCTCGAAAATTGTAAAGTTCAGAGGTTTGGGGCCAAAGAACTATGCATATCAGTTGAAATCAGAGAAAGGGGAAATATCAAGCAAATGTAAAGTGAAAGGAGTCACTTTGGACTACAAAACATGTCAGTTGGTCAACTTTGACACATTCACCAAATGCATGAATGACCCTTCTACAGAAATCAAGATCACCTATGACTGTAGAATAAAAAGGCATAAAGACAGAACAGTGACAAGTGAGCCTCAAACGAAAACATTCAGATCTGTATATACAAAGAGGGTTATTGTCAATGGAACAGACACGGTGCCATTTGGACATAGAAGTCTAAAGGTATATAAATAAGAAAAAAGTGAACAATGAACATCAGTATCTGGAAACAAGCTGAACAGTGTACATAATAGGAAATAATGATATTATTGATAACAGTGTTTCTGATGGAATATTTCTATGGACGAACAACATGGAAAAATATTGTGAAAGAACTTTGTGAACATTGTGATAGAATTCTGTGAACATTGTGAAATATCATTGTGAAAGAATTCTGTGGAAGAACTTGAAGTGATAATGTTAACATTTATCGTATCTATCATTGCATCTATTAACTTCAAGATGATACCATATCAGCTTCCACTCCCGATTGAGATACGAGAAAAGATATATCGTATATTCGTTGGTGAACATACATTAAATAAGACAATGCAAATGATGTTGAAACACACAGCTTTGAACATTTGGTTGAGTAAAATGTCAAAAGGGTTTAGGAACGGACAACCTTCTACAGAGTTATTTCAAATGTATGCTTTCATTTGGGGCATGATTGAAAGTTCGGGGTTTGACGGTTACGCAAAGGATACATTAAAGTCGCGAATACATAGAATCTTCACATTTCGTGACAGGGACACATATCAGTGGGCATTTCATACCAAGATGATACATGGTAAAACGTATGACAGTTTCATAAGGAATCTCTATAAGAAGGCTAATCAGTTCAACTTTCATGTAGCTCATAGAAAGCGTAAAGGTTTTCATATCAATTATTCAACATCTCCTCCAACTCATGAAGATGTTGATACAGTCGAAGGAGTAATCACGTTTGATAGAGATGTATCGGAAAGAGTTGTTAATTCAACTGTGTCTTCATGTGTTGTTTTTCCTGTAACTGATCTATTATATCACGAGTCAGTCAGGAGAATGAGAGGAGTGTACCCTCATGAATATGGAAATTTCGAATTGGGGTATGCAGTATATGGATCAGAAAAAGACATGAAAAGATTGTGGGAATCTCGTCAGATTTATTGCAATGGATATAAACATAGCTGAACTAGGTGTGAAAATATGTTTCTGTAAATAAATGTTTAAAAAAGTGTTTGTAAATAAAATGTATATAAATGTTTGTAAATATGTTTATGGAATATTGTTCATAAAACATTGTTCATGAAACATTGTTAATGGAATGTTAAATAAAGGTTAGAAAATAACTTTGTGTCATTTCATTTCTGTCCTTTGAAGAGACAATATCGTCAACAGAAAAAAAACACGAATGAAAAATGGATGTAGACGTGTTTTCAATCTTATTTCGCCATCCAAGCAATTTCTACATATCAGGTCCAAGTGGATCAGGAAAAACAGAGTTCGTTCATAAACTTCTAGATTATAACGAAGATCTGTTTGATATTCCACCAAAGAAAGTAGTTTGGTGTTATAAAGAATGGCAAAACACGTACAGTATCATGAAAGAGAAATTTGATTTTATCAAATTTATTGATGGAATTCCCGAAGATGAAAATGAAATAGTGAGCGATGTATCAATTCCACATTTGGTCGTTTTCGATGATATGCTGGGTGAAAAAGATGAAGAAAAAATAAAGTTATGGTTTACAAGAAAAGGTCATCATCGTAATGCAAGTGTGGTTTATATCACACAGAATATGTTTTCACAGTCAAAGTCCAGCAGAACCATCAGCTTGAATTCACGATACATGATTCTTTTTCGTAATGAACGTGATAAGAATCAAATAAAAACACTTGCAAGTCAAATGCAAGCCCCACATTTGATTCCTGCATACAATGACGCAACTTCAATGGATCATGGATACTTGGTCATTGATTTCCATTCACGAACCAAACGTGAATTGAGATTAAGGACTGATATTTTTCATCGGTGGTATACAGAGAATGCTGATCAAGGTCCAATTGTATATTCACCTGTATAAATATTTGTAATACAAATTATAAATATTGTTCAGATGAAAATACAGTCATTTCTTCGCCGAATCTCATTGAGTAAACATGGCTTTACCACGGACATCATCCTCGGTGCTTCATGCTTTGCAGAATTTAAGTAATCAAACCAACAAATATGAAAGAGAGGCATTATTGAATGCAGGATTAAAGGAAATCTTGAAATGGTTTTCTTTAGCAGCTCGCAATATCATTGAAGATAATATTAAACTTCCAAAACAAACCGTTAGCTATATGAACAAACATAAAGAAGATGTTGTGAAATTAGCAGATCCGAATATCGATGAACAAACAAAACGAAAAATCATTCTGAAACCTGGTGGTGGTGGATTCCTTGGAGGGGTTATTATCAGAAGTTTATTACGTTGGGATGGTAATAAAACTGTAAGAAAGGTCGGTACGGAAAGCAAACGTTCACAAAAGAAGCAAAAGAAGGGGTCTCCTGTTAAACGCTCAAAGAACAAACGTTCAAAGAACAAAGGCCAAAAGAAAAGTTCAAAGAAATCTGCTAAGAAGAAAAGTTCAAAGAAAAGTACTCCTATTGTAATCAATGAGGAATTCATTACAATGCGAAGGTCAAGATCCCCAAGATCAGTGCACTCTGCTCATAACTCTGTTCATAACTCTCCTCATAACTCAACTCCAAACACAAGTCTGAATAGAAGCCTGAACACCGGTCTGAACTTGTCTCCAATCAGAAGTCTGAACAGAAATTCGGACAAAAGCCTCAATAGGAGTCTCAATAGGAGTCTAAACAGAAGCCTTGATGACTTTATTGTCCCACAACATGTACAGCAGCGTACCCCACAGCGTAGCCCACAGTATGTAGCACAACGCATACCGAACTCTAGGAAAGATATTCTGAGAAAACGTCTTTTCGACTTTCAGAAAAAGTACAAATCTTTTCTGCCTCCTGGAAAAAGACAGATAAATTTCCAACCTATATCTTCACTATCATTATCTCCTAACTCGAAAAGACTATATCAAAAGGGTGTAAAGGAAAGACAAATGCTGATCGATGATCTGTTTTCATACTACGACGGCTTGCATCCGAACAGTCCATTAAGACGGGGTAATAAACCAAACAAGGAATCGAGAAAAGAAACACCCCTTGTTGCACCATTTTCACCGCTTTTGAGTATGGATACGAGTACACTATCATCTCCTGCTAGAATTGCACTCAATACATTACGATCACAGTTCTCCTGATTGATTGTCGGAAATGTTTAAAAAAACATAAATAAAAAACTTTTTTTTATTTTTTGAAAAAATAAAAAAAATAATTTTTGCAAAAAAAAAAATAAAAAAATAATTTTGCAAAAAAATAAAAAATAAAAAAATAGAAATAAAAAATAAAAAATAAAAATAAAAATAAAAAATATTTTTTTATTTTTTTTTTTGCAAAAATTATTTTTTTTATTTTTTCAAAAAATAAAAAAAGTTTTTTATTTATGTTTTTTTGAAACGAATCATTCAAAAAGGATAAATTAATCTGGAAACAATCGATTGATTCATTTGAATTTCAACATAAGACGCGATAACATGGGAAAGGCAAAGAAGAAATCCCCTTTGATAAGAAAACACGGACATATGGTCCTAGCTATGTTGAAATCATCACCAAAATTAAGGAAAAAGATAATTAGAAATTTGTCTCCACCGGTAGTTAAATGCATTTCGGAATGTTGTCACAATGTTTTAAAAGGGAATGTTCATTTGACAGAAGCTCAGAAGAAGAAGTTGTATCCAAACCGACAACATCTTCGTAATATTGCATCTAAGTCAGTTTCTGTTAAGAAAAAGAAACGTATTCTGAATCAGAGAGGAGGGTTTCTTCCTTTGTTAGGACCTGCATTAATCCCATTATTAGGAAAAGCTGTCATAGGTGGTATCGGAGGGGCATTGAAAGCTTTGTAGATTTCGGGATATTATTGAAATAATGTCAGTCAGAAAAATGGTTGTTGTTCCATATCAAGTATTAGAAAATATGAAGCAATGGAAAGAAGAAAAAAGTAGGAAACCACATCTATCTTCCACAAGATCCTCAAGTGGCAAATGTTGCACATCTTCATACAGATATGAAAAAGACCTTAGATAGATATGATATCTCAGACACAGACAAGGCTCAGAAATATGGAGAAACTTTATTCAAATTGCAATCATCGTTTGATAAAGTTAAGAATCCAAAGAACATTCCTCCATCTGTTAACGAATTCTTAAATGAAACAGTGAATAAAGGGGTTGGGTCTGTGTTACATGAACGTATTCTCGAAAGCGTTCCTACAACAATGCAAAGAAAAGCGAAGCTCCTTTTGAATATTCTTAAAGACAATGAAAACATAGCATGGGATAATCAGGGGGTGGTAACATATAAAGGCAAAGCTATTCCAGGTTCTAATATTATTGATCTAATCAATGATTCATTACGTAAAAGAAAAGGAGTAGAACCAAGAGGATGGCAAACATTCTCTAAAGCTTTACATGAAAGCCATGTTCCACAAGAGGTCATTGGAAACTTAGCAAGATGGCAATGGATGCAAAAACATGAAGATGATTCTAGCGAAAGTGAAATAAGTTTCACCACACCTCAAATATCAACTCCAAAACGTACACGAAAAACCCCAAAGGGTACACCATCTCTATCCCAACTTCGGAAAATGTCACCCTATACGAATCCAAAGGAAAAAGAGAAATTGAAACGGTTCTATACAGACGAACTTAGAAAACCTATAAGAAAAGAATTATCATCTCCAAGTCTTCAGACATGGGAACCATACGAGTGAAAGCAGTTAGGAAATCTGCTAAGAAATCTGCAAAGAAATCTGTTAAGAAATCTGTTAAGAAATCTGTTAAGAAAGGTTCAAAGAAGAAATCGGACCAAAAACTTGATTCTGTTTTACGAAAACTATATTATGATCCATCCAGTCAAGGCTCCTATTCGAGCATATATCACTTGTATCACTCTGCGAAATCTATTTTGAAAAATGTCAAATATAGAGATGTTAGGGAATGGTTGCAAGGAGAATCCACGTATACACTGCATAAACCGATACGGCGTAAATTCAAAAGAAGAAAAACAATCGTTGGAGGCATAGATCATCAGTGGCAAGCTGATTTGGCCGACATGCAAACATTTGCAAAGTTCAATAACAACTTCAAGTATTTGCTCTGTGTTATTGATGTTTTCTCAAAGTATGCATGGGTAATACCTATCAAGAATAAGATGGGGAAAACATTGATAACGGCATTTCAAACCATTCTGAAACAGCGAACACCTTTGTCATTGCAAACAGATAAGGGAAGCGAATTCCGAAATAAAGATTTTCAGAATTTCCTTAAAAAGGAAAATATCCATTTCTTCACAACTGAAAATCCAGAAACAAAAGCAAGTATTGTTGAAAGGTTTCAAAGAACATTGAAAACCAGAATGTGGAAATATTTCACACATGAGAAAACAAGACGATACACCAATGTAATTCAGAAATTAGTTGATAATTACAACAACACTTTCCATCGAAGTATTCAAGAAAAACCATCGAATGTTGTCCCAGCAAATGAAGCAGAAATTTCAGAGAACTTGTATCCATCATACAAGAAAGTTGTGAAAGTTAAGACAAAAGTTGTTCCAAAACTAAGGAAAGGAGATCGTGTCCGAATCAATAAAACGAAACACACTTTCGAAAAAGGCTATTTACCAAACTGGACACAAGAATTGTTTGAAATTACACATGTAAATTCAGCAACATCTCCAATCACTTATAAATTAAAGGACTTAGAGGGTGAACCTATCCTTGGAACATTCTATGAGAAGGAGTTGCAACTTATAAAAGATAGTGAAATATATGAAATAGATTCAGTTCTCGACAAACGAACAAGACGTAAGGGTAAAAAAGTCATTAAGGAAATTAAAGTTAATTGGAAAGGATATCCAAAGAAATTCCAAAGTTGGATTCCTGAATCATACCTTGTTTAAACATCTTGTTTAAAACAATATAAAACATTGCACATCAACAATGCATCCTCATTCCAACATTGAATCCGGCGGTGATAGTATTAGTAATAATACTCAACCATTTACATGTTTTGGGAATCGTGTGCCTAAGAATCAGTTCACTTACATTTCACAGATCATAATCATTTATGCAATAATTGTAACCTCAATAATTCATTTGAGTCTTCAAAGTCAAGATCGGGAGTTGTGGTTAATCCTTCTGAGTAGTTCTTTGGGTTATATATTACCTTCACCCGGACTTAAATTCTCGAAACAAAGTAGTCAACCAATATTTGATTTCATTGACGGTAAAAAATGAATTCCTTTTACATTACATTGCCAAGCGATAGTTCTTTGAATTATCATCGTAATAACACACAATGTTGTTTCAAAGTACAACTTCCAAGAACTGTTCATATTGATAAAGAAACATGGGAAGTAGCTCTAGCACAATTGGTAACACCAACTCAGTTTCTTAATATCAGTGAAAATGAATCTTATTTCGACATAATCACAGCTGATAGTGCTTTACAAAAGGAAATTGCAACAGAAAATAGAAAAAAAGAAAAGCCATTAGAAATCAATGAACTAACCCATGACTCGCATGGCAGACCAACAAGATGGGGAATTCGATTCAGGTTTCCAGATGGATCATACATTTCTCCATCTCATGTGTTAGAAGTTGTCAATGAATGTATTGACAATGAAATTGGAAAAATACTTCACAAAAAAATGCTTTGATTGAAGTTGGATATTCCACTTCATCCAGAAGACCAAAGTTATTATTCACAAATGTAATTAAAACAGGGATAAAGTTCAGTAATTCCTTGTTTCTGAAACTAGGCGGAGACCCACTTCTTAAAAAGAAAACGTTTTTCAAAGACTGTAGCGTTTTCGAATTCTTCAAATATACCCCAAACATCGATGCAGGATATAATCACTTGTTTGTTTATTCAGACATAGTTGAATATTCTATCGTTGGAGATACATTAGCACCGCTACTTCGCGTCGTTCCATTTAAAACATCCAACTCAGTTGAAAATGAAAATGGAAGCCAACATATTAATCACGATATAACCATTCCTCACTATTTCCCTGTTTCGAAATCGGATTTCGATAGTATCCACATTAATATAACAGGTGATTCAGGTCACCCTGTTCACTTCGTCATTGGCAAGACAATTGTAAAGTTGCATTTCCGTAAACGTAAGCAGAAATAAAAAATGATTCCAGTTTATAGAGGAGTAAGACACCAGTATGGATATGGGTTAGGATCTTTATTCAAATCAGCAATAAGATCAGTTACACCTTTGATTAAACCCATGGTTAAAACAGGAATCAATGCTTTGAAAAAAGAAGGGATTAAACAAGGTCTTGGGATAGCTAAAGATATCCTATTACATCGTAAGAATCCAAAAAAGGTTCTTTTTCACGTGGAAAGCAATCTTTAAAAAACTTGCGTGAAGAATTCGCATCAAATATAAATGGAAAAAATCCAATAGACAACATCAGTCTCATTCACGCTCTCGTCGTGGAAAGATCGTTAGCAAGAAACACCGAATCCATCATAAATCTGCAAGACCTTTAGATATATTTGATTAACATTTCCGAAAAAAGTTTCAGAAAATAAAAAATATTTCTTCCATCTAAAAAAAAATATTTTTCTCCAAAAATATTTCCACAAATAATTTCAACATGATGCAAAGTGGATCTTGTGAATGCAGTAAATCAGAATTAGATGTTCTCTCTGTACCACCAACAATGACAAGTATGCAGGAATCCCAATGGGTTGAACATTTCCCAATTGCTTCGATTGCAAATGAATCACCAATCGAGTTCAATATCCCACCACAAACAGAGTTGTGGACAGATCTATCCCAATCCTTTCTGTACGTGAAATTCAAAGTCACGAAAGAGGATGGAAATAACCTAGAAGCTGGCGATAACATTGGTCCAGTCAACAATTTCCTCCACAGTATGTTCAGCAGTATTGATCTGTACCTGAACAACAAACTGATTACAAATGGTTCAGACATATACCCATACAGAGCATACATTGAAAACCTTCTGTCATACAGTTCTGGTAGTAAGGCAACTCATTTGAAAGCAGGAGAAATGTGGATAAAGGATACAGCAGGTCATATGAACGCAAATGAAATAACAGGAGATAATGAAGGTTTCAAAGCAAGAAACGCTATCATCAGTCAAAGCAAAACTGTCGAACTGTTTGGTCGATTGCATCTTGATCTTTTTCTCCAAGAAAAATATCTACCAAATGGAGTTGAAATTCGATTGAGATTAAACAAAGCCCCGACCACTTTCTGTCTAGCTGCCCACACTGGTGCAGATAAAGCAAAGATTCACTTTGAATCAGTCAGTTTCCACGTTCGGAATGTAGAACTATCACCAGTGGTTGCAAACAACTTGAATCAGTTGATTGCTCAACAAAACATGAAAATTCCTATCCGAAGAGTAGAAGTCAAAACATTTTCCATCACTGATAGTACACGGTCCAAAGTTGAAGACCATCTATTCCAAGGTCAGTTACATATCAGGTCCAAGTGGATCAGGAAAAACAGAGTTCGTTCATAAACTTCTAGATTATAACGAAGATCTGTTTGATATTCCACCAAAGAAAGTTGTTTGGTGTTATAAAGAATGGCAAAACACGTACAGTATCATGAAAGAGAAATTTGATTTTATCAAATTTATTGATGGAATTCCCGAAGATGAAAATGAAATAGTGAGCGATGTATCAATTCCACATTTGGTCGTTTTCGATGATATGCTGGGTGAAAAAGATGAAGAAAAAATAAAGTTATGGTTTACAAGAAAAGGTCATCATCGTAATGCAAGTGTGGTTTATATCACACAGAATATGTTTTCACAGTCAAAGTCCAGCAGAACCATCAGCTTGAATTCACGATACATGATTCTTTTTCGTAATGAACGTGATAAGAATCAAATAAAAACACTTGCAAGTCAAATGCAAGCCCCACATTTGATTCCTGCATACAATGACGCAACTTCAATGGATCATGGATACTTGGTCATTGATTTCCATTCACGAACCAAACGTGAATTGAGATTAAGGACTGATATTTTTCATCGGTGGTATACAGAGAATGCTGATCAAGGTCCAATTGTATATTCACCTGTATAAATATTTGTAATACAAATTATAAATATTGTTCAGATGAAAATACAGTCATTTCTTCGCCGAATCTCATTGAGTAAACATGGCTTTACCACGGACATCATCCTCGGTGCTTCATGCTTTGCAGAATTTAAGTAATCAAACCAACAAATATGAAAGAGAGGCATTATTGAATGCAGGATTAAAGGAAATCTTGAAATGGTTTTCTTTAGCAGCTCGCAATATCATTGAAGATAAGATTAAACTTCCAAAACAAACCGTTAGCTATATGAACAAACATAAAGAAGATGTTGTGAAATTAGCAGATCCGAATATCGATGAACAAACAAAACGAAAAATCATTCTGAAACCTGGTGGTGGTGGATTCCTTGGAGGGGTTATTATCAGAAGTTTATTACGTTGGGATGGTAATAAAACTGTAAGAAAGGTCGGTACGGAAAGCAAACGTTCACAAAAGAAGCAAAAGAAGGGGTCTCCTGTTAAACGCTCAAAGAACAAACGTTCAAAGAACAAAGGCCAAAAGAAAAGTTCAAAGAAATCTGCTAAGAAGAAAAGTTCAAAGAAAAGTACTCCTATTGTAATCAATGAGGAATTCATTACAATGCGAAGGTCAAGATCCCCAAGATCAGTGCACTCTGCTCATAACTCTGTTCATAACTCTCCTCATAACTCAACTCCAAACACAAGTCTGAATAGAAGCCTGAACACCGGTCTGAACTTGTCTCCAATCAGAAGTCTGAACAGAAATTCGGACAAAAGCCTCAATAGGAGTCTCAATAGGAGTCTAAACAGAAGCCTTGATGACTTTATTGTCCCACAACATGTACAGCAGCGTACCCCACAGCGTAGCCCACAGTATGTAGCACAACGCATACCGAACTCTAGGAAAGATATTCTGAGAAAACGTCTTTTCGACTTTCAGAAAAAGTACAAATCTTTTCTGCCTCCTGGAAAAAGACAGATAAATTTCCAACCTATATCTTCACTATCATTATCTCCTAACTCGAAAAGACTATATCAAAAGGGTGTAAAGGAAAGACAAATGCTGATCGATGATCTGTTTTCATACTACGACGGCTTGCATCCGAACAGTCCATTAAGACGGGGTAATAAACCAAACAAGGAATCGAGAAAAGAAACACCCCTTGTTGCACCATTTTCACCGCTTTTGAGTATGGATACGAGTACACTATCATCTCCTGCTAGAATTGCACTCAATACATTACGATCACAGTTCTCCTGATTGATTGTCGGAAATGTTTAAAAAAACATAAATAAAAAACTTTTTTTTATTTTTTGAAAAAATAAAAAAAATAATTTTTGCAAAAAAAAAAATAAAAAAATAATTTTGCAAAAAAATAAAAAATAAAAAAATAGAAATAAAAAATAAAAAATAAAAATAAAAATAAAAAATATTTTTTTATTTTTTTTTTTTTGCAAAAATTATTTTTTTATTTTTTCAAAAAATAAAAAAAGTTTTTTATTTATGTTTTTTGAAACGAATCATTCAAAAAGGATAAATTAATCTGGAAACAATCGATTGATTCATTTGCATTTCAACATAAGACGCGATAACATGGGAAAGGCAAAGAAGAAATCCCCTTTGATAAGAAAACACGGACATATGGTCCTAGCTATGTTGAAATCATCACCAAAATTAAGGAAAAAGATAATTAGAAATTTGTCTCCACCGGTAGTTAAATGCATTTCGGAATGTTGTCACAATGTTTTAAAAGGGAATGTTCATTTGACAGAAGCTCAGAAGAAGAAGTTGTATCCAAACCGACAACATCTTCGTAATATTGCATCTAAGTCAGTTTCTGTTAAGAAAAAGAAACGTATTCTGAATCAGAGAGGAGGGTTTCTTCCTTTGTTAGGACCTGCATTAATCCCATTATTAGGAAAAGCTGTCATAGGTGGTATCGGAGGGGCATTGAAAGCTTTGTAGATTTCGGGATATTATTGAAATAATGTCAGTCAGAAAAATGGTTGTTGTTCCATATCAAGTATTAGAAAATATGAAGCAATGGAAAGAAGAAAAAAGTAGGAAACCACATCTTCCACAAGATCCTCAAGTGGCAAATGTTGCACATCTTCATACAGATATGAAAAAGACCTTAGATAGATATGATATCTCAGACACAGACAAGGCTCAGAAATATGGAGAAACTTTATTCAAATTGCAATCATCGTTTGATAAAGTTAAGAATCCAAAGAACATTCCTCCATCTGTTAACGAATTCTTAAATGAAACAGTGAATAAAGGGGTTGGGTCTGTGTTACATGAACGTATTCTCGAAAGCGTTCCTACAACAATGCAAAGAAAAGCGAAGCTCCTTTTGAATATTCTTAAAGACAATGAAAACATAGCATGGGATAATCAGGGGGTGGTAACATATAAAGGCAAAGCTATTCCAGGTTCTAATATTATTGATCTAATCAATGATTCATTACGTAAAAGAAAAGGAGTAGAACCAAGAGGATGGCAAACATTCTCTAAAGCTTTACATGAAAGCCATGTTCCACAAGAGGTCATTGGAAACTTAGCAAGATGGCAATGGATGCAAAAACATGAAGATGATTCTAGCGAAAGTGAAATAAGTTTCACCACACCTCAAATATCAACTCCAAAACGTACACGAAAAACCCCAAAGGGTACACCATCTCTATCCCAACTTCGGAAAATGTCACCCTATACGAATCCAAAGGAAAAAGAGAAATTGAAACGGTTCTATACAGACGAACTTAGAAAACCTATAAGAAAAGAATTATCATCTCCAAGTCTTCAGACATGGGAACCATACGAGTGAAAGCAGTTAGGAAATCTGCTAAGAAATCTGCAAAGAAATCTGTTAAGAAATCTGTTAAGAAATCTGTTAAGAAAGGTTCAAAGAAGAAATCGGACCAAAAACTTGATTCTGTTTTACGAAAACTATATTATGATCCATCCAGTCAAGGCTCCTATTCGAGCATATATCACTTGTATCACTCTGCGAAATCTATTTTGAAAAATGTCAAATATAGAGATGTTAGGGAATGGTTGCAAGGAGAATCCACGTATACACTGCATAAACCGATACGGCGTAAATTCAAAAGAAGAAAAACAATCGTTGGAGGCATAGATCATCAGTGGCAAGCTGATTTGGCCGACATGCAAACATTTGCAAAGTTCAATAACAACTTCAAGTATTTGCTCTGTGTTATTGATGTTTTCTCAAAGTATGCATGGGTAATACCTATCAAGAATAAGATGGGGAAAACATTGATAACGGCATTTCAAACCATTCTGAAACAGCGAACACCTTTGTCATTGCAAACAGATAAGGGAAGCGAATTCCGAAATAAAGATTTTCAGAATTTCCTTAAAAAGGAAAATATCCATTTCTTCACAACTGAAAATCCAGAAACAAAAGCAAGTATTGTTGAAAGGTTTCAAAGAACATTGAAAACCAGAATGTGGAAATATTTCACACATGAGAAAACAAGACGATACACCAATGTAATTCAGAAATTAGTTGATAATTACAACAACACTTTCCATCGAAGTATTCAAGAAAAACCATCGAATGTTGTCCCAGCAAATGAAGCAGAAATTTCAGAGAACTTGTATCCATCATACAAGAAAGTTGTGAAAGTTAAGACAAAAGTTGTTCCAAAACTAAGGAAAGGAGATCGTGTCCGAATCAATAAAACGAAACACACTTTCGAAAAAGGCTATTTACCAAACTGGACACAAGAATTGTTTGAAATTACACATGTAAATTCAGCAACATCTCCAATCACTTATAAATTAAAGGACTTAGAGGGTGAACCTATCCTTGGAACATTCTATGAGAAGGAGTTGCAACTTATAAAAGATAGTGAAATATATGAAATAGATTCAGTTCTCGACAAACGAACAAGACGTAAGGGTAAAAAAGTCATTAAGGAAATTAAAGTTAATTGGAAAGGATATCCAAAGAAATTCCAAAGTTGGATTCCTGAATCATATCTTGTTTAAACATCTTGTTTAAAACAATATAAAACATTGCACATCAACAATGCATCCTCATTCCAACATTGAATCCGGCGGTGATAGTATTAGTAATAATACTCAACCATTTACATGTTTTGGGAATCGTGTGCCTAAGAATCAGTTCACTTACATTTCACAGATCATAATCATTTATGCAATAATTGTAACCTCAATAATTCATTTGAGTCTTCAAAGTCAAGATCGGGAGTTGTGGTTAATCCTTCTGAGTAGTTCTTTGGGTTATATATTACCTTCACCCGGACTTAAATTCTCGAAACAAAGTAGTCAACCAACATTTGATTTCATTGACGGTAAAAAATGAATTCCTTTTACATTACATTGCCAAGCGATAGTTCTTTGAATTATCATCGTAATAACACACAATGTTGTTTCAAAGTACAACTTCCAAGAACTGTTCATATTGATAAAGAAACATGGGAAGTAGCTCTAGCACAATTGGTAACACCAACTCAGTTTCTTAATATCAGTGAAAATGAATCTTATTTCGACATAATCACAGCTGATAGTGCTTTACAAAAGGAAATTGCAACAGAAAATAGAAAAAAAGACAAGAGGACCATGATGGTCCTATATCGCTCACCTGAACCAAAATGATATGAGCAACACTTTTATTCACTTCAATAAATATTTATGACTTTAAGACTGAAAACGAACTTCTGGTCAATAACGTTGTGAAAATCAAACTCATCCACAATCTAATGGTGCCAAACATTGTGTCCAAAATTTGTCTTGTTTGATAAATAATTGTAGATTCTGGAGTATAACAGAGCTCCAGATAGGATGCGTATTTGCGTAAAATACGCAATGATTTGGTCTAAATACGCATTTACTTTCATGACAAGAGCTGTCCGAAGACAGCGCACTCGACTTTATAAGTGCTTAGTATAAAGGGGGCATAACTCCAAATAGAGTGGTCCCAGGGTCATAGGCCCTGATAGTAAGGTAGAGGGTGTGATGGTGAATAAGTATTCCAAGTTTGGGTTGAATCCCTTTGATAGTATGGAAGTAATTGATGTTTGAAAAAACTTTAACCTTTGTTGCAACGCCAACGCCGACGCCAACGCCGACGCCAACGCCGACGCCCGGGTGACAGTATAAGCTCTCATTTTCTTGGAAAAGTCGAGCTAAAAATGCGTACAGATACGCATTCAAAATAAGGAATACGCATTTGATAATCGTCAGTTAGCGTATCAAGATCGAAGACCGCCGGAAGAAACACATAGAATAGGAAATTCCAAAGATTAAGAATATTTAAAACGTTTTGGTCTGTAAAAATAGCTTATCAAAGCGTCTAATACGACTCAGCCAATCAAAACCGGGAATTCTTGGGGAATATCGATTACGTCACCAGCCGAGCGAATTCAGATGACAATCGGCTATTCCCTAGATCTACCGAATGCTGCCGAGTGGTGTATTTTGTTCGAATTCAGTCAATCGTTGATTTCCGTTATTTTTTTTTTTTTTTTTTTTTTTTTGATACGGAGCAAATCGTTTACTCGATTTTGATTGGATGATAAATATCAGGCCATTGCATCACTTCGTAAATCGGAAATTGCAACTCAAAGAAGTTTGTTTTCTTTATAAATCGGGAAGCGAGTAAATCCACTTCTGAGCACATCGTAAAGGCGATTTTGGCCGATATTATTTCTGAAGATGCCCTACAGTACAGACAAAGATAGCCCACGATGGTAATCTCGTTCAGAAAAAAAAAAAAACACACTAAAAGGTCTTGATGGTCGGAAACATAGCGCGCTTAGATGTCCTCTAAAATGAAAGTAGGTCGTTCCGGTGGGGTGCTCCTATCAATTTTAATCCTTTCCCGGACGAGGGGGTAAATACTCATTGCCTCTGAAAAATATCTGGAAATACGCATTGGAAAAAATTCTGAGGGGTAAATAATCCTTGTCTCAAAAAATTATCTGGAGCTCTGTATAAACAAGGTCAAAAACAGCCGAAAACAGCAATTTTGTCAAATTCAAGGGCACATAACTCTCGACTTTTTTATCAGATCAGAATGAAAAACAAAATCATTCCAGATCTTATGATCCCCAACATTGTGTCCAAGTTTTGTGCTGATTGATCAATAATTGTAGATTCTAGAGTATAAACAAGGTCGAAAACAGCCGAAAACAGCAGTTTAATCAAATTCAAGAGCACATAACTCTCGACTTTCTAGTCAATCTGACTAGAAAATCAAACTCATCTGAGATCTTATGATACCCAACATTGTGTCCAAGACTTGTCTTGATTTGTCAATAATTGTATATTCTGGAGTGTAAACAAGGTTGAAAACAGTCGAAAACAGCAATTTTGTCAAATTCAAGGGCACATAACTCTCAACTTTTTGATCAGATCAGACTGAAAATCAAACTCATCAAAGATCTTATGGTCTCAAACATTGTTTTCAAGTTTTGTCTTAATTGATAAATAATTGTAGATTCTAGAGTTTTAACAATGTCAAAAACAGCCGAAAACAGCAATTTTATCAAATTCAAGGGCACATAACTCTCATCTTTCTGGTCAGATCAGACTGAAAATCAAACTCATTTGAGATCTTATGGTTTCCAACATTGTGTCCAAGATTAGTCTTGATTGGTCAATAATTGTAGATTCTAGAGTGTAAACAAGGTCGAAAACAGCAAATTTGTCAAATTCAAGGGCACATAACTCTCGACTTTTTGATCAGATCAGACTGAAAATCAGACTCATACAATATCTTATGGCTTCAAACATTGTTTTTAAGTTTTGTCTTAATTGATAAATAATTGTAGATTCTAGAGTGTAAACAATGTCAAAAACAGCTAAAAACGACAATTTTATCAAATTCAAGGGCACATAACTCTCATCTTACTGGTCAGATCAGACTGAAAATCAAACTCATTTGAGATCTTATGGCCTGCAACATTGTGTCCAAGATTTGTCTTGATTGGTCAAAAATTGTAGATTCTAGAGTGTAAATAAGGTCGAAAACAGTCAAAAACAGCAATTTTGTCAAATTCAAGGGCTCATAACTCACGACTTTCTGATCAGATAAGACTGAAAATCAAACTCATCCCAGATCTTATGATCCCCAATATTGTGTACAAGTTTTGGATTGATTGATCAATAATTGTAGATTCTAGAGTGTAAACATCGTCGAAAACAGCCAAAAATGACAATTTGGTCAAATTCAAGGGCAAGTAACTCTGGACTTTCTGATCAGATCAGACTGAAAATCAAACTCATTCCAGATCTCATGGTCCCCAACATTGTGTCCAAGTTTTGTCCTGATTGATGAATAATTGTAGATTCTAGAGTGTAAACAAGGTCAAAACTAGGTATTTTTCGCATTCAAGGGCAGATAACTCCTGACTTTCTAGTTCGATCTGACCCATAATCGAACTCATCCGAGATCTTATGGCCATACATGTTTTGACCAAGTTTGGTCAAGATTGACTTATATTTGTAGATGTTAGAGTGTAAACACGAAATTGTGGACGGACGGACGGACGGACAGACAGACAGACAGACGGACGGACAGACGGACGGACAGACGGACGACGGACAAAAAGTGACCACAATAGCTCACCTTGAGCACTTTGTGCTCAGGTGAGCTAAAAAGCCATTAGAAATCAATGAACTAACCCATGACTCGCATGGCAGACCAACAAGATGGGGAATTCGATTCAGGTTTCCAGATGGATCATACATTTCTCCATCTCATGTGTTAGAAGTTGTCAGTGAATGTATTGACAATGAAATTGGAAAAATACTTCACAAAAAAATGCTTTGATTGAAGTTGGATATTCCACTTCATCCAGAAGACCAAAGTTATTATTCACAAATGTAATTAAAACAGGGATAAAGTTCAGTAATTCCTTGTTTCTGAAACTAGGCGGAGACCCACTTCTTAAAAAGAAAACGTTTTTCAAAGACTGTAGCGTTTTCGAATTCTTCAAATATACCCCAAACATCGATGCAGGATATAATCACTTGTTTGTTTATTCAGACATAGTTGAATATTCTATCGTTGGAGATACATTAGCACCGCTACTTCGCGTCGTTCCATTTAAAACATCCAACTCAGTTGAAAATGAAAATGGAAGCCAACATATTAATCACGATATAACCATTCCTCACTATTTCCCTGTTTCGAAATCGGATTTCGATAGTATCCACATTAATATAACAGGTGATTCAGGTCACCCTGTTCACTTCGTCATTGGCAAGACAATTGTAAAGTTGCATTTCCGTAAACGTAAGCAGAAATAAAAAATGATTCCAGTTTATAGAGGAGTAAGACACCAGTATGGATATGGGTTAGGATCTTTATTCAAATCAGCAATAAGATCAGTTACACCTTTGATTAAACCCATGGTTAAAACAGGAATCAATGCTTTGAAAAAAGAAGGGATTAAACAAGGTCTTGGGATAGCTAAAGATATCCTATTACATCGTAAGAATCCAAAAAAGGTTCTTCTTTCACGTGGAAAGCAATCTTTAAAAAACTTGCGTGAAGAATTCGCATCAAATATAAATGGAAAAAAATCCAATAGACAACATCAGTCTCATTCACGCTCTCGTCGTGGAAAGATCGTTAGCAAGAAACACCGAATCCATCATAAATCTGCAAGACCTTTAGATATATTTGATTAACATTTCCGAAAAAAGTTTCAGAAAATAAAAAATATTTCTTCCATCTAAAAAAAATATTTTTCTCCAAAAATATTTCCACAAATAATTTCAACATGATGCAAAGTGGATCTTGTGAATGCAGTAAATCAGAATTAGATGTTCTCTCTGTACCACCAACAATGACAAGTATGCAGGAATCCCAATGGGTTGAACATTTCCCAATTGCTTCGATTGCAAATGAATCACCAATCGAGTTCAATATCCCACCACAAACAGAGTTGTGGACAGATCTATCCCAATCCTTTCTGTACGTGAAATTCAAAGTCACGAAAGAGGATGGAAATAACCTAGAAGCTGGCGATAACATTGGTCCAGTCAACAATTTCCTCCACAGTATGTTCAGCAGTATTGATCTGTACCTGAACAACAAACTGATTACAAATGGTTCAGACATATACCCATACAGAGCATACATTGAAAACCTTCTGTCATACAGTTCTGGTAGTAAGGCAACTCATTTGAAAGCAGGAGAAATGTGGATAAAGGATACAGCAGGTCATATGAACGCACATGAAATAACAGGAGATAATGAAGGTTTCAAAGCAAGAAACGCTATCATCAGTCAAAGCAAAACTGTCGAACTGTTTGGTCGATTGCATCTTGATCTTTTTCTCCAAGAAAAATATCTACCAAATGGAGTTGAAATTCGATTGAGATTAAACAAAGCCCCGACCACTTTCTGTCTAGCTGCCCACACTGGTGCAGATAAAGCAAAGATTCACTTTGAATCAGTCAGTTTCCACGTTCGGAATGTAGAACTATCACCAGTGGTTGCAAACAACTTGAATCAGTTGATTGCTCAACAAAACATGAAAATTCCTATCCGAAGAGTAGAAGTCAAAACATTTTCCATCACTGATAGTACACGGTCCAAAGTTGAAGACCATCTATTCCAAGGTCAGTTACCAAAACGTATTTTCATCGGAATGGTAACAAACAGAGCTTTCAACGGAAATTACACATCAAACCCATTCAACTTCAGACATTTCAATGTCTCTAAAATTGATGTGTCGTACAACGGGCATAGAATCCACAACAAACCGTTTGATCCTGATTTCACCAACGGTCTTACATTGAGATCATATCTATCTCTGTTTAATGCCACGAAATCCATCGGTGCAGATAAATCATTCGACATAACGAAAGATGAATACGGAGATGGATTCACTCTGTGGGGGTTTGATCTTACACCAGATCAAGGTAGTGAAGAAGGTCAACTCCACCCTATAAAAACTGGAGGTTTAAGAATTGAACTTCAGTTCAAAGTCAACCTCGCAGCAGTCACCAACGTGGTTGTGTTTGCAGAATTCGATAATCAAATAGAAATCAACGGACTCAGAGAAGTCATCACAGATTATTAAACATGCTTGGTCACGAGTATGCAATTAAATTGAGAGAAGACGCTGAAAAAGTGAAATATTCCTCATCATGTGCACCATCAGATCGCACATATGACATTCAGAAAAGTTTTCAGTCGTGTATGGTGAATGAACTGCAGAACCTTATCATCGAAGAAGTACATAACAGTTGTAACGGATGTCAAATAGATCATCCTAGTCAAATTGAACACCCTATCTGTCTATACATGGACAGAGCAGAACATACAGACTTGTTTATTGAACGAGCGATGTTGAATCTCAATCCATACAAAGTAATGGAAGTATGGTACCCAATGCTGACAGAAATGAAACTCAACGAACAGGAATCAGTAGAAGCCTACAGATTATGGCAAAGTATAAAAAGGAACATTCTCCATGGATTCACTAGTTCGTGGATAAATCAGTGGTGTGAAAAGGTGAAACAGTCGTGGAAGTAAACATGTACGCAAACGAAATACAATATATCTTAGACAATGGTATGTGGATTAAAAACCTTCATGCAAATGTTTGTGCAAAAGATAAGTTACCAAAACAAAAACCACGACATGTCAATGCATATATCATCAACACCGAGAAATCCCATAAGTCGGGAGAACATTGGGTAGCAGTGATATTCACCAGAAATGGTGAAACGTTATACTTCGATTCGTATGGTTTACCACCTCTGGAAATGGAAATAATCAGTTTCATTCGGAATAATTCACTATCATGGACTTTCAACAATCAAATGTTACAAAGTGTGTTTGGAAAAGTGTGTGGTCACTATTGTGTATTCGCATTGGATGCTGTTTCAAAAGGATACGATCTACAGAAATTACTCCAGAAAACATTCACCACAAAGAACCTTCACAGAAATGATCGTTTAGTATCATCGTGGTTTATGCAAAACTTTAATTATCTCTTCTAAAATTGTTGTAAATAGTGTTATATTGTTCATATTTCCTTGTTCATAGTTCTAGTTCAATAAAATAACAGAAATAAATATATCCTCTTTGTCCATTATTTCTTCCCTTATTGCGAATAAGCGAAACATTCATGATGATTGGCCACATCTTGAAAGTTACGCTATACATAAAACTGATTCTCACAATCATAACAACGGGGCAGATTCAACCCTCGGATCGAATTCTCCGTAGAATTCCTTGTTATCCGAGTGAGAATAGCCCTCGTTGTTAAAGCGACTAAGTCCAAACTCAAAAAAGGGGCTGGGAGGGCACTTTGGGCCAATATAAACAAAGAACAAAAGTTCATTTGTCTTAATTGGCCCAAAGTGCCATTCAAATATTGACAAAAACCGTCAAAATCCTCAAAAAGACCAAAAATGTCAAAAAAGGACCAAAAAAGGCCAAAAAGGCCTGGGAGGGCACTATGGGCTAATATAGACAAAGAACAAAAGTTCATTTGTCTATATCAGCCCATAGAGCCCTCCTATACTACTTATACTGACCTTAATTTTTGCATGTTTTTCATAAAAATCATATTTTTGTATAGCGAATAGGATAACAAAACGAAAAGTGCAATATTTAAACATGAATTTATGCTGCAAATACACGTTTTATTTGGAGTAATCAAATTCGTCGAATTTTTATGTTACACGTCACGCTTTAAAACTGGTATCTTTTTCATAAAATAAGTACCTAAATTCATGACTTTCCGGTGTATCGTGTCCATGTAAAACTACATACAAACAGTTTCATATATACAGAAACAGATTCTATCGAAAAAATAATTCTTCTCTAAATATGCTTCTTGAACTAGATCTAGCGCATCTTTCATTGACGATCCATGTTTTTCACGAGTGGTCGCAATAACGTGCGCGACGTCTCAGTTTGTTATCGACGTGTACAACCTTTCAGACAAACATTGAACTTAAAAGTATTATAATATGATTATCTGCAATTATAGTGAAAAACACCAGAAACAATCCAATTGTTTATTATCATGAAACAGAATTTTAATCATTTTAGATTTTTTGTAAATAGGACATGGTCCTATATTTGATTTACAAGGAGGAAGTTCCTTCAAAAAAATGTATGGTATCCCATGAGGGCTATAAAAGACTATGTTACAGACTGGAAACATACGAAAACATCCATATATTATATGAAACAATACTTTTTTCCCTTTTCAACGAAAACCTCGTAACTGTAGCTTCCAATAAGCTACAGTTACGAAGGGTTTTTTGTTGTTGTTGTTGAAAAGCAGTGATTTAAAACAGGGGTGTACTCTTAACAACTGATTTTCCTAACCTTGGACTCGTCGAAACGTTGGACGCAATTTCATGTCTCGTTTTCAGAAAAAAGCTAAATGACATCTAAGCAAGTAATATGGACTACAATCGGCCTGTTCATATTTACGAGGGACGGTCGGAAAGTAGTTGGACTTTTCGTGCTGCTGTCTCTCCATTTGCAACTGTATAAACACATTATATATTGGTGAAATCTACATCCATTTGCCATTAATGTGGTCAGTTTATTTTCAAAGAAAGTTGAATATATGCAATATTCTGTCCACTTATATGTGATAGGGGTTTTATGTACTATAGGCTATTTGTTAGAGAAACAACAAGGGTAACCAAAACAAAAGAACAGTCTAGTCATTTTAATCGCGAAGAATTTAAGTTTTTGAACTACATTATCACTGAAGATTGAATAATGGTTCATAATTCCGAACTTGGGATAAAAACTCAGTTACAGCAGTCATAGAAACGAGCTGGTTCCCCACCTCTGAATAGATTAAGCTTTTACATTCGGCTGGTAGTCATGTTTGTTGCTTTTGTGGATTCACGAGGTCAGATAGTTAGTCATTTAATATCAAATGGTAAAAACTGTCATTGCTAAGTACAATTCTGAAGTAATTCAGAAAAAAACAAAGAATAAATGCTGAAGTAAACGCGTCCCAGATTAGCAAAGAAAAATGTTTTATACTTTACGATTACGCACGCTCCCATACCACCGCATCTACAGTGGAGATTATCAAATATTACCCATGACAAAAGTTGTTTTACTCTTCTTATAGCCCAGGCCCTACCCCACACGACTTTTATTTGTGTCTAGAACTGATGAAAATGCTTGCTGAAGATAAATTTGAGACCAGGGCGCCTTTGATACCGGTGGTAACACAGTACCTAATACAGTGGGTCTACGTCATGGTTAATAGTGGCAATAGTAAAGCTCCTACGAAGATGCCAAAAATGAATAGACATAGATGGATAATTTCTTTTAACAGTGTAGAAAGAATTTTGTTAAAAAATTAAATGGTTTTAGAGAACTAGTCAAAAGTCCAACTACTTTCCGACCGTCCCTCGTACATTCCAATTTTAGTATTTGAAGCCTACTCGTTCTAATCATCACATGTTTGGGTTCTAACCAGAGTAATATTTAGTCAGCATAGAAGATAATTGCTTCGGATGGATGGAAATTAATTCTTGCTGACATAATACTATACAGTAAAGTTTAAATTAGAAGGCTTCATCCAAGTGAAATATGATATAAATATAGAGTAAGAATTCCTGCGAACAAAATATAAACACATAATAAATAACACAAGCGATGGAAAATGCGTTTGCAGTCGTAATGATTGCTATATGATGTCGGAATACGTAAAATACAAATGACATACAGACGTACACAGCTTGTCAGTTGCCGCCAAGAATGATTTAAGATAGTCTACCCCTAATGAGATTCGCGCGACGTCGTAATTATTCGGGCGCGGTCGATAACATTCGGCAGTGGAACTATCAACCACCGAATGTTTACGACCGCGCCCAAATAGGTTCGGATACGTAACGACGACGCTCGGAAAAATCCGATGTTTTGTGAATCTCAAAATGGCCACATTACGGGTATTCTACCTTAAGTAAAACTTTTCTAGGTGAACACAAGATGGAAGCATCCTTGAATTGACAGAGAGATAAGATATATTGTTGTGTAAGAGAGATGATTAAATACGGGAACGCTGATGGATTAACAAATCTGGACAAACATGTTTGGTTAACACCCGTATAAATCTCATGGGACCAAGACTGTATGTTTGTCTAGCCTTAAGAGTGAGGTTTTATCGCAATTTTTTCTTTAATTGTTAGGATAGACGGTTACCTAGATGGTTCGTATCAATCTGTTTCTAAATGAACACATGATAGATCTGCGTCCTTGAATGAACAAGGAGTAATCAAGACAAAACGTAGCATGGTGTTTAAGAGAGACGATAACGATAGAGCGTTGATGGATTAACAAATCTGGACAAACATGTTTGGGCAACAATCGTATAAATCTCATGGGACCTAGACTTGTCTTAACCATTCCCCCAAACGATGGAAATTATTTTTAGAGAAACAAAAAATAATCTGATTAAAACTAGATAGGTATCATCATTGTTATCAATTAAGTTACTGGAAAGTTAATATCGAGTTTTAATCAGATTGAACAAATGACACATGTGTCAACAGTATATGTTAATCAAGTAAAAAAATACCTTCTGGAAATGGTTTAAGCTTGTCTATATACAGATACGCTCAAAACGACAATTTCAAGTGAAGGTATTTTAAATGTGGCGTGAAAAAGCGTCATTATGTTGGAACAGCTAAGGCTCAGCTTCTCATCATTTTAACAAACTAAAGTCCGATGCGTAGATGAACAAATCTTAATACAGCTTGGTTTGTGAAGGGACCCACTGTTTCGACGATTTTACGGGACAAATGTTTGTCAGCATTGTCTACTGCAATAAGAAATCCATTTGTACTGGACAATATTGCATTTGCTCTCTTTCGGTCTCGTCCTTGAATAACCAATTAATTCCACAGACAAGAAGCGTGTTGTCATCACAATTTACACCGATATAAAATTGACACAGACGTGTTAGAACTAACGGAGACAAGTTTATAAAGACAATACCGGTAAATGATGAAGCCGCGTTAGTAAAAACAATTTGTCCGTCTCTTTCCGAAAGTGCTCGTGACATAGCAGTATGAACTCCTTACATAACATTAACACGGTGGATTTTTTGCACATATCACACAGGTCATATATTTTATATAATGACATGTCTGATTGTAGACTATTCTAATTGTTATTAAGATCTTTCTTTTTTAAGGTCTTATTTTGGTGGAACTATTTTCCAAGAGTATAGTTCCGACGTTGTGCGGTTTGCAATGTACACTGGGAGGCGACAACATTAGAGATGCTATGCTCTCTAAAATCCAGCTATCTCCTTCGAAGTGATCTCTCCTAAATCAGGAACGGCGTTTGGAGTACGGAAGTCGGGTATATGATACGGAACATTCTGATCAATTAACGTAAATGGACCCCCATTGGAAATAAGCTCTACAGCTTTTATGTGATATCCGTGGGTTAAAGAACAAATCATTAATACAAAGTAAAGAGTCGACAAAACCTGCATGCATTCAATTTTTTAAGTTTTTTTTTTCAAAATTTTAAATGTGCTGGTTTTTGTGATATTTCTTATCTAGTACTATTTATATGTTATTGTGTTTTAACAGAATCTCATCACGTTTCATTCGCCATTTATCATGTTCATGAATAGCCTTAAGTATGTGTGATGTTACAACCCGAATAAATCTTATCTTATGTTAATACACATTTCAATTTTATTACGCAATGTTACGTGAATTAGGCATATCCTCATAATAACCATATAAATTTTTCATACCGATGTTTTTTTTTTTTTTTTTTTTTTTTGTTTTTTTTGTTTTTTTTTTTGTTTGTTTGTTTTTTTAGATTTTTATCAAACAATGCTATGTGGGTAATTCGTCTTTACTCTCTCCAAGTTAAGACTCGGGTTTTGACGCCTCTATTAGAAATACTGTGTAAATTCAAAAACAATGATGAAAATTTGATGATGGTCAGCAATTTATCATTCACCCTCCATATTTTAATTCCATAGCATACAAATCAATTATTTTGTTGTCTCCGACAGCTTTACAACTGTCGAATCTAAAATCTTGCTGTTTGGGACAGGGTCAAACTGTTCCGAGGACACCGAGTACCAAAACAAGACAATCGACATAAAGACGGAAATTAACTGTAATAGAGTCAGAAATAGCCTAATACAAAATCTCAGCATGGTACTTCGTGTTTTATGTCTGTTTATAGACTTGTTAAATGATCGTTACTACAGAAATAACCAAACAATAAGGATTTTATCTCTAGTAATTCGTTTCTTAGAGAAGCGCCCCTCTTACATTCATTTGGGAACAATATACGAAGGATGATCCAAAAGTAATGTCACAAACGTTGTTTTCGGTGATTTTATGAACGTATCTGTCGAAAGATTAGACGTCGCGCACGGTATTGCGGCACTAAAATGTAACGTCAAACTAGCGAACGTCAATTGCGTAACAATAAGTTTTTGCGTTTGCGGTTGTGTTGTGCTTTTAATGTTTACTCTCTATTTAATCTAAACTGATTCATAAAGACAGGACCACATTTTAAGAAATACTCCACTGTTTCCATCTTTTGTCTTTTTGTAGCTTTTCCGCCACTTTAATTCGTTCTTTTTTCACCTTAAAATGCGCACAATTGGATAATTTCAGGATTACGTCAAATAAATAAAATATACGTTTATACATTTTCTGTCCACAAGAAAAAAATTGAATTTCTCTTATACGTTTCGTTATTTTGCGTCGAAATTTTGATATGATCAACAAGAAAAAAATGGTATTTCCACATTGAAATTAATTGCTTGTATGAATAAGAGAACTTGTATTTTTCAAAGTCTAAATTGTAAAAAGTAGAGTTTTCAACGCCATGAAACAATTTCTGTCCACACGCATTTTATATACTGAAGGAAACTTCTAACGCAAGATGCTTTTTTGCGTGCAAAATCTTTCTGCTTGAATTTTTGACAACAGTATTTATTGCAATTGTTATACCTACACATGCACTATAATTGTTCACTAAAAACTTGAGTGTCCTGTCATGCATCATTGCGCATGTGCGGCTGCGCACAAATACCCAATTTTGTGTTGCACGTGCAATTCGAACACCGATTTCAACCTTTATGTATGCAGCGATTTTGTTAAACGATAGCTGAGTTAAGTTACAATCATTTCTTCAAAGTTCCTCTTCACAATATGCCAAGATTGAGCACTGAAGTCAGAGTGCGCGCCATTGGAATGCGCCAGGCGGGAATGACATTCATAACTGTAGCTGTTTTGTTGTATTGTGCAATATCTACCGTCGGCAGACTTTGGCAAACGTTAAACACGTCAGGTAGACACACCATAATGAAATTCTGATTAGCTGATCAAAGCATTAAACAAAATAACTGCACTATTAGTCCATACACCCCCACCCACCACGAAATGCCTTAGACCCATTTTCTGCTCTTTCAGATCACATGGCTGATTTGCAAAGGTGGAGTAACTACTGGGGCACAAGAAAACAGACTAAAAACTCAATGTGATGCTGATACCCGGGGATCTCAAAATTGACCCCTTGTGTGTATTGGTGCTTTGGGCTATGTGATACGGTGCATTTCAGTACTTTCATTATTGTCAGTGGCATTATAAAGAATTAGTCTTTGCATATGCCATTTTTGGTTACGAGTTATACAAACATAAATGAAATATACAACATTGAAGCTGGTTTTGCGTTGGAAGTTTCTTTCAGTATATAATAATTGTTTCGTTTATTATGCTAACTGATTTTCTGCCATATATTATAGAAATAGAGAAAAATGGTATTTTTTATATCAAGTTTGGTTGCTCTAGAGTCACAAATTAACAAAATATTCAACAAAATTGTCATTTTTTCTCCGACGTAATTCTAATTGTTACACCTCGATTTTTGGTAAATAAACTGGGCTAATTTGTGTAATCGACGTAGAAATTTTATTTCCGATCGGTAAGACATCCTACAGCATTTCCACTGTCACAAAATATATTTTTCCATGTGTTTGACGTTACTTAATCGCAGAATTGCTAATAAATATCCGTTACTCTTGAACATTTATGTTACATGTTACACACGTTTTTTCGCCGAATTTACGAACAAAAATTCTTTCTAGCAAATTTATACAAAATAAGAACTTGAAATGAGTATGACATTGAAAAATATCAAGGCTTTACGCTTATTTTGATATATAAGAAAGTTGAGAGAGCGAAAACAATTCCTACAATATTCAGTTATGAATCGCGGAGGGTAGCGTTTTTTTGAAAAGTGACGCAATACCGTGCGCGACGTCTTAACATTCGTTTAATGCATGCACGAATTTTCATAAAGTTTCGTGTAAAACTACAAAAATAAACTACATTTTTACATAGCGCATCGGTGTCCAGCGCCGCACAACAGACGACGTCATTGACGTCATTCTACTCCTTCTCAAAATATCACCCTCTGTGTTTAATTAATGAAACATTCGTGACGTTCGTCCCGCTTCATAAATGCATTTTTAAACAACTCGTTCAGCAATTCTTTGAATGCATTCCTTGAATCAATTTGTTCTCGGTTGCTTTAGGTCGACATGATAAATTCTTCTCAAAATCAGCTTAAGATGTGGAAATAGCGCAAAGTAACATGGACGTTGGCGTTATTCCACAGCTCAACATGTCTTCCGGCGCATTTTGAATCTTCAAACGACTCATATTCACTCTCAAAATAGCTTGCACTAACGGTAGACGTCTCTATCATGAAATGTCCGTTCTTTTAGGTTGAATTTATTGTTTCTGTTGCTTCAATCGGCTATTTTGCAAGCCTTTAGCAAAAGTTCAGAATTGCACGTTGTGGGCATTTATCCGACTCTGCCATTATCCCGAATGCGAGTGATGAATACAATAAGACTTATTTGGTATTTCAACGCACCGATTTTATTGAAACATTCTAAAATTGCTTAGAAATATCATGACGTAGCGGCATTTAAATATCAGATTAATTGTCTTGGGTTTTCTTTTATATAATGACAGAACATAAAGTAATAATAATCTTCAAAAGAAAAGTCTAGGGCGTGCGGCGCATATGCACGACATGGATTCTTTTTGGCATTTTATTTTCTCGGGTATATAAACAATATTCAAATAATTCAGAAAAGCATGTTTCCAATAGGATAAGCTTGAATGATAAGTCTTTATTTGTACAAGAATACGTTGAATAACCAAACTATAGACACGGTGACATTACTTTTGGATCATCCCTCGTACTTACGTCCAGTTTTGCGAAACCATTTTGTAAAAGGTGTGTGGTAATACACGGAAAAGTATTGGTTGGTTCTTAAGTTCAAACTGGCTTTAAGACATGATAAGTCATGACTTAACCCAGGTTTAAGCAATATAATCCAATTCATGAATTTGATCTTTAGTTGGAAGCCGTTTTCTCAGATTTTCTTTGGTATTCACGCACATTTTGATACTAAAAGTCTTTATTTTTCCGGAAACCTCGTTTTCTAATTCTTCGAACGAGCTTACATTGTTCCACTAAGAACAATGAATCTAACGCCAGATCACCAAGTACCAAATCAAGACAATTGACATAAAGACGGAAATTACTTGTAATAGAGTCAGAAATAGCCTAATACAAAATCTCAGCGTGGTACTTCATGTTTTATGTCTGTTTATAGACTTGTTAAATGGACGTTATTAAAGAAATAACCAAACAATAAGGATTTTATCTCTAGTAATTTGTTTCTTATAGAAGCTCCTCTCTTACATTCATTTAGGAACAATACATGTGTATATGTCCAGTTCTGTGAAATTGTTTCGTAAAAGGTATTTGGTAATAAACGGAAAAGTATTTGTTGATTCTAAAATTGAAACTGGCTTAACCCATACGAGGGACGTTCAATTAATTTTGGAACTGGGGTTCTATAAGCCACATTTATGTCGCAATTCAATCTTACGTTTCTTCAATCCTTCGAAGTAATCCTCTTTGACACCCACACACTTCTGAAGTTTTGAGATTCATTAATTATATGCCAAAACATGCGCCTCTTTTGGAACACCTCGCAGACACTGGAACTGGAAAATTGCACTTCACAGCTAAAACGAGTTAAGTGTATCAAATACGATCGAAAAATGTCCCACTGTAGTTTCGGTCTTAGATTTTTCACATTGACATATTTCGGTTTTACTATCAATTGACTACTTGAATTTAATAAATATTTAAAACATGACTTAAGTGTTTCTAATTTTGTGACATTTAATGAATAAAATATTTTATGGAACGATAAATGACGTAACGTAATTCACAGACACGTAATTCACAATTTTGAACATACAATAAAATTCCACAGGTAATAATTCTGAAGAGAAATGTTCTTCTTGGTTTATGTAATCTACACATGTGTAGGTACATGCCAAACTATGTATTTAACTTAAGCGTTGATTGTGTGAAATTTTAAAAAGCATTAACGTAATTCACATTTACTGCTCCTTGAGCGGGGTAGCTTCCTTCATTGCAAAGTGTGACTTACTATAATCTACTGCTACTTTCAAGAGTAATACAATGTGTTTGCACATGCTGTTGACTATTTATAAATGATATTTAATATCATGTATTCAAAACATGGTTTCGTTTTAGGATGTGTGTAAAACTAAATAACGTAATTCACACCAGACCATGGGACATATGCATAATTGTTTGCAGAAAAGTGCATTTATCTTAAATTTCTTTATTTCACCACTAAAACAATTTGGAAAAGCTGCTGGTTGGGATACTAGGTATACTGTATATGTATCATATATGTACTCTCCGTACAAAAGTGATGAACTGGGCCACCCCCGAGGTGGGACAGCTGTTTTTTACCCATTTTCCGACTTATCGAGACATTACTCTCACATATTTCATCAGATATATGGGGTTTTGTTATTATTTCTAATTGACCACCCCTGTGGCATTATGTTAAAGACGATTCATCAATATAATTGTACAAACATAGCTTCTTAGGTCCATGGGACAGGTATTTTTCGTATTTGATACACTTAACTCGTTTTAGCTGTTCATATGGAATATGAAGGCCTATACCGACGACCAGAGGCTTTTTTCGTCATCATGGGGAACACAAAAAAACCACACGGGCTTAATCCCGGCTATAAGGGTGGATGAAGACGCTGTGCAGCATGTGTCTCTTTCAGAAAGTCTTGGACAAGATGACACCTGTGGACAGCTCCGCTGTCATGGATTTGGCACATGCCTCTTTAGCCGGTCCTAGACCTACTCTTTTCGTGATATTTCTTTACTTTGGCCGACATACATTTCTTGTATGAATGACCGGCGATAGTTGTACTATTTGAAACAGTTATATGAACAATACACCCGTTACATTTGAAAAAATACCGCGTACAAAACTTTTGCCGCGCTTTTAATTTTTTGGCTATTACGGACCTCACCTGATATTTTCGCAGCCATTGCTTGCTTATGACACGGCATTGGTGCTCATAATAATAGATTATTGTTCAATTATATGTGTAAAGCCAAGAAAGCCCACATTTGTTGCATTTATTGCATTATTTCAAAATATATTTTGCATCGGTGGCTCTCAGTCCATAGGCAGCAGGTGTGGGACCCAATGGGCATAAACCTTTCTGTGTTTCAACCCTTTCGTCAAAATCGTATAACATGTCCCCGATGAAAAACCAACTTTATCTGCTATTTCTTGCACATTGAACCATGCCTCTTGTTCGGTCATGTCGGAATCTACAGCAACATTTGCTTTGGTACTAGCTCTACCCGGGTTGCCTGAGAGGGGGGCATCATTCAAGCCAGTTTTACCAAATTTGATTTTCATTATCTTCCTTTAATCTGACGCATATTCAACGTTCGAATGTCTACGAATCTGATATAGTTCATTATATACATGTGATGTAGATATTTCAAAGCCTATGCGACCTTTAATGTAGACCCGTACATCCTACTTCAGTTCGTTTTCCATTTTGCGCACAGCGAAATAGTCAGTGTATACGACTGAACCAACTTAAAAGTTCAGTAACTTTTGAAAGAGTCAACGAATTTGTCTCAAATTTTGACCAAGTATAAACAGTAACTTTCCCGTCAAATAGTTGCAAGCACCACTAGTTTTATAGAACCTTGAGGTATGGTGTACCATTAGTACCACTTTTAATTGAACGCCCCTCGTAACAGCACAGTGACGCCTTTTGACTACTTCAGAAGAAAAGGCTTGGAAAAACATGTGACAAGCAATTTCTTCATTTTCCGCAATGTTTTCTAAACCAAAATGGAAATATTTTTAAAATTTCATCACCTTGAAGTTGTCGTCTGCAACACCTTTCTAAATGAAACGAATAGAGTCAGAAATAGCCTAATACAAAATCTCAGCGTGGTACTTCATGTTTTATGTCTGTTTATAGACTTGTTAAATGGTCGTTATTACAGAAATAACCAAACAATAAGGATTTTATCTCTAGTAAATTGTTTCTTAGAAAAGCTCCCCGCTTACATTCATTTGGGAACAATATATTTATGTCCAGTTTTGCGAAATAATTTTGTAAAAGGTGTGTGGTAATAAACGGAAAAGTATTGGTTGGTTCTTAAGTTCAAACTGGCTTTAAGCCGTGATAAGTCATGACTTAACCCAGGTTTAAGCAATATAATCCAATTCATGAATTTGATCTTTAGTTGCAAGCCGTTTTCTCAGATTTTCTTTGGTATTTCTCATGCTTGTTCACGCTCATTTTGATATTTTAAGTCTTTATTTTTCCGGAAACCTCGTTTTCTAATTCTTCGAATGAGCTTAAATCCTTCCACTAAGAACAATGAATCTAACGCCAGATCTCCAAGTACCAAGTCAAGACAATTGACATAAAGACGGAAATTACTTGTAATAGAGTCAGAAATAGCCTAATACAAAATCTCAGCGTGGTACTTCATGTTTTATGTCTGTTTATAGACTTGTTAAAGTGACATTTCAGAATTTTTTGTCATAAATTTTACTTTTATGTTTATCTGAAAGAGCATATTTCCTTATGAAAATTCTGAAAATTTCAAGCCAAAATATTGCGCCGTTTACGAGAAATTTATATTTTTGTATCAAAATTGAACAAATTGTTGTGGACAACAGTTCGGTTTTATATGCAATTTATCGATTATGTCTCAACATTAAATGCGCGTTTCTCGCTTATTGGCAACAACTTAAAAAAACTAATAGTATTTATACTCATTAGAATAACTAATCTTGGCATCAAGACATACTTTAAAAAATTGAAATTGGAATGAAATGTCCCTTTAAATGGTCGTTACTACAGAAATAACCAAACAATAAGGATTTTATCTCTAGTAATTCGTTTCTTAGAGAAGCGCCCCTCTTAGATTCATTTGGGAACAATATACTTACGTCCAGTTTTGCGAAATCATTTTGTAAAAGGTGTGTGGTAATAAACGGAAAAGTATTGGTTGGTTCTTAAGTTCAAACTGGCTTTAAGACATGATAAGTCATGACTTAACCCAGGTTTAAGCAATATAATCCAATTCATGAATTTGATCTTTAGTTGCAAGCCGTTTTCTCAGATTTTCTTTGGTATTTCTCATGCTTGTTCACGCACATTTTGATACTAAAAGTCTTTATTTTTCCGGAAACATCGTTTTCTAATTCTTCGAATGAGCTTAAATCCTTCAACTAAGAACAATGAATCTAACGCCAGATCACCAAGTACCAAATCAAGACAATTGACATAAAGACGGAAATTACTTGTAATAGAGTCAGAGATAGCCTAATACAAAATCTCAGCGTGGTACTTCATGTTTTATGTCTGTTTATAGACTTGTTAAATGGTCGTTATTACAGAAATAACCAAACAATAAGGATTTTATCTCTAGTTATTTGTTTCCGAGATAATTTCTAATTTATTTTTTATTCATTTTGGGGGCATGTTATGACCAAATTAGTAAAATCATACGTTAGTACGAAGTACTTCGAGTTCGTGCGTTTCAGATTTGTTAGCAATCTATCGATTACGGCCAAAAATGAGAATGAAATATACGATTTCTGCCTTTATCTGTCAACAAAATCTGGATTTGAAATCGGAGGGCAAGCGTCAAACACTTACAAGTGCGTATTTGGTAGAAATGATTCGTAGATTATCGGAAAAGATTGCTAAAGTTAGTGCTAGACAAACAACGAAGACAATATGTCTTTAACCAATGTCGCTTGAGCATATAACCGTTTCCAAAACAAGTCCTAGCTGTGTCGTCCCCAAAAGAAACAGCTTTGGAAAAAATGACACAAATGAAGACAATGCTGACACTCGTTTTTTCTTCTTTGGTCTAATTTTCTGTTTTATATTCAATTATATTGTACACAAATCATACCATTATCTACAAATATTTCTACGTCTTTAGTTTTCTTTCTTCCATTATTTTTTGTCGTTTGGGAATGGCTTGCACCACTGGACAAAATTTCGGTCTCAAGTCGAGACTAGACAAATGACTAAAACAATATTGTACAATTCAAATGAAATGCTTATTTCGGCAGACTCGTCTGACAGTTGACGCCCCTAGGGACTGCCGAACATGTTTCTAGATTTGTTAATTATTGCCTTTCTCGGTGCTAATCTGTATTTTGCAACGGGAATGGATACATAAGATATAGGCCAGGTTAAAGTTTTTTAAAAGTATGTCAAAATGCAAGGTCAAGGTCACAAGGTCAAGGTCATGGCCAAATGTGAATAGTGTTGGTAGAAGGTGTCTTTCTGTAAAATATAGAGGCTGTATGGGTAAACGGACATGCAATATATAGGCCAGGTTAAAGTTTTTTAAAAGGAGGTCAAACTCCAAGGTCAAGGTAACAAGGTCCAAGGTCATGGTCAAATGTGAACCGTGTTGGTAGGAGATGTCCATGTGTGAAATATCAAAGCTGTAGGTGTAAAAGGACATGAGATATAGGCTAGGTTAAAGCTTTTTAAAAGTAGGTCAAACTCCAAGGTCAAGGTCACGAGGTCCAAGGTCATGGTCAAATTTGAATGGAGTTGGTAGGAGGTGTCCATATGTGAAATATCAAGGCTGTATGTGTAATATGGCATAAGATATAGGCCAGATTAAAGTTTTTTAGGCCAGGTTAAAGTTTTTAACAAGAGCTGCAGACAACATAGCTCGCCTATGAGAGAGCTTGTCACAAACAAGAGTTGTCCGCGGACAACGTAGCTCGCCTATACCAGAGCTTGTCACAAAAAAAGAGTTAAAGGTCAAGGTCATTGGGTCAAAGGTCATGGTCTCAAAGTCAAGGTCATGGTATGAAGTATCCATATGTGAAATATCAAGGCTCTATCTATAATAGTGCATGAGATATAGGCCAGGTTAAAGTTTTTTAAAAGTAGGTCAAACTCCAAGGTCTAGGTCAAAGGTCATGGTCCCAAATGAAAGGTCTTGCTGAGAAGTATCCATGTGTGAAGTATCAAGGCTGTATCTGTAAAATTGACTGAAATATAGGCCAGGTTACAGTTTTTAAAAAGTAGGTCAAACTCCAAGGCCAAGGTCACTAGGTCAAAGGTCATGATCCCAAATGAAAGGTCTTGGCAGGAGGTATCCATATGTGAAGTATCAAGGCTGTATCTCAAATAGTGCCTGAGATACAAACCAGGTTAAAGTATTTGAAGACACGACACTGACGCCAACACTAGGGCTGTGATATTAGCTCCCCGGACATAAAGTCCCGGCTCGCTAAAAAAGGGTCAAAGGTCAAGGTCACTAGGTCAAAGGTCATGGTCTCAAGGTCAAGGTCATTGCATGAGGTATCCATATGTGAAATATCATGGCTGTATCTCTAATAGTGTCTGAGACATAGAACAGGTTAAAGGTTTTCAAGTAATGACGTGACGGGACGCTGACGCCGGCACTAGGGCTGTGACATTAGCTCCCCGGACATAAAGTCCCGGCTCGCTAAAAAGTATGTCAAACTCCAAGGTCAAGGTCACAAGGTCAAAGGTCTTGGTGGCAAATGAAAGGTCTTGGTGAGACGTAGACATATGTGAAATAGGAAGGCTGTAGGTGTAATAGGGCATGAGATATAGGCCAGGTTCAAGTTTTTTGACGGTCAAAAAGTGGGTCAAACTTCAAGGTCAAGGTCACAAGGTAATGCTGTCAAATTAAAGGTCTTGGTTAGAGGTACCCACGGGTGAAATATGAAGGCTGTATCTCTAACAGGGGATGAGATATGGGACAGGTTAAAGTTTTTGCGGACGCTGACGCCGACATCCGGGGGTATGACAATAGCTCTTCCGAGACTATCGTCCCAAGCGAGCTAAAAAGTGGGCGTGGCAGAGTAACAATTTTTTAACATGACACTTTTCCCCATTGAGATCTATAAGCGTACCAAGTTTTAAGTTGCTAGCACTTATGGTTTAGGAGACGTGTTCTGGACAAGAATGTAAGGGTAAAAACAACAAAGGGCAATAACTCAAAAAATAGCGTGGCAGAGTAATAGTTATTGAATATGACACTTCTCCTTAATGAGATCTATTAGTATACAAAGTTTGAAGTTGCTAGCACTAATGATTTAGGTGATATGTTCCGGACAAGAATGTAAGGGTAAAAGCAGCAAAGGGTAATAACTCAACAAGAGTTGTCCGCGGACAACGTAGCTCGCCTATATGGGAGCTTGTCACAAAAACAGCTAATCTTTTAAAAGTAGGTCAAACTCCAAGGTCAAGGTCACAAGGTCAAGGTTCATGGTCCCAAATGAAAGGTCTTGGCAGGAGGTATCCATATGTGAATTATCAAGGCTCTATCAATGCTAGTGCATGAGATATAGGCCAGATTAAAGTTTTTCAAAAGTAGGTAAAAAGGTCAAGGTCACTAGGTCAAAGATCATGGTCCCAAATGAAAGGTCATATCGAAAGGTATCCATGTATGATATATCAAGGCTGTATATCTAATAGCGCCTGAGATATAGACCAGGTTAAAGTTTTTCAAGTGAAGACGGGACGGTATGCGACGCCGACGCTGACACTAGGGCTGTGACATTCGCTCCTTGTACATAAAGTCCCGGCTCGCTAAAAAGTGGGCGTGTCAGAGTAACAGTTTTTGAATATGACACTTCTCCTCAATGAGATCTATAAGTGTACCAAGTTTGAAGTTGCCAACACATATGGTTTAGAAGATATGGCCCGGACAAAAGCAAGACGGACGGACAGACGGACGGACAGACAGCAAACCTATGGTAACCTGAGGGGGACTAATAACCTTTTATCAGCTGATTATTTAAACATCCACCACGTCCATCTAATGTGCGACGTCTGCCCACCTTCTCTGCTTAAAACCGAATTCAATCGGTACAGTATCAACAAAACAAGAGTTGTCCGCGGACAACGTAGCTCGCCTATACGAGAGCTTGTCACAAAAAAAGGACTTCAAGGTCAAAGGTATCCATATGTGAAATATCAAGGCTCTATCTGTAATAGTGCATGAGATTTAGGCCAGGTTAAAGTTTTTTTTAAAGTAGGTCAAACTCCAAGGTCAAGGTCACTAGGTCAAAGGTCATGGTCCCAAATGAAAGGTCTTGGCAAGAGGTATCCATGTATGAAGTATCAAGGCTGTATCTCAAATAGTGCCTGAGATATGGACCAGGATAAAGTTTTTGAAGACGCCACACCGACGCCGACGCTGACGCTAGGGCTGTGACATTAGCTCCCCGGACATAAAGTCCTGGCTCACTAATTTTTGATGATTTTCTGAAATTGTTGTATCCTGTGATTATCCACCATGTGATAGTGAGGTGTTGTTTTCACTCACTAGGTTGTGGAGGAACTTATAACATACACAGCGTAATTTTCTAAGAATTTTATTTCATGTAGAGAAAGAGAAATAAAATAGACACAAAATGGACAAAACACTGAAAAATATACTATTCCTGACAATATAAGATATATATCTGAAATCATGAATGTTGCACATGCATCTTGAAATGGTTTGGAAAGTGGCAATGAAATGGTCTATGAGAATGCACATACTGGTTGAAAAATGTGGTTTTGCTACAATCCTTTGTGCCTTATTATTTTATCATATTTGAAAGGCACTATACATTGTATTTATTTCAAGTACTAGTACATGTATATCTAGCATTGTTTTCAGAACACGAATTTTCTTTACAATTATCCACATGGCAAAATTCTACAATCAAAAGAAACTTTCTGACTAATATAAGGGTTGTCAAAACACAGAATGGTTTGGATAATTGTTGAGTACCAACAACAGTTTTGCTGTAAGTAACATTGTAAAGTGTTATAATGCACATAGACCCAACACACAGAGTTCTTCAAAAATTAAACTATTACCAGACAGCAGAATTTTATATTAGTCCAAATTCAAAGGTGTTACAGATGAAAATTTCAAGTGACAGAAATTTTACATTTATTTGGACTTTCTATGTAGAAAACAATGTGGAAAATGAAGAAATATTGCTTGACATCAGCAATTTCTTCATTTCCACAATGTTTTCTAAGCATTTTTCTTGAGGGGCGTCAAAATCGTTTCAATGTAGAATGGGTTAATGGTGCATTCATATTTTGTAGTCTTTTACGAGGTATAGTCAAAAAGTTCCCGGACTGCCTTTGAATTGTATTTTTTCCGACGTATTTGATTTAAGTCTTTATTCAATAAATAATTTCGAAATGTAAACTACCACTTTGACAAGTTTTTGAGGTTTTAAATTGTTAAAAATCAAAATTTTCTAAGAGTTTAGAGCATAGTGTTCAAGAGTACGGATCACTTTGAAATAATGCTTTCTCCCAATATTCTTACTATTATTCAAAGGACCATATCTTAAAAATTGAAGGCGTTTTTACATGCAGCCTCGATATGGCATCACATCAACATATTTTCTGAACAATTTCAAAATTTTATTGTCGTGGCATAAAAATTCTGCGTTTCGTACATGTTTCTCCTATCAATGGATGAAAGACAACTGAAATCGAGGCGACGTCACCACAGCGTACGGAACAAATCTGCGCTATTACCGTCTATGTGAAGGCCGGAATGACGCCTATGGAAATTTAGTAGTTCTTTAAATCAAGCAACGGCTTCAGTGCATAGTCTATGACAACTTTGTTTAATTGACAAAAGAAATTTTGGAATTACCGCGCGAAAATAAGGGATAATCTTAGCAATGAGCGGCCTAAAACGTGCTCATTTAGACATGAAGACCGACATTCTCACGGACCGATGGAAATCATTCGGCGATGTAGCTAAATTGTTGGAATATTTGTCGTGGTGCAATTCATAAAATAATTTCGATAAAATAGAATACGTCTAGACTGTACACAGTGCGGGAGGCGCGGCTTTAGACGAACGATGAGCAAAAGACCTGCGTCTTTGAACGTTTCCTAAGAAGCGTGTGAACGTTGATTTTACAAGAATAATGTACCTTACCAACCTAATGCAATAATCGTGCCGATATTAAAGTAAGAACCACGTATGTTCTAGGCTATGAAAGAATGTCTGTCCCACACGCAATACAGCCCGGACTCAGTAAAATATCATTTCAGCATTTCTCTCGTTTATTGAAATTTCCCCGATGTTGCAGGTTTGAGTCAAACGAAGAGCTTTGGCCTGCGACCATGTCAGCTGTGAAATGTTATGACACCGAATTCATTCGTTTGCTCCATATGTGTATCGCGATGGGAAGTATCTAGATCATTCTGATAAATAATTTGAAAAGTTGTGAACTAACCCGAAATCATTGATTCTGGCTCTGTAAAATACGACGTTATGTAGACGTCGCTGTGCGACGTCAAAGTGATCCGTACATTGTTTATGTATGTTTTTGCGACGGTAAAATATTATGTCATATGTATTGTATCAATGTAAATGATATATGTACTTATCGAACACGATTTCCTTTTTTTATGTATATAAGTTTTAGAAATATCTGAATGCATATAATTTACGTACGAAGGCAGTCCGGGAACTTTCTGACTGTACCTCGTATAAAGCAAGACATGTGAAAACATCTAAATACAGACTTAAGCATAATCATGTAAAATGAAATAGTGATTTATCACATAAATAAATATAAGTAAAGAAAATGAAGTTGGTGTAAGTTAAATTATTTTTTGAGCCATAACAAGAATGAAAACATTTTAGACTAGTCCAAATTCAAAGATGAAGAAGATGTCAGTTTCAAGTGATTGAAATTGGTGATCAGTATTTTCTCTTTTTTCTTCAATCTTTTCCAAAGCCTATTCAACTAGGGACTTCAAAACCATGCAGGTCTTCTTTGAGAAAGGATTTAACTTTTACATAAACATTATTTCACAACCCTGTTTTATCCTTTTAAACAAACAATTAAAAAACAATCGCAAACAAGTTAAAATATTTCAGTATATGTAACAATTCTAGACTAAACAAATTCCCTCAGTTGCTTAAATCTTACGTTATCAGATGAAAATAACCCATTCCCACACAATGACTCTTTTCATTCCATTTAATAAAATGGTTTTCGAAAACATTGTGGAAAATGAAGAAATTGCTTGTGATAAGCAATTTCTACATTTTCCACAATATTTTCTTCCGTAAGAGACCAAGACAAATAAAATTTTATTTACATGAAATTTTCGTTTGCAACATGTTTGAGCTTGGAGATGTCTGAAGTTTTGCCATCTGGTAATGGGTTAGAGACAGGGCTTGACAAAGCCATGGTAGTACATGTATCATGCATATAAAATCACAGATCCAAATATTTAATACATCACATTCTTTGAAATGACATGGTTTATTTTAAAAATTTCTTCAGTCAAAAATAAATTTAACTAAAATAACTAACAACATTGGCATAACATCTATAACACATGAAATACATAAAGAAAGTTGTGACAAAAAATAAAAGTAAAATAAAAACTATCTATATATCAATGGCGGTAGGTCAAAACCTTTCAAAACCTTGTTACACCAGCTTTTTCAAGCGGTAGTTACTAGGTTTTGACATCCCACTTACTATTATCTTATATGTCATGTAATGAATATATCTCTAAGGCTTAGTACAAACTATGGAAAATGAATATCCCATACAGACACGCTTTTTGACGCCCATCAAGAAATAGGCTTAGGAAAATATTGTGGAAAATGAAGAAATTGCTTGTGACGAGCAATTTCTTCATTTACCACAATGTTTTTTACAAAAAAGACCAAAAAACATTAAATTTCATACAGTTTAAATTGTCGTCTGCAACAGCTTTTAAATTAGCCTTCTACTTACAACTTCAGTTTGCTACTGACGCATCAATCTGCAGACTAGAAAAGGCAAATCTATGGCCAGTGGCTAGTATATTAATATAATTTTCAAAGCGCTGTCTATATATTGATATGGTTACAATATAGATATATGACCTGTCAGGCCAAAAAAGACAATTTGGAAAGTCCAAAATATAAAGGTAATAAAATCAAATTGGAACCAGCGGAGGTCTGTAATATATCACAATTGGAAATTATTAACATATAGAAAGGTGGGGAAAATGTATATTTAGAAAGTCATCCATAGTATATATGCAAACCCTGCAATGTTTTTAACATTTCCAATAAAGACCAGTTTTGCAAGACAGGTATCAAATATGTACATGTATATCTCCTTAACTTAAGCTTAACCCATTACCAAACAGTGACTTTTTTAACTTCCCACAAGATATTGGCTTTGGAAAACATTGTGCAATATGAAGAAATTGCTTGTGACAAGCAATATCTTCATTTCACAAAATGTTTTCTACCCAGATAGACGAGATTGCCAAGTCTAAAATTGTGCTGTTTGGTAAAACGTTAAAACTTTATTGTACTTGAGCTTTCAACAATTTAGTAAAACATTGCAGTAATAATTACTGTATGTACAAATAAGGCAAATTAACATGAAAGATAACAGCATGAAAAAAGACTTTTTATGTAAATATGATAAACATTGTAACATAGTCTAATACCACTTATTAAATTGGGACGGTTTTCGAATGAAAATTCTTTAAACGAAATGGATGGTTTTAATATAAATAAGAGTTTAAAGAACGAGGACGGCTATGGTTAAAAAATCAAAACATTTAAATTGTATTAACAATAAATCATGAAATATTTCAATAATTTTAAAATTTGTTTGATTTGACACAAGACTTAGCAACTTGCCATTTTGAAAAAAAGATTTTGTACACATTATGAAATTAGACAAAATATATCTTCAATTTACGTCATATCTCATAAAACACTATATTTGATAAGCAGGTTTAAAAGAATTTAGCGTGTCTAGATGTTTCAACCCTTAACAAAGCAACAAAACTCTAAAATGGTCTAAGAAGTCTTAAGCCATTGCAGACAATAAGAATTAATTATACAACATCATAAATCTGTATGTATTAGCAATGAAAACATTGAGGGTAAGGGAGAAAATGCTGATTATCAGCATTTTCTCCTTTACTCTCAATGTTTTCTACAGCCAATATTGCAATGGATGTCAAAACAAGTCAGATATTTGGGAAAGGGTTGAATTATATACCACAAGAAGTCTATATTTGTAATCCGAGTCTTCTCTGATGTAAATACGCTTTTTGATATTTTGATTTTTCGCTATTAACATCAGAGAGCGTTGCTCTTTGAAAACAGCGGAAAGTTCGGTAACGTTACAAGTAGTGAAGCTTTGTTTTTGTGTATCATATCGAATCACTCGGTAAAACACTGTAGGGTATAGATCAATTAATCATTTTTTGTCATACCTGACCAAAAATTTCATTTCAAATCGGCCTGCTGGAAGAGTATAACCTTTGGTTTTGAATGGAAGGTCAAGGTAAACAAAGGCTGCTCAGGTGAGGGTTATTGCAAAACATTGCCTATAAACCTTTTGGAAATACTTTTTGGTCGTATTTTTTTCAGCAGCCATAACAATAAATGGTTCATTTATCGATACCATCAGGCGTTTTAAGGATATCGTTTAAGATCGGACGGTGAACGATGCGCAACATCGAGTTGCGAACTTCTTGATATTTTCAAAGAGCAACGCTCTCTGATGTAAATAGCGAAAAATCAAAATATCAAAAAGCGTATTTACATCAGAGAAGACTCGGATTACTATATTTGATAACATGGTATATATATATATATATATATATATGTTGTATGTCTAGAATAGTTTTTAAATTATACCCTACATAACACCCCAATATCCAAATGAAAATTCTAGTTTTATTTCTGATCTAACCCTTTTTTCAATAGAAAAAAAATGTGTTTGTATATAAGCACAACCAGTAATTCTTTGGGAAAGAAAAACATTATATACCTCAAAAGGTCAATGCTTGGTAACAAGGTATACTTATATTTTGTGAGTCTTGGGTGGTTTTGAAATTATTGCCAGCATACTACCCCCCTATTCAGTTGAATATTCTACAGATTCAATTCTTGTTTTACCTTTTTTCTCTAGAAAAAATACAAAGTGAAAGGCCAATTAAGACTGACATAGTTTGGAAATTACTACATAAGTACATAATTATTACAACTATAGAAATTCTTGGACAAAACTTGTTTCATAATTGTTTGGAGAGAGTAAACAGAATAAGGCCTACAGCTTTAGAAAAGCATTGAGATAAGCATTTTTTTTTACATAATTAGATTAATTTTGTTTACATTGCAAAAGCAAAGTTCATATATTTTACTTTGTTTTACATAATTTATTTCAATTTGACGCAATGCATATAACTATCATGTGTCAAAAATAATCAAACTCTTCCCAAACAAGACATGGTTTTGACATCCCTTCAAAATTGCAGGCGTTTTTTCGCGTAAATCGGACGTAATATGAGTTGACGTCCGCTTATTAAGAGCACTGCGGCCCTGAAAGAAAGGGTTGTTAAAACATTAAGACAAAAGAAGAAAATGCTAATAATCAGCATTATCTCATTTTGCCTAAATACTTTTGGTACTATAATATATACAAAATTACCACTCAGTCAGAGTACATGAATTTTGGTTGTCCGATGCAGATTTCAAAATGGACCCTTTAAAATTTTGCTGTTTGTTAAAGGGTTAAATCCGTCTTTAACCCTTTCCTTAACATCAAAATTTTAGAGAAGTCCAACTATAAAGGCACCATAGATGACAAAATAGGTGGTAATGAACATAGCATTTGTGCAAGATTTAGCATGGGAAATGTTGAGGCAAAAGAAGAAAATGCTGATAATCAGCATTTTCTTCTCTTGCCTCAATGTTTTCCCAAGCCTTTTATATTAGGGGCGTCAAATCAGATCTTGTTTGACAAAGGGCTAAATTCATCTTTAAGCCATTACCAAACAGTGACACCATTTGACGTCCCATAAGAGAAAGGCTGTGGAAAACATTTCAGAAAATGAAAAAAAATTGCTTGTGACAAGCAATTTCTTCATTTCCCTCAATGTTTTTTACCCCAAAAGACCAAATTATGTACATTTGTCTTTACTTGAAATTGTTGTCTACTATGTCTTTCACTTTGGACCACCCCAAAAATTTGCTGTCTGGTAATGGGTTAAAACAAGAAGGGTCATAGACTGACAACCAAATAAATACAGACTCTTGGGAGGAATTTCCAGGAAAAATAGTCCCTAATTTTGTAGACTAATATGGGCCTAAATTGTAGTTATTATATGAACTGTCTAGCAATGTGACAAGAAACATACACAATCAAATGTCAGATTTTCAAATACCAATAAATTATATCATATCATAGGTGTTCTTGCAAAACCTTGTAACTCCAGCTTGATAATAACTGGAGTTAAATGGTTTTGCAATAACATCAATGATAAATTAGAATTTTAAGTCTGAAACATATAATTTTGATATAGACTACTGAAAAAATTGATAACCCTATCCTAGAAAGTAGTTAGGTTTTAGTGTTTCTAAATCACGGTGGGGATTGTGCATGATGGGATGGATAACGACTACCGACAATAGGGAACGATTTTATCAAGTAAACCGTGACGTAATTTCGGACAAATAAATAGTATTTCTTTGGTGTTGTTATAAAATCTCGTAACTACGGCTTGAATCAAACCGTAGTTACTAGATGTTATAACAACACCGACAGTTTATCAAAACATAACAGTAAACTCAGTCTATTTTTTGCACAAAATTTGATGCCAACTCGTCTCGCTTCAGGTAAGACATTTTGCAATAACTCTGTTATTTCTGTATCAATTTTCAAGCGGTTTGCTGCATGTACCCCGCCTTATCGAGCTCTTTCGTCGGATGTATGACATATTAGATAACTCATGATACTTTTTCCGAAATATTGTCCCAACCGACCAGAAAGCGAAATGGTAACGACTACGGCCAAATTAACCACGCTTCAGGTAAGAAATTGTGCAATAACTTTCTTATTTCTGCGTCAATTTTCATGCGGTTTGTTGCATGTACTCCGTCTTACTGAGCCCTTTTCTCAGATGTATTATTTATCTGGAACTTCCCTGTACTTTTCTCAAAAACCGATCCCAACCGACTAGAAAAAGGCCCTGAATTTTTTGTCGTTTTTATGGTCGGTTGGGATCAATTTTTGGACAAAGTACAAAGATTCTACAAACAAGTCATATATCCGAGGAAAGAGCTCACTAATGCGGGGTACATGCAACAAACCGCTTGAAAATTGGAGCAGAAATAAGAAAATTATTGCACAATTTCTTACCTGAAGCGAGGCAAATTTTGTCCGTACACTCCATATTCGTTATCCATCCCAGCATGCACAATCCCCACCGTGTAAATGGAAAAGATTGGGAAAATATGGAGAAGAAAGAAGTAAATCGTTGGTGTAAATGCAAAAGCTTGTATGTCGATTGGGGCAATTTTCAAAGCACAAAGTTGTGTGCTCAGTGTAGACAATTCTCGCAGGTTTTGAGATATTTTCCCTGATCAGTATTATTGACACATTATTTGTGAACAATATGTCCAAATTTCAAGTAAAACAATTCAGTGTGGGAAAAGTTATTACACTTTTTTCCCTCCCCTTTAAAATTTTCCAAAACTGAGATACCAGGTTTTGTATTTTACAACGACAAAATGCTAATCATCAGCATTTTCTCCTTTTTCCTGAATATTTCCTTTATAATAATATCAATATAACAACTTATTCTATATTGTTTGCTACAACATTTTCAATCAAGATCACTCAATACTTTTGTTGAAAATGAAAGATATGTGTTACTTTTTCAAAGTGTATTTCAACCAAATCAAAGCATGGTAAGAAAATGAAAATATCTAATGCCCTATACAAAGGTTTTATCATAAAACCTTTTATAACATTTAAGTTTTAACCTTTTCCAAACAATATCTGGTTTTGATTTCCCTAATTGAAAAGGCTTGTGAAAGTATAGAGGCAAAACAGACAAGAAAATGCAGATAACCAACATTTTGTCCTTTGGCCTTAGTATTTTTCTTAAGCACATTATGCATAAATCCAATCTTTTTCAACCATTATTTGTCATCTGCACCAGCCTTCAAATTGGACCATCCTAAAAAGTCATTTGGGAAAGGGTTTACAATTTTACATAGAAACAAAGAACATTACAAAAAGAATTAACCCATTACCACACAGTGACATTTTTTGACGCTCCACAAGATAAAGGCTTTGGAAAACATTGTTGAGAATCAAGAAATTTCTTTTGATCAACAACTTCTTCAGTTTCCACAATGTTTTCTTCCCATAAAGCCTAAAAAAATCTCATTTCATTTGTACTGGCAATTAATTGCTGTCTGCAACATCTTTGAAAATGGACCAGTCTCGAATATTGCTGTCTGATAATGGGTTAACCCTTATCTTGCTGGTCCCTCAAAACAAACAGATGAACATTGAAATTAATCACTAACTAATTCTTAAAAATTATGAAAAATAATAATAATAATAATAATAACTAAAAAAAGTATCACAAACAGCTGTTCATGGTTAGAAATGAGACAAGATATACTTAAATCTTTTAACTTTTCCTGTTTATATTTTTTTTCATATTTTTTGTCAAAATATTTTGTGCATTATTATATAATCATAGAAAGAGAGATCGGAATTATGCATTTGAAATATCACAGTTACACAACATTTCACTGAAATACAATGTTTTTTCTTCAAATGGTTTTGAAGTTTGGACTTAAATCTGACAAAGATCAGTACAAAATAAAGGAGTCTCACCAAGTATATTTAATACAGTAAGTTTTAGTTTTATATTGATCTACAAAGAGAGGGGGCAACTTTGCCAAGTAGCAAATATCAATTCTTTCAAAGCATATTGCATCTCCTTGGCCGACTTTGATTGGGACTATAGCTTGAGCCATTGTTGGGAACTAGGGCTCTTCTATCTCATCAATATCTTTGTTAATGCTTGACCAATTTCAATTCAGTTTGAAGCAGAGAAGGTGGGGAAATGCAAGGAATAAGCTGGATGTAGTGGATTTTTTATATTATCAACCGATAAAAAAAAAGTTGTTGAAGATCAACCAAAATTTAGGTTGATCTTCATAACGTTTTTATCAGCTGATCTTTCAAAAATTCATGGCATCCATAGAATGCGTGACGTCTGCCCACCTTCTCTGCTTCAAACCACTTTCAAATCGTTCTCACACTTACAAAATTATTTAAGATTTTTGGAATTTGTTGTATCACGTGATTATCCACTGTGCTATCTATCAGATTCACTCCCCTTCTGTGTCAGCCAATCAAAACAGGAACATTGATTGGTTCACTGTTTTCATCCGGGTGAACAGCTCGTTTTCCTGACCACAGTACTTTGGATGGTTAGAATAGTCTTGTGGACATGAAGTCAAATAGCATGCACTATTAGTATTTGTTTATCACTTGGTTTGGGACTTTTGGAGCCAGAACTACTCTTTACATCGCATAACTTCAAAGTTGAATAAGAAAGACACAAAACTATTGTAAATGCATACAAAAATGCTATGCCTTTATAAAAGTTTTGCACTGCCCTCTAACCACTGAATCTACTCATCGTTTACTAGGTTTAGGAGACGGACTACTTTTTGACCACCTTTTCAATAAGGGCATCATCGTTTACTTGGTTTGGGAGACGGAACTACTTTTTTGACGACCTCTTCAATAAGGGCAATCAGAATGGTGTAGACAGGATAGGCCTGTGGTAGACGTCTCATTATTACAGGTGGCTGGACATAGTATCTGAAAAATATTACATGGATCATAAAGACATAATATGGTGGCTTTTCATTGAAAACTAGATCTTTCTATTTGACCTTGACTTAAATAAATGACCAAACCTTTGACAATGGAAGATTGTAATTGCAGACATACTTTAACAATCTTTAAAACATGTTGTGAATTTCATAACTACTCAATTTATATTAATTCAAAAAGTTTAATTCTCTGAGAGACACACAGACATTTATGACCAACAATTAAACAAGTATGAAAGCATAAGGTATTGGATTTCAATTCTTTCTCATATCAAAGTCTCAGAAAAATTGCTTAACTATCAAGGTTTCTTTCACTTACAAAGTATAAGTAATAAAGTAGGCTGGGACCATGAAACGCCAACCTTACCCTAGGCTGGGACCATGAAATGCCAATCTCACCTAGAAGCATTTTAAACTCCTATTCTTAAAACATTCCCACATGTAAAAATAATGTAACTTATAATTCATTTCCACCCTTGTAAAGGTTTTGTATAGATACAAAAAATCACACTTCGTTCAGTTTAAACATCCGCTGGGATGAGGGCTAGAAGCCTGGATTATTCCCTCTCAATTCTGCTTCCTTAGATATACACAAGAGTGGGTCTATGAGAAGATAACATCAATCTCCACTACCAGGAATTGAACGTGAAACACTTTGTTGGTGAAGTTGATGCTCTCACCCAATGCAAAAATATGCTTAGTGTAGTCCTGGTACTAGTCCACCCCTAATAAGATTCATGTGAAGTTGAGAATTTTTTGTGCTATGTTGTTTAACAATTATGACTTTTCCAATCCTATTCAGGCAACATCGTAAGAATGTTCGAAGATTGTTTAAGACATAGCCCAAATAATTACAACATTGCTTTAATCTCATTAGGGTTGACTACCCTAAAATCGTCAACTTACTTAAACTCCTCCGTGTACTGAGCGCAGATGAATGTTTTGATGCGCGGACTGTACTGTAAAAATGTGTCCAAAATAAAGGACTGCTGGTAGAGCAAGACGGATTCTTCTGGAGATAACTTTTCTAGAGAAGACGGAGAAATGAGACTCAACATCATCTGGATGATTCGAGAAATGAACACTTCCTGCAAATAAATGTGGAAATTTGAATTAGTAAAACTTGAAAATTTTCTACATTAATTGAATGATCTCCCAACTTCAAATATAGCACATATACATTGGCGTCAAAATGTTACTTGAAAAATTCATTTTTTTAACAAAAATAACATTTTTTGTTAATTTGTTTAATAAGTTGCTCAATTGTTTGTTTAGTTGTTGGTTTGTTCATTTTTAGAGAAAAAAATATGGAGTCCAAAAGTCCAAGTTATTTTCTTCTGGGATAACCCTTTCTTAAACTATTCCTGGTTTAAACATCCGTAATATTGGAAGCTTTGGAAAGCATTAAAAGAAAGGAAGAAAATGTCTGGATCATTTCTTCTTTTCCTTCAGTTGTTTTATTATTTTGCAACAGCATTTTCTAGATTCCAATCCACTTCGTTGTTATGACCACAATCCCTTTAATTTTGGACCAGAGGTAAAATTTTGGTGTTTGGGAGAGGGCTTTGAATGGTATAATGACCTTGGAGGGAACCATTTGGAAAATAACCAATCATGCACTTTAGTATCTCTCTCTAACCTTACCCTTCCCCAAACGACACCTAATTTTGACAACCTTTGTTGAAATGGTTTCGGAAAAAATTGAGACAAAAGAAGAGAATGCTGGTGACCAGCATTTTCATCGTTTGTCTAAATATTTTCTAGGCTATAATAAACACAAATAAAATTCACATTAGCTTCCATAAAATATTATTCCCCAGTTTTTGAAGAGTACAACTCAAAATTTCATTGTTTGGAAAAGGAAGAAAGCCCTAGTTAGCAATAAAGTCTACATTACAAGAGATTTGATCTTCTATTTATGTACCGTAAACAAAATTACTCCCCTAATTACTGAAGAACTACAAAATTTCTCATCCCCAAAGGGGTATTCCTGGCAGAAAATAATTTGGAATCAAAATAATTTTCCTTTTATGAGGCATTTATACACGTTTTCACCTATAAATGGACTTTTTATACTGATTTGTCTCGGATTTCGTCAGACATATTCACAAGTACATTTATTGTTTTAGATATAATCCTTAATTCTGTATGAAATACACTGGTAATATAATTTCATTGACATAACAAAAATGAACATTGATAAAGGTAAAATTTGCAAATAATAAAGCACTAATATAGCACAGAAAACATTTAGGCACATTTCTTCTTTTGCCACAATGTCATCCCTTGCGCTTTCTTTTAAGGACACCAGAACCCGGTCTTGATTGAGAAAAGATTAACCCTTTCCCAAACAAGACCTGGTTTTGACGTCAATTGGCATGGGAAAACATTGAAACAAAAGAAGAAACTGCTGTTAACCAGCAGTTTCTCCTTTTGTCTCAATATTTTCTATGCCATATTTTACACAAATTCTATTGTTAATAACTTCCATTTATCTTTTGTGGCAGTTTTTGAAGATGATCACCCTAAAATTTTGCCGTTTGGGAAAGGGTTAAGAAATGTTTCAAAGATTTTTAAACCATAACACACATCCTATTTGCCCTGTCCCAAACATTTTTTAGACTGATCCAAATTCAAAGCCATTCCCATCCAATGACACCATTAATATTTTGATGCCTTACAAGATAATGCCTTTTGAAAACATTGTCAAAAATGATGGAATTTCTGTAACAAGCAGGTTTTTTTTTTTTTTTTTTTCATTTTCCACAATGTTTTGTATGAAGAAAGACTAAACAAGAGCTGTCACTGTAAGATGACAATGCCCCCGACACCGCTTTGATTTTAAATTATGGCCAATCTATGTTCAAGGTCAAGGTCATCCAGGGGTCAAGGTCACCAAAGTATGTGCCTACAGAAAGGTAATGTACCAAGGAATGTTGTGGTAAAGTATGAAGCGAATATGTTAAGTAATAAGGAAGTTATGGCCAATGTTAAAGTTTTTGGACGGAATGACGGACGGACAGACAGACAGACGGACAAATGGACGGACGGACAGACAAGTCAAATTTATGATGCCTCCCTATCGGGGGCATAAAAAGTAAAATTTCATAAATTTTGCTTGCTGCTTTGTTGCTGCTGTTTTCTAAGAAATTTCATTTAATGACGAAGCCAGTGAAAACATTTCCATTCCAGACAAAGCTAGGTTCAGAAAGTTCTAGTTCATACATAACCCCACAAACTGGGCCTAAAATCAGGAAAGTACGAGGACAAAACTTGATTTAATTCAGATTTAAAACAGCATCATTCCAATTATAGCAAGGATTAGACAGATGGATTTTACTCCATTCCCACTCATCAATATTTTTTGATGCCCCCCAAAGAAAAAGGCCAGGGAAAATATTGAGGCAAAAGAAGAAAATGCTGATAATCAGCATTTTCTCCTTTTGCCTCAATATTTTCTGGACTATTTTGTAAACAATTCTTGTCATTTGCAACAACTTTCAAATTGGAAGAGGCCAAATTTTGCTGTTTGTCAAAGGGAGTGTTAAATGCGTGATAATGAAGAGACAGCCAAAGTTAATTTGTCAAATGTATTTATAGCAGTTCTAGTCACTTTCAGTAATTAATCTGTTTTAATGTACATAGGCGGTTCAACCCTAGTTTATATGTAGAATTCAGTGTCAAGGTTAACATTACACCCCATTAATAATTCTTGAATTAGATTAGATTGATTTGGTTTTACACCTCTTTCAACTGCTATGGTCATATCGCAGCTGCATAAGCACCTAACCATGGATTACAGTCATTTCTCATACTGGTGCTACCATAACATTATTATTGAACCTCCAGCTGCTCACCCACATACTTTATTAGGTTAACAATTATCAAACCCTTGGTGGGAGACAATCTTGTCTGAAAGGATATTTGCCGCGACCAGGGATCGAACCCGAAAGAGGTAAAGACAGGATGACATTTTCTAACAAATTTCCCTACAGAAAAATCCAGATACCGTAGAAAAGTCCTCTTTCAGTCAACACCAAGTGCACAAGTCTGTGCTCTTAACGCTTTCCCAAACAAGACCTGGTTTTCACATCCTTAAGCCACAAGACTTGGGAAAATATTGAGACAAAGGAGAAAATGCTGATTATCAGCATTTTCTCCTTTTGCCTCAATATCTTCTTGGCTATATCACACACAATGTCAATCTTTATTAACATCCATTTTGTCGTTTGCAGCAGCTTTTGAATTGGACCTGCCTAAAATTTTGTCATTTGGGAAAGGGTTAATTTGTCAAATGTATTTATAGCAGTTCTAATCACTTTCAGTAATTAATCTGTTTTAATGTACAGAAGCGGTTCAACTCTAGTTGTAGAATTCAGTGTCGAAGTTAACATTACACCCCACAAATTCTTAAATTAGAAAAGATTGATCGGGTTTTACACCTCTTTCAACTGCTATGGTCATATTGCAGCTGCAGGAGCACCTAACCATGGATTACAGTCATTTCTCATACTGGTGCTACCATAACATTAATATTGAACCTCCAGCTGCTCACCCACATAGGTTTACAATTATCAAATCCTTGGTGGGAGACAATCTTGTCTGAAAGGATATTTGCCGCGACCAGGGATCGAACCCGAAAGAGGTAAAGACAGAATGACATTTTCCAACAAATTTCCCTACAGGAAAAATCCAGATACCGTAGAAAAGTCCTCTTTCGGTCAACACCAAGTGCACAAGTCTGTGCTCTTAACGCTTTCCCAAACAAGACCTGGCTCCGGTTTCTCGAAAAAACTTAAGTATATTCTCATGAGTTCATGCTCAACTTCTATTCAATACCAATCAACGTTGATTGGTATTCAATTGAAGTTCATGTGGATTTCATGCGATTTGAGCACGATGCTCAGATTTGAGCATGAGAACATACTTAAGTTTTTTCGAGAAACCGGGGCCTGGTTTTCACATCCTTAAGCCATAAGACTTTGGAAAATATTGAGGCAAAAGGAGACAAGAGGACCATGATGGTCCTAAATCGCTCACCTGAATCAAGACGACAAGAGTGATAATGGCAATTTTGTCAAATTCAAAGGCATAAAACTAAGGACGTTCTGTTTGGAAACAATTAAGTAATAATTTTGTTCCAATCAATCCTGTAAAATTGGGTACAAATTAGCACAATGGTTGAAGGTTTTTTTCAATAATTATTTCATGATTTCGCAATATACAACATAGGGGTTATTTTCAAAGCATACTGATTGGTTAGAGATTGATCATTTATCATATTATTACATGATTTGGACTGTGGTTTGAAAGAATATAGCGAAAGACCACCATCTGATAAGCTAGGCTAATCCTTTCTTATTTGTTTACATAAGATAAACATTGGGCCAGCCAGAGCAACAGATAAGAGAAATAGATAAGAGAAATAGGAAAGGCTTTCAAAATTTATCATTTATATATCCAAACCCTATGTACTAATCTTTTCAAGCAGATGCTTGAAATGATCACCAACAACATAGGGTTTGATGAATACTGAAACAAAATGTTGCTTTTTGAAAAGCAGTTATTCTCCCTTTATCTGCAGCATGTATGGTTCTAAAATTAAATGCATCAAAATTGCCTTGTAAAATGTAGAACCCACAATGTAGGGCTTAGTTTTCATGTATAGTAATGATTTTTGTATTCTGGAAGCCATTCATGACATGAGGTCTTACACAACATTTTAAGGTTCTAGGCCAAACAGTTTAGAAGAAAACTAAGTATCTCCGTGACATCCCACAGTAAGGTATAATTTCAAAGCTCCAAATTTCCCCAACCCTGCCACACCAATATACTTTTAAAAATTTTCAAGATACAATTTTGAAACGAAACACAAGGAACTTTCCAGCCAGGTTTGGTTCAAAATGGCCCAATGGTTGATTTTTAAAGAATTTTCTTATGATTTCTCCAAGTCTGATAAGCCCCTTTCTCCCTGACACGGCCACATTTTTTGACAAATGTAAAAAATTTGATTACAAATTTTGAAAAGAATGACTCAAGGCACATTCCTGCCAGATTTGGTTCAAATTGGCCTAATGGTTGATTTTAAAGAATTTTCTTATGATTTCTCCAAGTCTGATAAGCCCCTTTCTCCCTGCCATGCCCACTTTTTTTGACAAATGTAAAAACTTGTGAATAAATTTTGAAAAGAGAGACTCAAAGAACATTCTTGCAAAGTCTGGTTCAAATTGGCCCAATGGTTGATTTTTAAAGAATTTTCTTATGATTCTGTAAGTCTGATAAGCCCCTTTGTCCCTGCCACGGCCATATTTTTTGACAAATGTAAAAATTTGTGAACAAATTTTGAAAAGAGTCACTCAAGGAACATTCCTGCAAAGTCTGATTCAAATTGGCCCAATGGTTGATTTTTAGAGAATTTTCTTATGATTTCTTTTAGTCCGATAAGCCCCTTTCTCCCTGCCGCGGCCACATTTTTTGACAAATGTAACAATTTGTGAATAAATTTTTAAAAGAGTGACTCAAGGAAGATTCCTGCAAAGTCTGTGTCAAATTGGCCCAATGGTTGATTTTTAAAGAATTTTCTTATGATTTCTCTAAGTCTGATAAGCCCCTTTCTCCCTGCCACGGCCACATTTTTTGACAAATGTAAAACTTTGTAAACAAATTTTGAAAAGGATGACTCAAGGCATATTCCCGCCAGGTTTGGTTCAAATTGGCCCAATGGTTGATTTTTAAAGAATTTTCATATGATTTCTCTAAGTCAGATAAGCCCCGCCCTGCCACGCCCACATTTTTTGACGAATCAAAAATTCGCGAACAAGTTTAGAAAAGGGTTACTCAAGGAACATTCCTGCCAAGTTTGGTAAAAATTGGCCCAATGGTATAGGAGGAGAAGATGTTTAAAGAAATTGTGGACGGACGGACAGATGGACGGACAGACAGACGGACGGACGACGGACAAAAAGCGACCACAATAGCTCACCTTGAGCACTTCGTGCTCAGGTGAGCTAAAAATGCTGATTATCAGCATTTTCTCCTTTTGCCTTAATATATTCTGGGGTAAATTTTACACAGATAAACATTCTATTAACATCCACTTTGTCATCTCTAGCAGCTTTAGAATATGGCCACCCTAAAATTTTCCCATTTCGGAAAGGGTTATAACTGGATATTCCAAATCTATGACCTTGCACCAGGAATTTTCAGGAACAAAACTTGATTTAACCCTTTCCCAAACAGGACCTGCTTTTGATGTACCTAATAGAAATAGGCTTGGGAAAACATTGAGACAAAAGTAGAAACTGCTGATAACCAGCAGTTTCTCCTTTTGCAGCAATATTTTCTACACTATTTTGTACACGAATCCTAACTTTACAATCATCTATTTTGTCATCTACAGCAGCTTTCAAATTGAACAACCATAAAAAATGTTGTTTGGGAAAGGGTTACTTCAGATTTAAAACATTGTAATACCCATTAGAGATTGGATCTAGAAGACAGATAATAAATAGGCTGTCAAAGTTAATTTGTCAAATGTATTTATAGCGGTTCTAATCACTTGCAAGAATTAATCTCTTTTAATGCACTGAGTTGCACCAACTTTTCTTTTTCTCTTCCCTAAATCATCCCTGATTTTTAACTAAAACTTGCAAAGTGGACAAATACTAAAAAAAACTTTGTACAATTGACACTTAACTTGGTGTATCAATGACAGAAGAGACTTCAAATTACAATGTTCAACACATAAAATCTTTGAAAAAGTACAAACTAGAAAGCCCTTAAGGGCTTCAGTTGCTCCATCGGCACAAAGTGATCCCACATGCAATTCAAGCTTACCTTTTCCCAAACAAGACCTAGTTTCGACTTCCCTAATAGATTAGGCTTTAGAAAGCATTGAGGCAAAAGAAGAAATTTTGCCTCAATATTTCCTTTGATGTATTATTCACATATTTTGACTTTTTATCATCCATTTTGTTGTTTCAAATTGGACTACACTAAAATTTTGTCATTTAGGAAAGGGTCAGTGGACAATACTAGACATCAACAACAGAACTGTATTTCGATAAAATAAACATCAACTTACTGTATGTTTGAGTTCCTCTAGCACAGAGACCATCCAGCTGATGTTGTAAAAGTTTCCTTCACTGTTACCCCATATAGCCTGCAAAATACGAGACAAATTGTAAAACAAAAGTTCTGAAAGTTTTCTCATTTGATTAACCCTTTTAAAAAGGAAAAAAATGAGACAGTTTCAAATTGAAAGCTTAGAAAACGGATATTGGTTATTTCAAAGTTTGTGTACAAAATTACACAGATAGCATGAAGATAAAAGGTGAAAACTAAATATCAGCATTTTCTTCTTTTGTCAAGGTTTTTTTCCAAGCCTTTTCTACAATTTTTTTTAAAGCCTGGTCTTGTTTGGAAAAGGGCTAATGAGTATATCATTGCACATTTCAGAAACAGAAAACGCTTACAATGCCATGTCATCAGTCATACTTTACCAAAGTAATAAACTTCTCAAAATATATATACCAGATTAAATGTGAAGTATGTATATTGTCGAATGCAATTATTACTTGATATTTTAAATAATTCTTCCTAAAAAGTTTAATAACATAACTTAAGACCGATCACTTTGAAAAGAAAAGGTGAACACAAAACAGATGAATCAAAAATTAGCTTTCTGGTCTTTGAATCTTTCACCATACAGTAATTTACAGTTCTTGGTTTTGATATTTTTGAGATAAAAGCTTCAGAGGGTATTTTTCATTGTTTCTTTCACTTATTTCTATGCTTCCAGATTGAGATTTTCTGAATGGAGTGGCATGATTTTTTTTTTTTTTTCAAACTGCAACAATTTTGAATTTTGGTAAAACAAAAATATCTTTTGGGACAGATTTCAGTGCCAGTAAAGCTACAGCCAACTGGAAGTGTAAAAGTCAACAAAAATACAAATGAGCTGGGATCTGGAAAAACGTCCCTTATGGCATTTTTAAAAATTGAGTTTCAAGATAAGCCTGTTGTCAAATACAGTCAAATATGCATCCATACTGCTCTCTTTAAGTTACTACAGGTCACGAAGAATCTATTAGAGAACAATGTGGATCCTGATCAGACTGTGCGTATGCACAGGCTGATCTGGATCTATGTTGGACTCAAAAGCCTTAAGGGACGTTTTTCCAGATCATGGCTCAAATAAAGAAATAAGTGAAACTGTGAGAATAAGAGATGACAATATTGCCAGAAATTCATTTAAACATTTCTAAAGTACTCATCAAAGATTGGTAGATAGACAGTTGACCAAAACGCCTTGCAGCTTAAGTATAAAATTGAATCAGAATTTGATAAACAAACACATAATCTATAGCAGTTACCTTGATTTGAAGTTATAGAAGTAATGATCTAAAAGCCTCAGAATAACTCTTTCTAGAAAAGCTCATGCAAGTTAAAACTACATGAAACATACAAAAAAACAAAATGTGTTTGTGAAACATGAATGCCCCCGATATGACCAATCTTAAGTTTTCAGACAGACAGAGAGACAGACAAACAGACACCGAGTAAAACAATATGCCCCTGATCTCTAGATACGGGGGCATAAAAACTCAAAATAGGTCATTATAATATAATTTTGTAGAACATTTTTTTAGAGAATTTATTTCCATTTGCTAGTTAGATCACATGCATACAAAACATTTTGTAACTCATCAGTACAGAAAGTGACAATTTGAATGAGTAGGGACTTTGCCTGTGTCTTGCATATACATGTATGAAGCACAACAAAACATTCAGATATGAATTTATAACGATGGTAGACTGCAGCTGTGCAGTTTCAAATGCAGTTACTCCCTTTTATTCTGGAGCTAAGATCAAGAGTGACATAATACTATACTGAAACTGAGTATTGTGAACAATTCTTACCTTATCCTTTTATTTATTTTAAGTAAAAAAGAATGAAAATTTTATTGTGAAAGATCACTATGACTAGTACAAACAACTTGTTAGTTAATTTCCCCATTTATTTTTCTCATCTTTTTTCAGATGTCACATTCATCTTTTTATTCAAATGTTTCTGTAAATTAAGCATGCCATAACATTCATAAGCATTCATATTTTAGCATCTCCTCTATAAGTTTCTTTTTTTGTCCATTATAATATTTTTCCTTTAGTGCAGGGGAAAGAACTCTCTTTAAAATGGGTAAAAAGGCATATTTGGACTTAGTCCCGTATTATACTTAATCTCAACAAATTACTAAAAATCATTTTCACAGACTCAAATAAATGCTTTAAAAGGGTGATTTTTTATAATCATTTTTGGTAAGCTAAGCATTCACATTGGATAAGCATTGACCATATCAAGTGCATGGAGTCTTACAACTGTCTTGCTCTGACCATTTGTTATTTATTGTAAATGAATATTTACCTGTTTTGCCATGAGAAACAGCTCAAACACAGTACCAAGTGATGTCTTTGTAAAGTCTGTAACCATTTTCTGCAAGATAAAAGACGACCAAATGTGAAGCAAATGTTATAAGTGAATATTCATATGATCAATTTTGTAACAATAATTTGAAACAAAATCCACAAAAAGCCATACAATTGATCTATAGATCTATCAAAGTTAAACTCTGCAAAAGTCAAGAGGAGTTCAATGCTTAGACCTGTTTCTTAAATTTTAATAACAACCAGTCAAGTCACAAGAAAAAATACACTGAAGTTGAGTCGCAGCAAGTTTCAAGTAAACCTAATGCTCCCTAAAGCTAAGAACTTTAAACTTGTCCAAATAGAAAGCTGTTGAAAAAGACATTACAAATGTTACTGTAGACAGAAAACCTACAATAATGCATAAGACTCCTTGAGTGATTGGGAGAAAATGCTGATTACAATCTGAATCATTTTCTTTTTGTCCTTCAAGGCTTTTTACATTATCCTCAGGACCATCAAAACAATGCCATGTTTGGAAATGTTTTTGATAAACAAAGAAGCATACCTCCTGCTCCACAGCTGGGATCTTCTCAGGCACTTCAGGTGTACATGTGAGCACCATTAACAACCCAACCACAGATCTACCCCTGTAAATAAATTGGAACCAATAAAACCAATATGACTTACTTCATTTTTCATTTGTTTGTAGACAACAAAGTTTACATTGATCTTTAACCCTTTCCCAAACAAGACCTGGTTTTGACATCTCTAAAGGAATAGGCGTAGGAAAACATCAGGGCAAAAGGAGAAAGTGCTGATAATCAGCACTTTCTCCTTTTGCCTCAATATTTTCTCTGCTATAACATGCATATTTTCAACTTTTGATTTGATTTATTTGTCGTCTGCAATTTCTTTCAAATCGGACCACCCTAAAATATTGTTGTTTGGGAAAGAGTTAAAACATCTCCCAACGTGAAAATGAATGGTACTCATAATAGGACATTTGTATTTTTTGAAATTCAGAAAGATGTACAAAAGTAGAATAAACGTAAAGGAGCAAATGCTTGCAACAATTATCTTATTATGTTTTTTTATTGTTTTTTCTATATTTTTTTCGAAAAGAGGGCATCACCATAAAATATCTTTATAGTGCTTTATGATAGCAATTTAATCTAACTTGTTGATTTTCTGTTTGCTAACCTTTCTGCTTTCATTGCCTGTGTTCTCTCTGGTATAATTTCAGATTCATGAAACATCATGCATAACACCTCTATTATCAGGGAGGAAAATCTGAAAAGGCATTACAAATTGTTTTAATAAATTTGTTGTTATCAATACATTTTATTGTCATGCATATGTGCAAGTTTGAATTTTTTATGACAATACCAAATTCATATTGCACCAATAGCAGCTTGGGACAACTTTGTTTTTGTCCTATTACCTGAGGGTCTTCTCAAAACTTTGAGGAGGTGATGGCATTACATAAACAGATGTCCAGTGTTTTCCCTGAGCGTGAAAATTTGGGGGTCATTGTGACCCCGTTGCCTTCAAAGTTAGGGGTCATTTCTACTATTTTGTGGGTCAAATGCACTTGGACTCAAGTATCATATGAAAATCTGGATTTAAAACTTGCGTCAATAATGACCCTCAGGAAAATTTCTAAGGGGTCATTTGTTCTGATATTGCGACAATGACGCATGATTTGTCAGCATGGAAAACCCTGGATGTCCCAGGTAAATGTTGGAGCATGGTACTACAATGAAGGATTCTCAATCACTTGCAACTGATATTTTTCATAACATGATCTCTTCTTTGGATAAATTGAATCCAAATAAAATGGGCTTTATAAAAACAACATACTTGTCCATGAAATACCATATGTAACGTAAAGGGTAACCAAAAGTGGGTATACCAGCAAAATGTTTATAAGTCTGATCTTCAAAAAGCATTAATGCATTTTTATCGGTAGGGACTAAATACTAACACGCTCAGGTCGAAATTGTGGTACGAAATGGTTGTGGTACGAAATGACTACTAACCATTACCGCAACCGGGTAACAGTCATTTTACTATTGAGACATTTCACTGTCATTAGTCGATGCTCATGGCTTCATTTTAGAAGAAAAAAATAGATTTGTCATCTTTCGCAGCGCTTAATGGAGAGAGTTGGGTTTTCCCCGTTGTTGTATTAATGGGCGCGCATCTTCGACCTGAGCGTGATAGTATTTAGTCTCTTCCATTTTTATCACATAGTTTTGAGAAAGTCATTCTTCAATATCTCTCTTTTAACATTTTAATTTTAATTTTTGTACATTAAAATGTTCAAAGGTAGTTTACAAGTATATGGCATTAATTGAATATAATAATATCAGTTGAAAATCAAAACTTTCCTACAACTTGATATAGCTATATTAACCCTTTACCAAACAAGACCTGGTTTTGATGTCCCTATTAGAAAAGGCTTGGGAAAACATTGAAACAAAAGAAGAAACTGCTGATAATCAGCAGTTTCTCCTTTTGTCTCAATATTTGCTTTGCCATATTTTACACAAATTATATCTTTAAAATCTTCCATTTTATCGTTTGTTGCAGTTTTTGAAATGGATCATCCCAAAGTTTTGCTGTTTGGGAAAGGGTTAACAAGGCTTTGATCTCTCACCAACAATGAATATTCTGTATTTTGCTGTTCTTTTCATAAATGAAGATCCTATTTTGTGTAGCTAGCTTTACACGATAATGAAAGATCAAAACACTTACTCAAATTCATCTGAGCGGGCATCCTTGTCCACTTTCACCGCAGATTTTGGTAGATATTGCTGAAGCTTCTTCACAAAGAAATGGAACAAATCGGAATTCTGAAAACACATGTGTTTCATGTTTTACATCATTTAGGGTGGTCCAATTGAAATCTGCTTCAAATGACAATATGGATATAAAGGTGGATTTCATTTTAAAAAGAAAACACAGAAGAAATAGAGCCATTTTCTTATTTTGCCTAAAAGTTTTCTACATCCATCTTTTGTTAAAGTCAATTTCTATCACTGCAAACGCTCCCAATAAATGAGTAATTTTGTTGAATGACTGCATAAAAGTTAAAATCTGATTATAGATGATACATATGGAATGAAAGCTCTAGGTACCTATTTAGTCAACAAGAGTTGTCCACGGACAACGTAGCTCGCCTTTACAAGAGCTTGTCAAAAAAAAAAAGAGTCCAAGGTCAAAGGTCAAGGTCATTGGGTCAAAGGTCATGGTCTCAAGTTCAAGGTCATGGTACGCAGTATCCATATGTGAAATATCAAGGCTCTATCTATAATAGTGAGTGAGATATAGGCCAGATTTTAGTTTTTGAGAAGTAGGTCAAACTCCAAGGTCAAGGTCACTAGGTTGAAGGTCATGGTCCCAAATGAAAGGTCTTGCTAAGAGGTATCCATGTGTGAAGTATCAAGGCTGTATCTGTAAAAATGACCGAGATATAGGCCAGGTTAAAGTTTTTTTAAAAGTAGGTAAAACTCCAAGGTAAACGTCAGTAGGTCAAAGGTCATGGTCCCAAATGAAAGGTCTTGGCAGGAGGTATCCATGTGTGAAGTATCAAGGCTGTATCTCAAATAGTGCCTGAGATATAAACCAGGTTTTAAGTTTTTGAAGACGCTGACGCCTACACTAGGGCTGTGACATTAGCTCCCCGGACATAAAGTCCCGGCTGGCTAAATGCAGTTAAAATGCAAGCACTAACCTTCCAAAATAGCCTTTTCAAAGAGAAGTTTTTCTCTGTACCCAATCTCAACTCTGTAAGTATTTCATACAACTTTTCCACATCATTCTCTGCTTTGAAAACATCCCTCTTTAGCTGTTGAAAGAGTAAGTCAATCTTCTCCCTGTAAAAAGGGCAAGAGAGTACAATCATGTACCTTACAAGACAGGATACAATGAAATGAATATTAATGTGGTAAAATGTAAGCCAGAAAACACTGAGAAAAAACAAGATGTGTTTGTGAAACACAAATGCCCCCGAAATGGCCATTTTTGTAAAATGTTAAATTTTCATAGAGTAAAGGGTTGATAAGGGTTAACAGATGACCTTGAGGAAGGCCATATTGCATGGAACAGATAGATATCATTGAAAGGAAGTTGCAAACAAAATTTGAGCTTTGTATGTCAACTTTTGGAGAAAAAGCCAATGTTAAGTTTTCATGTTAAGTTTTCGGACAGACAGACGGACTGACGGACAGACAGACGGACATGAGTAAAACAATATGCCCACGATCTCTCAATACGGGGGCATAATTACAGTCGATTCACACTGATTTTGTCACCTCAGAACATTGTCAAGCCAAAGAAAACAAGTAGCTTTTAGTTGTCCAATATTTCCATTTCCAAAACAATTCCTATTGTCATGAGATATATTACAGGAAAACCTTTGGACTACCTAAGGCCTTCACTATAAGTTTGGACCCAACAATTTTCTACAAAAGCCGTCTATCAAATTTCTACAAAGCTGTCGGAAATCAACATTTTAATGTCAAATGGGCAAGCCATTTACATTGAAAAGGAGTTTTTTCCACAAAGTACTTCATATATCATACCTTTGTTGTGGATGTGAGGACCTCAGAATGCTTCCTTTTGGTGTTTCTATGGTTTCAGGGTTCATCATTAAGGTGGAGGACTGAAGTAATAAAGTAATAACTGTGTATGAAATCAGTTCAAGCATTTACTCTGTATATTTCTTGATTTCAAATTTCTATTATCAACACAAATAATCAGGCTTTTTTTTGGCTTATTGCTTAGCTCTCTCATAATAAAGAACCAATAGGAAACCAACTTACTGTATCTTGTTCTTTTTAAATCATCATAAGTTTAACAAAACTTAGTGAAAGATAGATTTAATAGATAAAATATGTTGATAAGTAAAATCAAAGTCAAAGTAACTGTCATACCAGTAAAAAGTTACTCCAAGCACTTCGTATAAGCATGAGCATTGGTGTGACTGTACTGAGCAAGTACAGGTTGAGCACAGCCTGTCTTTTCTCACCAAATCCATCAGCATTGAGCAGGGACAGTCGCTGCATGGAACCTCCAAAATCAGAAACAGATGCTAAACTCGCAATACTGGAAAAGAAATTATCTAATATGTATTTATGATGCTTCAATTATTTGATTAAATTCAAGATCCCTCATTCATGCATATGAAATAGTAAGATTTCTTAGTGTTACATGTGGAAATATCAGATTGATTGATAAAATGGAGTTTTACATCCTACTCAACAGCTAAGTTTATTATGGTGATGGTTAATTTGGTCTTAACCCTTTCCCAAACAAGACCTGGTTTTGACGTCCACAACAGAAAAGGCTTGGGAAAACATTGAAACAAAAGAAGAAACTGCTGATGACCAGCAGTTTCTCCTTTTGTCTCAATATTTTTTATGTCATATTTTACACAAATCCTATCTTTAAGAACATCCATTTTGTCAATTGTAGCAGTTTTTGAAGTGGATCATCCTTAAATTTTGTCGTTTGGGAAAGGGTTAAGTCCTATCGTACAGTCATGAAGTGGTACTAATTGAATATGAAAATATTTGAAATATTGTCCTGAAAAATTTTTTTTTTTAGCTTTAAGTTTTGAAGGAAAATCTCATGATATAAGTGATTTTATTACAAATTTATGCGGAAGAGTCCTAGTCCCCACTGGTTCCCAAAACAATGAGTCCAATATTGAAACATAGAAGTCTCTGTATGACAACGGCAATTACACATTGAAAATGTTAGCATTCTGGGACTTACTAAATAATTTATCAACGAGTCCTGAGAAAACAAGATGTGTTTGTGAAACACGAATGCCCCTGAAATAACAATTTTTCTAAAATGTTAAGTTTTCATGGAGTAAAGGGTTATTAAGGGTTAAGGGATGAGTTTGAGTTTATTGGGGTTTTACGCCGTTTTCAACTGCCAAGGTCATATCGCGGCGGCTGGAGCACCTACCCATGGATTCCTGTTATTTCTCAAACCAGTACTACCACAACACCCTTACCGAGCCTCCAGCTGCTCGCCCACTTAGGTTAACGATTTCAAACCCATTGGTGGGTGACAATTTTGTCAGAAAGGGTATTAGCCGCGGCCGGGTATCGAACCCGGGACCTCTCGAATGAGGGTCAGATGCGCTACCAACTGCGCTAAGGCCGCGGCCGGTTAAGGGATGACCGTGAGGAAAATCAAATTGCATTGAACAGATAGATATCATTGAAAGGATGTTGCATATCAAATTTGAGCTCTGTATGTCAAATACTTTTGGAGAAAAGGCAAAAGTTAAGTTTTCGGATTAAAGGGTTAAGTTTTTGTAGAGTACAGGATTAATAAGGGTTAAGGGATTACCTTGAGGTAGGTCAAATTGCATGGAACAGATAGATATCATTGAAAGGAAGTTGCATACCAAATTTGAGCTTTGTATGTCAAATACTTTTGGAGAAAAGGCAAAGGTTAAGTTTGGTTAAGTTTTCGGACAGACGGACGGACAGACATACAGACGGACAGACAGACATGAGTAAAACAATATGCCCCCATCTCTCGATACGGGGGCATAAAAATAAGAGTCAGGGACTCGCGACTCGCAGGTAACAAAATCCGAGTGATATACATAATATATTTCTGTTCACTTCCTGAATCATTTCACCTGTTAAAACTTTGATCATTTTTAAACAAAAATGTTCAGTTACTTTGGTTGATTGATTGGGGTTTAATGCCACTTTCAACTGCTATGGTCATATTGCAACAGCTGGAGTAATGCACCATGGATTCTTGTTGTTTTCTTGTACCAGTATTACCTTAACATCTTAACCAAGCCTTCATGTTCGAACAAATAGTTTCTGTTACTTTGGGCACAGTAAAGTGTTTGCCATGTTAGTTAATTGATGCCGTAAAAATTAATCAGGAGTTGACAAGACAAGTTGACAAGCGTCTTGTTGATAATTAGATTACCTTCTCCTTTCAAAGTCATCCTGCGCAGGTGTGCCAGATCTTGAAGCACCTCGTATACTTGTGACTGAAGAGTTTATCGAGTTATGTCTCTGTTTTACAGGACGATCATTGAAGTGTCCGTCAGCGTTCACCGACGTTATCTCTATATGAACCTCTGACATGGGTTTATTCGAGACTTGTGAAGCACTAAATAGTCTGTTTTTGTCTGAACTAGGAGGCACAACTTTGTCAGTACCACAAAACGGTGAGACTTTACTACTGCCGAATGTAAAACAACATGTGGTTTTCTCTTTTTCGTCATGTTCTACATTTCCATTGAACCCGTTTTTCTTTGGTAAGTCTTCTGTGTGTATTATTACTGAGGAGGCACTTTTGTCTTGCACTGAGGTTTCAAAGGCTTTGTTCTTTGGCACTGGCGAAACAGGCAAAGGTCGACTGCTTTGCACAGATTTTTTAGACTGAGCAGATTTAACTGAGCGTGCAGATTTTGGTTTTTGAGAGTTCCGTAAATCCAGGGACTTAGAATATGAATCACCGATAACACTTTGATTTTCAATGTCTTCTAGCACATCCTCTTCAATTTCTTCTTTTAAAGATTTTAAAATAGTTTCTTCTGTTTCACTTTGTATAGTATGTAAAGTTTTCCCTCCTTTCTTTTTCTTTTTAGATATGCTGCCTTTTCGAACATCTCTTGCAGAGTTTATGGACCCCCTACTATCGGGACGATTTCCGCTATATTGCAAACTCGACAAACTTGAATACCCATGATCTTCTGACCATACTTCCTGCGATGATACCATACTGAGCGGGGTTGACGCGTTTGATCTGTCACCATGGAGATCTGTCATGGAACTTCTCGGTGACTTTTTACGTCTGAACGACCGGCGTTTTACCGGCTCCGTCGTCCAGTATGTAATGGCAAGATGCTGACAGTTCTTTTTGTCATCTCCCATCAAGAACTCTGGGTAGTCATTGACCTAAAAAGGCAAAAATATTTTTTAACTGTATGCCAATTATCAAATTCATAGTATGGTCCAATTTGAAATATGCTACAGATGACAAAAGACAAAATTCAATATAGCAAAGAAATATTGAAGCAAATGAAGACATTGTTGGTTATCAGCATTTTCTTTGGTCTGGACGTCTAAACAGGGTTTGTTGGGATAAAAGTTAACCCATTTTCAGAAGACAAAATTGTTGATGAATTATGTTCTGGTTACTAAAAACTGTTTGCCCTTTCACAAGCAAGAAACCCTTAAGGTGAAATCTTGGAAAACATTGAGACAAAACAAGACAAGAGTGCCTGAAAGGCACTGATATCGCTCACCTGAGTTTTTCCTGTATTTGATGGTGTACAATATAATTTTTTTTGTAAACAAATATGTATGTCGTATCAAGCTATTGTAAATTAAGTTTCATAATTTCCAATGAAGACAATGAAGTCGCATTAGTATTCAATCATATTGCATGTAGTAGCATTTGCATACATCTTTAAAATTGAATATCATGTGCTGTTCCAGTTTGATAATCAGGATTAAACTTTTACAATTAACAATTTACAATTTTGAAACATCAGAATGCTACATTACAGGCATTAATACGCTTAATATGATAAGCCCCTCCTTGCCTCATCAACATTTATTATCCTATCAAAAATTTATAACCAAGTGTTTGAAAAGAGTAACTCAATAAGCATTTTGTTCTCTTGGTTTAAATTGGCCCCATGGTTGATTTTTGAAGAATTTCTTTATGATTTTTTGAAGTCTGATAAGCCCTACCCTGCCACACTCAAATTTTTTAACAAATCAAAAATTCACAAACAATATTATTGTTAAAAAGAGTCACTCAAGCAACATCCCTGGTTCAAATTGGCCCAACAGTTGATTTTTAAAGAATTTTCCTGTCATTTCTCCTAGTCGTATAAACATCCTGCCATGCCCATATTTTCAACCAATCACAAATTTGTAAAAAAATAAATAAAAACGGGTACCCAAGGAACATTCCTGGATAATTTGATACAATTTGTCTAACAGTTAAGGAGAAGAAAATTTTCAAGGATTCGTTTAATAACTTCTCCAAGTCTGATAAGCCCCGCCCTGCAGCGCCTACATTTTTTGACAAATCAAAAAATTCATAAACACACATTGAAAACAGTCACTCAAGAAACAGATCTGCCAGATTTGGTTTAAATTTGATCAATGGTTGATTTTTAAAGATTTTTTTCATGATTTCTTTAAGTCTGATAAGCACCGCCCTGCCACGCCCACATTTTTGACGAATCAAAAATTTGAAAACAAATTTTAAAAAGGGTCATCCAAGTAACATTTCTGCCAAGTTTGGTAAAAATTGATCCATTGGTTAAGGAGAAGAAGATTTTTTAAGAATTACTTAATGATTTCTCTAAGTCTGATAAGCCTCACCCTGCCACGCCCTCATTTTTTGACGAATCAAAAATTTGAAAACAGGCAGTAAAGACAGTCACTCAAGGAACATTCCAGCCAAGATTGGTACAAATTGGATCAATATTTGATTTTTAAAGAATTATCTAACAATTTCTCTAAGTCTGATAAGCTCCACCCTGCCACGCCCACATTTTTTGATGAATCAAAAATTTGAAAAAAAAATTGAAAAAGATCACCCAAGGATCATTTCTACCAAGTTTGATAAAAATTGACTCAATGGTTAATGAGTAGAAGATTTTTGAAAAAATATTTAACAATTTCTCTAAGTCTGATAAGCCCCGCCCTGCCACGCCCTGATTTTTTGATGAATCAAAAATTCATCAACAGGCAGTAAAGACAGTCAATCAAGAAACATTCCAGCCAAGATTGGTACAAATTGGATCAACATTTGATTTTTAAAGAATTATTTAACAATTTCTCTAAGTCTGATAAGCTCCGCCCTGCCACGCCAACATTTTTTGATGAATCAAAAATTTGAAAACAAATTTTGAAAAAAGATCACCAAAGGAACATTTCTGCCAAGTTTGATAAAAATTGACTCAATGGTTAATGAGAAGAAGATTTTTGAAGAATTATTTAACAATTTCTCTAAGTCTGATAAGCCCCGCCCTGCCACGCCCTCATTTTTTGATGAATCAAAAATTCATCAACAGGCAGTAAAGACAGTCACTCAAGAAACATTCCAGCCAAGATTGGTACAAATTGGATCAACATTTGATTTTTAAAGAATTATTTAACAATTTCTCTAAGTCTGCTAAGCCCCGCCCTGCCACGCCCACATTTTTTGACGAATCAAAAATTTGAAAACAAGTTTTGAAAAGGGTCACCCAAGAAACATTTATGCCAACTTTGGTAAAAATTGACTCTATGGTTAGGAAGAAGAAGATTTTTGAAGAATTATTTATCAATTACTCAAAGTCTGATTAGCCCCGCCCTGCCACGCCCACATTTTTTGACGAATCAAAAATTTGAAAACAAGTTTTGAAAAGGATCACCCAAGGAACATTTCTGCCAACTTTGGTAAAAATTGACTCAATGGTTAAGGAGGAGAAGATTTTTGAAGAATTATGTAACAATTTCTCTAAGTCTGATAAGCCACGCCCTGCCACGCCCACATTTTTTGACGAATCAAAAATTTGAAAACAAGTTTTGAAAAGGGTCACCCAAGGAACATTTATGCCAACTTTGGTAAAAATTGACTCTATGGTTAGGGAGAAGAAGATTTTTGAATAATTATTTATCAATTTCTCTAAGTCTGATAAGCCCGCCCTGCCACGCCCACATTTTTTGACGAATCAAAAATTTGAAAACAAGTTTTGAAAAGGATCACCCAAGGAACATTTCTGCCAACTTTGGTAAAAATTGACTCAATGGTTAAGGAGGAGAAGATTTTTGAAGAATTATGTAACAATTTCTCTAAGTCTGATAAGCCCCGCCCTGCCCCGCCCACATTTTTTGACGAATCAAAAATTTGAAAACAAGTTTTGAAAAGGATCACCCAAGGAACATTTCTGCCAACTTTGGTAAAAATTGACTCAATGGTTAAGGAGGAGAAGATTTTTGAAGAATTATGTAACAATTTCTCTAAGTCTGATAAGCCCCGCCCTGCCACGCCCACATTTTTTGACGAATCAAAAATTTGAAAACAAGTTTTGAAAAGGGTCACCCAGGGAACATGCCTGCCAAGTTCGGTAAGAATTGGCTTAGTGGTTAAGGAGGAGAAGATGTTTAAAGAAATTGTTGACGCCTTCCGACGCACGACGCACGACGCACAACGCACGCCGGACACAGGGTGATCACAAAAGCTCACCTTGAGCATGTTGCTCAGGTGAGCTAAAAATGGTGATAACCAGCATGTTCTCCTTTTGCCTCCATATTTTCTTTCCTATATCTTACACAAATGATATCAATATCCATTTTTTTTGTCCGCAGCAGAATTCAAATTGAAATAATCCAATTTTTTGCTATTTGGGAAAGGGTTAATTATAGAAAATTATGCAAATTTGCTAAATATTTGCTAACAATCATACAAAATAACAAAACTCTTAAAGGTTAAATACAATGACATTGAATTTTTCATGAATTGTTCAACCTTTTCCCAATCAATTTTTTTTTTTTGGTGAAAAGTAGAAATTATGTTCCTAAAGTTTAGGTTCAAATTAAATTATTGTAACATAATCGAATCAATCTGTTTTATTGTTTGCAGCTCCTAACAATTGAATACAGACATGAAATAATTTTGTCATCTGGGTAAAAATTATGTAGCACAACAGATCTTTCTGTCCATTAAAATGGTACAGGTAAAGGCAACAACCATTTCCAGCTTCAAACATGAAATTAAGGCTGCTTGACAGGCAATATAAAAAAAGACAAAATGACTTCGCTTTTCTTCAAAATTCTCCTAACTACAGCTGCTCTAAGATGTAGTTACATGGTTTTGGATACTCTCTTAAGAACAGAGCACATTATCTCTACATTCCATTTCGATAGAATGAGTTCTGTTCTCGCGGGGTCATTTCACGTCTAATCTCAGGGCCTTGGCGGGATTTCAGTATCCAATCGTTGGCTATACACAACAAAACAAATTAAAAAGCTGATACAAAATTTCAATGGCTGACGCTTCAAATTACCGGCTTCAGCCAAAAATAGAAGCGACGTAATGTATATGTAATCAAACAAGATCAAAGTGAATGATTTTGATTCGATAATTCAAATGTTACCGGCTTCAGCCAAAAATAGAAGCGACGTAATGTATACGTAATGATCATGCAAGATAAAACTGAATGATTTTGATTCGATAATTCAAATGATGTGCTATAATTAGATTATGACGACCAAATAGGCTGTTGGCGTACCGAAAACTGCAGAGGTCAATAGACCTCGGCTTTGGAGAGTAGGTTTTGGATGAAAAGCAACAGTATTTTCTATTGTTTCACTTGTTAATAAACAACTCAAAAGGTTTAACCCTTTCCCAAATGACAACATTTAAGAGTGATCCACTTCAAAAACTGCCACAAATGACAAAGTGGATGTTATCAAAGATAGGATTTGTGTAAAATACATGTATGACACAGAAAATATTGAGACAAAAGGAGAAACTGCTGGTTATCAGCAGTTTCTTCTTTTGTTCCAATGTTTTCCCAAGCCTTTTCTATTAGGGACGTCAAAACCAGGTCTTGTTTGGGAAAGGCATAAATGAAGTAAAGGAAACCTAATACCATTATCACTCTCATTATAGCGAAGTTATTTGACCCTCTAATTGGAAATCGATCGCTATAAAAATCTAGTTTTTATGGCCTTTCTGAACTGAAATTTTAAAGCTATTCACCTGTTGAGGTCTAAAAGATTGAATTTCAATTAGTTAAACTAGACAGTCCTTTCGGCCTGGAAGCGCTCCACAGGCCTGATTGTTTGTCTTGTTGAATGCAATTTCAAAGGTTCAGGCTGCGCAAATAAGCAAATGCATGACCAAGCTGAAAATTACTAGCAAGTAAGATCGTATGGTCAGTAAGATTTCTGTGAAAGTTCTGTATTGATGAGTTAATACTAATGGTTGTAAAAGTGAAAATAAAGCCGAAAATGGTAAATTTGTCAATTTCAAGGGCACATAACTCATGATGTAAAATTCAGATCAAGCTGAAAATTATACCAAGGCAAGATCAAATAGTCACCAACATTCTATACAAGTTTTGTCTTGATTGGTCAATATTTGTAGTTGCTAGAGTGAAAACAAAGTCAAAATAGAGTCGAAAATAGCAATTTTGTCAATTTCAAGGGCATATAACTCATGATGTAAAGTTAAAATCAAGCTGAAAATTATACCAAGGCAAGATCTTAAGGTCACCAACATTCTGTCTCAGTTTTGTCTTGATTGGTCAATATTTGTAGTTGCTAGAGTGAAAGCAATGTCAAAAATAGAGCCGAAAATGTGATTTTGTCAATATCAAGGGCACATAACTCATGATGTAAAGTTCAGATCAAACTGAAAAAAATACCAAAGCAAGATCTTATGGTCACCAACATTCTGTACAAGTATTGTCTAGATTTGTCGATATTTGTATTTGCTTGAGTGATAACAAAGTCAAAATAGAGCCGAAAATGGCAATTTTGTCAATTTCAAGGGCACATAACTCATGATGTAAAATTCAAATCAAGTTGAAAATTATACCAAGGCAAGATCTTATAGTCACCAACATTCTGTTGTAGTTTTGTCTTGATTGGTTAATATTTGTGGATTTTAGAGTAAAATTAAAGTCAAAACCAGCTATTTTTGACATTCAAGGGCAGATAACTCAGGTAATTCTGATTCAATCCAAATTCTTTGAAGGAATCTGAGAGAGGGTCACCCAAGGATCATTCTTGTAAAGTTTGATTGAAATCCATCTGGTAGTTTTTGAGAAGAAGATTTTTAAAGAAAAAGTTTACGGACGGACGGACGCACGGACGCACGACGGACACACCGCCATGACAATAGCCCGCTGGCCTGTCGGCCAGTGGAGCTAAAAATTGATTTATAATGAATTTTGAGAAAAGCTATTTTGACATTTCGAACTGTCAGTGCATAATTTACCATAACATCAGAGTTTTCCAGAGGGGGTCATTATGTCCTCCTGGTCTTCAAAAAAGGGACTGGGTTCATGCCTATCGTATCACTGTTTCTTCATGTCCCTGTTAATCATTCTTAGGGGGTCATTTATGTTAACCCATTACCAGACAACAAAATTTTAGACTGTTCCATTTGAAAGATGTTGTAGACCACAATTTCAAGTTGATAAAAATTTGAAAATATTCTCATTTTTGGATAGAAAACATTGTGGAAAATAAAGAAATTACTTGTCACAAGCAATTTCTTCATTTTCCACAATCTTTTCCCAAAGCCTTTTCTTGTGAGTGTGGGCAAGAGGAAACCCTGCATAACATTTTGGAAATTTGGACATTGATCATGCATAAACCCATCTGTTTCCAAAATAAATATTTGAAAGTCAAGTGGAAATTACCAACCATTATTTTCTCCTTTTCTTAAAATGCTTTCCAAAACAAGAAACCAAGGTATACCAAATTATTGCCTTTTACAATATGAATGCATCATGCAGCCAACTTTGTTCAACCAGATAAAATTAATGACAGATATGCCAATCACAGGATTGCAGTATCAATATTTGGCACAAAACAATATTTAACATAAATAACTATTTTCCAAATATCGTCTGGTTTTGAATGTCTCAAAAGGAAAAGCCTTCGAAAAAAATTGAGGCTAAAAAAGGTAATATTGATAATCAGCATTTTCTCCTTTCACCTTAATTATTGTAAACTAATCCTACGAGTATCTTTAACAATATTAATTTAGTTTATTTTATTGTCTGCATTGGCTTTAAAATTGGAAAAATCTAAATTTATGCCATTATATAATGGGAAAGGATTAATTAACAATAAAGTAAGCATAACACGTTATTTGTGCCTTAGATATTTTAACCCTTTCCAAACAACAAAATTTAAGATCCTGTTCAAATTCAAAGATATTTCAGACATTTATATAAACAAAATTAATGTTACAACAGAATGATATTTGAATATAACAGCATGGAAAGCATTGATGGAAAAGGAGAAAATGCTGATTATCAGCATTTTCTTCTTTTCCGTCAATGCTTTCCGAAGTCTTCTCTGTTTGAGACGTCAAAACCAGTTGTTTGGCAAATGATTCCTGTACACAAGTACACCTGACCCGTTCGGAGACATTATTGATTATAACATGAGGTGATCCAATCACACCCAATTTTAGTCCTTTACCTTTATTCAATATCGGTAATGCCAAATTTGACAAATATAAACTACAGTCGACACTCGTTATGTCGACATCGGATAAGTCGAAATTCCGCTTAAGTCGAAGTGAAAGTCATGTCCCATCCTCAACATATGGATATCAAAATGAATTTCGAAACAAATACAGCCTTTGCAATTTAGTAGGAAAAGGATAGAAATTGCTCGTTTGGAGCAATTTCTTTCCTTTTCCTACTATATTTCAATCATGGACACATATGATGCCTATCAAAAATTGTTAAATATCGTTTTCATCGACAATAATCAAAATCGGATTAGTCGAACTCCGGATAAGTCGAGGTATTTTGACGGCCCCTCTGACTTCGACACAATGAGTGTCGACTACTTTTGGAATTCAAGGTCTTTCAGACATGAATTTTCATTGAAAAAATTCATACTAATTCTTTCACAAACAATGACAATCCCCTGTTCCTACGGGAATGTCCTTTCATTACTTTGACAGCTTCATTCAAAATTGAGAGTTTTAGTGCAAAATTGTCAGGTCTGTAGGAAGCAATTTCATATTGGGGACGCTAAAGCCCCTGCATCTGAATATTGGGGAAGGGGGCTAATTGGATTTTCCAGTGTAAAATAAGGAAAATTTGGCATTTTTGGTCAATCTTGGGGGGGGGGGGACTTTCTCACAAGTCACATCTATCAAGATTAATCTGCACAATAAGACAGTGTACAGTCTGATCTTCTATTCTACCTGCTTCTTTAATTCAACATGACAAGAAGTAACTTTCATTAACTCTTTCCCAAACAGCAATAATTTAGGGTAGTCCAATTTGAAAGCTGCTGCAGAGTACAAAATGGATGTAGATACAGATAGAATTTGTGTACAATACAGAACAGAAAATACTGAGGCATTTTCTCCTTTTGTCTCAATGTTTTCTCAGGCCTATTTTCTTGGAGACGTCAAACCAGGTCTTGTTTGGGAAAGGTTTAAGGCTGAACAATCAGTTGACTGACAAGACTTTATTTATGGAGATGACGTGATTCAATGTCATGCCACTTTCGATTCAATATTGAACAAGACAGATAAGAAATTGGTTTCTTTTAAGAGTAAAATAGCTTGGTTATATGTAACAAAAAGAGCAAAGTTTAGAACGAAATCTTTACTTTATCCATTTCCCAAACTGTTTTCAGATCGGTCAAGTTTTATCAGCCTCAGGATTATTGAAGAATTTCTGCAATTGCTGTGTCACATGATTTTCCAAAAAGTTAACATGACATGATCCAATATCACACCACTTTTTATTAAGGCATTGACCTTAACCTTTTCCAAAACAAGGCCTGGTTTTAAAGCTACTATTTCCCAGATTTTGGACCAAAATTTGTCAAAAACAAACAAAATGTACACTTTTTAAGCTTTATATGACCTGATTAAATGATTACGACAAACTATTGAAGCAACGACTCATTTTTTCGCAATTTGATACCGAATTCATGAAGCGATGTCGAAAGTAGGTCAAAAACAGCACGACCTGCGACTTTCTTAAATGACGTCACAACATACATGATGACGTCATATTGAAATTCAAGCATGAATCTCGTTTGAATCTTGGTCCGCGCTGTATACGCATGCGTGATAGTTAAAAAATAAATTCAACCGTATCTGAGACGGGGTTGAATTTTGGTTTGGATTCTCCCTAAATTCGGCTATCTCTCTTATAATTTCGGCTCAATCTCTGTCTGAATCGCATATTATTAACCATTCTGAGGTGGCCAACACAAAAGTTTTGCATATTTTTTCAAAAAAATTCATTTTTTGCAATTAGACCATCTGTTACCATCACCCTTTAAAGCTACTATTTCCCAGATTTGGACCCAAAAATTGTCAAATACAAACGAAATGTACACTTTTTAAGCTTTATATGACCTGATTAAATGATTACGACAAACTATTGAAGCAACGACTCATTTTTTCGCAATTTGATACCAAATTCATGAAGCCATGTCGAAAGTAGGTCAAAACAGTAGGACATCCGACTTTCTTAAATGATGTCACAACATACATGATGACGTCATATTGAAATTCAAGTATGAATCTCGTTTGAATCATGGTCCGCGCTGTATGCGCATGCGCAACAATTTAAAAACTAGAACTGTCGCAGAGCGGACAAATACCCCCCACTAGCGCCCTGTCACTGAAAAAGTGCTGTAGGTCAACCGGTTCTTGACTTAGAGCACGGAAACAGATTTTAAACAAAGTATGATTGTGACCTTTACCTTTGACCTTCGTGACCCAAAAACAATAGGGCACCTCCTTGGGTCATGGGCAACAACTGTGTAAAGTTTCATGATCCTAGGCCAACCGGTTCTTGATTTAGAGCACAGAAACGGATTTTCAACAAAGCCTGATTGTGACCTTGACCTTTGACCTTCGTGACCCAAAAACAATAGGGCACCTCCTTGGGTCATGGGCAACAAGTGTGTAAAGTTTCATGATCCTAGGTCAACCGGTTCTTGACTTAGAGAACGGAAACAGATTTTAAACAAAGTCCGATTGTGACCTTGACCTTTGACCTTCGTGACCCAAAAACGATAGGGCACCTCCTTGGGTCATGGGCAACAACTGTGTAAAGTTTCATGATCCTAGGTCAACCAGTTCTTGACTTAGAGCACGGAAACAGATTTTAAACAAAGTCTGATTGTGACCTTGACCTTTGACCTTCGTGACCCCAAAACAATAGGGCACTTCCTTGGGTCATGGGCAACAACTGTGTAAAGTTTCATGATCCTAGGTCAACCGGTTCTTGACTTAGAGCACGGAAACAGATTTTAAACAAAGTCCGATTGTGACCTTGACCTTTGACCTTCGTGACCCCAAAACAATAGGGCACCTCCTTGGGTCCTGGGCAACAACTGTGTAAAGTTTCACGATCCTAGGTCAACCGGTTCTTGACTTCGAGCACGGAAACGGATTTTAAACAAAGTCCGATTGTGACCTTGACCTTTGACCTTTGTGACCCAAAAACAATAGGGCACCTCCTTGGGTCATGGGCAACAACTGTGTAAAGTTTCATGATCCTAGGTAAACCAGTTCTTGACTTAGAGCACGGAAACGGATTTTAAACAAAGTCCGATTGTGACCTTGACCTTTGACCTTCGCGACCCAAAGACAATCGGGCACCTCCTTGGGTCATGGGCAACAACTGTGTGAAGTTTCATGATCCTAGGTCAACCGATTCTTGACTTAGAGCACGGAAACGGATTTTAAACAAAGTCCGATTGTGACCTTGACCTTTGACCTTCATGACCCCAAAACAATAGGGCACTTCCTTGGGTCATGGGCAACAACTGTGTAAAGTTTCATGATCCTAGGTCAACCGATTCTTGACTTAGAGCACGGAAACGGATTTTAAACAAAGTCCGATTGTGACCTTGACCTTTGACCTTCGTGACCTAAAAACAATAGGGCACCTCCTTGGGTCATGGGCAACAAGTGTGTAAAGTTTCATGATCCTAGGTCAACCGGTTCTTGACTTAGAGCACGGAAACGAAAAAGTCTACGGACGGACGGACGGACGGACGGATGGACGGACGGACGGACGGACGGACGGACGGACAGACAGACAGACATGGTGAAACCAATATACCCCCCTCTACTTCGTAGGTGGGGGGTATAATAATTCTAACCCCATCTGAGACGGGGTTGAATTTAGGTTTGGATTCTCCCTAAATTCAGCTGTCTTGTAATTTCGGCTCATTCTCTGTCCGAATCCCATATTATTAACCATCCCGAGGTGGTCAACACAAAAGTTTTGCATATTTTTTCAAAAAATTTCATTTTTTTCAATTAGACCATCTGTTACCGTCGCCCTTTAACATCCCTAATGGAAAAGGCTTAGGTGATCGTAAAGATAAAAGAAGGAAATCAGCATTTTCTCCTATTGTTTTTATATTTCGGTGTATTATACACAGATCATAAGTTGTCTTCTGCAACAGATTCAACTAGAACTGTCGCAGAGCGGACAAATACCCCCCACTAGCACCTTGTCACTGAAAAAGTGCTGTAGGTCAATCGGTTCTAGACTTAGAGCACGGAAACGGATTTTAAACAAAGTCCGATTGTGACCTTGACCTTTGACCTTGGTGACCCAAAAACAATAGGGCACCTCCTTGGTTCATGGGCAACAACTGTGTAAAGTTTCATGATCCTAGGTCAACCGGTTCTTGACTTAGAGCACGGAAACGGATATTAAACAAAGTCAAATTGTGACCTTGACCTTTGACCTTGGTGACCCAAAAACAATAGGGCACCTCCTTGGGTCATGGGCAACAGCTGTGTAAAGTTTCATGATCCTAGGTCAACTGGTTCTTGACTTAGAGCACGGAAACGGATTTTAAACAAAGTCCGATTGTGACCTTGACCTTTGACCTTGGTGACCCAAAAACAATAGGGCACCTCCTTGGGTCATCGGCAACAGCTGTGTAAAGTTTCATGATCCTAGGTCAACCGGTTCTTGACTTAGAGCACGGAAACGGATTTTGAACAAAGTCCGATTGTGACCTTGACCTTTGACCTTGGTGACCCAAAAACAATAGGGCACCTCCTAGGGTCATGGGCAACAACTGTGTAAAGTTTCATGATCCTAGGTCAACCGATTCTTGACTTAGAGCACGGAAACAGATTTTGAACAAAGTCCGATTGTGACCTTGACCTTTGACCTTGGTGACCCAAAAACAATAGGGCAACTCCTTGGGTCATGGGCAACAACTGTGTAAAGTTTCATGATCCTAGGTCAACCGGTTCTTGACTTAGAGCACGGAAACGGATTTTGAACAAAGTCCGATTGTGACCTTGACCTTTGACCTTGGTGACCCAAAAACAATAGGGCACCTCCTAGGGTCATGGGCAACAACTGTGTAAAGTTTCATGATCCTAGGTCAACCGATTCTTGACTTAGACCACGGAAACAGATTTTGAACAAAGTCCGATTGTGACCTTGACCTTTGACCTTGGTGACCCAAAAACAATAGGGCAACTCCTTGGGTCATGGGCAACAACTGTGTAAAGTTTCATGATCCTAGGTCAACCGGTTCTTGACTTAGAGCACGGAAACGGATTTTAAACAAAGTCCGATTGTGACCTTGACCTTTGACCTTGGTGACCCAAAAACTATAGGGCACCTCCTTGGGTCATGGGCAACAACTGTGTAAAGTTTCATGATCCTAGGTCAACCGGTTCTTGACTTAGAGCACGGAAACGGATTTTAAACAAAGTCCGATTGTGACCTTGACCTTTGACCTTGGTGACCCAATAACAATAGGGCACCTCCTTGGGTCAAGGGCAACAACTGTGTAAAGTTTCATGATCCTAGGTCAACCCGTTCTTGAGTTAGAGCACGGAAACGAAAAAGTCTACGGACGGACGACTGGACGGACGGATGGACGGACGGACTGACAGACAGACAGACATAGTGAAACCAATATACCCCCCTCTACTTCGTAGGTGGGGGGTATAATTATTGGAAGAATCTTGATTTTTGCCACATGGGAAAGGATTAATTCAATATCAATTTAATAAGATTTAATTTCAGGGTTTTATGACATGACTTTGAAGGCAACAAAACCTTAATCTTTCTTGTAATTTGTTTTGTTTTGTTGTTTGTTGTTTTTTTCTATCATTCTCTTACTCATTTTAACCCATTGCCAGATGGCAATATTTCAGAATTTTCACAATTTGAAGTGAATAAATATGTATATTTAGTGGCTTTTCAGAGTAGAAAACATTGTGGGAAATGAAGAAATCGCTTGTTACAATCAATTTCTTCATTTCCCATATTGTTTTCCTTTTTTGTGGGGCGTCAAGAGGCGTCAACTGTTCAGCCACAGGAGAACTTGTTATCATCTCAATAACTCCTAGGCTGGCTGGCACTCACGCATCAGTCCATTATCAAATCTAAAAAATATTTACACTGTTGCTATAGGGTTCATAATCAATGATGCAAGCAGCCATTTAACCCTTTCCCAAATGACAAAATTTTAGGGTAATTCAATTCAAAAGCTGCTACAGCGACAAAATGAATGTAAACCAAGGTTGGATTTGTGTATAAAAATAGTTCAGAAAACATTGTGGCAAAAGGAGAAAGTGCTGGTTATCAGCACTTTCTTCTTTTGCTTCAATGTTTTCCAAAGCATGGTCTACTAAGGACGTCAAAACCAGGTCTTGTTTGGGAAAGGGTTAATACTGGGCCAAGTGATAAATGACTGTTAAACATGCCATTAGTGATTCTTCATTAAATGATAATACTTTAACTTTATACCTTTCCCAAACAACAGAATTTTAAGCTTGTCTAAATTGAAAGAAAGTTGCACACAACATTTTCAATGCGAAGAAACTCTGAAAATTTACAACTTTTGGGGTAGAAAACATTCTGGGAAATAAAAAAATTGCTTGTCCCTGACAATTTCTTCATTTTCCACAATTTTGTCCACAGCCTCTATCTTATTAACCCATTACCACACAATGACTCTTTTTGACTCCTCACAAAATAATTGCAATGGAAAACAGTGTAGAAAATGAAAAAATTGCTTGTGACAAACAATTTCTTCATTTCCCACAATGTTTTCCATCCAAAGAGACGTAAAGATTACAAATTCCATTCTTTTGAAATTGTCATCTGCAAGATATTTCAATTCGGACCGCCCTAAAATTTTGTCTTTTGGTAATGGGATGGGAATCAGTGGGTTAAATAAATATTCTAATATTTCATGAATTTCCCAAAGAAGACCTGATTTTGACATCCCTTCTAGAAACATTGAGAGAGGAGAAGAATTTCTGATAATCGGCAAACTCTTTCCTCCCCCACCTCCAACCACCACCAATATTTTCTATGCAGTAATGAACAATTTTCACATTTCATTCTCTTGACTTCAATTATCTTGCATGATGTCTTTAACTAAATAACGAGACTTTGAAATTGGACAAGTCTCGAAGTTTAACCCTGTCCCAAATAAGATCTGGTTTTGATGTCCCTGATAGAATAGGCTTGGGAAAACAATAAGGCATTTTATCCTTCTGCCTCAATGTTTTCTGTGATGTATTATTCACAAATCTTACCTTTAATAAGATTCATATTGTCGTCTTCAGCAGCTTTCAAAATGTACAACCCTAAAACTGTTGTTTGGGGGAATCATTTTTTATGATCTATGTCCATGCTAGAGATAAGAAGAACCAGGAAGTGATGGTACAATCATGTAAAGTGCAAAGAAGTTGGGCCCTCATTGGAATGAGTATCAATGGGAAAATTCTAATCAATTGCAAGCAAAGTGAACTTATGGATTGCTGCTGCAGATTATTTTTTTCTTTTAAGGACCCTGGAGGTTCGAAAATACAAATAGGGGAAGGGGGGTCATTTTCCTAGCTTTAAACAATTTCTGCACAAAAATGAAAGAATCAGGCTTATCAATAGAGAGAGGTTCATTTGAACCCCTAAAACCTCTCTGGATTGCCACTGGATTGAAAAGGACAATGGCAAATTCTCATTGATCATTTCCTATTTACAGGTAGCCCAGCCTACCTTTTATGTGACTTTCATCAGATTAAAGTCATGTAGATAACGGAAAGACCGGTGACAGTCAATACTACTTGTTTGATGTGATCATTAGTTCACTTAAGTAATTGTGAATTCCCTTATCTTCTGCTTAACATTTCCATTCTATTGGGATCAAGAAAATAAAAATAAAAATAAATTTGACGATTCTAATGGGTACCAACAATATAGCATTTGATAAAATTTTAGTGAAATATTTCATTTTGAAAAGTCATCACACCCTCATATTTGAAGCTCTGACATGTAAAAAGATGTTTTTTTGCGATCAAAGTATTCTGTCGGTGTTGTTATTAAATATCGTAACTACGGCTTTATCGAAGCCGTAGTTACGAGATTCTATAACAACACCGACAGTTTGTCAATACAAAACGGTAAACACGGTCTGTTTTTAGAACAAGTTCATTGTCATTAGAAAAAAATCTATAAACTCACATTTAAACGCAAAATATCTATACCTTGTTGTAGCGAAAATTGTTTTAGTTCACCACCAGTGAAGTTTAGGCTAACTCCCATGACAGTCAATACAGCTTGTTTGATGTGACTAGGTCACAGGTAAATGTGAAATCCCAAGTATACCTCACAATAAATGACCTGGCAGTGCAGCCCATGCTAATCGAATGGAATGCTCTGCCAGGTCAATTCTCGTCCGCTATATCTTCTGCTAAACATTAACCCACATATAAGAGCATTGGAATTTTTAATGACTTATATCTTTTAAGACTATGAATAATTTTAAGTACGGTATTTATTTAGAGTCATAAAACATGAAAAACACTGAAAAAAATCCCTGTGATTTAGAGAAATCTGAGCAATACATGTATACAGAATTGGGGTTTGAGCAAATAAAATATAGCTCAACATAAATGACCTGGCAGAGCATCTCTATCGATTAGCACAGGCTACTCTGCCAAGTCATTTAATGTGAGCTATAAAAGAATTCAAATGTCATCAATCTCTCCTATTTACAGCTACCCTATGTGTCATTTTGACCAGGTAAGTCAAGAAGATAAAATAGGTCTAATAAGTCAATACAGCTTGTTTGACTTGATTAGTTCACATTCTTCACAAGTAATTGTGAATTTCCTTATCTTATGCTGAACATTTACATTCTTTTGGGGCCATGAAAATGAAGATTGTACATAAATAACTCTTTTCATCAGAATGAATCTCTGGTAAGGTTTGACATCATCATTCCCTTTTATACAGAAATATGTCATTTTGAACCAGAGAAATAGTAGATAAGGTAGGGTCAACTCCCACATGACAGCCAGCTTGTATAATGGGACTTAAGTTCACAAGTAATTGTGAATTTCCTTATAAACTACTGCTACATTCAAATATTCTCGGACCTTATCATTTCTCAAGATCGGCTCAAATGTATTACAGTTGCCGGCATGGGAGGATTCCTCCCATATCACTCCTCAAGCATAACAACGGAAGCAGACCGAACAACTATTTAAATCAACGCCAAAAAAATATTTGAAACAAACAGCGTTCAAAAGTCGATTGCATCCTCATAAATGTGATAAAATTTTATCAGATAAAAAATTGATGTGATTTACCCATTATTGACAGTATATTATAGGGTTAATTCACGTTTTTGAGGTCGTTAACATTCTCAGAGGCCCAAAAAATGCGTTATCGCCTGAGACCGGAGGTTGAAGGCGATAACCCATTTTGCAGCTTACCTGACAATTAGACAAGGACAAAGAAGGTGCCACTTAGCAGGCTGACTTGGACAAACTACAGGAATAGTCAGTAAAGTGGGACATGAGCTTTAACCCCTCCAAATGCCAGGTAATAAAAGTCAGTTTAGAAGTCAAGAGTCCCACTTCCGACAACCTACACCCTATATGGACAGACATTGGAGACCGTCAGTAATGTGTGATATCTTGAAGTGGACATATCTGACAACCTTTCCTGGAACACCCATGTCGAACAAATCATCTCTACTGCAGTAACTGCAAACCGAACACTTGGCTTCCTCACACATAAAATGAAGAGTATGTCACAAAAAGACCGCACATACAAGATCCGTCCCCAACATGAGTATGCTGGCAGTGCCTGGAAGCCTCACACGAGGCCCAACATCCAAAAAGTTAAGATGGTGCAGTGTCGATTCGAGCAGCACCTTGGACCCTGTGTGATTACTTCAGACATGGCAATGTTTTTTCTCGTAGTTTTGGGAACGGGTCCGAAACCAGGCAAATTGGGAAAAATGCGTTGTTTTGTCAAAAATTGGGAAAACATTTTCATCACAGACTTCAACAAATATTGAGTCCTGTGTATAGTTAACTACATGTATATGAAATTGACTGAAGGGAATTTCAGATTGTCTCTTGATACTTTTTTCTCATCATATGAAAGGGAATGATTGAATTTTCATTCAAAAACAAGGAATAACTTTTGCATTGGGAATTTTCTTTCCAGATTTTGGGAAAAATTACCCTATTTGGCATTGGGAACGGGTCCTTTTTACGGACCCGTCAAAAGAAGGAGAAAAGACCCTGCATGGAAGTGTCACTTTGATGCTTGAGAAACTAGCGTGGAGAACACTGGAGCAGCAGAGAGCAGATGTCAGACTGGTGGTGGTGTCCGTAGTCGAGAGGTAGAGCGTCGGCCTTGCAACTAAGAGGTTCTTCCAAGTTCGATTTGCGGTAGCGGAGGTTGTTCTTGGCTTCTCATTGGCCACCACATTCCGCACAAGTACTGGTGGATTTCCAGGAAGCTTAATCCAGAGGGATTAAAATAAATTGAAGAAACTTGCTTCCCAATCGATATAAAATAAGTGAGTTCAAAGGAACATCTGAATAACAAGAGAAGAGGACTATGTTTTACCGCATTGTTCACAGCCTGGGAGATATCCCCATGCCAATGTACATATATATAGCAACACCCGTACATCCAGACGTTGCAACCCTGTCAGCTTCAGACAGATACACACCAAAGTCAACTTGAACAAATATTCATTCTTTCCTATCACTATCCTTCAATGGAATGCACTGCCACCAGATGTTGTACTGGCAACAGACCCGAACCCGTTCAAGTGCGCTATCTGCACCATCTCACACCAAAAGCCCAAAACGCTACATCTGTGTTTTTATCATTTTATCTTATCACCTTTCTTTGGATAACCAAATCATCAATCATTTATCATCATCATATTTCATTTTTTAACTTTATTGTTCTTTAAATTTTTGCACAGACGTGCAGCTATTTAAAGTTACCCGCCAGGGTATGAAGCAGTATACAAAAATAGATAGAGATAAAGGGTGGGTAAAGGGTAGCCGAGCATGACTTTTGACATGTGGCTACCTGATTGATTCATTATCTTCGGGTCTCCCTAAAAAGCGTCGAGAAACGCCGGGAACTGTCGAGAAGCGTCGAGAGATCTAAATCGGCGTCGAGAAGCGCCTAGAGATCAAATTTAGCGCCGAGAAACATAAATTATCTGTATTAGAGACCATAATTGGCATTTGAATTACGAAATTCAAAGGTATATTATGGTTTAAAAATTGATTTTAGGCCTATTCGTCTTTTATGTGGCTGTGTAGAAGCACAGAGAGATCTGACTCAGAGCCGAGAGGCGTCGAGAGATCAAGCTAAGCGTCTAGAAACGTAAATTTTCATATTAGAGCCCATAACTTTAATTACAAAATTTAAAGGTACATTTGTATATGGTTTAAAAATTGGTTCTATTTGGGTTTTTTATGAGGCTGTGTAGAAGCGTCGAGAGATCTGACTCAGAGCTGAGAGGCGTCGAGAGATCAAACTTAGCCTCTAGAAGTAGCCTACAACAAAGCTTCATATTAGAAACCATAATTTAAATTTATGAAACTGTGAAGAAGCGCCGAGAAATCTGACTCAGAGCTGAGATATCAAACTTAGCGTCTAGAAGTACAAAGCTTCATATTAGAGACCATAATGTAAATTTATGAAACTGTGCAGGAGCGCCGAGAGATCTGACATAGAGCTGAGAGGCGTCGATGTAATCTTTATCGATTGATTCTATTTTCAATATGAATCTTATTCTGTTTGTTTTAAAATCGGTAAACGGTCCAAATAATGATAGAAGCCAACTTCTGTGGGTTTAATATTTAGGAATTTGGGTCAAAGAATGACAAATTTGATATTTGTCTCGTTATCTAACACGACATTGTCCTAAACCACTGGAAGTTTGTTTGTTTGTGCGTATTTTTCCCCGCTTATCGAGGCACCACTAGCTGAACTAGTGTATGGTAACTAATAAAAATACATTAACTAGTGCTCTACTAGTGTTTAATGAATAAACTTCGTAGTTTATTCATTAAAATACGAAGGACTTAAGTTTGCTGTCAATGTCCGATAATATTCACACCTTAATGGAGTGTGCTGCCAATCAGAGGTTTTCACACCTATTTTGATAAGATATCAAACTTCAGTGTTCCGACAATCAGCAATCATCACACGTAACTAATTGTCCACGCGAATCCTTTAATTGCACTGCTGGGAAAGACGACAAAAAAGTATCTTTGAATTGGAAGATAAATAACTATAAATTTCTGAATGACATCTTGAAATTAAATAAAAATTGGACACCCCAAAGATTACCAGAACTGATAGAAATTTATGGCCGTCACATGATGCGAATTTTGTCTTCAGTAGCCATCTGAATCAGTACACGGATTGGTTCAGAAAACTAAGATATTAAAAGTTATGTTCAACAATAACACTCCAACGCTGAAATACCAAACAGTCTCATTGAAAAAATACAATGGACAAATAATTCGATTTTAAAATCATATTCAGTTATTACATGTATACATAATATGAATTCCAGTTAAAATTGCTATTAAAACGTTTCTAGACGCTTATTCATATCTGTCGACTCTTCTAAGTGTTAAGTCAGTTTTTTCGTTACTTATACAAAGTCTCATAAAAATAGATCAACACATAAACATTTAATTTTAAACCCATCATTTGTGTAATATAATAGTCGCTAATAAAGAAAATGTTTCTCGGCGCTAATCCAGGACTGTCAACGCTTCTCAATGCTTTCGTCGCGTGAACATTGATCATTAAAAATTACATACTAACATACGAATATTTCAATTTGATAATTTAATTATCAATTTCCACGTAATTTCATAATCTAAATGGCATCCAAAATAGAATTCTATGTTTCTCGACGCTAACTTTGATCTCTAGACGCCTCTCGTCGCCGAGTCAAATCTCTCGGCGCTTCTTCACAGTCTCATAAAATTAAATAAATAAAACCAGTTTTAAAACTATATTCATTTAATTTTGTAATTTAAATACAAGTTAGGCCTATAGTCTCCAAAATGAAGATTTATGTTTCTCGACGCTAAGCTTGATGTTTAGACTCGACGCTGTATCAGATATCTCAGCGCTTCTTCACAGTCTCATAAATTAAGAATCTATATGAAAATATAAAATGAATTATAAAACCATAATCATGTAATTTTTGTATTCTAAACTCTAATTGTGGCCTCTAACATTGAAATTTATCTTTCTCGACGCTAAATTTGATCTCTAGACGCTTCTCGACGCCGATTTAGATCTCTCGGCGCTTCTCGACAGTTCCCGGCGTTTCTCGACGCTTTTTAGGGAGACCGTTATCTTCACTTACCAATTCAACCGACACTACATCGGCCAAAGCAACTGCTTGTTGTATAGTTTTCGGCGGGTTTTCCGACAAATAAATCCATTCATCACCGAGAATAACATATTTGAAGGATTTGTTTTCTTTTTCCGAAACAACAATGCACGATTCGTACCCTCGGATTCTCTCATATTTGTCTTCCGGTAGCGTTCGGTACAGAAAACTTTCAAGTTTGCTGTTCTTTTTCTGCATAATTCCCTGTCATTAGCATTTGAACACATCCATGACATTCCCTTTTAAATGAATTTGCAACAAACAAAGGCGATTATCTTAATTTAAAGTCATTGACACTTTTTTTTCGGAGAATCTTTCGGCCCAGATTAACGCTGCTACCAAGCACCTGTAAACAATCCAAGAGGTCAAAGGTCGCGTGATAAATATCGGGATATTCCGGTATAGATAAACCGGTATCGATCCGTTCAACAGCAGTTTTCAAGACAGAAAGCTTGGGAAAACATTGCGCTGAAAAGATGCTGGGGTCGCAATTACCGGATATTTCCTCCCTTTGCCTATTTTTTTTTCATTACCTCTCAGACTGTCGTTTTCAATTTCGACACATAACTGTCCTCTTTTGAAAATAATTGAATTGAATTAGGCTATGTTGCATTGATTAATAGCTGACAACAAAAATATAAAATAGATCTAACCCAAAATCAAAATTGCCAGTGACGACACATTGGATGGTAGCTTTAATAAGAAGCATTGAAGCATTAAAAAAAGCACAGATCTTAAAATTCAGGAAAATGATGGTAGTCAATGCCCTCTTAACGTTGTCCAGTCCAATCAAGGTCGTTTAGACTTAGGCCACAATCTGATGTTGTTCGGGAATGGGTAAATTCATTTGAAACTGTTTATTTTTATTTTTTTTTATTTTTTCACAACGGAGTCTCCTCATGTCCCTTCTAAAGACGGCGTTATCCCTCAGTCGAAGTAATGCATAAGTCTTGATTTTAGGTCTACTTCTGGTTTAAGGACAGGTCATCCATTTATTTCCTTCGATAAGATTTTTTTTATTTTTCTGTACCGATACTTAAATATATGAGAAGTTAAAATGACTTAAAACTATAGGTCACCAAGCGAATTAAAGCGAATCCAAACATTATCCTAAAGACATGCTGTAAAGAACTTGCCCCAGCGCTAACATATATCTTCCAGTCCTCTATAAACACTGGTAAACTACCCACAGATTGGAGAAGTGCAAATGTGTCCCGTCTTCAAGAAAGGTGACTCACATGCAGCAGAAAACTATCGACCTGTTTCCTTAACCAGCGTTTCCTGTAAACTACTTGAACACATTCTATGTAAACACATCCTTAAACACATAGAGAAGAACAACATACTGACTAATCTAAACCATGGCTTCAGATCAGGATACTCCTGTGAATCCCAACTACTCACCACTGTACACGACCTACTACAGCGATACGATACAGGAACACAGATAGACATGGTGATACTTGACTTCTCCAAGGCTTTTGATACAGTACCACAATACCTAAGTATCAACGATTTTTATACCAATTTTCATCTAAACAGTGTAGATGTCATGTTAGGGTGCAATAATAAATCAAATATTGATATATTATGTTTAGAATACAAAAAGTATATCTACATGACATCCTTCTACACAAAATGGAACAATATGGAATTGATGGCAACATAAATACCTGGCTAAGAGATTTCCTAACTAACAGAACGATGTCAGTAGTTGTGGATGGTGAGTCATCGGACCCAGTCCATGTAGACTCGGGTGTCCCACAGGGCACAGTACTAGGACCCTTAGCCTTCCTGTGCCACATCAATGACCTGCCAGACTGCGTCAAATCAACTGTCCGACTCTTTGCGGATGACTGCCTCCTATACCGTAGCATAAAATCAATGAAAGATCACCTACAACTCCAAGAAGATCTAAAGGCACTCGAAAACTGGGCAAGAACATGGGGAATGCGATTCAATGCTAAAAAATGTTATATCATGAGTATCAATAACAAATCCAGCCACTTCTATCAACTAGACAACCACATCCTACAACAAGTGAAAGAAAACCCTTACCTAGGTATAACATTCACCGACAATCTAGAATTTGGAACCCACATAAGTAAAATCACCAACAAAGCCAGCTCTACCCTAGGATTTCTCAGAAGAAACTTAAAACAATTGCCCGATACCTTGCCGTAAAATTGCTTACCTATCACTAGTAAGATCGGCACTGGAATACAGTTCAGTAGTCTGGGATCCACACAGGTCTACGAAAGGACAGTGACAAGATAGAGAAGATCCAAAGAAGAGCAGCTCGATTTATCTCGGGAGATTATAAAAGCAAAGACAAAGGATTTATCAGCCGGACTCTCAACAAATTGGAACTGGAACCACTAGAAGACCGACGGAAGAACGCCCGACTGATCTACTTCTTCAAAATCTCTAAAGGACTGATACCAGCTATGACCCCAACTGCCTATCTGACCCCCATTCGTGGCAAGAGACTAATAAGACCAAAGAAATTCAGTGGTTGTGAAACGGACAATATTGTAACAAATCAATCTATTAACCATGACAAGTGCTATAAACTGAAAACGATATTTTTTACACTGACCCGGGTGAGTCGATGTCAAGTACGGGAATCCAGGTAAATTATCCGATATGGTTGATTGATTTATTGTTGATTGGGAATAAAAATACTATTTGTCACTTACTTTGTACAGTCAAAGTGGTCTAGTGGTAATGGTCGAAGACTCATACCTGGGACTTTCTTTTGGTATGGGTTCGAAACTCACAATCGGCTCTGATTTTATTTGTTTTTCATTTCTATTTCGTTTTTATTGCACCAAGTTTTTTTCATTTTGCTCGACGGACATAATATGCGAATATATGCTTATGTTTTATTGTAAACGATCTTCCAACAAAAGTCACAAAGCATTATATTTTTAACATATCAACAAATATTTAGAGAAAAATTAATAATATGCAAACAAAAAAGATCTGGATTGTGAAAATGTGCCATATAATTTTGCCAGAAATATTTGACTTTGGCATTTCACGCAGAAAACATCAAGAGAAAAGCATGAAAAAGTGAGCACTCAAAGATTTCTCTTTTTCTTTTTTAAATTTCAAAGGCGCGTTTCTTGTATCGCATTTTAATTGGGAATATCTACATACCGGTAATTGATGTCTGTAAATGGATTAAATTGCAAACATTAAACAAAGGGAAAACAATGAATAAATGAAAATCCTTGAAAAATAAAAATTGTGCCTGTCTTGTAGTAGAATCGATCTTGGTCCGTTCGAGTAGAAGCCCCATGTCTTTCCCCTGCGCTATCACAGACTTACGCAGTGACGTTTGTATAAACGAATACTTTCTAAAATCGAAATATGTGAACTGTTTTCAATAACAATGGACAGGTCAATGTAAATAAACAAATGATCAAATTATCGTGTGGCCTTTATACAAAAACATTCAGTGTAAAACCACTCTGTACAAAAACTCATTCTTCCCGAAAACCATAATAGACTGGAATAATCTAGAGCAGAGTGTTGCTAGCGCAAAGACAGTCGAGGGCTTCAGAAGTGCCCTCCCATGTCGGGACTAATTACTCCCGCCTCCCCCGCTGCAAATATGCCGAGAGGCCCTGTAGTGTACAGATACAGATACAGACAGACAGATACAGATAAAAAGTTATTGGAGTTCAAGGGAGATTACTCTTGTCTAAAATTACAAAAATGAGGTGTCACTTAAATACCCGCAAAAAAGGTGTTCGAAATGACTAGGATAACATAAATAAGTCTTTATTGTGTTCAATATGTTTTATTCTGTCTAAATGAGTATTAATTTGGGAAAATTTAGTGATGATTTTGATTTTTTTTTTTGTAAAACATTCTTTCAAAAGTAGCTGAAATTGCTCTTTTTTCGCAAACGTTTCTGATAATAAAAATATTCCAGCGTTAAGAATGTTTTTCTTTTTTTTTTGGTATAGACATAGTGCTTGGTCATACCTACAAAAACAAAAAAAGAAAAATATATCAAACCAAGCGTTTTTCTTAGTTATATAAGTAAAATTTGGTTAACTTTTTGCAGCTCTGTCCGAAATTGTTTCACTACTTTTATCCATTTTCTTCCTCATTACCAGCTTCAGATAATAAAACAAGGTGTCTAACTGTCACAAGATTCACCCATAACACTGCTTTATGTCCACAGGGGGGGGGGGGGGGGGGGGGGGGGGAGCGGGTTGATAAAAGTTTCATGGTCCTAGCTATTATACTTTTCGAGATATGCCCTGGACAAAAACGAAGTATGAAAAAACAACAAAGGGTAATAACTCAAAAAATAAGCCAGGCAGAGTTATGGTTCTCGTGCACTGCACTCCCCTTGATGAGCTCTATCCATCCATGAAGTTTCATGATTCTAGCTATTATACTTTTAGAGATATACTCCGGACAAGATTCAAGTATGAAAAACAACAAAGGGCAATAACTAAATAAGATAGGCCAGGTAGAATTATGGTTCTTGTGCACTGCACCCCCTTGATGAGCTCTATCCACCCATGAAGTTTCATGGTTCTAGCTAATATACTTTTAGAGATATACTCCGGACAAGATTCAAGTATGAAAAACAACAAATGACAATAACTAAAAAAATAGGCCAAGTAGAGTTATGGTTCTTGAGCACTGCACTCCGTAATGATGAGAAGAATATAACTGCCAAGTTTAAAGTCAATCGGACTTAAGGTGACAGAGTTATGCTCTGGACAAAGAAGTGGACGCCGCCCGGACAACCGGACGCCCGGACGCCACGGGTGATCCCATGATACGTCCCGTCTTCGACGGGCGTGTAAAAAGTAGTCTTTTGTGTCCATCTGAAGCGGACTAGCTCATAAAGACGCCACTTTACTTTTGTTGCTCCGTTTCCTATCGCTAACGCCACATGTTGAACGCGTAACAAAAAGCGAAATGTACAATCCGAGTACTATTACACTTTAATTGACCAAACAGAGAAAATGGAAATGACCGAAAAGGGTCTTGTCATTTATCAACCAAGCATTAACTAAATGTAAAAAATACATTTGCTGAAAAGGCCAATTACTGAAACAGCTTTATTTCGTTATTTAGGATAAGCGCAATAAGTTGCGCAGTAACAACTAGTGGATCTGTCCTTAAACGTCTCAGCCTATAGGCCTATATACGTTTTTTTCTCATGCTCGAACTTTACCCTTACATCGAACTAATTTCAAAGACCAATCACAAATGTTTGCATACATTCACACCTCTATACAACGAATCTCAAACTTACACGATGACGATTGCAATCGAGTCAGCCAAGAAGGTACTCTCCAAAGCCGAGGTCTATTGATTAAACCATCAAATATGTATGATATATTCGATATTCTATCGAAATGGAAAGAAGAGATAGTGCGCTCTGTTTTAAGAGAGTACGAAGAAGGCTGAGCACTAAGCCCTCCTTATCCGGAAGATATATTCGTCGAACGTTCTATAGAACGAGATCGAGGTTTTCTTGTACACGGCCACCAATCCCTCTCATTCATTGCAAAATGCTATGAGCGAAATCTCAGAAGAGGGACTTCCGGCTATGAAGAAACGGGACCCATTTTGAGTAAGTAAACACACGTTGTTACTTTAAATCGGTTATTTTGCTAGTTATGGATTGAATCTCAAAAATCGGGGAATGCTATTCGATGGGGTAATGAATGATGTGTTATATTGTCAAAGCCCTTTGCTCTAGCTTACAGAGTAAACTTGCAATTACTTTCGAAGTGAGTGCACACACTTATGTTAACAAACCAAACGACACATAAACGGCACATAAACGACTCCTACGGCGCTATCATATGCATTTTTCGAATGAGACATGTTCAGTTTACTATTTCATGGTCTCTTTTAGTATTCCGCACGTACGATTTTGAAAACCTTTGTTTATTTATGAGAAAAACAAGTATGCAATGAAGAAGAGCAGTGAGCTATGAAGAAGCGAGAGTAGCTATGAATAAGAGGGAGCAAGCTATGAAGAAGCGCGGACTTCATAATTCTTCCTTTGCACTCACATATACTAAATGGTTATGCGTTTAGGAAGAATTGAAGACAGAAATTCCAATATTTTTTACAAATTTCCATTTGAAAAATCAAATTCTAGACGATAGAACGATATTTATTGTTATACAGCTTAAACATGTATTTATTGCCGACCGGTAACTTACAGGCGCGTAGGACTGGAAACATTTTAAGGGGGGGGGGGCTAAAGCCCCTGTTCTGGCTATTGTCGGAATTTTGGAGGAACTGAATTAGATTTCCCCAAAAATTTTCAGTGCAAAATAATGACAATTCAGCATTTTGGGCAGACCTTTTTGTGGGGTGGGGGTCTTAGCCCCTCCATGCCCCAAGTTGTTACTACGGGCCTGACTTATCATCACGTGGAAATGCATTTTTAGAACATACATGAGAATTGTTACTAGAAATAGTAACAAATCGACATTATCAAAACGAGGCACCCAAAACACGCGGAGAAAACAATGACGTCGCACGTGCATTCAATCAATATACAGCGATAAAGCGCACGTGCATTCAATATACAGTAATAAAGCGAAGTTTTAAGTGGAACAAAAATAATAAAATTGAATGAATTCGTTAACAGCCGGTAAGATGGTTATTTTATTGGATTTACGGTCAACCGTTCCCCGTTTAAAAATTTCGACTTTTGCCTCTAAGGACGACTTCCGGAGGCTGTCATGTGTGCGTGTGTGTGTGTGTGTGTGGGGGGGGGGGGGGGTCTTAGAGGAAATTACCTAATTCTGACCAAATTTCATATTGATCGGACAAAAATGTGGCCTCTAGAGTGCATACAAGAAAAAATAACCGACGGAAGCATGACGGACACAACGCAATGATAAAAGCTCGACTGGCCGCTAAAAACATGTAAATAAGACCTGTTTTCATTCAAAATTCATGCAATGTATCTTGCGTAGGCTTAAAATTATTAAAATGTTAGGGTTCTTATACGGTTTGCCTAGTTTTGCCTAAATAGTTAACAATGACATTGGCGTCCGCATGTGCAGGCCTATGTTATTTACATAATCATATCATCATTCCAAATATAACCACATTGTATACTGAAAAGTCTTGAAGTAGGCTAATTTGGAAATTAGATTGATCTTAAATTTGGGTCTATAAAACACGATGTTGCGGCAATTAAATCACAGGCTATTAACATTGAACTAAAACAAGCTGGTTTGGAGGCTAGATTTTCGGAGTTGAATGATAAAGTTGAATATATCGGACATGCTAATGATACAATAGAAAATGCTATTGCAGCACTTTCTTATAACTTTGAGAAAAAATGTGACGAAATAGATGTGTTACAAGATCGTTTAAACTATGTCGAAAGGGAGTTACGTCAAAATGAGATACGCGTGTTTGGTCTGAATGAAGAGTCTGATGAGTCGATTGATCAATTAAAGTCGAAAGTTAAAGATGAAATTCTTAGAATTGCTTACCCTAATGAAAATTATGATCGGGATCCTATTATCAGTGCAAGACGAGTTGGAACAGCTCAGCATAACCAGTCTAGAATGGTCATTGCCAAGTTATCTAATGTTGAATATAAGTATGGTATTTTCAAGGCTAGGGATGTCCTTCGTCATAAGAACATTAGGGTATCTAATGTTCTTACGAGTTTTGAAAGGGCTGAGTTGAAACGTCTGAATGATTCTGGTAAAAAGGGATATTTTAAGAATGGAAAGTTGCATATTCTCCATAAATCAAACAATGGTCAGACTAACAGACGCCAGAGGTATGCTACAGGTCAACGGGTACATCCCAATTCCACTCAGCTTAATGATTCTAATAGCATGTATGTTGATGCTGCCGCGTCTTTACCTGCCCAGCAGTCTAATGTGGAATAGGGATGTGGCCGAGGCCAGTCGCATAAAGCTGATAATACAAAATTTGTTTCATTTTTATCATGGAATATTTGTGATTTATATGGGAAAATTAAAAACCCTGACTTTGTTAATTATGTAAAAGAATTTGATATTGTTTGTTTACAGGAAACATGGTTGAAAGAAGATTGTATAGATGATATTACTAATTCATTGCCAGGCTTTTCGATTTTTGTTTGTCCAGCAAAGACTTCTACGAAGGGGGGTAGGAATCTCGGTGGTGTATTAATACTAGTAAAAGATTGTATTTCTAAATACATAACAAGAGTTGCAGAAGATTTTAATTTTGGAGTTGTATTAAAAATAAACAAAGACATGCTTACATTTAATAAAGACACCATTTTGATTTCTATATATATCCCACCGGAGAAGTCAAATTTTTATAATAATGAAGATTTTGCTGGCATATCTATTTTAGAAAATCTATTTTTGAGCTACCATTATGAATTTGGAGACTCGGAAATTATTATTTATGGCGATATGAACGCTCGTACAGGATCACTTCAAGAGAATAGCTTGCTTCCAGATGTTTCACAGTTCCATGAGTTTTCTGACCTTTTTGACAGTGTTGCGTCTTCCATGGATCAGAGAAGTAATATGGATAAAGTTATTAACCGTTCTGGCAGTGACTTAGTAATTTTTTGTAATGTTTTTACTTTTCTTATTGTTAATGGTAGATACGGTTTAGATAAAAACGTTGGCGATTTTACATTTATTAACGCAAACGGATGTAGCGTGGTTGATTATTTTGTTGTATCTGAAAACATTTTAAATGTTATTTGTGATTTCAGTATAGAGTCTTTGTCAAATAGTGATCATTTGCCTCTACAATTGAAATTATTAGGACAACGTATATTTGATCAATCGGCGAGTCGAAATGTATTAGATGGGCAACCTGATAATGTAACCAAATGTTTCTATAAATTTGATGAAAATAGTATTTCGCTTTATCAGCGCAATTTAATGGAGTTTTTTGAGAGAGGTGACTTTGACTATATGGATGAAAATTTACAAAGTGAACCCAATATTGATAGTGTTGTATCTTCTTTTGAAAACATTGTATTACAATGCAGTGAACACGCAAAAGTTCATAAGAAAACTAATATAAAAAAGTTGAATCAACATGCATGGTATGACAAGGAATGCAGTTCCCTTAATACATTTAAAAACAAATCTCTCAGAGAATATAGGAAATATAAATCAGATTCAAATTTACAAAATTATCTAGAATCAAAAAATAATTACAAATCGTTTTGTCGAACTAAAAAGGATTTGTACAGGGCTAAAACCATAAACGATATTGAAAACAGTCTAAACGACTCAAAGGCCTTTTGGTGTCATATTAGAACATTGGCAAAAGTAAACAAACAGTCCGTCTCTATATCGTTGGAAACTTGGTTTGACCATTTCAAAGGTGTTTATGCTTCAATTGCCCCCGATAATGAGTTAATAGCATTGCAAAATGATTTGCACGAAAACGAAACAGCAACACTTTAGGATTTTTCTGCTGAGATTTTTGATAGCCCGATTACGGATAACGAAATTATATCGGCTATTAATGAGTTAAACCCAAATAAAGGTCAAGTCGGAAATTTGGTCGTTACTCAATTTAAGTATGGCATTCAAGTTTTATTACCTTATGTCAGAATTCTTTTTAACAGAATATTCAGCACTGGTGAATTTCCGAATAACTGGTCAAAATCTGTTATATTACCTTTACATAAGAAAGGGGCCGTAACCGACCCTGAAAACTACAGAGGTATTTCCTTGATTGATGGATTCAGTAAACTGTATATAAGTATATTATCAAAAAGATTGACATTTTTTTGTTAATGCATGCAATATCTTATGTGAATCCCAAGCTGGCTTTCGACAGGGATATAGTACTATTGATAATGCTTTTATTTTGCAGTCAATAATTTCTAAATATTTAAGTATGAAACGTAAAAAGCTTTATGTGGCCTTTATTGACTACAAAAAGGCATTTGACTCGGTGGACAGATCAATTATTTTCTATTTTAGAAACTCTAGGTGTTAGAGGTAAATTGTTGAAATCTATAAAGAGCATTTATAGCAATGTATCTGCATGTGTTCGAGAGGATACCTCTGGAGCACTATCGGCATCATTTGATTGTCCGATTGGTCTTCGTCAAGGTTGTAAGCTTAGTCCTATTCTGTTTTGTCTTTTTATTAACGGCTTAGATGCTGCGATGAGAAATTCTGGTGCAAATGGTATTCAACTTTTTCCTGATCTATTGGAACTGTTTTCTCTATTGTTTGCAGATGATGTGGCATTAGCAAGTGATACAGTTATTGGTTTGCAGATGCAGCTCAATGCTTTATATACATTTAGCAGTGAATTGCACCTGCAAGTCAATACTGATAAAACAAAGATAATGGTCTTTAGACATGGTGGGCGAATCGCTAGAAATGAAAAATAGTTTTATGACAATAAGCCGATAGAAGTAGTTAATAGCTTTGTATATGTTGGTGTTAATTTTACGAGTAAACTTTCATACTTTAAGATGTCAGAGTATATGGCAACTAAAAGTAAGAAAGTTTTTATCGCTTTACTTAAAAGACTACACAGTGTTTTACCCTTATCTCACAAAACCTTTTTCAAAATTTTTGATTCTAAAATTAGCTCTATTCTTTTATATGGATCTGAAATTTGGGGTCTTGATCAGCCTGATTGTGCTGAACGCATTCATGTGTATGCGTGTAAACGTTTCATGAATGCCCCAATGAATTCTGTAAATAATGCAATTTTGGGAGATTGTGGTAGATATCCTATTTATATTGAGGCCTCTAAAAGGTGTATGAAATATTGGGTAAAACTTTTAAATACACCAAATGATCGTTATATAAGAAAATGTTATGATATGCTTAAAATATTAGACGAAAGAGGTTTTAAAAATTGGGTTTCTAAAGTAAGGATTAGTCTTTATACGAATGGTTTTGGATATATTTGGGAAAGGCAAACAGTCACCAATGCCACTCAGTTTTTAAAAGCTTATAAAAACAGGTTGATAGATCAATTTACCCAAGAATGGTACAGTTATTGTAACAGAACAAGTAAATTGATTTATTATTCCAATTTTAAACAAAATTTTTCAACAGAAACCTATTTAGATGTAATTGATATAGTTAAGTTTAGGAAAAGTTTAGTGTCATTTAGAAGCTCATATCATTCTTTAATGATAGAAAAGGGTCGTCATCTAAATATTGTTAAAGATCTTAGATACTGTCTTTATTGTAATTCTGTTGTAGAATGTGAGTTTCATTTTCTTTTAATCTGTCCGTTGTATGAGGAATTGCAAACGAAGTTTATCAGCAAAAAGTTTTATAAAAACCCTAACATTCAGAAATTCTACCTTTTGATGGCAAACAAAAACACTGTTATAATACGCAATCTTGCAATGTATATTTTTTATGCTATGGAAAAAAGGAATTTGGCTATGGCAAATGTGTCTCAAGCAACCTCATGACAACATTGTGTTTGTACATGTTATTGATGTATATTTTTGTATACAGGCCGGTGGCCAATATACTAATAAACTATTGAATATTGAATCCCAAATGTGAAATAATATTAACAATAAATTCGTATCACTTTCCGAGCGAAAATTATAGCGAAAAGGCAAAATTAAGTCAAAACCCGACGCTTTGAATATCCGAGCTCTTATTCATAGCGTATTATATCTTCTTCATATCTAGTCCCTTTTATTCATAGCTGATCTCTCTTCTTCATAGCGTATTACTTTTTTAGCTTTTTCTCTCTATCAGAAAATCAGTCATTGGATTTTAATGGATATATATATAAGATAAAGCATTCGAAGCTTATGGGACCTGTATAGAAGGGAATTATAGTAGTATTTAAACCATAATTTTTCGATCAATTTTGACATGTCTTCAAAACACAGCACTGTGATCGCATGACAAAGCAGTTTAAAGCAAACACGGTGAGACCATGCCGAGGAGACATACTCCAAAAGAAGTTTAAATATACTCACCATCGAATAGCATTCCCCGATTTTTGAGAATCAGCCAAAAACTGGCAAAATCACCGATTTAAAGTAACAACGTGTGTTTACATTCACAAAATGGGTCCCGTTTCTTCATAGCCGGAAGTCCCTCTTCTGAGATTTCGCTCATAGCATTTTGCAATGAATGAGAGGGATTGGTGGCCGTGTTGTAGGTTGCCGGAGTTTGACAATATAGAAATTCCACTGTTATGTAGGCCCTATAAATATGCATGGTAACCATTGAAACCGATGAAAGAACACGATGAAATGTTAGTAAACGACATCAAAATTTCCTTTTAACTGTTTTCCAAACGGCAAAAATCAGGGCTAGATTGTTCTTTTCTAATGGGAATGAGTCATTCCATTTAACCCATTCCAACATAATGACGCCTTTTGACGCCCATGAGATAAAGGCTCGAGAAATCACAATAGGAAATGGAACAATCTCTTTATTTTCCTGAATCACGCGATGTTTTTTCTCAGAAAGGCAAATTTTAAATGCAACGTTTCACTCAATTGAATTTGTTGTCTGTATATTCTGATTTTTTTTCGGGAGACAGGGCGGAGCCTAGTAAACGGTTCATTACATTTAAGCTTGAGGAGAAACAGCCTTCTCGCTTAGCGGTACATCGTCGGTATTATTGCAAAACATTATAACTACAGCGTGAATCAGGCTGTAGTTACGAGGTTTTATAACAACTCATTTTACAATAGAACGTTCTTTCAATTTCGAAATGTGTTCATGCTCGTGCCGCACGTTTTTCTCTTATATCAACCAAGATATCGAGAAGTAAACTCGTCGAATAACCTCTTCGCTTAGCCCCACCCTGTGAGGTGAATAAAAATGGATTATAACATCTTTGGATTTGAGATAGTCTAAAAATTTTGGATTAAATGATAACACGACGATAAAGCAATGATAAAGCAAACTTTACGTTCACAGTTAAAGGGCGACGGTAACAGATGGTCTAATTGCAAAAAATGAAATTTTTTGAAAAAATATGCAAAACTTTTGTGTTGACAACCTCGGGATGGTTAATAATATGCGATTCAGACAGAGAATGAGCCGAAATTACAAGACAGATAGCTGAATTTAGGGAGAATCCAAACCTAAATTCAACCCCATCACTGATGGGGTTAGAATTATTTTGAAATTGTTGCACATGCGCATACAGCGCGGACCATGATTCAAACGAGATTCATACTTGAATTTCAATATGACGTCATCATGTATGTTGTGACGTCATTTAAGAAAGTCGCATGTCCTACTGTTTTGACCTACTTTCGATATCGCTTCATGAATTTGGTATCAAATTGCGAAAAAATGAGTCGTTGCTTCAATAGTTTGTCGTAATCATTTAATCAGGTCATATAAAGCTTAAAAAGTGTACATTTCGTTTGTATTTGACAATTTTTGGGTCCAAATCTGGGAAATAGTAGCTTTAAGAAAAAGTATAATATCTGCCCTGCGTTCAGTAGACAAAATGTTAGCTAACGTTAGCAACAGTCGCAACTTCTTTGACACAAATTTCACAGAATTGACTGAGTATTCCGAATGAAACGGCGAACGTTAGCTAACGTTTTGTCTTACTGAATGCAGGGCTGGTTTCAAGCTCAATGGAAGAGGGAGAGGCGGCTTGACATACTAAGGAGACAGGACATAGGGAATAGAAGGCCATGAACGTATTAACTTTCAAAACAACCTTGGTTTCGAGTTAGAAGCCAAGGGAAATCGTCTTGGAAAGGGTTAACCCGCTTCTAAAGAGACCTCAAAATCAACCATAGAATTGCTGCCAATCTATATTACAATCACTAGAACCACGAGATTGTTAACTTTTAACACATTTATTAGAACAGAAAATATTGATGGAAAAGAATAATTAAGTGCTGGCGCTAAGCATTTTTCTTATTACCTCATCGTTTTCCCAAATATTTCCTTTTCGGAATTTCCAGAAAAAACCGGCATGGCTATATATTAGCGAACTGCATTCTACGTGATTCTTTTAACCCTTTCCCAAACATCTTTTCAATTTAGACGTACCTACCTAAAATTTGTGTCGATTTGGAAAGGTTCATCCCCAATACACACAGAAAATCCGTTTTATGCCGTTGTTGGTCATTCTGCACAATACACCCAAATACACTTCCAATTTGTTACTAAAAATAGTAACACTTTTTGATGCCAGATCGAGGCTCTGACCCAAATGTGAGTAAAGCACCCAACGTGCAATGGAAATGAACGGAGGAAAGAAGAAGTTTAAGAGGCTTCACACTCCGTTTAGTGATGATTCCTCTGTGAATCTCGACGGGATATCATTGACTGACTTCCATTTATGGCCTTTATCGGCTTTTAAGTCATTTTTGACCCTCCAAAAAAGCAGTATCCTCGGATCTTTTGAGGACCTAGCCGCAAGGTTAAACTCTCATATTCACGTAAACCCCCCTTTCCCAACAAAAAAAAATAGTAGGCCCTACGAAACATGCCATTTTCAGTGTGAAGATGATTATGTCAGTACCGAAAGGTTTATGAAGAAAGATAATTCATTATGGTAGATCAATTTGATAATAAAAACATAGCTGTTAAAACTCATTTCCCAAATACTACTTTTTTGGAGGGTACCTTTTGTCCATTATTGGCTCTAATCTAGAGCACAAAAACATGCAAAATATTACCACTCACACTTGGACAGTACTAAGGAGCTCACTTGCTCCTGCAAAATTCTTTTTATGTGGTTTTCAAAAGCAGTAGCTCATCCTGAACTTGCATGGTGGTAATGGGCGATGGAGACAGGGTGCGAATGATTACAAGCCAAAAAATCTCTTTTTTTCAATCAAAGTTGCAAAAATATTCCTGTAACTAAAAACTCTAATAATTAACGCAAATGACTGTATAAAATATTCTTAATACTTAGGCAGAACAAATGAAAAATGCTCGCGCGAAAATAACGACTCGCACAATGAATTATATAGTAAAAAGACCACGTGACCTTTTGTTTGCTCATTTCATGCGCAGGTCACGGTTAAAAATTTGGAAGTGTGTTTGGGTGTATGAAAACATCAGTACTTCTTTCAACCACTTTTATAGCTCACAATAAATGACCCGTCAGAGTATCTCTAGCTGAAAGCTAGAGATACTCTGTCTGTTCATTTATCGTGAGGTAAATAGTTAGTTCAGTATGCCTGCAAAATGAAAGATAATTCTTTTTAGCCTCAAAATATTTTGATAATCCAATCTAGCGCCAAAAAGTGAACTAATTTTTTTTTGTTTTGTTTCGTATCCTTGCAACCCCTTTTGGGTCCGCTATAGGCCTACCACATCGGATTTGCGATGAATAGGCCATACATTTTTTAGATATCTTAACACTCTTCTAAACGAAAAAATCCAAAAAAGCTTGTCTATGTATAAATTCAAAGTGGTTACTCGTACAGACGATAAAAAGAAAACGTGCGAATCTGTCTACAAGAGGATAGAAAATGTTTAGTGGAAATGACATTTTTAATCAGCGTTCTCTTAAGTAGGCCCTAGGAGGCCCTAGGCCTAAAGAAGTGGGCTATCATAATAATAGAAAATTCTAAAACGAAAAGCAGAAAATACCGAAATCCAACATTTTCTCAGTTTCTCATTACAATTTCTATCTAAACCCTATCTAAGAACGTCAATCCACAAAAATCCAAATGTAGGCCTAATATCTACTTTTCCGATCATGCTTTGAAGCCTGTGTTATCGGACTTAGGCTAGATCTAGGCCCTGTAGGACCCATAGGCCTATAGATCCAGACATAGGCATGTCTAAATCAAGTTAGGCCTATAAAAGGTTTGTTTATTATAGGCCCTAGTGTCACCCTATTTAACCCTTTCCCAAACGACAAAATTTTAGGGTGATGCACTTCAAAAACTGCCACAAATGACAAAATGGATGTCATTGAAGATAGGATTTGTGTTAAATACAGCATAGAAAATATTGAGACAAAAGGAGAAACTGCTGGTTATCAGCAGTTTCTTCTTTTGTCTCAATGTTTACCAAAGCCTGTACTATTAGGGACGTCAAAACCAGGTCTTGTTTGGGAATGAGTTAAAGGGCCAGTCAGTTTGGCTTATGAGACACTCTCTTTCTCAATACGCAATTAGCATATTTCCACTAAGTCCCCCCCCCACACACACACACAGCCACCGGAAATCGCCCTTAGAGGTAAAAGGAGAAATTATTAAACGGGGAACGGTTGACTGTAAATCCAATAAAATAACCATCTAACCGGCTAAACAACGAATTGGTACGTGTATGTAGCATAACTGTTGTGCGAATATTTCTGAACCAACCGACTCATCCCTGTTCACTGACTTTAACCATGCTCTGCGGCTGCGCTTGCTTTGATCTTGTGGAAATCGGAAAAAAGCGACGATTCTCTTTACTTCCGTCATTTATCATCCGTCATTTATCTTCCGATTCTTGCATTGATAAACGATGCAGGTTTAAAACCATTTCGATTCCCTATACACTTAAAGACACTTCCAACGCAACACTCACATTTTTCATCATAATTAAATAAATAATGCAGTATATTTCATGAAATTTTCAGCAAATATAAAGCAAGTACGTTTACATGTTTACTGTAAATTTCATCAAAATCGATTGATCCGAACATAGACAATATTAAGGTTTTTCACTAAGACTCAAATATGAAAAGTCACAAAACCCCAGGCAATTGCAGAATTCAATAGCATCAAAGCAGCGTCACCAAATCTTACTCATATCTCATACCACTGCTTCATAAGATTTAATTACATGCTTTAACGTGCGAAGCAATACTAGAATTCCGTTGTATCTATTCTATTTTAAGAAATAATGTTTTCTTCGTGTCAGCATCGCACAAAATCATCCAATTTGTTACCAAACATTAGTTTTTCGCCCTTTTGCTCCAAGACATTTTCAACAACTGGAACAGGAACTTAAAAGGGACGAGTTAAGAATGATCCTGCAAAGATTCATCATCAATTATGCTTGATCAATGAAAATGGGATGTCTACGTGTCGTTTATGTCCATGACGGACACACAGAATGTTAGCAGAATGTCATAAACTTTACTGCTGTTACATGAACAGCATGAATTTGTGTAATCAGCTCGCCCAGCTTTTTTGCGACTTTTGCTTTCTAGTCATATTATATGAACTGCATATTGAACCATTTCTACTCAATGTTTCTGTTTGAAAATTACAGATATTATGCAATTGTGAATGAATTAAATGTGTTAAAAATTTGATGAAAAATAGTTCATTAAATTAAGTAGCAGTCCACCTAAGAATCATGCAAAAGGCGATTTACCCATAGTCACAGATTTACACCTAATGTGTCTTAACTAATGTAACTTTAGTCATGAAATACAAAAAATAACTCAAATTCGCTGAAAGTCTTACCGATGACATTGTTGTTAGGGGCCCTTAGCAACAAGGAAATTGCATTCTAATTTTAATAAAGAGGCATCAAATTTTGATAATATTTTTCAAGAATTTCTGTGCAATGTCATTGAAGAAAGTTTTTATTTTCAAATAGTACAATATTTTAAGAATCTATAAATCATGAAATAAAACGGTTGGTGTTATTGCACTTTGGTTACCATAGCAACCAATTCAATCAAAATTGACAATTTTGAAAATGCTGAAAATACAGCAGTTTACAGGATATTTTTTTCCAAAAATCATGGGGCCGCACAACATAGTTGTCACTTGCAAAACTTTCTACAATTACTGGACTAAAACATATCAAAAATAATCCACTGTAGCATATTACAGATTTTTCAGAAATTTCAGTTATTTATGGGAAGGGTTTACCAAAAATCCACAATTTTATTGCTCTTATGGTATAAATATTAAAGCATGTTTAGCCCTCAAAAGACTAGATATGTTTACATCAGAAGACTTATATGTCTTCAATCGCTGCTAGCAAAAATATTCTAATGTCTTTTCACAATTTTATGTTTAAGTTACCATGGGAACGGTTGCTAGGCAACAATATGGTGATGTATTTATCTCATTTTTCACAAACAATGGACAAAATTAATGTTTTGCAGCAATTTGTACATGTTTTCTAATGTTTTCATTGAAGTTAAATAATAATTACTGCATTTTCTTTAAAAAGGACAAAGAGAAACCTCTGTTTCAATCAATTATTCCATTTACTGTATTAAACCTTAGCAACAGTCGTAGCAACGAGCATATTAACAACCTGTCATACATGTCTACAAGAAATGCATAAGGAATAAAAATGAATTGTGAAGTTGTGATAATAATCTTGTTACGTAAGTCCCTAATAACATACTCTTTAAGAAAATGCCTAGTCGCATCATTGGCAAAAAATTATGGTGGCCATTTTGAATTTCAAAATGGCTGCCAGTAAGAAATGTAAAGGTAATGGTCCTGCTCTCTGACGACGTAGAAACCTGATTTAATTGATTTGAATTGTGTTAAAAGTCTTAATTTTGTTGCCTAAGTCCCTGTTAACATGTTTTTTTTAAATGCCGAGACACATGATTGGTAAAAAATATGGAAGCCATTTTGAATTTTCAACATGGCTGCCATAAGAATAGGTAATGGTAATGCTCTCTGACGTTGTAGAAATATGATTTATATAATTTGAAATGTGATAAAAGTCTAAATCTTGTTGCATAAGTCCCTAAAACATGTTTTTAAAAAGAAAAATGCTGAGACACATGACTGGTAAAAATTATGGCGGCCACATTGATTTTCAAAATGGCCGCCAGTAAATAAATGATAACAGTCCTACTCTCTGACGACATAGAAACCTGATTTAATTAATTTGAATTATGATGAAAGACTAAATCTTGTTGCATAAGTCCCTTATGACATACTATTTAAGAAAATGCTGAAACGCATACCTGTTTAAAACAATGGCTGCCATTTTGAATTTCAAAATGGCTGCCAGCAAGAAAAGGCTATAGTTCTGCTCTCTGACGACATAGAAACCTGATTTTATTCCTTTAAATAGTTATGAAAGGCTAAATCTTGTTGCTCAAGTCCCCAGTAACATACTTTTTAGGAAAATACCGAGACGGATGAACGGTTAGAATTATGGCAGCCATCTTGAATTTCAAAATGGCCGCCAGTTAAGAAATAAGGATTCTGCTCTCTGACGACATAGAAACATGATTTAATTAATTTGAATTGTGATGAAAGTCGAAATACTTTTAAATGAGTCCATAGTAACATTCTTTTTAGAAAAATACCGAGTCTTAGCATTGATGAAAATTATGGCGGCCATCTTAAATTTCAATATGGGCACTAGTAAGAAAATGTAATGTTTCTACTCTCTGACGACGTAGAAACCTCATATTAGTTAATTTGAATTGTGATGAAAGGCTAAATTTTGTTGCATATGTCACTAATAACATATTTTAAGGAAAATGCCGAAACGCATGCCTGGTAAAAATTTATGGTGGCCATATTGAGTTTCAAAATGGCTTCCAATGATAAAAGGTAATAGTTCTGCTCCCTGAAAACATCAAAACCTGATTTAACCCTTTCCCAAACAAGACCTTTTTTGACGTCTCTGTAAGAGAAGGCTTGGAAAAACATTGAGACAAAAGAAGAAACTGCTGATAACCAGCAGTTTTCTCCTTTTGTCTCAATATTTTTTATGCTCCCCGAAGGGAGAGCATATAGTCGCCGCTTCGTCTGTCCGTCCGTCCGTCCGTCCGTCTGTCCGTCCTGTCCGTCCGTCATTCCGTCCGTCCGTCCGTCCGTCCGTCCGAAGCAATATCTCCATAACCCTTGGGCCAAATCAAATAAAACTTACCATGTGAATTCCCTGTGACAAAATGCCGATGTACTTTTCCCCGTTTTTGGATTTGAGGCCTTGTCATGGGAAAGGGGGACTTATGGTGAAATATAGTTCTTCTCTAATTTCTCCTAGCCTAATGGTCAGAATTTGATGAAATTTCATATTTGAGTAGCAAATCAGATGCCCTTGACAATAAAGTGCTCTCCATGGCATACATTTATTGTGACAATGCCTTATTCGGGGAGCATTGTCCGTCTCTGACAGCCCTTGTTATGCCATATTTTACACAAATCCTATCTTTGATAACATCCATTTTGTCGTTTGTTGCAGTTTTTGAAGTGGTTCACCCTAAAATTTTGTCGCTTGGAAAAGGGTTAATTAATTTGAATTGTGATGAAAGTCTAAATCCTGTTAGATTAGTCCCTAGTTACATATTTTCTTTTCGAAAATCACCGAGTTTCGTAGTTGATAAAAATTATGGCGACCACTTTGAATTTCAAAATGGCCGCCAGTAAAATAAAGATAACGGTTCTGCTCTCTGACGACATAGCAACCGAGTTTAATTAATTTGAATTGTGATGAAAGTTGAAATTATGGTACATGAATCCCTAGTTACATACTTTTTAGGGAAATACCGAAACGCATGATTGGCTAATATCATGGTGGCCATCTTTAGTTCAAAATCGCCACCAGTAGGAAAAAGTAATCGTTCTACTGTCTGCCGACGTAGACACCTGATTTAAATTGATTTTGAATGTGATAAAAGTCTAAATCTTGTTTAATAAGCCCCTAAGAATATACTTTTTAAGAAAATGCTTAGACACATGCTTTGTAAAAATTAATGCCGCCATTTTGGAAATTCAAAATGGCCGTCATATAATACATCAGAAAATGAATTTGGAATGTTATTTCTCTTTAAACGTAAACTCATCTGATAAAAACCAGATGTCGAATCTTATTTCCTTAGCAGCATCTGGCGGTCACCAGTTTAAGGTCATTTTAATGACCCTGGGAAATTCGAATCTATTTTAATCCTTTTCAATATAGGCCTACATATTCAAAACTTGTGTTATCCAACGCGTGCCTATGATTTAAAAATAGATTCCATATACTCTCGCGTTTAAGGTTCATGTAGTTCGTCCCTAATGAGATTCATGTGACGTTGGAATTATTCGGGCAGTGGAACTTTCCAACGCCTCAATTGTTTACATCCGCGCCCGAATAGGCTAGGATACGTAACGTCGACGACGCTCGAAAAAAGCGGCCAATGTTTTATGAATCCCAAAATGGCCACATTACGGGTAGTCTACCTTAACCGCTCAGGACTCGGATATTTCCGACTCGCTCTTGACATTGTAAACTATGGCGTAACTAATGGGTCAAAAGTCTATTTAGAGCGTGCCCGCATAAAATATACGCGTCGGCGCGTAAATTCTATGCGTCGACGCGTATATTTACGCGTCAACGCATAAAATTTACGCGAGCAGTTGAGAATTTATGCGTCGACGCGTGAATTTTCAACTGCTCGCGTAAATATACGAGTCGACCCGTATTTTATCTATTAACCAATCAGATCCTTCGTTTCATCCATCAATTTCATGGTATGTCACTATGAAGGGAAAGGTTGTTAACCGCCTCTCCCATTCGCCCGCTTCGGTTTCGCATTTTTTACTCCTGCTCGCGTAAAATTTAAGCGTCGACGCATATTTTTTCAACTGCTCGCGTAAATTGTATGCGTCGACATGCATATTTACGCATCGACGTATAAAATTTACGCGAGCAGTTGAAAATATATGCGTCGACGCGTATTTTTTATGCGTGCACGCTTTATATAGGCTTTTGACCCATCTAGTACGTCATAGTAAACATGACACAATACAGTACAGTTGAACTGCTTGCATTTTTTTTTTGCCTACAACATTCGAACACCAAAAAAGTTCAGGTGGAAAATTGCTGTGATTTTCCATCACGACCGTAGCGTTTTTCCACTCTCAATCTCCGCTCTTCACTGGTGTTGTGCAGTTGTAATAGGCTTCATTTATATTATCAGATGATTAGAACTCGGTAACAGAAAAACTTCAATTCCTCGGAATCTGCCCGGCTTTAGGCATTTTTTCCACACTCTGTCACAGAAGCTCTTGCATATCGCCTCTGTTATGGGATCAAAAGAATAAAAAATAGTCCCATTTTAATAAGGATGAATAAGAAATAGTCCCATTTTAACTAGATTAATGCTTAAATTTGAGAGCACTTGTGATGCAAACAGAATAATAATTTCTTTCTCTAATGAAAAATACATGAGATGAAACAGTTACACAGTAACTAAGGATGTTATCCGTCGGTACACCACTATTTGTGGACTCTAGCCGAGGTAGAGCCTTGCAGAGATGATATGTGAAGAGCAACGAACGATCACTTTGCTGAGAGAATGCAATTTTTCCCACATTGTAGGAAAATCTTTAGATTTTCTTTTATGGATCTTGTATTGGAACTTTTTTCAATTGTACACATTGTATACTTAATGTATATTTATTTGCAGATTTGAAAACAACCATTTAAATGTGAGGGTTCTTTTTTAGAAATTAAGATTTCTGAAAAATGCATCATTGTCAATATGGCAACATAATAACAAAATGTAAACAATTGAAATGTTTTCATGAGGACCCTTAGAATATAATAGATTTATAACCGTAAGAATACTAAATCTAGATTGACCTTTTACCTACCAGGATGAAACATGTCGTTACTTTATATTCCATTTTCAATGTTGTTGCTAAGGGAAAGAAATGGTTGCTAACAACTTAAACGTTTTGTTTTAATGGGCAAATACATGTATGTGTAAATTGTTGCTCTGCGTAATATTTTGGTTATTTCTTTTTTTAGAGCGATATGTCAAAACTATGTTTATAATTGATTTTATCTCAAGTCTTGTTATTTTTCCATAAATTCGCTATTTTAAGGACATTTTTTCAAGATTTCTTCTAAAAATGCTTTACTTTTTCAATAATACTTCTTATTAAGGGGCTTTTCCTCAATTTCAAACACAATGGAAAGTATGTCTATCTAAATGCGGATTTAGGAAAAAATATTACCATGGTATATTTTTCAAACTTGCAAAGTATTGAAAAGAAGATCTTTTTTTCATCACCATAGCAACATAACAACAAAATGTAAAGTTTAAATATATTTTAATGCTATTTAGTATATTAAAGATTGATTATTAATGTATGAAATGGAATTGAAGTTGTAAATGTGAATAAAATTTGTATCAAAACCACTAAACAAACTATTTTGATTATTTCCACAGTTCCACAGTGTCCTTGACAACAACTAAAATTGTCGCACAAATGGAATTATGTTTAGTTTCATTGACATAGTCAGAAATTTATGAAATACCAACCTTTTATATGCTTTTTCCTGAATTCGGTGTGGGCTAAATTAAACGAAATGATGTTTATATCAATTTTCTATTAAGTCAGAGGGCAGAATAATGGCCTCTGCAGCTTTTTGTTGGCGGCCATTTTGAAATTCAAGATGGCCGCCAATCAGTTTGGCCCATTACACGAGTCCCACAGCTTTCTTCAAGTCTATGTTTTATGGCATGTCTATGCGGAGTTTCTTTTTTCGATCACATTTTCAAAATATGTTCGTTTTCTAGTTATATATGTATGGTATGCCAAAGGCATGTTATTCCCACTTTAGCTAGCTTAAATTGCAAAATGAGTACTTAATTGTAATAAAGCATCCTTCTTTTCTCTTTTAAAGGAAAATCCAACAAGTCTTATATGATTAAAATTTAAAAAAAATGAACAATGTATATAAAATTGATGCAAAAAATATGTAAAATGCCTATATTTTGTTAATTTTGAGATATTCGCATCACTAAATTGTTGCCTAGCAACCGTTCCAAAAGTAACTTAAACATAAAATTGTGAAAAGACATTAAAATATTTTTGCTAGCAGCGATTGAAGACATATAAGTCTTCTGATGTAAACATATCTAGTCTTTTGAGGGCTAAACATGCTTTAATATTTATACCATAAGAGCAATAAAATTGTGGATTTTTGGTAAACCCTTCCCATAAATAACTGAAATTTCTGAAAAATCTGTAATATGCTACAGTGGATTATTTTTGATATGTTTTAGCCCAGTAATGGTAGAAAGTTTTGCAAGTGACAACTATGTTGTGTGGCCCCATGATTTTTGGAAAAAATTATCCTGTAAATTGCTGTATTTTCAGCATTTTCAAAATTGTCAAATTTGATTGAATTGGTTGCTATGGTAACCAAAGTGCAATAACACCAACCGTTTTATTTCATGATTTATAGATTCTTAAGATATTGTACTACTTGAAAATAAAAACTTTCTTCAATGACATGCACAGAAATTCTTGAAAAATATGATCAAAATTTGATGCATCTTTATCAAAATAAGAATGCAATTTCCTTGTTGCTAAGGGCCCCTAACAACAATGTCATCGGTAAGACTTTCAGCGAATTTGAGTTTATTTTTGTGTTTTATGACTAAAGTTACATTAGTTAAGACACATTAGGTGTAAATCTGTGACTATGGATAAATCACTTTTTCCTGATTTTGCATGATTCTTAGGTGGACTGCTACTTAAAAGTTATTACCAAAAAGATAAGTGTTGCGTTAGAAGTGTCTTTAAGTGTATATCTAATACATGTACAATGTTAATTTCCCATAAACCCATTGTTTGCCACCGGAAATGTTCTGCGGGTACGGACTAAAAAGATAATGGAAAGAGGCTAATGCCTCCCGATTCCCCAGCCATTCATGATGCCGGGCGTCTGACAGAGATGGGTCTACGGTTTACAACCATTAGTTTAACTAGCTGGTGGCTCACCAACGGGTCGCATCAGTTCTAATAGGCCTACAGCTAGATAGATCTATCTAGACTTTATAGATTCTATTAGGCCAAGGATATTTTTTGTTGTTGAAAATTTAGGCTAGATCCACAATAGCTCTCCCAAACAAGACCTCGTTTTTGACGTCCCTATGTAGAATCTAGAAAAGCATTTGCTTTGGAAAACATTTAGGCAAAAGAAGAAAATGCTAGATCTAACTAAGAATCAGAAAGGACGGACCCAGGAATTTTTCCAGGGGTGTGTGTCCAAGCCCATTTGATGACTTTAAATATGTAACGTTAATTTATCCTATCGTTATAGATCTATAGTCAAAATTTAATTTTCGGCCAATGACAGGGCAGGCCCGTAGGAAGCAATTTCATATTGGGGGGCTAAAGCACTTGTCCAGAATATTGGGGGGGGGGGGGGGCTAATTTTGATTTTCCCAAAATTTTCAGTGTAAAATTAAGAAAATTCAGCATTTTTGGCCAACATTGGGGGGGGGGGGGCTTAGCCCCCCCTAGCCCCCCAGTTCCTACGGGCCTGCAGGGGGTCCGGACACCCACCCACTCATCCTCTAGATCCGCCCTTGATTAGCATCTTCTCTTTTAGCCTCAATATTTTCTGTAAGACATTTAGATATATAATGTACATATCTACATATATAACTAACTTTATAAACACACATTTTGTTGTCTGCAGTTTTTTTTTTTTTTAAATTGACCACCCTAATATTTCATGAATGCATTTGGACGTTTGGGAAAGGGTTAATTAATTAACAGAGTTATCTCCCTTCAATTTTCATGCAACACGTGCGCGCGAAGAAACATTTGGAACCAACGGAAACAAGATGGCAGCTAGTGACGAAAAGTGCTGTCCAAGTTCAAGAATCTTAAATTTATTTTAGAATTAATTGTTGACCCAAATAAATCACAGGTTTGTTGAGATTTATAGAGAGCACCGATTGCCCTAGAGATGCTGAGAGTTGATGAAGCTGAGCGTAACTAAACCACATATTTGTAATCAGTTTTCGCGACCCTTGCTGTGTTCCAAAGTTTGTTTAGCATTTTTCCCCCATTCTATTATTACACAGAGACCGAAATTCTGGTTTGTATTTGGTTGTAAGAATATGTGTTATGGGTATTTGATAATGAGTGACGTTTGTATTGGTGCGTCTAGCAGTCTTCGCGAAATAGGGAAACAACTGCCTGACATCCGGACAGGCATTTGGAAATTTTGGCCGGACCGAATAAATTTTGGCCGGACCGGACAAGCAGAGCAAGGAAAACGACAAAGTGACAAAACTTTTATGTTTATCACAAAAAGAACAAAATTTTCAGATTGTTCAAAATTTTCAGAATGCTCATAATTTTCAGATTCTATTTCCCCACCTAATGTAATAATATGATAATCAGCATTTTCTTCACTCTCTGCTGGTACTGGATTTTATTCATTGAATGCATTCATAGCTATTCTATACCATAACAAAGTTAAAATGCGAATCCATTTTCTTGCACAAATTTGTACTACTCCTCAGTCCTCAGTTAACAAAATGCTCTTCCAGTCCAGAGTTTACACTAAACTGGTAGACATGGACTTGTACCACTCCTCAGAACTTTAACAAAATGCTGCTCCAGTCCCGAGTTTACAACTTACACTGGTAGACATCGGTAAATAAACAGCATTTAAGAGAACTTTTTGACCAATCAATCAGACATCAAAAAGACATGAAACTCCACGAATTAGTCAATATCAGGAAATTGGCTAGATTTCAGATACTTTTTTCTTCTTTTTAATGCTATGTTCAATATTAGGCATTTCAAGTCAATATGGGTGTCTTTCACGAAACGTCGGACATCAGGACCGATCACTCAAAATTTATGCTGGACCAAACTGGGTTTTGCCGGCCATTGACCGGCGGTCCGACAATTTCGCGAAGACTGGTCTAGGCTGGCGATACGTTTCGAAAGTCTTTCTTAAAATGCCCCCCCCCTTTAACCCATTACCACACAGTGACTCTTTTTGACTCCCCACAAGAAATTGGCTTTGGAAAACATTGTGGAAAATGAAGAAATTGCTTGTGACAAGCAATTTCTTCATTTCCCACAATATTTTCTAAACAAAAAGACCAAAGAATGTAAAATTTTATTCTCTTTAAATTGTCTTTAAATTGTCGTTTGCAACATCTTTGAATTTGGACCATCCAAAAATTTTGTCGTTTGGTAATGGTTTAAAAATACTTTTCTCCAGAAATCTAGAAAAAAGAAAGTTTTTTTTCTCATGATAAAAGCTAGACCCTGTGACGGATCTAGAGTGGGATTGAGGGCAGTGGCTGATCCAAAGGTTGTGGGTGGGTGTGACTCAATTGACTAACCCCCCCCCCCCACACACACACACACACTTCTGCGGCATATCCAAGATTTTTGTGTGAAGGGGTTCTTTCTTTTTCTTTTGTTTTAAATGGGGGACCATTTTATCAGTATTACATGACAAATTAAATTTTGACTATTTCTGCATGAAAATGAAATTATCAGGCTACAGAGTGGGCAGAGCTCTCGGAAACGACAGTACTGTCGTCTGAGACGACAACTTTTCTCAGGGGACGACAAAAAATCCTATCAAAGGATTCCGCCGGACGACAAGTTTTTTCAAGGCCTGCGTCCCGGTCCTCAGCATATCGGCTGTCTATAGATCTTAAATGCCTACGATAATTAACTGTCAGTTAGTTCTTGGCTCTAGATAATCAACTATGTCATGAAAAATCGATAATCGGCCACATCTAAAGTCGGGTAGACGAAAGTGGTGGGCGTGGCGTTAATTACCTCTTCTAGCCAATCGGAATCAATTATCAGTAGAAGTTGTAGGCGGAGTCTGACTTTAAATGAATGTTAATTAGTCTTTACCAGACACCGTTATTTGACGATTGTAAATAAGTATTAATTGATGCAGTTGATTTAATTATAATCTTTCCGTAATTGAATTCAATTGTTTACCTAAATTGTTATCATAATCCAACAAGAATGATGCAACATATGAAATGAAAAGAGTAAGAATCTGTTACTCGGGTATTGTCCAACAAGGTTAACCCGGGACAACTTAATTTTCGTGCGCAAAGTCCGTTAGTTGAGCGTCTTAACCAAACAAAGCCGAAGTGGGGTCATTACATATGCAGATGTCCCGGGTTAATCTTGCTGGACAATAGCATAATAGTGCCGTGTGCAAAACTGCATAACTCTTTACACATGACAATGTAAACATGATAAATTGTTTTATTTGATTAAACAATTAGGGTACCTCCCAGACTTTCTTTTACTACGATATTTCTTGTTAAATGGGAGTTTAATCTAAATTAGAATTACTTTCTATGCTATATTGTGTAAAAATCCTTAAATATACGATCAGTGAAGTTAGTTTGGGAAAAGGACAAAAGGTTAAACCACAGAGAGAAAGGTAATAACAAACCAGCAATCTACAGGTCAGGGTTATGATTGAAACACATTCTTACCTTTAGAATTAAAGTTTAAAACAAATAAAATATCCATCAATAGAAATTTTATCTTACAAAACTTGTGTTTACTAAGTTTTGAATTGGTCTATAAATAGATACAGATGTCTTTGTGTTAGCAGTTGACCTTGATGTACGTCACGACCCTTACCTTTCACGCACCATTGATCAATCTCTAAATTCTTTATTACTTGGAGCTCATTCTGTATTTGAGCAGTTTTACTTCACCTTTACCAGTTTTCTTCTACTTTTTTAACTGTGTTAATAACCCTAGATTTAGTTTTTTTTGTTTTTTTTTTTTTGGGGGGGGGGGGTCTTCATATTTTTACAAACTAATTTCTTTCAAGAAATCCCCTTTTTTTGCTTCCCCAAATACAGATGAACAAAGTTTGATAGAAGCAAACACTTGATTCATGTTTGCTCTTTTTATTGAAATTCTCATAAGACAACAGGGTTTCCAATTTTCCAGTGACAGTAAAAACCACTATTTTACACCACACTTGTACACCTTCTATAAAAACATAGAAGGTTGCTTCAACTTGCTTGCAAAAAATGGGGGTACAGGATTCAATTGGGTGGTATAAAAAACTCATTTTTGTGTGTTTGTGTGTGTGTGTTTGTTTTTTGAAACCCTGGACAAGTCTAGGTATTTCGTAAGAAAACCTATGATCATTGAAACTACTGTCTGATATACATTTAAAAGTTTGGTCATTGCGAAATCATTTGACATTCAAGTGGTACAAAATCCTCTTTTATGATGACGGAATCCAAATTTTCTGTGTGGAATCCAACTTTTTCTGAAGTTGGATTCCTGGAATCCTACTTTCAAAATCCTAGTGAGAGCTCTGGTGGGGGTTCCACCCCCAATCTGGATCTGCCACTGCTCTTTAGCCTGATTATTTTATATCCATACAGAAATTCAGTCAAAACTTTGTAAATCTGGGAAAATGAACCTCCTGTTTGTATGCTAGAACACCCTCAGTCGCAGAGATCCTGGAACTATCGCTGGGGGAAGGGCTGGGCAGTGGCGGATCCAAAAGTTGATCATACACAGGACTCCCAATTGTGGAAAAAATGTCGCATTGACGCAAGTCTTGAAATCCTGGTCTTGATGTATCTAACAGAAAATGCTAAGGAAAAGATTGAGACAAAAGAAGAAAATACTGATAACTAGCATTTTCCTATTTCCTAGTCTTCTATGCTGTTTTGTACACAAATCTGATATCTTTACCAATATATATTTTGACTTCACATCTGCACCGGCTTTTGATATGGACCTCCCTATTATAATAGAACCATACTGGAATCAGCCTGTCTGTCCATTTGTGATACAATTGTGATATGCTGTTAGTAGTCATGGGTTTTCCTATGCTTTCTGTGCCTCCTGAAAATGGAGGTATTCCCAATGGAAAAGGCTGTGTTCCCAAAGCAAATTTTCTTCCATTTTTCCCAATCTATAAAAAATATTTCATTTGTTAATTGAAAAAATGAGTGTTTTGCTTACTTTTTCAGCCCAAAATGACCTATTTTGCGCTTAAAAAATTTCCCAATTCAGGCCAGACTCCTTTTCCCAAAATGGCTAGGAAACCCCTGGTAGTTATTTTTTAGCTCACCTGAGCACGAAGTGCTCGAGGTGAGTTATTATGGTCACTTTTTGTCCGGCGTCCGACCGTCCGTCCGTCAACATTTGGGGTGTTTACACTCTAGCATCCACAAAAGTTAAGCAATCTTGATCAAACTTGGCCAAAACAAGTAGAATCATAAGTTCTCAGACAAGTTCGATTATGGGCCTGATCGGACCAGAATGTGTTGAGTTATCTGCCCTTGAATGTCAAAAAATGCTGTTTTGAAGTTTGTTTACACTCTAGTCTAGAGTTACGTGCCCTTGAACTTGACAAAATTGCCATTTTCAGATGCTTTACACTCTATTAATCTAAGGGAAGTAACTATTGACACTACTTTTCTTTAGTAGTGTCAAGTGTTACTTCCCTTAGATTACAATTAACTATAAAGACAAAACTTGGAAAAAATGTTGGGGAGCATAAGATCTTCGATGAGTTTGATTTTCAGTCTGATCTGATCAGACAGTCGAGAGTTATGTGCCCTTGAATTTGACAAAATTGCCGTTTTCGGCTGTTTTCGACCTTGTTTGCACTCTAGAATCTACAATTATTTAATCAATCAAGACAAAACTTGGACACAATGTTGGGTAGAATAAGATCTCAGATGAGTTCGATTTTCAGTCAGGTCTGACCAGAAAGATGAGAGTTATGTGCCCTTGAATTTGACAAAATTACCGTTTTCGGCTGTTTTTGACCTTGTTTACACTCTAGAATCTACAATAATAAATCAATCAAGACAAAACTTGGACATAATGTTTGGGACCATAAGATCTTGGATGACTTTGATTTTCTGTCGGATCTGATGAGAAAGTTGAGAGTTGTGTGCCCTTGAATTTGACGAAATTGCCATTTTCAGCGGGTTTCGACCTTGTTGACACTCTAGAATCTACAATTATTTATCAATCAAGACAAAACTTTAACACAATGTTGGGGACCATAAGATCTTGGATGACTTTGATTTTCAGTCTGATCTGATGAGAAAGTCGAGAGTTATATAAATGTGCCCTTGAATTTGACAAAATTGCCGTTATTGACTGTTTTCGACCTTGTTTACACTCTAGAATCTTTAATTATTGACCAATCAAGACAACACTTGGACCCAATGTTGGGGATCATAAGATTTCGGATAACTTTGATTATCTGTCTGATCTGATCAGAAAGTTGAGAGTTATGTGCCCTTTAATTTGACAAAATTGCTGTTTTTGACTGTTTTCGACCTTGTTTACACTTTAGAATCTACAATTATTGACCAATCAAGACCAATTTTGGACACAATGTTGGAGACCATATTATCTCGGATGAGTTGGATTTTCAGTCTGATCTGACCAGAAAGTCAAGAGTTATGTGCCCTTGAATTTGATAAAATTGCCATTTTCGGCTGTTTTTGACCTTGTTTATACTCTAGAATCTACAATTATTTATCAATCAAGACAAAACTTGGACACAATGTTCACTGTAAGGCACCATTAGATCTCAGATGAGTTGGATTTTCAAAAGATTAATGACCATAAGTTCGTTCTCAGTCTTAAAGTCATAAATATTAATTGAATTAAACAAAAGTGTTGCTCATATCATTTTGGTTCAGGTGAGCGATATAGGACCATCATGGTCCTCTTGTTGTACAGTCCGTAGACATTTGAGAACATACTTTGCTGAGCCTATTTCATAAACACAAGATTCCATATTAGAAATTAACCAAACTTTTCCTTCTCTATGGACACTTGTGGGATAACTTAAAGTGACATGTCACGACTATCTTTACATAAATTTTACTTTTATTCTATCTGAAAGAGCATGTTTTCTTATGAAAATTCTGAAAATTTCAAGCGAAAAAATTGAACCATTTACGAGAAATATTATTTTTGTGTTAAAATTTAACAAATTGTTGTGGACAACAGTTCAGATTTATATAGAATTTGTCATTTCTGTCTCAACTATAAAGGCGTAATTTTCTCTTATAAATAACAACTTCAAAAAACCGATAGCATTTCTACGCATTAGTATAATCAATCTTTGCACCAAGACATACTTTTAAAAAATGAAATAAATGTGAAATGTCACTTTAAGTACTTGTTGTCTTCTTGTCGGTGTCATTCCACCTATATATGTATTTAACATGTTGTAACAAATATTTTTAAAGCATAGTGAAAAGATTAATCGTCTGAAAATTTTAGAAAGAGCGATATTTTCAGAAGGAAATGTTTCATTTTATATTTGACATGTGTTGTTCTATTGTTTGAAAGCTGTTAATAAGTTCAAATCTATAAAGATGAATATTTTTTCATCTTGTTATTGCACTAAGTGTACAGTCCGTAGACTGCAATACCAGTGGTAAAGGCACAGTGATAACTTTTTGATGTGGGATGCGATCTTGATGAAATTTGGAATAAAAATGCTCAAGTGTTTTCCTTACTCGTTTCAATAAAATTTAGGAGATTTCATGCAACTTCATTTTTAGCTCCACTGGCCGAAGGCCAGCTGGCTGGCTATTGTCATGGCGTTGTGTCCGTCGTGCGTCCGTCCGTCCGTCCGTTAACTTTTTCTTTAAACATCTTCTCCTCTTATACCAGTGGGCCAATTTTGACCAAACTTGGCAGGAATGTTCCTTGGGTGACCCTTTTCAAAACTTGTTTGCGAATTTTTGATTCGTCAAAAAATGTGGGCGTGGCAGGGCGGGGCTTATCAGACTTAGAGAAATCACAAGGAAATTCTTTAAAAATCAACCATTGGGCCAATTTGAACCAAACCTGGCAGGAATGTGCCTTGAGTCATTCTTTTCAAAATTTGTTCACAAATTTTTACATTTGTCAAAAAATGTGGCTGTGGCAGGGAGAAAGGGGCCTATCAGACGTAAAGAAATCATAAGAAAATTCTTTAAAAATCAACCATTGGGCCAATTTAAACCAAACCTGGCAGGAATGTGCCTTGAGTCATTCTTTTCAAAATTTGTTCACAAATTTTTACATTTGTCAAAAAATGTGGCCGTGGCAGGGAGAAAGGCAGTGGCGGATCCAGGGGGGGTTCGGGGGGTTCGAACGAACCCCCCTCTGTAGCCTGATTATTTCATTTTCATGCAGAATTTCAGTCAAAATTGTGCAACACTCGAAAAACGAACCCCCCTATTTGCATATAATCCGAACCCCCCCCCTCATAGAAATCCTGGATCCGCCACTGAAAGGGGCTTATCAGACTTAAAGAAATCATAAAAAAATTCTTTAAAAATCAATCATTGGGCCAATTTGAGCCAAACCTGGCAGGAATGTGCCTTGAGTCATTCTTTTCAAAATTCAATCACAAATTTTTATATTTGTCAAAAAATGTGGCCGTGGCAGGGAGAAAGGGGCTTATCAGACTTATAGAAATCATAAGAAAATTCTTTAAAAATCAATCATTGGGCCCATTTGAACCAGACTTTGCAAGAATGTTCTTTGAGTCTCTCTTTTCAAAATTTATTCACAATTTTTTACATTTGTCAAAAAATGTGGCCGTTGCAGGGAGGAAGGGGCTTATCAGACTTAAAGAAATCATAAGAAAATTCTTAAAAAAATCAACCAGTGTGCCCAATTGAACCAAACTTTGCAGGAATGTGCCTTTAGTCGTTCTTTTTAAAATTTGTTCACAAATGTTTATATTTGTCAAAAAAATGTGGCCGTGGCAGGGAGAAAGGGGGTTACCAGACTTAGAGAAATCATAAGAAAATTCTTTAAAAATCAACCATTGAGCCAATTTTAACCAGACTTTGCAAGAATGTTCTTTGAGTCTCGCTTCAAAATTTATTCACAAATATCAAGATTTGGCTGCCGCTGTGTAAGGCTTACAAGAAATCATGGGATAATTCTTCCACTTTAACCAGTGGAGCGATTCAGGCCCTCCTGGGCCTCTTGTTTGGTGTATGTGCAACATGTTGTCCTACCCTGATCTGAGCCAAGCCGATATCCTTTCTTATACCAATGTCTATTGCGTTGTCTGCAGCAGATTAGAAATTTGAACAGTCTACATTGTTACTGTTTAGGATAAGGGTACAGAGTTACTGGTAAGAGGGGATAAAGGGCCTGCCCTGCATTCAGTAAGACAAAACATTAGCTAACGTTGGCCGTTTCATTCGGAATACTCGGTCAATTCTGTGTAATTTGTGTCAAAGATGTTGCGACTGTTGCCAGGGGTCTTGCTACCAATTTTTGTTTGGGGCCAGGGGCCAGTGAAATTGGGAAAAATAGCGATTTTTTTACCTAAATTGGGAAAAACTAAATCAAGTTGGTATTCATACTGTCACTCAGTTTCAGCTGCAAATTAGACTGTAGTGATGTAAAATGCATTTGTACATACTCTTGTTAGCTCACCTGAGCACGAAGTGCTCGAGGGGAGCTATTGTGGTCACTCACCGTCCGTCGTCCGTCTGTCCGTTCACAATTTCTTCAAACATCTTCTTCTCCAAAACTAACAGGCCAATTTTGACCAAACTTGGCAGGAATGTTCCTTGAGTGACCCTTTTCAAAATTTGTTCGCGGATTTTTGATTCGTCAAAAAATGTTGGCGTGGCAGGGCGGGGTTTATTGCACTTAGAGAAATCCTAAGAAAATTCTTTAAAAATCAACCATTTATCCAATTTGAACCAAACTTGGCAGAATTGTTCCTTGAGTGACCCTTCTCAAAATTTGTTCTCAGATTTTTGATTCGTCAAAAAACGTGGCCGTGGCAGGGAGAAAGGGGCTTATCAGACTTATAGAAATCATAAGAAAATTCTTTAAAAATCAACCATTGGGCCAATTTGAACCAGACTTTGCAGGGATGTGCCTTAAGCCATTCTTTTTAAAATTTGTTCACAAATATTTTCATTTGTAAGAAATTGTGGCCGTGGCAGGGAGAAAGGGGCTTATCAGACTTAGAGAAATCATAAGAAAATTCTTTAAAAATCAACCATTGTTCCAATTTGAACCAAACTTGGCAGAATTGTTCCTTGAGTGACCCTTCTCAAAACTTGTTCTCAGATTTTTGATTTGTCAAAAAACTTGGCCGTGGCAGGGAGAAAGGGGCTTATCAGACTTAGAAAAATCATAAGAAAATTCTTTAAAAATCAACCATTGGGCCAATTTGAACCAGACTTTGCAGGGATGTGCCTTAAGCCATTCTTTTTAAAATTTGTTTACAAATATTTTTATTTGTAAAAAATTGTGGCCGTGGCAGGGAGAAAGGGGCTTATCAGACTTAGAGAAATCATAAGAAAATTCTTTAAAAATCAACCATAGGGCCTATTTGAAGCAGACTTTGCAGGAATGTTCTTTGAGTCTCTCTTTTCAAAATTGATTCACAAATTTTTACAATTGTCAAAAAATGAGGGCGTGGCAGGGAGGAAGGGGCTTATCAGCCTTAGAGAAATCCTAAGAAAATTCTTTAAAAATCAACCAATGGGCCAATTTGAACCAAACTTTGCAGAATTGCTCCTTGAGTGACCCTTTTTAATATTTGTTCATAAATTTATAGTTTCGTCAAAAAATGTGGGTGTGGCAGGGCGGGGCTTATCTAACCAAGAGAAATTGTTAAAAAATTCTTCAAAATCTTCTTCTCCTTAACCATACGGCCAATTAAAACCAAATTTGGCAGGAATGTTCCTTGGGTGACACTTCTTAAGATTTGTTCGCAGATTTTTTATTCATCCAAAATTGTGGGCGTGGCAGGTCAGCATTTACCGGACTTGGAGAAATCATAAGAAAATTCTTTCAAAATCAACCATTGGCCCAATTTGAACCACTTTTGGCAGAAATGTTCCTTGGGTGACTCTTTTCAAAATTTGTTCTCAAATTTTTTATTCGTCAAAAAAATGGGTGTGTCTTAAACTTCTTTCAGGTGAGCGATATAGGGCCATTCTGGCCCTCTTGTTTAAGAATCTACTCTAAAAATTTCTTCAAAATGTTTGTAAATGAAGATGAGGTCTTAACATGGGGCATTCTAGGTCCTCATTGGGAATTTTGACCAGAGAATTGGGAAAAAAAGATACTTTTTGCCATTGGGAATGGGGCCCAATAACGGCCCCAAATTTTGGCAATCGAGACCCCTGGTTGCTAACGTTAGCTAATGTTTTTTCTACTGAACGCAGGACAGGCTTCTCAAAAAGTAATCTATTGCATTTATTGTTCACTAAACCCTATGTTTTGGGTACTCATTTGAATTGTCTCATTGAGACAATTCAAATGAGCACCTACAACATAGGGTTTGAAATTGAAATAACAATTTTAGAATGACTTCAAACCCCCTTTTCTGTTACTCTGATAAGGGTTGATTATAGATGAGCCGGGATCTGGAAAAAGTTCCCTTAAGGCTTTTGAGCCCAACATGGTTCTAATAGCTTCATCATGATCTGTAGCAAACATATGTGAGTAATATGGATCCAGATCAGACTGCTAGTACGCTCAGCCTGATCTTGAAACATGACTTTCTCAAATGCTATAAGGGACGTTTTTCCAGATCCGGGCTCAATTATATTTTCATTTTGTCCTCTTCTTTACAGTAACTGTTGAGAACTAGACTGGTAAGCCATGGCAGGAAGAACATCCCCACAGAATCTACCCTATCCTAAAGGGATGTCCAGAATATTTAAACAGTCGGTGAGAGGACTTGGCCACAAGGAAAAATACGCTAATATAGCAGAAACCAGTATATCCAAACCTGAAACTAACCAAGGATTTAAAAAGCCAGTGTGTGAAACTAAAGATTTGACAAGTACTCAAGAAGCAAGTAAACAAATTGATAATGAATGTGACAAGGATGGTGGAAAAGTTGTCAAAACATCAGAGAAGAAATTTGCCTCTGAGGATGAGAATAAGGAATCGGACAAGAAGAAAATTCCATGTTTGTTTTCCATAGAAGTCAAGGACAAACCTTTAGACAGAGTTACTGGTTTTGGCTCTAGGGGATCTTCTACAACAACAACAACAACAACAACAAAAAGGCCCAGAAGAGCTAGAGGCAGTAGATATTCCAGTGACAGGGGCAGTAGACAATCAAGTGAACGGGACTGGGCTAAACAGAGTAGAGAGGTTAGGGACAGAAATATGAATGACAACAATGTAGCTGAGACTGTAGTAAATCATTTTAGTGAAGACTGGTTATCAGACATAGAGGATCCTTTGTCAAGTAAAGCTCCTGAATATGGACCACTACAGAGTACTCCAAAGAAGCTTTCTAGTTGTAACAATGATAGAAAGGAAACAGGTGTTGTTGAGAGTCAGAACAATAAGTGTTTGGTGAACCAGGAAGGAAATGTTGGAGAAGTCTTGAAAGAAGAGAAAGCAAATAAAACAAATTATGCTCCTTGTGTAAAGATAAAAACTTGTGACAGTGATTATGAGATGAGTGCTAATCTAGGCGTTAAAGTAATCAGTGAAAATATCAATAATAACTTTGGAAAAGTAGATGCACAACATTTTGACAATAGAACACATGCCAATGAAAACTCTGCTAAACTATTATCTGAAACAGATCCTGCAGTCATTGATTTTCAACATGGAAAAGTAAAATGTCAAACTGAATCTCAAATAGTAACAAAAGAACAGAGTCCTACAGCATATGTGATTAAAGACACACCAAGCGGAAAAGATGAGTTTACCAACAATCAATGTATAAATGAGACTGGAAGTGCAGCATCTAGATCAGTTGCAGGTAAATTTGGAACAGGTGGAATTGAAAACAATGAGACTGAAAAAGATAATTTTGATAAAACTGTCAAGAGGAATGAATCACGGACCAGTGTAAGGACTTCTCCAGAATTTAGGGGTGGCTTTGGCACTATCAAGGAACGTATGAGTCCAAAGTTTAGTCCTGATTTCAAGTCGGATATGCCTCCAAGATTTATGCGAAAATCATGCAGTGAGAGAGAAAGTCCAAAACAAAGAGACTACTTTGGTGGAAAAAGTAGAGGGACCACTAAGTTCTCACCAAGGACAAGGGGTGGATTTGGTAGAATCTCTAGATATTCTCCAAGATATGAACCATGGCATCAACGCCAATCACCAAATAGAAGTCCATACTCAGGTTATGAAGAAGAGACTTATGCAAAATATCATTCCAAACATCAAAGTTTTGGCACAAATGAAGGTATAACAAATGTGATGGAAGAATGGGAAGATACAAGTGATTGGATGGTGCCATCTACAGAAGATTGGTCAATAGAAATGCATGATGAAGGTCTAGAGATTAATGAAGTGCAAGATAGTAAGGAAGAAAAGATACACGGACAAGTTGAAGGTGCTGAAAACAGTATTAAAAGTGGACCATCAGCGACTGCTGTCAATACAGAAAAGTCTAATGAGAAAAATGACTTGGTAGTATCAGATCAAAACAACAATGTAGAATTGGCTACAGTAACCGACAAGGGTCCAACAGAATCATCTAGTGGAATAGAAAATGTAAAAACTGACGGTAAGATTGATGGTGGTGATACTCATATTGAGAAAGGACAAAAATGTGAAGAGGTAGCTGATGAGCCATACTTGCCACCTCCTCCACCTACTGAAGAAGTTAAAGCTTTCCAAGAACTAGTTGGAGATTGTGACAATGTAAATACAGAAAAAGCAGCTGGTAGTATAGAAAAAGACTTAGATGAGATAACTGAATGTTTTGATGAAAAATTGTGTATGAATGAAAATGCTAACATATGTGTAAAGGAGAATGAAAGTTCAAATACTGACATATGCGTAAAGGAGAATGATCAGATTCAATCCAAGAAGACAAGCACAGGTAGACCTACAGATCTAAGAAAGGATGTTTTGATTAGATGTTGTCCTGATAGCGTATCGACAAGTGAAGCAGACATTTATGAACAGCCTATAGATGACAGGGATTTAAAAAGTACTTGTAGTGATTATTTAGTGAATCAGGGAGAATTTGACAGCCCTGTTGCTGTTGCTAAAAGTCAAGAGGGTTCAATGGAAAGTATTCATGGATCTGGTGAAATGATCAACTTTGGGAACTCATCAGAGATTCAAGCTCGTTATCAAGGGCACCTGCCATATTACAATGATGGTTGTGCTAATTGGTGGAGCACACAGCAGGATGCTTTATACTGGAACTGGTATTATTACATGTACATGGAGTCTTATAGGCATATGGTGAACTGGCAAAGACAACAAAACAGTCAATTTGTGAATGAACAACAACTTGAGTGGAAAAACAAGTCTAACAGAGATAGTGCCGTACAGTTTGAAGATAGTTTAGAGGTGACAAACAATAAGTACAGACAAGAGAACATGCAAGTGATGGATGATTCACTACAGCCTGAAGTTGTGGCTGAGAGGACAAATGAATGGGTCAGTAGCCATATGCCAGGTACAATGAAGAGAGACACAAATAGAAAATCTGAGTCAAGTGAAATTATTGATAATGACAATGGAATGAAAGAGGGTCAGACATTAGCAAAGGGCAAAAAGGAATATATCACATCAGATAGGACTAAAACTAGCAAAGTTGAGACTGGCAGGAATAAAAGAGTAGTGGATAATGACACTAGTGCTATAAATGGAGATAGAAGTCAAGAAGGAAGAGAGGAAGGAGTTCCACCATGTAGTTGTGCAGCCAGAGATGTAATGTTAATGACTTGGAGATCATGTAGATGTAGCCCACCCACAATACACAGTGTCCATACAATGGCAGATCTGCAGTCTGATCTGGGTTATCACTCTTATGAATCTGTGCTAGGTAAATGTGTTAGACGGAGAGCTACAGAAAAGAGGGGGCAAAGCCATAGTGAATTTGTTATTTCAAATCCATTCCATACCCTATATTGTGGGTACTCTGTTGAATCTTCTCAATTCCAATGAGTGCCCACAATATAGGGTTCTATGATAAATGATTCATAAAAAATGCACTTTGAAAAGCCGATTCTCCCTCTTGTCTGTAGCTTTAATAAATGTTAATTGTATATTTTTTGAACTTTTGAGATAGCTTTCCAGGGATGTCATTATTAACTGATTGCCGATCAAAAACATCATTTAAAATGACAAAAAAGTCATTGTTTTTTTTTTCTGGAGTTACAAAGTTTACATCAGGTATGCAGCCAAAAATCCCCCAGCCTGATCTGTTGTTTTCTAAAATGAATCTGTTGCTTCAAAACATAATGATATCCCTGGCTTTCTGAATAACTTAAAAGAGACCTTGATCTGGACTTGTGTACTTTGTACAGATTGATATTAACTTTGGAAATAGAAAATAGTTAAATCTCTAAATGTTTGTCATAGGTTACTTTGTTATTTCAGCAGATTATTGATCTGTCATCTATGTAATACAGTAATTTTTATAGGCCTTTGAATGAGATCATAATATTACTGTATTTCAACAAAAACCTGGTAATTAAGGACAGATCCTCCAGTTGTTACTGCGCAACTTACTGCACATATCCTAAAAAACGAAATAAAGCTGTTTCAGTAATTGGCTTTTTCGGCAAATGTATTTTTTACATTTAGTTAATGTTTGGTTGATAAATGACAATATCCCTTTCCGGTTATTTCAATTTTCTCTGTTTGGTCAATTAAAGTGTAATAGTACTCGGATGGTACATTTCGCTTTCTGTTACGCGTTCAACATGTGGCGTTAGCGATAGGAAACGGAGCAATTAAAGCAAATTGGTGTCTTTATGAGCTAGTCCGCTTCGGATGGACACAAAAGATGACACTTTTTATTATCTAAAGATGGTAATAAGGAAGAGAATGGATAAAAGTAGTGAAAAAATTCGGACAGAGCTGCAAAAAGTAAACCAAATTTTACTTATAACTAAGAAAAACGCTTGGTTTGATATATTTTTCTTTTTTTGTTTTTGTAGGTATGACCAAGTACTATGTCTATACCAAAAAAGAAAAAATTCTTACCGCTTGAATACTTTTTATTATCAGAAACGTTGCGAAAAAAGAGCAATTTCAGCTACTTTTGAAAGAATGTTTTACTAAAAATTTCAAAATCATCAGTTAATTTTCCCAAATTGATACTCATTTAGACAGAATAAAACATATTGAACACAATAAAGACTTATTTATGTAATCCTAGTCATTTCGAACACCTTTTTTGTGGGTATTTAAGTGACATCCCATTTTTGCAATTTTAGACTAGAGTAGTCTCCCTTGAAATCCAATAACTTTTTAATTCGCTTGGTGACCTATAGTTTTTAAGTCATTTTTTTACTTCTCATATATTTTAATATCAGTACAGAAAAAATAAAAAAAATCTTACCGTAGGAAATAAATGGAGGATCTGTCCTTAAAGCTTGTTTAAAGCTGTAGTTTCAAAGTTTTTGTTGATGTCCACATCATGTGAGTGCATCTCCAACATTTATGGACATATTGGGCAACAGATAAGATGGGAAGAAGGCATTCTATTTCTTTCATTTCAATTCCAAACCCAATGTTGTGGATACTCATTGCAGTTGTCTCGATGAGACGATTCCAATGAGTACCCTTAACATAGGATTTGGTTAACATTTAATGAAATATATTCCATTTTGAAAAGTCATTATCCCCTCTTATTTGCGGCTGAGTTCAGTCTGTTATAAAAAGGGCATATTTTATTGCAGATCTGGAGGACTCATCAATGCTTAGAAAGAGTGGTGGTTCATTTGACCGGTCAATATCTCCAGTAAATACTCAGTGGAAAGCAGGAACCATGGACGCCAAATGGAATCAGAGGAAGCCCTATCTGTATGAACAAGTCATGGGTAATAGAATGTCCCCCAATTCTCAACATGTGTACATGCTGCATTCCAGAAGTGGGCAAAATCAAGGTATACTTTTCCTCTTTTATAGATTTAAAAATATTTTTGATTCAAAATAAAAGCCAGGGTAAATAGACCTTTTTGAGCCTGGATAATAGAATGTCTTCCAACCTACAATATTTTTACAAGCTACATTCTAGAAGTGGCCAAAATCAGGTAAGAGATTTAGGACCTTTCATAAGTTGATCTGAAGAGACTAATTTGTTTGCTCTACAGATGGGAGTTATAGTTGGCTCTTTTACTGCCATCGTGATGCGCTTACATTAATTACAGATTTCAAATTTGATAATAAGATGGATATTTTTTATAGCTTTGTATCCCCCTGTATTGATGTGGGGTGATTAAATATTGGTTTGTCTTTCTGTCTATAGATGAGTATGTGAAAACTTAATCCAAAAACATTTTGTGAGCATTTGTGTTTCACAAGCACCACTTGTTGCTTTAATTAATATCAAATCATTGATGGATAGTTGAGTACTCACAACCAACCAGTAAGTAACATAATTATGTAGAGGAAAAAGTAGATGGTGTAGGATTATAAGCTGACCAGTGATATGAATTGCCTTTTTATTTTTCCATAATGAATGAATATAGGGCAGTTGTCTGCAGGTCTGTCCATCTGTCTGTCCAAACACATCTTGTTCTTTTGAATTTTTCATCAAATGTTATTTGTTGTAGGACATCAAAACTAGGTAATGCATGGAAAAGGAATAAAGACTTGACATGTGGTAAAAAAGAAAATCTTTTGTTTCAGGTGCTCAACCAAGTACAGCAGCACCAACAGACAATGTATCTTCTAGAGCCCAGGTTGGCCATGCAGACCAAGACGAGAATGGTAACAGAATCCAGAATAGACCCATACCACCACCACCACCACCACCACCAGGATCTCTGGGGGCGCTTGTACAGGATATTAACCAGAACTACAGACGGGCTAGCAGTGACTCACCTTTCAGTCCTGGTAGTGGGGGAATTAGGGACCATTTCCTAGCACAGAGATATCAAAAGAGTAGTTCAGTGAATACACAAGAGTTGTCTGCCCCTTTGACACAGTCTGAAGCCCATCTTTCAGAAGTGAACAAGACATTGAGTAATGCGGAGAAGACCAATAGTCAGCTTGGGAAATCTGTTAGTGTCATGAAAGATGCCATTGCTGCAATTAAACGGTACACAGAACAAGCAGAAGCCAAACATTTAATGAAAAGTGGAGAGACGACAGTTGATATTAATGCAAATAAAAAAGTGAAAAGTACTGAAAGTGACAGTAAATTAATGACAAATAGGTTTGTAAAACTCAGGGACGAAGACAAAGGTGGTTATAATCTCACAAAAAGTGAAAGTTGCAAGGAGAACTTGAACACTACGCCCAGGAAGATTTTCAAGGCAAAGCGACGAGAGAGAATATTGTATGAATCGAGTTGTGAGCCGCTCAGTGAATCGTCTGACGATATTTGTAAAGACAGCATGCTCTCACAATCACCCAGCACCTACATGAAATTAGACCCAGAGATACCACCTCATCCATTAATGAGCAATCAAAGACAACAAATGAGTGACAAAATACCTCCAGGTTATAGTAACAGGGGAGCTGAGAGGTCAAATAATGTACATGGTGGAGAGCAAAAGTCTTTGTTGAAAAGCGACGAAATAAAGCCTGCTTCTAAACTCAGTCACACTTACAGGGGTAGAGGAATTCTTCATCTTCCTGGTCGACAAAAATCTCCTTCACCCATGGATACACATCATGTTGGTAACTTCGGAGTGAGCCAGACACAGGACAATGTTGGCCCATCTAGAATAGGCTCAGGGACCAATTTACGGCAGCCATTCCAATCTCATGGGAATCTGTCATTCAATTTACCAGATCAAGATAAATTAGGTGATTTGTTAAGTTCCAGATCTACTACAGATGTAAATAAGACGGCATCCAGGGAATCAACTGTTGGAACAGAAAAAATGAAATCTAACAGAGTTGCCCGCAGAAGAAAGTCTCTTGTTCAGTATTCTGACGAAGACTCCTCAGATGACGAAGACATTCAGCCATTCGATGTTGATTCACTGAGCAGTGACTTCAACCAAGGATCTAATGAAAATATCTACAGGGCAGTAAGAGAACAGTATAGACCAAAGAAGCTGAAGCACAGCACAACAAGCGATGATGACTCTTCGAGTACTCCTTCATTCAAAAATGTTGTTGAAATTCCAAAGAAAGAGCCGGTTACATTCCTGAAACGTCCCCAACGAAAGTTGAGTCACAGGCATTTGAAGGATTTACCGTCCGGTGACTTCCCAACTGTTGGATTTGTGAAGAAGAAGGAAACTAGTCAAACTACACCCCAGAAACCTCAAAGTCAATACCCAAAGACAATGGCTGAATTTATAGCCCTTCAGAAACAAGAAATGGTATCAAGAGACAGGGAGAAGGCGAATAATGCTGCGGTTATTAGTGCAAACCCACCATGTGGCGCTATTGAAACACCGTCAGTCCCACCATTACCTCCGCTACCACCCTTCCCACAGAGTCAATTCTGGAGCATGTACCTACCCAAATACAACTCGGCCCTATCAGGGAAACAAGAGAGCACCACTCCGACTGTACAACAGGTAGATCCAAACACGCCTCCAGCTTCACAGGTCACCCCAGATATGAAACGACTAGCCATGCGCAGATCATGGGGAGGAGCAGGATGCGCAATAGCCTCTCCGACAGTCTCAGACACCGAGAGCGATAAAACCCCAAACAATGAATGGAGAATATCCTTCAGACGGTTCCATAACTTTGGTGTGAAGTACATAGACACACACTGTCATCTGGATTTCCTGTTTAAACGAGAGGGTTTCCATGGTAACCTGAGAGATTATATGGAGAAGAACCATGAACTGTTTCCAGACAATTTTGAGGGTTGTGTTGCCATCTTCTGTAATCCAATGACCTTCAACCCAAGAGGTTAGTATATGTGACCCGTCGCGCTGAAAGGGACCTTATCGGGTGTGTGAAAAATATCGACCCTAGTCAGTCTGCGCTGTCCGCGCAGCCAGACTAGGGTCAACACCTTTCACTTTTATGTAATTTTCTAAACCCGGAATGTTTTCCTATCTTACTATATGTTCATTTTTCGCATACGGGATCTGATTGACCTGTGATGAGATTGACAAGTTTGTCAAAATTTGGATTTTGGGTATTCGGATAAGGTCCCTTTTAGCGCGACGGGTCACATATTTATAACCTGCACCTACAGTGTAGAAGTGTTGTATCTTGGTTTTACCATGTCTGTCCATCTGCAGCTCAGTGTTCTCCCCAGCCAAATAAGCTGTATCGGCCCCACTGCAGCTTCATGTAAATCTATGTAATGCCCCTACAGCTTCAAAACTACCCCACAGCTTAATTTCTCCAAAATGGTCACCAAATAGAGGCATTTAGAGGTATTTTGTGTCTAAATCTGATACATGATGCATCCTCACACAATAAAATGTGACAATTCTGTATAAAAACAATAATGGGAAAAGAAGAAATTGCTCAAATTGAGCAATTTCTTCTTTTCCCATTATGTTTTTATTCACAAGTAATTGCATAGAAACAAGTTTAATTTGCCCCTACGGCTTCAAATTATTCTGCGGAGAACCCTGCAGCTATTTCATTTTCCTGCTCTACTAGTCCGGCAAATATCCACTTAGACCTTGCAGTGGAGTATAAAGTTTTTTTCTTTGCTGATTCCTGATGTAGACATCCTACTGTTAAAGATTCCGACGGGTGCCATCGTGTCACCCTTTAGCATTTTGAGAAATTCAAGATGGCCGCCAAGATGGCGGAAATTACCTAAATAATCAATGTAAGGGTTATAAATTCCTATGAAAACTGATGATTTTTTTGGTAAAATATCTTTATACATGTATACTTACTGGTGCTCTTAGAATGTAGAACAATAAAGATAAGTCATATTTCTACTATTTCAGTTGACATGTTTGTGTAACTTACGTTACATTATGGGATAATTGCTTCATTTATTCACTTATCCACTATTATTTGGAAATATGTCATTCAAACACAACGATAAATGGTTTGTCTATCAATATCTTTTCTATACCCTTTTTCAAGTGAAAAACAAAGGTTTTATACATGTATAATGTAATTTACGTTACCTCAAAATTAGCACAATACCTTCGTTAATTCACTTATCCAATATATATTGGCCATAAATCATTTTAACCCTTATACATTATTATTTGGAAATATATCATTCAAATACAAACACAGTAGTGAATGGTCTTGTTATCAATTCATTCACTTGAATCTTTTGGTGAGAGCACAACAAGAGTTATATAAATGTATTATGTAGTTTACGTTAGCACATTAGCTTCATTTATTCACTTAACTTCTATTATTTGGTCATATGTCATTTAAACACAACGGTACATGGCCTGGTTATCAATTCATTCACTCGAAAACTTTTTGTAAGAGCAAAACACAAGGTTGTATAAATGTATTATGTAGTTTTCGTTACCTTGATATTAGCATAAAGGTTTATTTATTCACTAACCTTCTATTATTTGGTCATACGTTATTAAAACACAACGGTGTATGGTCTGGTTATCAATTTATTTACTTGAAATTTTTTAGTAAGAGCAAAACACAAGGTTGTATAAACGTATTATGTAGTTTACATTATTATTATTATTAGCATGTATATTAGCTTCATTTGTTCCCTTATCTACTAATATTTAGCCATAAATCATTAAAAACAACAGTAAATAATTTGAATACCAACTTTTTTACTTGAGGCTTTAGGTAAGAGCAAAACAACAGTTGTATAAATGTATCATGTAATTTACGTTACCTTGTTACCTTCATTTCGTGTACTGTTACATATTTATAGATTAAGTCATAAATTGAACAGAATATCCCAACAGCTGGTTGTAGTAGGATGAAATAGAGTCTAAAGTTATTTAAACAATACACACCTATAATCTATCATGTTCTAGACACAAAAGAATAGTGAATTAAAGGTATCCAAGTTGGTCACAATGACTTGCATTGGCACATGAAAATCCCTTGACTAGCATAAAAAGTAGTGCATATTGACATAGTTTTGGTGCAAACCTTGCCTGAGTCATAGCTCATCCACACACTATATTCTGTGTCCCTATGTCAAACAGAAAGAGATATGGAATGGAAAGACTTTTCATATTCAGTGTGCTCAGTGTGCAGAAGGGAACTTCGAACTAAGCAAATTAGGCTCAATAGTGAATAGTGGGTCACGTTGACATCGTTTTGGTACATGATGCTTCAGTTGATCATGACCCGTCTTACATTGGTGTTTCTGGGTAAAAAGTGCAGGAGATATGGAGCGGGACAGAAACGGATGCGGGCTGTCTGCTGGCCTGACAAAGAGTATACGATAATACCCCACTTTTCTTAATGACGTATAGAAACTTAACAATGTGAATTACGCAAGATTAGATATCATTAACTAAAAGCTGATCAAAATGATGTGTATAATATGTATAAAAGGCGCTTCTCTACATGTTTCCATTAGTCCCGGGTTCGATTGCGGCAATTATCCTTTCAGACAAAAGTGTCTCCTACCAATGTTTTAATATCGTTAACCTATGTGGGCAAGCAGCTGGAGGCTCGGTTAGGATGATGTGATAGTACTGGTATGAGAAACGACAAGGCTCCATGGTTAGGTGTTCCAATCGTCGCGATATGACCATAGCAGTTGAACCCCAATAAACAAAACAAAACCTACCTAAAAGAAGATGATATCTCCGTTACCAAAAACTTGTATAATACCCGTGGTGTATTGCTAAGGGATCAAAACGTGCATCTTCTATGCAAATCAAAATATCACATTGTGTTTTGATAGTTCTGTTTTTAGCTCCACTGGCCGAAGGCCAGCGAGCTATTGTCATGGCGGTGTGTCCGTCGTGCGTGCGTCCGTGCGTCCGTGCGTCCGTTAACTTTTTCTTTAAAAATCTTCTCCTCTCAAACCAGTGGGCCAATTTTGACCAAACTTTGCAGGAATGTTCCTTGGGTGACCCTTTACTTAAATTGTTCAAAGAATTTTGATTGGTCCATAAATGTGGGCGTGGCAGGGCGGGGCTTATCAGACTTAGAGAAATCACAAAATAATTCTTTAAAAATCAACCATTTGGCCAACTTTGACCAAACTTGGCAGAAATGTACCTTGGGTGACTCTTTACTTAACTTGTCAGTGAAATTTTGATTGGCCTATAAATGTGGGCGTGGCAGGGCGGAGCTTATCAAATTTTGAGAAATCACAAAATAATTCTTTGAAAATCTTCTCCTCTCAAACCAGTTGGTCAATTTTGACCAAACTTTGAAGGAATGTTCCTTAGGTGACCCTATACTAAAATTGTTTAAAGAACTTTGATTGGTCCATAAATGTGGGCGTGGCAGGGCGGGGCTTATCAGACTTAGAGAAATCACAAAATAATTCTTTAAAAATCAACCATTCGGCCAATTTTGACCAAACTTGGCAGAAATGTACATCGGGTGACCCTTTACTTAGATTGTTCAAAGAATTTTGATTGGTCCATAAATGTGGGCGTGGCAGGGAGGGGCTTATCAGACTTAGAGAAATCACAAAATAATTCTTTAAAAATCAACCATTTGGCCAACTTTGACCAAACTTGGCAGAAATGTACCTTGGGTGACTCTTTACTTAACTTGTCAGCGAAATTTTGATTGGTCTATAAATGTGGGTGTGGCAGGGCGGGGCTTATCAAATTTCGAGAAATCACAAAATAATTCTTTGAAAATCTTCTCCTCTCAAACCAGTTGGTCAATTTTGACCAAACTTTGAAGGAATGTTCCTTAGGTGACCCTATACTTAAATTGTTTAAAGAACTTTGATTGCTCCATAAATGTGGGCGTGGCCAGGCTGGGCTTATCAGACTTAGAGAAATCACAAAATAATTCTTTAAAAATCTACCATTCGGCCAATTTTGACCAAAATTGGCAGAAATGTACATCGGGTGAGTCTTTACTTAACTTGTTCGTGAAATTTTTATTAGTCCATAAATTTGAGTGTGGCAGGGCCGGGCTTATCTGACTTAGAAAAATCACAAAATAATTGTTAAATTCTTTAAAAATCAACGATTGGGCCAATTTCAATTAAACTTGGTAGAAATGCACCTTAAGTGACCCTATACTTAACTTGTTCATGAAATTTTGATTGGTCCATAAATGTGGGCATTGCAGGGCGTGGCTTATCAGAATGGGAGAAATCACGAGAAATTCTTAAAATCAACCATACTTTGTTACTTTCGACCATACTTTGTTATTCAATAATACTTTGTTAGTAAAATTTTAATTGGTCTATAAATTTGGGTGCGGCAGGGTAGGGCTTATCAGAATATGACAAACCATGAAAAAGTTCTTTAATTAAACATAAATCTTTATTAGGTCAAATCTTAGAAAAACCTTGTATGCCCTTCAGAGGTCATATTTTCTGCCCAGTCAATCTGAAAAGAGGTCAGAGTGATTGTTTTGATGAAATCATTGAAGGATTGAAATTGGGTCACTGGGGTTGAAAACTAGGTCAAGCGGTCAAATGTTAGAAAAAAACTGTTTTTTGTCCAAAAATGGGTGCATGGCAGGATGGGGCTTATCAGAAATCATTAGAAAATTTTTCATTGATTGCCGCTTCTGTAATCACTGGACATATTATGAGTGTACTTTGCCAGAATGTTCCTTAGGTGACTTTTTGCAATTTTTTTATTTTTACTTTGAATTTTCAAAACATCTCCAAGACCATTTTTTATTTGAGACACCCTTCTTAGAACTTTTGTGTTGAATTTTAGTCACATGAAAATCAATTCAACGTTCATTAACCCTTTCCCTAACAAGACCATGTTTTCATGTCTCTGAAGGAATTTAGTGTCAGAAAACTTTGAAAGAAAAAACAAAATGCTGATTATTAGCACTTGCTCCTTTTCCTTCAGTATTTTCTGTTCTGTAATGTTCACAAATTCCATATAGTTTTGTAACCCAATTCATCACCTGCAGTAGCTGTCAAATCTTGACAGTCTGAATTTTTATCGTTTGAGAAAAGAGAAAATGCACTAAACAGTGGATTCTTTTTAACTGCAGTGTCTATTTGTCAAGATAATTATTGCAATTAACAGAAAAAAGCTAAAAAGGGAGTATATTGTTCTCAAAATTTTAAGTTTTTGCAGACAGGAAATTGCTAATTTGCAATGAATGTCTTATAACAGGATTATATAATTATTAAGAGTCCACTGTTTAACCCATTACCACACAGTGACGCCTTTCAACACCCTGCAAGATAAAGGCTTTTGAAAACATTGTGGAAAATGAAGAAATTGCTTGTGATAAGCAATTTTTTTCATTTTCCACAATATTTTCTGAACAAAAAAACACCAAAAAATTTAAAATTCCATGCACTTGATATTGCGGTCTGCAACACCTTTCAAATTGGAAGAGTTTGGAAAATGGTTAAGTTTGATGCCAAAATGTGATATACTCTTTTTCTCATTTCAGACCCTCTTGACCCGTGACAAGTGTTTGTGTTAATGAAGAAAAAAAAACAACAGTTTATGATTATTATGAAGAATGATTGATAATTTGTAACCCATACTTTGTTAAATTCTATTTAAATCAAAAGTTTAGATAGACTTTGTTCTTTAGGGGCTATTGCAGACGTTAACCTATACCAGGTAAGTGTGCTGGTGACCAAAACATGCTGCAGGAATCTTTTGAGTATGTAGGATTGTGTATTTCAAAGACAGTTGTTATTTGCTTTCTTTGAATTGCATACATGATTATCACCAGTTATGAAGAGGGCCTCTTTTTGGGATAACCGCCTTGTTTATCACAAAAAATAGTTTACCACTTTCATAGAAAGTGGAAATTATTTTCTATCAATTTAACAGAGATACACATTTATTTAAGTTTTGGAAATGATATTTCAACAATAAACTGAATTTGATTTTCTAGTCTTTAGTAATGTACAGTGTCATGCCAATATTTAAATTATTATAACGTTTTGAACAAATTTAGATTTAAATCTCAAAACTAAACACACAGTGAATAATTTAGAATTGCTAATCGCAATTACTTCCAGATCTTTTACATAGGTTAGCAAAATAACATGATTTCTATTGTTTTACTCCTGTCTGTCTGTCAGAAAACTTAACATTTTGCATTTTCTCCAAAAGTGTTTGACAAACAAAGCTGAAATTTGGTATCTAACTTCCTTTCAATGATATCTATATGTTCCATGTAACCCTTATCAACTCTTAATTAAAAAACTTAACATTGTAGAAAAATAGCCATTTCGGGCATTCATGTTTCACAAACACATCTTGTCTTTCAAGAAACTTACATTTTGTCACTCAACTATTCTATCAATCATGATTTCAACAACTGTTCTTATTTATTTCAGACAAATTTATCAATATTACAAAAAGACTTACCGTAATATCACTTGGAACATTTGTGAACTTTTATTATTATTTCCAAAATTGGAAATGTTATACACATTTTTATGATTCTTGTGTGGAACAGTGAATTGTGAACACTTTAATAGTGAACATTTTTTTATGATTTTTGTGCAACACTGATTTAATTCTAAATACAGTTTTGTGATTTTTATGTAGCTGTGAGTTCATTGTGACAGTGAATTGGAGTATATATTGGAATTATTGTGAACATAAGTTCTACCCTATGTGACTTAAGGTTGTGTACCTTAATATAGATCACTTTGTGTTGATTGCTGAAAGATATAGAGTACAGTGTGACGAAGTTAAAGAAAAGAGATACAGAGGAAAAAGGGACTTGGATTTACCATTGATTTATCCGTTTAATGTAAGAACTGGCTTTTTATTACTTTCTCTTGAATTTTTACACTATCTGCACCTAAAGATCAGAAAGGGATCAATATAAAATCTGGTCTGTCCATTAGTTTGTCTGTTTTTTCCTTGTAAGTTAGAAATTAAGATGTAGTGCTCAAATTTGATATTAAAACAGTTCATAATTCATTGGTATGAATCCCTTAATAACATTGTTAAAGTGACTTATCAAGGTCAAAACGATACATGCTTGCAAATTTACACTTCATACACATGTAGCAGCTTTTATGGTCCAGGGCCCTGTTTTTCTTATGATTTTATGAACATTTCAATTCATTTGTAAAACAGGGTCCTGGTCATCAGACAATGTCAAAAGTTGTCTTTGAATGTCTGGAAAATTTGCCATTTTAGTTTATATTTTCTAATTGCAGAAGGAAAATGCCTCGCAAGAAGAATTGGCGAATGAGTAGAGCCAGAAGAGATGTACTCACGAAAACCACAGCTGATTTAACGGGTGTCTTTGAACTATCAGATGGGGGCCTATCCCACCCTTTACCTTCATCTGTTTTGGATGAAACAGATGTAAGGCCATCTGTGTCTATGGAGGGCGTCTTTGGAATATCAGATGGGGGACTTGCCCACCCACAAAAACCATCTGTGTCTATGGAGGGCGTCTTTGGAATATCAGATGGGGGACTTGCCCACCCACAAAAACCATCTGTGTCTGGAATTTGTTCTGAAACTGTTCTTGATACTGTTCTTGATACTGTTCTTGATACTGTTCTTGATACTGTTCTTGATACTGTTCTTGATACTGTTCTTGATACTGTTCATGATACTTTACCAAATACTGCAGATGATATACTTACTGACACTGTTATTGATGCTAGTGCTGATGGTAATACTGTTCTTGCTACTGAAGTTGTTGCTGAAGATACAGAATCCAACACAATGATTTTCGGAACTTTTCATCAAGGTAATCAAATGTTTGACCCATCCTCTCGAAATCTACAATGTACAGCCAATGCCTTATGCTCGATGATATACACAGAGCTTAGACATCTGCCATCTTCACAAAATCTAGATGAAATTCTAATAGAAGGAGATAGATTACATAGAGAAATAGTGATTGGACTGAAAGCGAGGAATGACTTTCAAAGCTTGCTTTTGAATTTGGAAGAGATCCCAGGTTCTGTAACTGCATTTGATAGACATGTTTCTATTGTGAGAGGAAATATTTTATCTGGTGTATTTATTCAAAGTTCTATCAACACTCATATGTCATCACTTCACAGTTGTTTGAAGGAAGCATTTCACACAACTTCTTATCTTTTATTTATCATTGGTTCAGTTTGTTCTGCAATTTTCAGGCAGGATGGTAGATATTGTTTATTTGATTCTCATTCACATGGTGTTGATGGATTGGTAGATGATGATGGAAGATCATTATTAGCTTCTTTTCTTTCAATAGATGATTTGGTAATGTTCATGTATGCAATGTATCAAAGTATGAACATCGATCTAAATGAACAATTTGACATGATGCCAATTAGATTTGTTATAGGAGAAAAAATCCATGAATCTGAATCCAAGAAAAATGAAATTGAATTTACAAATTGTCCACCTGAGAAATTATCTTTGATTGACATATATTTCAAGGATCAAGCAGAGAGACAAAAGCGCAAACAAGAAGTTAGGTCAGATTATGAAATTGTACACGAACGTAAAAGATTAAAAAGAAATGAATATATGAAAAGTTATATGAGGAAAATTAGGCAGGATCCTGAAAGACAATCTAAGGAAAGATTAGTGGCTAGTATTTCAAAGAGAAAGGCAAGAAAAAATCCAGAAAGGCAAGTCAAGGAACAGACTATGACTAGTATTTCAATGAAAAAAGCAAGACAAAATCCAGAAAGGCAAGTCAAGGAACGGACTATGACTAGTATTTCAAAGAAAAAGGCAAGACAAGATTCAGAGAGGCAAGTCAAGGAACGGACTATGACTAATACTTCAATGAAAAAAGCAAGAAAAAATCCTGAAAGGCAAGTCAAGGAACGGACAATGACAAATATTTCAAAGAAAAAAGCAAGAGAAAATCCAGAAAGGCAAGTCAAAGAAAGGTCAATGACAAAGGGTTCTATGCAAAAAGTTAGACAAAATGAGGAAAGAAAGAAGAAAGAAAGAATGTTAACTCTTAAATCAATGCACAAGTGCCGCTCTAGTAAATTGTATAAAGATTCAGAAAGGATGAAAAAACAGAATAAACGTTCATCAAGATTCAATATGATAGTAGAAAATGAAAGAAATAAGACTAAGCGCCAGAGTCTAAGGTCTAATTTAGATTATAAAATTAAGGAAAAGAGCTACAAAAGTTCAAAGCGATATGGTTCCAGCTTAGACGACTGCATTGAAAAATTTAAGAAGAATGTTTCAAAAGGCCCTGTTTATGTTTGTTCATGCTGTAACCAAACATGGTTTAAACATTCTGTTGTGTTATTCAACAAACTAAATTCTAAATGCTCTTCTGATGCAGTTAAAAAATTTTCTACAAATTACATCTCTGTTGATGATTGTGAATGGCTGTGTAAAACATGCTATGAAAAAATTAAACTTAACAAAGTCCCTCCAATGTCTGTTTTCAATCAAAATGCATTTCCTGTACTGCCAAAGGAACTGAATTTACATCAGCTAGAGGAAAGATTAGTTTCTTTGAGAATCCCATTTATGCAGATTAGAGAATTACCAAGAGGAGGTCAGTTGTCCATCAAAGGGAATGTTGTCAATGTCCCGGTTGACATTCAGCCTGTTATACACAGTTTACCAAGAACATTAGATAGTCACTATACAATACCTGTTAAACTTAAGAAGAAACTTTCATATAATAAATGTGATTTCACTGAAAATATTAGACCTCTGCATGTTTTAAGTGCTCTTCATTGGTTAGTGAACCATAGTGTACTGTATAAAGAATCTGGTGTTAAAGTAGATGATGACTGGATGCAATCAATTACTTCAGATTGTAGTGATACAGTAAAAGAGTTCTTTGGAATGACAGGTGAAAGCGTAAGTGAAGAATTAGATTGTAATGATGATGTGAATTATGACTCTGATCACTTTAGTGAAGTTGACGAGACAGAAAAGGTTATTGGTAATAGTGACACTATGCTGGATGCTGCAGACCCAAATAAAGACAACGCTTATACTTTTGCTCCAGGTGAGGGTCAAACACCACTCAGCCTTTATCAAGATCCTGATGCAGAATATTTGTCTTTTCCTACAATTTTCTGTGGACAGAGAAGAAGTCCAAATGATAAAAAACATGTTCACATTCACTATAGTGATACATGCAAGCTAGAACTGAGGCATATTGATCGCAGAGTAGCATCAAATATTCCCAATATCTTCTTTAAGTTAAAGAAAGTTCAACTGAAACAAATTTCTGATAAAGTCCATCTTGCTTTGCGTAGATGTAAAACAGAAGGTAAAACATTTACTGCCTCACAAATGCTTGATACAAATCATCTTAAAGGTGTTGTGAGATTGGATGAGGGATTTTATATTTTCAGAAGTTTAAGGAATTCACCACCATATTTTGAAGCCCGTAAAAAAGATGTTTTTGCAATGATTAGACAACTAGGATTACCTACTTGGTTTACATCTCTTTCGTCGGCAGATACCAGATGGCATGATCTACTAAATATGCTCTCTCAGATAAATGATGGAAAAACAATGTCTGTGGAAGAATTGGATAACTTGACTTGGATTGATAAAACAAAACTTGTGCAAAAAGATCCAGTTACATGTGTAAGGTATTTTGACAACCGAGTACAAGAATTCATAAACACTGTACTTAAAAGTCCCCATGACCCATTAGGAAAAATAATAGATTACTTTTATCGTGTTGAATTCCAACAAAGAGGTTCACCTCACATCCACATGTTAATATGGATTGAAAAGGCTCCTAGATATCATGAAAGTTCATTAGATGAAGTAACATCCTTCATAGATAAGTATGTATCTTGTGAGAAAAATCCAGATCAACAACTTGTAGAACTACAGATACATAAACATTCCAAGTCTTGTAGAAAGAAACAGAAATCTATTTGTAGATTTGGTTTTCCCATTCCTCCAATGAAAAGCACAACTATATTGGAACCGTTAAATGACTGTAAAGAAAAGCAAAATTACAAAGATTTATTTGTCAAAATACAAAAGAAATTGGATGAGTTGAAGGAAACAAATATTACGGTAGATGATTTCCTTACTGAGATCAAAGTAAGCAAGGATGATTACATCAAAGCAGTCCAAAGCTCATTGAGTGGTCCAAAGGTTTTTCTGAAAAGAAAATTAAGTGAGGTTAGAATTAATGCATACATGAAACCTATTCTAAACGCTTGGGGTGCAAACCATGACTTACAATTTGTATTGGATCCATATGCATGTGCTGTATATATAGTTTCATATATTAGTAAAGCACAGAGAGGAATGAGTATTCTTATGAATGAGGCATGTAAAGAAGCTAGAAGAGGAAATATGGATCTCCGACAACAGGTTAGACATATTGGAAATAAATTCTTGAATAGTGTTGAGGTTAGTGCCCAGGAAGCCTGCTACTTACTTTTACAACAGCCATTGACAAAAGCCTCAAGGGATGTTGTTTTCATTAACACTTCTTTGCCTGAAGAGAGAACATTCCTACTTAAGTCTAAGGAATCTCTTGAAAAATTATCTTCAAATTCTACAGATATTGAAGCAGATAATACCATTAAAAGATATTCTAAAAGACCAAAACAACTTGAAAATTGGTGTTTAGCAGACTATGTGTCCCAGCTTGATATCAAATACAACACTGACAAAGGCACTGCAAGAAATTCAGGTGAAAACATTTCTGAAACATTAAATGAAGAAACCAATGAAGGTGAAAACAATGAAAACATGGATACATATTGTAACGAGGATGAGGTGCTTGACTCAGACACAAATGACTATAATTCAAGTGAGGATAGACAATATTCTATTCCTGGGGGTCGAATTGTTCTCAAAAATGGAATTGTTATAAGTGAAAGGAAACAAAGAAAAGTCATAAGATATGTAAGATTTTCGAAAAAAATTGACATCGAACAGTTCTGTAGAGAAAGATTGCTTCTATTTACTTCATGGAGAGATGAAAGTATTGATTTGAAACAAGGTCATGACTCTTACCTATCAAGGTACAGATCCATTAAAAATTTCATAGAGCACAAAGCCTTGCAGTATGAAAAGAATGCTGATGAACTAGATGATGCAATGGAGCGTGCTCACAATGAGGAAGATTTTGATGATGTTGCCCCAGGCACAGAGCAGTCTGAGCAGGATGACTCAAATATTGGTGCAAAGAAAGTGAAAGTTTCATATTCTTTGATCCTGATAGACCTGAAAATCAGAGACAAGGTGATATTGCTGGAGATGTTGGTTTAAGTGTTGCTTCTGTAGATATTAGTGTACGCAGGAAAACAATGTCAGACATAGATTACAGGCAATTGATAAAATCATTGAATACGAAACAGAGAGAATTTTTTATTCATGTTTTCCAATCTGTTAAGCGTGATGAACAAAAGTTGAAAGTTTTTTTAACTGGTGGTGCAGGCGTTGGAAAATCTGTTCTTGTAAGTGCATTGTTTGAAGCTTTGCAGCGTTACTTGACATCTAATCCTGGTGATAATCCTGAGAACTGTAGAGTTCTTCTCTGTGCACCAACAGGTAAAGCTGCTTTTCATATAAATGGGGTAACATTACATTCAGCTTTCCGCATTCCAGCAAGCCAGGGTTATGATTGTACTCCACTTAATAGTGACACTTTAAACACCCTTCGAACAAAATATAAAGACTTGTCTGTTGTTATGATTGATGAAGTGTCCATGGTTGGAAATAACATGCTTAAACTCATAAATGAAAGATTAAAACAAATAAAGGGCAGTAATGTTCCATTTGGTGGCTTGCATATGATATTCATTGGAGACCTTTTCCAGTTGAAACCAGTGATGGATGGTTGGATATTTGAGAATTTGAAAACAAATTTTGGACCTTTAGCTACAAACTTATGGCAGGATTTTATTGTAATGCATGAATTGGATGAGATCATGAGGCAAAAGGAAGACAAGCAATTTGCTGAACTTTTGAACAGATTACGAGAAGGAAATCATACACAAGTTGACATTGAAAATCTAAAAAAGAGATTGACTGATACTGCTAGTACAGACTATCCACAAAATACAACACATTTATTCAATACCAATGAGAAAGTGAACAATTTCAATGTCAGGAGCTTTCTTAATAATACTAATGAAAAAGTAAACATTCCTGCTCTTGATCATGTATTAGGAGATGACAATGTGACAGTTAAACAACAACTAATATCAAAGTTGCCACATGATTCCACACACACTGCAGGGCTTAGTCAGATGGTAGGAATAGCTATTGGAATGATTTATGACCTATGTCTTAACCTTGATGTAGATGATGGATTAGTAAATGGGTCTTCTTGTATGATAAATAAAATTGAATACAGACAGAAAAATACTACTAGACCAAGTATTGTGTGGGTTTCTTTCAATGATGATAAAATCGGAACATCATGGCGTTCAAAGTACAGACATTTGTATCATAGTGCTATTAATCCATTATGGACACCTATCTTTGATTCAAAGAGGAACTTTGTGTATTTGAGAAAAACTTTTGTGAGAATACAAATCCCTCTGCGCCAGTCAACAGCAAAAACTGTACATAAATCTCAAGGAGACACGTTGAGTCAGGTTGTAATAGATATGGATGGAAAACGTGTATTTTCCCATGCCCATTATGTCGCAATAAGTAGATCAAGATCCCTGAAAGGCCTTTACATTCTAAACTTGAATGAAAGCAAGATTTCTGTGTCAACTAAAGTTCAAGAAGAAATGATACGTTTAAGAGAATCACAGAAATTGAAACTATGTTACACTCCAGTTTACATGACTAGTGACACTCATTTCACATGCCTTTTCAACAATATGCAGTCTTACAGAAGCCATAAGGATGAATTGTTTTCAGATCCCAATGTCAAAGCTGCAGATTGTTTATGCTTATTAGAAACATGGTTAACTGCAGATGATTCCATCGATTTAGTGCAGAGAACTGGATATCAAATTGTTAGAGCAGATGGGAAACAAGTAAGCAATGCTCGTCCTCACAGAGGAATTATCGTTTATGTGCGGGACAACATTCATATTTCTCATAGCTTTTCTGTGGTAAAGAAAAACATAGAAATGATTGTTGTAGAACTCTTGGTGCAAGATAAAGAAATAGTCATTGCAACATTGTACAACTCTCCTAAATCTTCGGTGACTGACCTGAAGAAATTTCTAACTGAAAATTTAAAGCATTTCAAAGGGAAGCACCTCATTATTCAAGGTGATATCAACATTGATTTATTGGATATGAATACAACTATCCAGAGGTTTATGCAGGATTTCTTCAACTGCAGTCAACAAGTGTCAAAAACAACCCATTATTCTGGCTCCTTAATTGATCATATTTACAGTAATATACCACTGATTCTCACTGATGTCATAGAATGTGTCTGGTCTGATCATTCGATGGTGTATTCTGCTGTGCCAAATCACAGTGTCAATCTTTCATAAAGTTTAAAAAAAAAATCATTAATATTGAGTTGTGTGAAGCTAATGACAAGTTTACATATTATTTTGAATGAAAGAGGTCAGTTTGAAATCTCACCCGTCATTGTTTTTTGCTTTGTCTGCTATTTCAGCAGACAAAGCTGGTGGTTCATATAGGTATGGGTGGCCACTATAGGTGCAGAAAGGTGGACACAAAGATATGTGACCTGTCACACTGAAAGGGACCTTCTGGTTTTTCCATTTAACCAAATCTTGAGATACATGAGATTCAGCAGATATCAACCAGATGTCATATTTGGAATTTTATTGAACATGTAAAACAAACAAGGAAACGAAATATATATATATCCAAGAAATTGCCTTAGAATGAAAAAAATTGATCCTAGTTAGTTTGCACAGACTGGCTAGGTTTGATATTTTTCACACTTTCCATAAGGTACTGTTAAGCTTGGCGGGTCACATAATTATGATCAAGCGATATAACATTCTTTTCTTATTTTTTTTCCTTCATGTTCAACACATATTTCAGCATCTAATAAGAAAGAGAGAAATTTCTACTGTAAGCCTTGTCATATGCTGAACTGTGTGGCAGAAGATTAACATAACGATCAGCCTGCAGTCACATGTTGACTGATCATTTTACACCTTTAACCCATTACCATACAGTGATTCCTTTTGACTCCCCAGAAGATAATGTCCATGGAAAACCATGTGGAAAATGAAGAAATTGCTTGTGAAAACCAAATTCTTCATTTCCCACAATGTTTTCTACATAAGATGACCAAACATGTAAGATTCATTCATTTTAAATTGTCATCTGCAACATTTTTGAATTTGGACTAAGTTAAATTTTTTAGATTTACACTGAGGAAATACTATTGTTTGTCGGAAATTATGTCACTGTTTAATTAATAGAATTGATTCCTATTTGTTACTTTCTGTTACACATGAACTTGCTACTTTACATTAATTCAACTGTACCTTTTTACTCACATTACTATTCCATTCTGCATAATTTTTCTGAAGGCAGTGCAGAGCTTAGCAAATGGTTCATCACGTATAAAAACAAGTTAAATGAGATTTGTAGATTAACATCTCATATATATTTATTGCAGTATGTTCTTTAAATTTCGAAATGTGTTCACACTAACTTACACAAATTTTGTATTTCACATCAACCTCAGTATTGAGAAGAAAACTCATCAAAAAATTAATGACCTGTAGGGTGAAAAATTATGCACAATGGTAAGATTATTGTGACAAATAGAGCAAATATTTATATTTTTATACGCCTGAAGGTTCATATTGTTATGGCCCCGGTCGTCTGTCTGTCCGTCAGTCTGTCCGTTAGCAATTTCTTGTGTGCGCAACTTCTCCTACAGTTTTGATTGGAATTTAATCAAACTTGCCACAATGATTCTCCATTGTGTCTATTTGTGCACATCGCTTACGGAATTCAGATAACCTGTTTCGTTTTTGAATTATCTGCCCTTGAATTGAAAAAATGGCAAATTTTACAAACAAGCCCCTCTCGGGTGTATATGCGCCACTCTGCGGAGCTCTTGTTCCTATTTTGATTATACTTGTTCTAAGCTCAGTAAAGCACTGTCTTACTTTTGTTAAAACTGCTGATCTACTGAAAAAGTTCATGTACCATTCATTGTTTGATTCAAAATATTAGTTTAGTGTTTTATGCGAGTTTTAGAATAAATCTCTGAAATGATTAGAAAATCAAAACAAAGACTAGTACTGATCCAAAAGGAGAATATATTTCAAAGATACTTAATGAATATATATAGCAATGTCATAGATTAACAAATAGACTTTGTTAGAAGTGGAAATGGTGCTTTGCACAAAGAATATCACAATAACCACATTTATATATAAATCATATGAAAGTCATGACAGATGATAGCAAGGGAAAGAGAGAAAAACAAACTATTTATTATATGTTACTCAAATAACAAGAGGACTGATATCATTATGACAGTCAAATATTCATATAAAGGGATTAATGCAACATCATTGTAAATGTGTATGTATTTAAATTTAATTATAATAGTTTAGAAATAATCACTTAAGTATGTTTTTGTATGGCATAGAACAATTCTTTCATATAATAGATGGAAACGCATTTTAATATATAGCTGTACAATCTGCAAAACTTTGTTTTATCATTGGAATAAAAGCTTACAGGTCTAAAACTCATATATGTACATTTATAGTGAAGATGTCACTCATAACAGATCAAGACAATCCAGAAAGGCTTGTCGGTCTGTAAAGGGTAGAATGATGATCAAAACACATGAAATATGATCATATTCTATTTTAAACAATGGGGTCCTGCTTGACATGGTAGCTTGAATGCCAAACTCATTTCTTGTGAGAAGTTGCGGGTGATGTGATTGGATTACATTCAAGCTGCCATCCATGTGGGTATGGCCTTTGGCAAGTCATTTCAGAGCCCCAGCCTAGTTATAGAGAACATTGTTGACAAAAATTAAGTTGTCCTGGGTTAATATCAGCAGATAGTAGCAATATGCTTTTTGAATTTAGATGTTATACAAAGGTTTGAATAACAGATAATGTTGAGATGAATTAACATTTTACTTTTGTCAAAAACATGAATAAGCTGTAATGAAACTTAACGCTTTCCCAAATAAGAGCTTGTTCATGACGTCCCTAATTTAAGAGGCTTCTGTAAACATTGAGTGCTGATAATCAGCATTTTCTTCTTTTGCTTCATTTTTTTCATAAATTTATTCATTTATTTTTATTTTGCTATATTGTGCAAAACCT